>OX402553.1:3182585-3874585 GCA_948098915.1 Lampropteryx suffumata
ATGTTTTAAAAACATAAAAGAAACCGACTTCATTGGATACAACGTGAGACCTTAAAATAATTTAATTTTGAAATGTTTAGTAGAAAGTATATGTATTTTGTTTATATCTATATAATATGGGTAGGCCAACTAAACGCACTGCTCTGCTCTGCACGCAATTTGCTATTTGCCATTGCCTTAATAAAGCGTGGTTCCATCGTCAGAGTAGAGTGGAGTCGATAAAACATAAGTAAAAGAATAAAAAATCAATCCCAATGCGTATTCACAACAACAAAACACAGTAAATGACAGTATTGACAACGGAGTTTACACATGGGTGACATCATGCGCTGTGATTGGTATTTCAGTCAAAATGGCCAACTGCTGTATTTTTATGTTTTATTTTATTTAAAATCTTAATAATCACAATTTTTTTTAATAAAACTAAACCAGGGGTTTAAATTTTTTTGATATTAAGTTTCCCCTTAAAACATTAAATCGACCATTTAATGACACTGTCGTCATGCCTATTGTAACCAGTTGGTTATCTAACATAACTAAAAATAAGTACTTAAAGAAAATGCGCAAGGCGAGCGAGCCAGAAAAATGTAGAATGTACCATTTATGGTACTGTGGTGTTGTTTATAAAAAATCATCACAGTACCATCAATGGTACATTCGAATGGTACCACGGTAAAAGAGCTGATAGATTAGTTTTACTGAGCAACATCACAAGGTATCGCCTATCGTCTTCACATAAAATCTCTTGTTTCGCGAATGGCCATTCGAGCAAATAATACTTGTTTAGCCCCCACAGTGTACGGACACCCTTTCCGGGCGTTTGCTGTTAAAATATCAAGTAAGAATCAAGTACCAAGACATAATGCACCTAACATCCTCTGTGTCAGTATCAATAACATCGCAATCGTAAAGCCGGTAGCGATAAGCTGCTGATATCGTTAATCCATAAAAGTATGTTACCTACACTTGGCCCTACTCGCACAAGTATCCTTACTCGGCTAATCACCGATTTTAGCATAGGTAAATGTACAAAATAAAACATAATCCTACTTGCTACTAATATATAATAGAATAGAATTTACATTTATTTGGTACACACAAAGAAAATAAAGTAAAAAATGCAAGGCAGTAAAAATAATTGAAATAATATAGTAAGGCAGATGGGAACCTAAACATATTTCCTACTTACTAACAAACACCCACGATCAATAGTGCGTGCCTAAATATGTCTAGTCTCAGGTTTTATGTCATTCACATGCAAAGTATAAAGGTATCTATATAATACGTGAAGCAAAAACTTTGTACCCCTTTTTACGAAAGTTGCGCGGACGGAGGAGTATGAAATTGCGCGGACGGGGGAGTATGAAATGGCGCAGACGGAGGAGTATGAAATGGCGCAGACGGAGGAGTATGAAATTTCGCACACTATAGTATAACTAGCGAAGGAGTGCAGAATGCTAATATTTTTTTAAATTACGCATAAAAAATAACATTAAATTTAATTATAGTCGATTTTCGACCAATAGGCGACCACTAGTGTGGTGTTTATAATAACGCGTTCGAGTTTGACGCGCCCGCCAGTCTCTCGCTCGTTCATGCTGGGAATAGCGACTGGACAGTGCGGGTACGCTGCACTCAGATTATAAGCAAAAAACATGTGTTTATCTGGAATCCTATAATTCCCTACCTTTTAGGACAGTGACTGAACCTCACATTGGCGACGCGGATCAATATTGTAAGTACTTAGTCGATAATTTGACAAAAACAATTGCGAAATGTTGCGAAATTAACTTACCACCAAGAAAATCGAGTTTTAAAATGATTGGAAGGAATGTTTGTGTAAAGTTAGAATGTTTACTACTGGAATACATATTGTATCATGGATTAACAATCAAATTTTAACTTCTAATAGTTCGTGCCTTTCAGATTGTATAAGCGATAATCGATCAAGCATAAACAACAATCTAAGTAAATCTTGTTTAAACTGTCTTGTTATACGCTTTATATTAGCTTCACTTGTATGTATGTTTGTATGTAACCGACTCCTTAGGACACGATTTTGACCCACTTTAAACGGCCAGATTTCATTCAAATTTTGCACACCTGTCAAAGACTGATGACAATGCAATAATTCGAAAAAAAAATAAAAAAAACCTATTATCCTAAAACTAAAAAGTAGAAAATAAATAATAGTTAAAAAAAACTCAAAAACACGCTTTATATAGAAAACCAAACTAAAAAAATAGAAAATAATTTTAATAAATGTAGGTAAGAAAAAAATGTTTTATAAAAAAAAAGCGTGGGGTGCTTTTTAAGATATTATCGAAATGATAATCCTTCTTTTCATATCTGTCAATGAAATATTTATAACTATTGACACCATGCACCCCACGCTTTTTTTTAAATAAAACATTTTATTCTTACCTACATTTATTAAAATTATTTTCTATTTTTTTAGTTTGGTTTTCTATATAAAGCGTGTTTTTTAGTTTTTTTTAACTATTATTTATTTACATTATATACATTATATTATAATGTGGGTACCTACCTAATACAAGTATCTTTACACGTTATCTTAGTACTTAGGTATCAGATATTGGTGGTTGGTCTTTTCACAACACGTTGCAACTAAAATATATGTAAATAATGAGGCAACATGTTCTAGCTCATAATCAACCAATATGCCTTCAAGGCAATTAATTGCTGGTACCTGCTTATATGTTGGAATAAGTACAAAATGTTTTGTTGATATGAACTTACTCCAGGGAATGGACAAAAGTGTATAACGTGCCTCTAATATGTTTATCCAATGAGTCAAAAGTACAATCAAAAGTGACACAATTACAATGAGTAGGTACTGTAGGTACAGTACCTACTCATTGTAATTGTGTCACGTAATTTTACTTACGTAACTTTGCCAAAAGACAAAATCTTTACATACGTTTAAAATCTATGTTTGGAATTTGAGGTGACAGTTGTATTATGTAGGTAGGCATCACATAAAATTTGGATTTTAAATTATGTCTCAGCTTACGCACATATAACATAGGTACGTCTATTCACTTTGTGTAGTATGTAGGTATAATTTACACCGAATGGGGAAAGGTTGGAACATACTTTTGTTAATTACAGATCGTTCCAACATGGCTCAGTTGCCTGTTCTGGAATCATTTGACTGCGAAGGAGAACTAACTTCACTAGGATCTCGCGGGGAAAATGGAAGAGGGCACTAGACATTTTTCTTTCGGCTATAGATATACAAGATCCTGTAAAAAAAAGAGCCACTTTACTACACGCAGGCGGACTTGCATTGCAAGAAATATATTATAATCTGCCGGGAGCTCATGTTGAGCAAGCAGATGGTATCGATGTATTCCAAATTGCTATTAGTAAGCTCAATGAATACTTCTCACATAACAAAGCTTTCTTTATGAACGTCACATGTTAAGGCTCATGAAGCAAGAACTAAACGAGAAATTTGATAAGTTCGTGGTTAGTCTTCGACACCAGAGTAAAAAATGCAAGTTCTCTAATCCTAATGAAAACCTCGTAGATCAAATAACCGAGAAATGTACATCTGCTAAGTTGAGAAAGAAAATTATTTTGTTAGGAGATACTGTCACCATCGATAGACGAGTTTCTTGCCAATTCTTCTCGGGCTTGGGTTAGGATGAATTGGCATCTAAATTCACCTAGTATGTAAGACGTTTCAATGTGATTGTGATTCCTTGTGATTGTATTGAATAAAGTATCTTTTGACTTTGACGTTGACTTTGATAAAATAATCACAGAGGCAAACACGCTCGAAACTGTTGAAAGGCAACTAACCGATTTTGATGGCAAATTAATTAGTAGTAATACTAACAGAATATAAATAAAAAGCCATAAAACCCAACCTCTATTGCTCTATGTGGTAGTAAGGTACACAATTCAGACTCTAAGACTTGTCTAGCTTTCGACAAAACATGTAAAAAATTTGGATTTCGGGGACATTTTCAAAGACACTGTCGAACAAAGGCGTCTAAAAGGAAATATACAATGATGCAGCACGATAACCCTAAAAAAATTAAACAAAACTAACCAAACGGCAGGGTCTCAATCGTCTATAGACGAAACATCTGTTGACTATGTTTTCCATTTAGACGATGATTCAGAAATAAGCTGCCTAGTTGGCGGAGTATTTTTGAAAATGCTAATTGACTCAGGTAGCAAATCTAACATAATTAATAATCAAACGTGGAAGCAAATGAAACAATCGTCTGTAACAGTCTTCAACCAAAACGCAAATCCTGACAAAACTTTGATGGCTTATGGCTCCAAGGAACCCTTGAAAATTTTGGGATCATTTGATGCGTCCATTCAAGTCGGACAAGAATGCCAGATTGCTACATTTTATGTTGTACAAAACGGGACACGTAATGTACTTGGCAAAGACTCTGCATTGCCTCTAAACGTCTTGAGATTTGGGGTAAGGATTAACGCTATTATTTATAGTAAATTCCCAAAGTTCAAAAATGTAGAATTGGATGTAGGTATTGATTCAACTATCAAACCGGTATGTCGGCCCTTACGGAGAGTACCAATCCCACTAGAAAATAAAATCAACGATAAAATTGACGAGTTACTAAAACTAGATATCATCGAACCAGTAAATCAACCCTCTGCGTGGGTTTCGCCAGTGGTACCTGTTCTGAAAAGCGATGGTGATGTCAGACTTTGTGTCGATAAGCGTTGTGCAAATAAAGCTATAGAGAGAGAAAATCACCCTCTACCCACAATGAATCAACTTGTACCTAACTTTAGGAATGCAACGGTTTTCTAAAATAAAGAAACACTGCAGAGAGATAACACGTATGTTTGGGATAACTTGTGCACCTGAACATTTTCAAAAACTAATGGAGAGAATGCTTCTGCCTTGTGAAGGAGTGGTCAATTTTATTGACGATATTGTTGTATTTGGCACTAACGAGGAAGAGCATCGCATACGTCTTAAGCATGTTCTAGATGTTCTGAAAGAAAATGACATACTCCTTAACGAAAGCAAATGCATTTTCAATGCCAAGTGCATTCAATTCCTTGGGCACGAGTTATCAGCTAAGGGTGTTAAACCGCTAGAAAAATATGTGGATGGAATTAAAACTTTTAGAAAACCTAAGACGGTAGATGAAGTTCAAAGCTTTTTAGATCTAGTGACGTACATTAGGAAATGGGTTCCAAACCTTGCAACATTGACCGACCCTATAAGACAGATTCTTCGACAGAAACTTCATGCACATGCTGATATCTCAACCTTTTGGGGTAGTGTCCAACAAAGAGCTTTCGAAAATATAAAACATCAGCTTGGAGATGTTATACCCTCGGTTATTATGACCCAAATGATAAGACTCAAGTGATGGCTGATGCAAGCCCTATTGGGCTGGGTGCGATTCTTATTCCGATTGATAGTAACGGCCCGCGTATTATTGTTTATGGTAAGAAAAGTTTTTCGGATGTAGAAAAACGATACTGTCAGACTGAAAAAGAAGCATTGGCTCTTGTTTGGGCATCGAACATGTACCCTTACGGCCTGAAAGAGTTCGAATTGATCACTGATCACAAACCCCTTGAAGTGATATTTGGTCCGAGATCTAAACCAACTGCTAGGATCGAGCGGTGGGTATTGCGACTACAGGATTATAATTATAAAACTATATACCGGTCAGGTAAAAGCAATTTGGCAGATCCTTTTTCACGACTTTGTGAAAGTTCGAATAAAACAACCTTTTGATGATGAGTGTAGCGTTAACCAAATTGTCCAGTATGCCCAACCAATTGCTGTCACTCTCAATGAGATAAGATCTGCATCACTTGAAGATCGTGAAACGGGCCTAGTCTTAAAGGGATTATTTAGCAATAATTGGGATGCTAGCGTGAGTAACTATAAATTATTTGAAACTGAACTCTGGTCACATGAAGATATTTTATTGAGAGGTACCAAAATTGTCGTTCCTTTGAAAACTACGGGGTAGAATTTTAGAAGCAGCTCATAAAAGTCGTCCTGGGGTTGTTAACATGAAAACCAGGCTACGGACCAAAGTATGGTGGACCAAAGTATGGTGGCCCAAAATTGACCGAGATGCCGAAATTTCCGTCAAATCTTGCAAAGGATGTACACTGGTATCAGGGCCAAATGCACCTAATCCTACGAAAAGACGTGAACTAATCTCACAATCTTGGGTTGACATCGCAATGGATTTCTTGGGTCCATTACCAAGAAACCATTACCTTCTAGCCGTGATTGATTACTTTAGCTGATATAAGGAGATAAAAATCATGAAATCTATAACAACCAAAAACGTGATATCGAAACTTAAGGAAATATTTTCGAGACTAGGAATTCCAGCGAGTATCACAGCTGATAATGGCAGGCAATTTGCATCCGAAGAGTTAAGGTTGTTTTGCTCAGAACTAGGAATAAAGCTCTTCAATACGATTCCATATTGGCCACAGCAAAATGGAGAGGTCGAGCGTCAAAACCATGACATTTTAAAGAGTCTCAAAATAAGTCATTCACAGAAGTCAGACTGGAAGAATGATTTGGGTCGATTCTTCGTTTGTCATTTCATGAAGTAGCACGGCTCTGCTAATTTAATATTGTTTTATTCGTTTTATTGTATGTTTTATTCAGTAATAATGGCGGAATGTTAATGAATAAATTGTGACTACAGGACGGGTATGGAGAATTGAATTAAATGTATGTTGTGATGCAATGTGATGTGAACGACGAGGAATCCCAAGAAAATTTTAAGACGCCATTCCGCGTGACGTCTAAAATTGACAATTGACCATCGACTAAGACTTTATTAAACAAATTGACCATAAACAAACATAAACACTTGACACTGGCAAAATTGGCATTATTATGTCACATGCCATAAACAAAGAAGAAGAAGAAGAAGAAGAATGATTTGCTGGATTATTTAATGATGTATAATAGCACTCCACATAGAACAACAGGAAACAGGTTGTTTTTTAACAGACCTTTCAGGGATAAAATAGCCTGTGCAGGGGATTTAGAGAATAAGGGACCTGACGACAAAGTTCGAGACAAGGATCACGAAATGAAAGAAAAGGGGAAATGTCATGAAGATAGAAAAAGGAAAGCAAGTAAATCCGATTTGATAGTGTGAGAAAAAGTTTACGTGAAAAATATGACCAATGATAATAAATTAAGTCCAGATTTTAATCCTGCACCTCATACGGTAACTAGCGCTAAAGACAATTACATAAATGTTAAAAACGATGTTACAGGTCGAGAGTATCGCCGGAATATAATACATTTGAAAAGAGTTGAAGGTAATAACTGGACGGTGTATAATCAGGGAGAAGTTGGAGAATCAATTGGTGATTCTGTACCTAGTACGGAAGTAGAATAGATAACTGATTAGGATAATTAAAAACTCAAATAAATAAAGTTTGAATGATTAAGAATATAGGTTAATATTGATAATAAGATGTTTGTGATTTTTCATTGTTATAAAAAAGAAGAGATGTGGTGTTTATAATAAAGCGTTTGAGTTTGACGCGCCCGCCAGTCTCTCGCTCGTTCATGCTGGGAATAGCGACTAGACAGTGCGGGTACGCCGCACTCAGATTATAAACATTTAGCATATAAGGATTCCATATAAACATTTGTTTATCTGGAATCCTATAATTCCCTACCTTTTAGGTCAGTGACTGAACCTCACAACTAGTATTTATAAACGCAAAATGTTTGGTTGTCGAATTCAATCGAATTGACAGTTATTCCGTTGTCAAATTATAATTATCGAATCGTCTGATGTGGAGTATTACGAGATCGATTGTCAAAAGTAATGTCGGTCGTCCCATTGCTCAATACGAGTCGAAACGATGTAGCTAAGAGAATGGTTTTGAACGATTATTGACCCGATTTCAAGAGTGGGTCCACTGGATGGCGCAGGACCGGAAGCAATAGTACATACAAAGGAAGGCCGAAGGAAGTCGGGCTATGGATGATGATGATAATGAAGGCTAGTACCCTAGCAACAGGTAGGCAACGGCTAATTATGATATAGCAATCATTTTACTCTCGGAGTTCAGCAATTTCACGTTGAAGGACAACGTAGAGTATTTTTTAAACTTTCGCGATTGCCATATTATTCCCGACGCATCGGCCGTGTTACAACAATCGTGGTTGCCGGTTGACTGGAAGCAAAGAGAGTCACCGCCGAGTAGCAAAGGCAGATTTTCGAGCTACCCTCATTTAGTCTACAGATTCCGAAATGTCCACGATCACACCACGCGGGATATACTCGTTATCTACTTAAACAATATAGCCATATGATTCAGCACACGAGAGAGAGAGAGCTGTAGTAAGAGACTGACAATAAAAACATGAATTAGTGCAACTTAACTTACCTAAGTTAAGATGGTCCTTGACTTCTTCAGCAACTTGCTCTCTACTAAGACCGGTGTCTGGTAGATGCCGTCTCAGAGTGACTCCAGCTAGTCTTTTCGCGACGTCCTGTTTAAATCCGCTGTTAATTTCGGACATTTTCATGTCGATTTTCCGACGCACGGCTGGTACCATTCGCAGCCATCGGAAGAACTCTTTTCGAAGACGAGTGGGGACAGCTACAAGAGATATGAGAGTGAATAGGCATGACGAAAGACTTTGAAATCCTCTTCCGTACGTGGGTACACATTTACTATTTAGAAAAAAACATTTATTTCGGTAATAAAGTTAAGTTTAACGAAGTATAAAGCCATTTTTAAAATATTTCTTCAATAGGGTGCGAAAACAGCTCACAGGTGTCATGGCGTCGGCTCTGACGTCATTCTTAGGTAAACTTGTCATTGTGTCTATGCGTAGCGAAGTAACAAAAGTACGGAGTGGCCTGGTAATATGAAGGTACCCAAGAAAACGCAAATATACATTTATCTATTGTTTTACATGCTATTATAAGATAACAGTTATAAATGTTTGTACGTAATCTAGGAATATTTTTTAATTTTATTGTAGATTGTAAATTAATGGACATAAAACCTTATCATTATGAGATTTAACTCTCTATTATCTTTACACATGTAATCTTTACCAGCTCAATTAATAATGCTATCACATACCTTAATTGTAGCCATAGCAAAAACAACTTTTTTGATTTAAACTGAGTTTCTTGCTTCATGTACATATTTTTTTAATTTGTAATATGGATGTAATAGTTCTACTTACTTTCTTTAGCATTGTACAGGTTATGGGCCCAGACGATGGCCAGCACGGAAGAAGCTGTAACTCCAACTATCTGCCATGGCTCCCGACCCTCAAACAACCTGTTGATAGCCTGAAGAGGCTGAGGTTTCTCACTCATTTCTGAAAAAGTAAATTTACAAAAAAAAAATATTTATAAAGCATCACCAACAGCACACATAACAGAAATATGAAAATTTTAAAAAATATTTCACGAAACATTACTTGACCCAAGAGCTGGTTCCTAACTGGCCTAGCATATTAGCTTTGCCATTCAACCTGGCCGAGCCGCCAGTGTCTTGGGAACACTGCCCTCTTGTAGTGATCTGGATCAGTTGAGCTATCTTCAGATCGTTTTTAACAGTTGTTACACAGCACAACAGTTTCACATGTATTTTATATCATTGCAAATTATTTTGTACATTTCTGTACATATATGTTGTTGATAATTTACAATAACATTGTATGGAATATGCACCAATTACAGGCATGTACAGCATTTGCCATTAAAATACAATACAAATTATACAGACAGCAGCTTAAACTTAGATTTGAAATTATTAACTTAAACTAAAAGAATTAAAATATATACCAACCTATTCTAAATTAATACTTACAAAATAGTACTTATATAATAACTTATATAATAAAATACTTATAAAATAAACACACAAAATATATACATATTATTTGTATCATATTAGGTTACCTACCTACCTAGATGAGAATCACCTAGGTAGGTAACCTAAGGTGAGATTAGCTAGATTAGATTAACTATTCTATATGCATATAGAATAGCAGCCCAAACACTGAAATGCCAGAAGACCAACTCAAACATTTGAGACCTTGGTATCCTTCAAAGTGGTGTCAAGTGACGAGAAGTCAAATTAAATTTTGAACACTTATTATCTATAATTTAAAAATGAATCGCTGAATGTGTTGCTAAGCGCAAATCTCGAGAGAAGCTGAACCGATTTCGCAAATTTTTTTTTAGATCATTCCTTTAAGTACTAGGATGGTTCTTACTGAGATAAAAATTTAAAAAATTGCCTGAAAAAGTCTAAAAACAACACTTTTCTATACTCCCATACAATCGATTCGTAATAATACTTAAAAGTCAATTTGAACTTTAATACCATACCATAAAGTTTAATTAATGAATGAATGAAAATTCTTTATTGTACACCTTAAAACTAAAAATAACAATTTTATAACTAAATTTATTTACGAAAAATTATGTACAATGGGCTGTCTTATCGTTAAGAAAGCGATTTCTTCCAGACAACCTTTGGATGGAGGGAGGCTTAAGTTATTTGGAAGATTAGTCAGGGTGCACTAAATTACAAACTATAACTTACCTACATATATAAAGCAAATAAACGCAATAAACATACACAATATTATTGATACTTATCCATATTTACATAAACGATATACACAAATACAGATACTTACCTAACACAAATTTAAATAAATAGTTATAAAATAATACAAGGAATAATAAACATAATTTTACAAAAACAACATATTGATGATTCATGATGATTCAGAGAGAAACCATTCTTTGATCCTAGCTTTGAACACGGTTAGTGAAGGGGATTGTCTTATGGAAGCTGGTAACGCATTCCATAAGTGGACAGCTTGGACAGAGAAGGAATTGGCATAGAAGCAGGTTCTATGTCTCTTTGTAATTAAACTCCTCCTAAACGGCTGGACCGATTTTGATTAATTTTTTTGTGTGTGTTCAAGTGGTTTTGAGAATGGTTAAGATTTACAATTAGATTTTTTTTATTAGTATTTTTTTTTAAAACGAACGGATGAAGTCGTGAACGGGACAGCTAGTATTTAATAAGTGTTCCAAATTTTACCCTACCCCATCTAGATCCCATCCCATACCCATCTAAATGTCTCACTGGTAACATAATAAGTGTAGATACCTTGTTTAATATAAATGTTTTTATGTAAATTTCAGTGCAGCAGCATTTACTGTTAATAGATAAATATATATTGCATTATGTTTCTGATTTGGTATTCTTGTTGGTGTTTTCTATATATCTCTATTTATATAAAAATCTTGTGTCACAGTTTTCGTGTTTATACTCTGAAACGGCTTGACCGATTTTGATGAAATTTTATATGTATATTCAGTAGGTCTGAGAATAGGTTTATAACTAATTTTTATACCCCTAAGTGTTAAGGGTGGCTCACCCCAAAATTTTTTTGCCGGGTCAACTAGTCATATATATAGGTACTTAGGTAATTAGAATATCAGTCATGTGGTATCCATAACACAAGCTTTGCTTACTTTGTGTGTAATGGCTGGCATTATTTATTTAATCTACTTACTACTAGTTAGATTATATAGTAAACAGATTGTTGTAAAGTAAGCTACTCCAATTCCTATCTAATTACCTAGTGATTAGTGAACAAGGTTATCACCTACTGCACAAAGTACTTACCTAAGATTAATCCTAGGTTAGACATTCCTGGTTAGCATGTAAAGGAATAAATAGGTATTAATAATGATAGATATGAAAGCACCTACTTACTTTCACAATATAGTGTAAATTATAGATATGTGTGAGATAAGATGATGATATTGAAAATATGGATGAAAACAGCACAGTATCAACAGAGGTAAATGGAAAAAGATGGAGGATGCCTTTGTCAGATCAAGACTATAGATACTTTAACTTTAATTATCAATATAACATTCTGAACAACTTATCATAAGAATAAAAAAAATGTTGGTAACCGAATTTAAAGTAGGTAGGTATTATCTAAATGTATGTAGATATAGCGCTTAAAATTAAGGTATTCAGGTACCTACTTACCTGCTTAACACAAAGAGATAAATCAATGTACTTAATTAAGCATTTAAAAATTTGCACACTACTTAAATGGTTAAGTAGTGTGCAAATTTTTAAATGCTTATATTATTGGTATATAAAAACAACTGCTTTTCATTCTAACATAAATAAGTTACTTATAGGTACCTACATAACTAGTTCTAATTATTAAGGTAAGTAGGTACCTAGAACTAAATATGTAAGAACATAAATACCCGAGCGAGATACTGGAAATTGTACTCACCAGCCACTACACCAAAGCACACAGTATTGTAGTCAATAGGTAACACAAAATCCTGAGCCAAAGTCCGTAGGTAATCAAATCAATGTTCTATCGATTCGAGATTAACAACACTTATTATCACCGGCCTAGCCTAGGTTACTATGCAATGTAAAGATAATAACAAAAGAACGTACTTTTAATGGATTAAACGCTAATTAATTAAAACAAATACTAGACAAAGACAATTTACATACAATATGTAATGTACGAAATCGAAATGAATCGAAACTTGAATTAAGTACCTGACAGTTCTGTCAGTCACCTGACTATAATGACAGATAACATGACGTTGAAAGGACATATATATGATGTTTAGGGTATGGACACAAGATTGTAGCCAACGCAAAAAAAAAGAAATCGTAAGCAGCTGTTGTTGTTGAAATGAGTCATCAACCTCCAGTTTCCTGTATTCCGAACACAGGCAAGATGTCGAAAGCCAAGAAAGTTATCGAAGAAGCTAAAGAAATAGGCAACCCCGAAATTGATTTAGTGGATAAAGGAATTTCCAGCCTTGATGAGATACCTTCATTGTGTAAGTAGCCCTTACAAATACATGTTTCGTCTTTTTATGGAACAAGCAAAACCTGTTTGGTGGAAACTCGTTTCAGCCCAACCAAATGTTTTATTTTTTCATGTTTTGATATCTTTGTATTCACCCAGGCAGATATTTATCTTTGATGTTTGCTAAGGTACAGGTATGATGTTCATTTGTTTATATGCGGCTGATTTAAATACACAAATAGAGTACCTATTTATAAACTCAACTGTTGATACATAGAATGTAAGTATGTACGTTATCTGGGTTTTTATAAACAGTTAATAAAACTCTATAGTTTAAAAAGGTTTTCTATGTAGGCATTACACCTAGTCACCTACCTACTTACCAAGGTTCCAGAAAAACTCAAAAACCATACAAAGTTTATAGAGCTGGTCATTTAATTTTAGTAACTAAATGACATCATCTATGAAACATGGTTGACTAATACAGGAACTATTTTCCTTAGTATTGTAACTTTTTAGATGGAATATTTTTACAGCCCAGTATCCTTGTTTTGTAGAATTTGTTTGTAGGTAATTAAGTAGAGTGATGTTTTTTTTTTAATGTAGTAACACATCTTTGTTTTATCTGAAAATTAATGAGATGAAATACCAATTGTGAGATCCTTGGAAAGTGAAACCCTAAATCTATGATATATTGAGCAACTACCTACCTAACTTAATCTCCTTATCCTTGCCCTAGTCCTTGTCCCAAGTGTACCCTAAGGGTCACATCTTGGCCCCCTGTTTTTAATGTTTTCACCTAACTTAATCTCCTTAACCTTGCCCTAGCCCTTGTCTCAAGTGTACCCTAAGGGTTACATGTTGGCCCCCTGTTTCTTAATGTTTTCACAAATGATATTATATATAATCATAATAATAATAATACTGGACATTTCACACAGCATCATCTGGCCCCAAAGTAAGCAGAGCTTGTGTTATAGGTACCACATGACTGATATACTACTTGGGTATATACTTTTTTTTTATACATATTATACATAAAAACACCCACACCCGAGGCAAATACTTGCAGATCATACAAACATTTGTCCCGCGGCGCCAATTGAACCCGCAACCATTTGCGTCTCAGCCGAACCTAAGCCCACTGCGCCACAGAGGTCGTCAAATATTGGTAGATGTATTAAAAAATTCTAAGTTAGTAAAGGATATCCTTCTTCTTCAAAGAGATCTTGACAGTTTGGTCTCTTGGTGTGGTTTGAACGGCATTAGCCTAAATAACCAAAAAGGTCATATGATTTGTTTCACCAGAACAACAAAATCGGGTTGCACTCCGGGAGTGCCGACAGAAGTGAAAACTTATTTTATATGGCGCGTTAGAGTTTAGTAATAAATCTCTTCAAAATCAGTAATTATGGCGACTGCCAATCAAATACTGATCGAATACAGATGATGCAATATTTTTTGTTCAGAATGTAGATAATATATCAAAGAACCTAACTCAGTAAACTTCTCCTTACAAAAGTAGACTGTAAACATGTGAATTAAGGTTTATAATCAAATGGGGCGAGAGCGGCAGCCGGCTGCGTCTCGCGCCAGACGGTAACGGTGTCGCGAATCCAGAGGTTTTACCTCATCTAACAATATGCGTACCGCGCTAAAAGAAGTTTTCACTTCAAGAATTGTCATACTACATAAATAAATAGCTGCTTTCCAAGGTCGAAAATATTCCTGACCTTCGTGTTACCTTCAATAACAAATTGCGATTTAATATCCATATTGATGATATTGCCAGAAAAAGCTTTAGGACCTTGGGAATTTGTATTGCGTAATTTCCTACGCAATTTTGGATTTCCGAAAGCCTATGATGAAAATAACTATTTTACGCGCTCTGGTGCGAAACTCTCTAGAATGCTGCAGTGTTGTGTGGTACAACATTTACAATAAAAAAAGGTTTTTATGGCACTTGTCATACATTTGTAATTTTCCTAAAAAATTACCAAGCTATGAGGATCGATTCAGGTATTTCAGTATGGATCGTTTGTCCCTCGTTTGCGTCGGAAATTGCTTGACAAAATGTTTTTATACAAATTGGTTAACAATTACACTGATAGTTCTTATCTCCTTTCATTGTTAAATGTGTCTATTTTGAAAGTATTACCCATATCAATGAGTTGACAACCTATTGTCCAAAAATCAGCATGTTCAACTTGGGTCATGTTCATTTTTAAATAGTATTACTAAAGCATACATGCAACGCTATTCATAATAAGAAAACTGCTAACTCTGTGAAGGACAAGTCTATGAGGATGAGTGATGTGGATAAGGATCAGGAAATTTTTATTTTTTAACGGCCTGTATAGCATTAGGAAAATTTTGGAGTGTTAGCTTTAATCTTGATGTTCATGAATGTTTCTTCTTATTGTTGTGTTTTTAAATATGAGTATAGTTTTATTTTAAATTTTGTCTAAAATATTTTTATTCAACATAAAATTATCTAATTATCATGCTTTTGTTTGCATGTAAATTATGTATTATTTTAAGAACCTTTAGGCATTGTTATTTAATATTTGCATTGCTGTTTGTACCTGTAATTAAGGTAGCACTTAACTCTATTTTGGAGCAGATTTTTTTTTGAGTTGTTTTGAATACTTTGTTGGTATAACTTAATAAATAAATATGTTTATTTTATTGCGTTTACAGTCAACCTCATTCATATAACCAGGCTAACGCTCAGCCACAACAAGATCCAAGTAGTCCCAGCTGGCCTTGCCAATCTCATCAACTTGGAAATCTTAAATCTTGCCAACAACCACATCCAAGAACTTCCCGTCAGTCTCTCATCTCTCCCGAAGCTTCGGATTCTCAATGTCTCTCTTAACAGACTGAATACCCTTCCGAGGGGCTTCGGAGTGTTCCCTGTTTTGGAGATTCTGGACTTGACTTACAATAATCTGAACGAGAAGAACTTGCCTGGAAATTTCTTCATAATGGGTATGTAAAGAATGTTTAACTAAAATTCCAAATTACTTAAGTAAGCTAGTTTGTATGGCTAACAGAGCGCGCCCGCTTCCTCGCTGTCTCGGAGTGGGAATCAGGATTTTGGCTGCATGCATTGCCTTCAAAAAATTTAGGTATACTTTTTGGGTGACAACCATAGAGTGCTTGGGTTTACCTTGTTAGGTGACACACAAATGTCAGTGTGATGAGACCGCTGAGCGTCACCACGTTTTATCGTGGGCTATTGGCAGCACCAGTGACACAGCTGTTTTCATACCAAATGGTTTGATAATGGCAAAAGACAAAATGGCAATACATCCCCTGGAAGATGGGACGGCCATTGGTATGGGTTGCTACTTGTGTAGACACCCTTGCACGTCACATCTTATAGGCACATCAATGCGAGCCGACTCCGCAGCAATATTTGTGCCGTTTGAGTACCTCAAACGGCACAAATGTGTACTTAAAGACTTCGGGTCAATGGGGATCAGGGACACACATAATACACAAAAACCTAGCGGTGAAGACTGGTAGAGACCATGTGTGACCGGAATACTGGCTTTTATTTCGGTCAGCGAATAAGCATTTCCATACAACACATTAGTTCGAATCAAATAAGTAGAAAAAGAATAGTAAATTCTGTAATGAGAAGAAATTGTTTTGTTTTTTTCTAGAGAGCCTGCGAGCCCTTTATCTGGGTGACAATGACTTTGAGTTCCTGCCGTCTGAAATAAAAAATCTGAAGAACTTGCAAATAGTGAGTTATAGCATTGTTTTTAGGTCTATAATAATTCGACGAACGATCATTGCTTAGCAACTACATTATTACATGGAGCGCTTGTGGCATAGGTAAGTCTAAAGCTGTACATTGGTTCGCGTAGTCGGTTACGCGTAGCCTGGAACGCCTTGTCCATAGGTACTTGCAGCTACGCGTACACTCTTGGGGAACGCGTGCCGCGCGAGCCGAGAGCAATCGGTTTTTGATCGCGCGTCAAAGGGGATTTGTATGGCAAAATGAATAGACACGCGTGTTCATCGAGTTTCAGTTATTAAAATTTTGTCAGATTGATTCAACTTTATGAACTTTTTCTTCCACCATCTAGGTTTCCGTTTGTTTCTCTTTTTCTTATTTAAAATGTGTGCAGTAATGAGTAATGCCGCAGCAGTGGTGCACGCAACCGTAATTCTCTGAGTCATGGCGGATGACTCGCGGGGCTCGCGTAACGCTATTTCGCGTGCAGGTTCGCGGCGATCCGTACATGAACTACGCGTATCCAATGTACGCGTGGACATAGTATCCCGACTACGCGTAATACAGGAACGCGCTATCCGTACGCAGCTTTACACAGATCTTATGTGAGGTCCAGTCCTTGAAGTTACGGTGGTCAAATGGTAGTGGCCACGTCCTAAGGTAGCGCAGAGGGCCAAGGCCCAAAAAAGACGCAAAAGGTTGCAGGTTCGATTCCCGCCGCGAGAACATGTTTGTATGATCTGCAAATATTTGTTTCGGATCTGGGCGTTTCTATGTATAATATGTTTGTATTTACAAAGAATTATATGAGTATATCGGTCATGTCATGTGGCACCCATAACACTAGCTCTGCTTACTTCGGGGCCAGATGATGCTGTGTGAAATGTCCGGCATTATTATTTATTTATTAAGTTGTCATTAAAAATACATTGTCCAAACTGGTTCCAGTTGTCATCAAACTAATGATTGAAACAAGTAATCTAATATTATCAAATCTCCAGTTGCGAATTAACACTCATAATAATTGATTGTATCGAATCAATAAAGTAAATAGAAAAATATCGCTGGACAATGCACAAAACGCCATCTAGCCCCAAACTAAGCATAGCTTGTATTATGGTGACCAGTGGGATGATTATGGAACTATCAAAACGTTGATACTAATAGCTTTCAGTTACTATTGATGGTATTACGGATCGCTGCGATTTCTATCGGCTTCTATCGCTAGTTACAATGTAAAGTTGGTGTCAAACTATTACTCGACCAATTTACAAAGTATGATTGTGGTAGGAACCGTGTTTAGCGTACTAAGCATTTAAATACATCGTATATAATTGATAGAAATAATGCCTATTGCTAATCGATATTGATAGACATTGATGCCGATTGCTAATCGAAACTGACAGACATTGATTGTATCAAGAGTTCCATAATCGCCCTGCAGATGACTTACAGAATACTTACACATTTTTAAATACATACCTATGATACTTTATAACACCAGACACAGAAAAAACAACTATATCCATCACATAAATGTTTGCCCTAAGATAGAATCGAACCCTCAACCTACAGCATCCTTCCCCAAACTATGTACGCCCTCTAGATCTATAAGCAAATAGTATTCTTTTTCAGTTATCATTGCGTGAAAACGATCTGATAGAAGTGCCTAGAGAGCTGGGCCAATTAGCGCGGCTAAGAGAGATTCACCTCCAAGGAAACCGATTGGTTGTACTGCCTCCGGAGATAGGTGAGTATCCCATAAAACCAACTCACATTTGATGCCAAACTATTAACCCCAGTGCCGCAGTGGGCTAAGGCCTGACTGAGACGCAGAAGGATGCGGATTCCCGCCGCGGGACAAATGTTTGTTGATGTGCAAGTATTTGTCTCGGGTCTGGGTGTTTTTATGTATATTCGCAAAGGAAAATAATATATATAAGTATTATATCAGCCATGACACAAGCTCTGCTTACTTTGGGGGCAAAAGATGCTGTGAAATGTCTGGCATTATTATTAATATTATTACTACCTACCGTAGAATCTTCACCTGCAATCTGTGGGAGTGAAATTGTGAAAAGAGACGAAAGTGTGTAAAAGGAAGCCGGGGAAGCGCGCGGTGTTGTTATAGTTTGGGGCTAGGATTGTGTGCATTGTACACCAATATTTATTTATTTAAATCACAGCTTATGATGCTTTGTATCTACCAACCCGAAGGTTTACCTAAATTGTGATTACTGTATCGAAGGTACATTGGACTTAGCTGGCAATAAGTCGGTATTGCGCCTCGAAGGCAACTTCTGGATTCCGCCCATCGAAGATCAACTGAAGCTGGGACCCTCACACGTGCTCGACTATTTACAAACCGAGACATACAAAGTGTAAGTAAAATCATACATTTTGATAAACATGGGCTTTACACACGTAGTATTTTGTCGATGGATGGATACAATAGGAATCGGCCGTGTTCAACCGAAACTTCAACCGAAACATGGGTTGGCTTCTTTCTCCAGCCTGGAGACCATATCTGCACGGAACATTATTATGGTAACGATGTGGAGCCTGTTAGAGATAGTGTCAGTGCTGTAGGTATGTTGGACGGTTCCTGATGTTGAAGGCACGAGTGGTGAAGTCGGAAACCCAGTACCAGCACCAAATTAGTCACCGTCTGTCACTACAATGTTTCCTCCTCTACCTACACGCACCGTGAACGCTTGCGGCAACTCACGGACCGCGGATCAAACACATCCTGGTGAAGATTCTCTAGATGAATCGAAACAGTGTCGGTGTCTCCATCGACTAAATAATACCTGAGTAAAGCCCGTGTTTATCAAAATTTATAGTACACCTCACGAAAGTTTTGAAAATGTGTGTAAAACCAGCGTTTCTTTTAACCAGCCGGTTATGGTAACTCTTCAGCAAGTCAAGTCAAAGTCAAAGTCAAAAGATACTTTATTCAATACAATCACAAGGATCACTTTGAAACGTCTTACATACTAGGTGAATTTAGGTGCTAATTCATCCTAACCCAAGCCCGGGAGAATTCTTCTCAATTCTTTTCGAGTTTCTTGCTAATTAGCAAGAAACTCGTCTTGGTCCTAGCGCTTTTTATATAGAATAGAATAATAGTTTATTTGACACACAACACGAAAAAGGTTACAAACATAGAGAAACAAACAGGAAAATGATATGATCCATCTTATAACTACCTTAACTACGAAATACTAATACAAGAGAGTTCATACATTTCAAGTGTGTCGGTTAACTGTCTGACGGCAGAGCGACATGAGGCCATGCATTCTTATCATAAGTGTCAGTGGATACCAGTACAGTGCCAGATATTCTGCCTCCAAGCATTTCTGTGTTTAAGTTTGAAGAGCACTGGAGCAAGTGCCATTAATGATCAAACAGACAAAAGCATTTTAGGATTCTTCGTTTGTTCATGAAGTAACATAGCATTTGGATTATTATTGGCCGTCTTGCAAAGCAAACATTACGCTCTTATATTGCTTATTTATTTATCCCAAGTTATTTCGGCTTTTATTTGTAATTGTGGTGATTTTATTCAAATAAAGCGAAAGTTATTGACTCGGCTGTAAATAATTGGAATAAAACTGTTTCTTTGTGATTCGAGAAAAATAATCATATGAAAGACACCATTTTATATAAAACTAGCTGCTGCTATGTCCTTCTTCAAGGCCCCATCTATCTCTATACCAAAATTCATCAAAATCGGTTCAACGGTTTAGGCGTGGAAACGTGACAGACAGACAGAGTCACTTTCGCATTTATAATACCTATTAGTAGAGATAACAAATGACGAACGACAAGATACGACTTTGTGACATCATACTATAAGCACTTGACATTGGCAAAATTGGCATTATTTTGACACATGTCATTGAAGAAGAACATATCACTTCTAAACGAATTATTTTTTCTCTTGCTATTGCATGTTTTATTCAGTAATCTTAACGGAATTTTAATCAATAAATTGTGCCTTAATAGCACAAAAATGGACAATTGAATTATAAGTGTATTATGTTGCAATGTGAATCCCGAGAAAGTTCTAGACGGCTATTCCGCGATGACGTTTATAATAGACAAATGACGATCGACTAAGACTTTTAACCAAACAATCTCTTCACACTGGCAAAATTATTATAGGAAGAAAAGAAAGAAGAAAAGCATTTTAGGGCCGGCAAGAAGCGTGTGATACCTCCTGGTATTGCAAGCGTCATTTACCATCAAGTGACACTAACGTCACATACACTTCCAAAAATTACCTACCAAGAGCGTGTCGGTCTGTCGGACTACGCACAATGAAGGTTTCGGATGTCAGTATGGATAAGAATGATCAGCAGGGGCCAGTAGGGCGATTATGGAACTCTAATTACAATCAATGTCTATCAGTTTTCGGCGTAATTTCAATCATTCGTTTGACGAATTTGACGTTTCGATAGACATTGATTGTAATTAGAGTTGCATAATCGCCCTACAGGTCTCTAACCAACTCAACACCATCAAGTAGCAAATCGAAAAACACTGAACCTCTATCTAAAATGACCACTTTTCAAAGCTTATTTATCCTCCTGAACGAATATCTGTATCGAAAAACTATTAAAGAAACCTCTTAATATCTTTTAAAACCCTATATAGCAATATGTTACGTCGCAAAATGCTGCGTTCAGCTGCGGATTGATTCTAATTACTATCTTCAGAGCGAGTAACATTAGGGTTATTTTATATTTATTATCTACAGAATCTACAGCCGGCATATGTCTACCAAGCCGCCACCGCCGCCGCAAACTCTGGATAAGAGCAAGAAAGCCAGTCGCGCCGGGTAACAAGCTTAACGATTGAACGTCAGGCTGCACATACAGAGCGGAGCGGGCAGCGGAGCGGTTTAGAGCGTACCCTTACGTGCCATAACATACTAAAACATAATAATGATTGTGCTTTATGAATGTGTTACTAATCTCAGAATGACGAAGCCGATTTTTGATTCCAATTTATGCAAGATTGGATTAATGAAAAAATATTTTTAGATATAGCGCTGTTATGTCCTAATTTATTATTCCGTTCAATTGTGTGAGGTATTGTTACAAATAATAATACTTATTTATTAATAACCATTTGGGAATTTCATTCATTTATTCATTGTGCTTAGGTATATTATACAAAAAGTATTTTAATGTAGAATATTATACTAAAACCAATATTTTTGTAAAATAATTTTATTATCGAAATAAATTCATTATCTATAAAATTGGAAGGACACTTTATGGAGATTACCGTTATTTACAAGTTAGGAACTATTTGATTGCTTTACAAAACCATAGAGCTGCTGGTAGTAGATCAATGTTGCATTAGACGACCTCTGAGGCGCAGTCGGCTAAGGTCCGGCTGAGACGCAGAAGGTTGCGGGTTCGATTCCCGCCGCGGGACAAATGTTTGTACGATCTGCAAGTATTTGTCTCGGGTCTGGGTGTTTCTATGTATAATATATATGTATTTACAAAAAAAAAGTATATAAGTAGTATATGGTACCCAGTCATATGGTACCCATGACACAAGCTCTGCTTACTTTGGGGCCAAATGATGCTGTGTGAAATGTCTGGGATTATTTATTTATTTATTATTATTCTCTAAAGCATTGTGCATTTGCATTGTGATCCTTTTCTATTCATAGTTATAACACAGGACAGCAATACTTTTTTTACCTTTCAATAATGCAACAGCACTACCACAGACATTTCGGTATGTTACTGTTGATTGGACGGGCATTATAATCATATTGATAATTATTAGTAGATGATGTACATTACACAATCTATTGTTTTATGGTGACCGATACAATACTTATGATATTTCATAACACCCACACACAGAATGAACACCTATGCTCATCGCTCAAATGTTTGTCCTGGGAGTCGAACCCTTAACCTACAGTGTAGAAGGCAGTGATACTACCAACTGAGCGGACAGGCCAGTCAATAACAATAACAGAACTATAGATCTAGGAGATGTCTTACAGCTATCTTATAATCACATATTTGTTCATGTGTAGTTTAAGGCTGAGGCTAAAAGAGCGTAATTTTTTGTGAGTCTCGTAATTTCTGTTGCATTTGGTTTCATAGAAACGTTCTGTTTGATTCACACGGCGACGCAAAATGAGTTGTCACGCGCGTTATTCCGACCGAATTGTGTTCGCGGTGAGCGACTGTAAACAGGGGGCTTACTTGCGTGTAACTAGTATTTCCTCTGGACCAATGTCTAATCTAATGTTTGTATTTGATTTAGTAATAAAAGGTATTACGAGTTGTAATAATTCTTGAAAACATGTAATGGCATATGATAGTACTTTTCAAATGTTCATGTAAGGTATGAGATTGTCCAAGCATCCGTCTTTCACTGTTAATAGGATTTAACTAGCTTCTTTTTCTGGCATCATCTATGTCTTCTAAATATGCTGCGCAATAAACGTTGCAAAGCAACTCAACTAACAGATTTTCTGCTGAGCTGAATTTATGCGACTCACAACTAAAAAAATTCCGCTCGTTAGGCCTCAGTCTTAGTCTATTGTCATCAGTTGTCATCATTATTCATTGATATTAAAATGACAAGAACAGAGTATATTTAAATGCCATAATTATGTAATTAAAGGATACAGGCTAAGAGTCCAACATTTCTACACAATTGCTACAGAAAATAATCCCTCATTACAATCATTTGAGTTTTACACTAATGGTGCTAGTATTATTATTGTAAAATAAAATTAAAACTATAACTAGTATGCTAAGCGCAATAAATGTACAACTAACATGTCACTCGTTTTATTTATATTAATACACTATTCAGTCACTTTATTTATAACATTAGAACGTTTTATTGAGAAAAATGTTTAATTATTAACATTAATTATAAGGTATTTCATAATAACTAATTACTGTTCTTGTTCAACATTTATGATAACAATCAATTCAACAACAATTAGGCAGGGCGCAAACGTGGACACTTTTGTGTCTTGTGTTAGATACAAGCTACCGATGAGTAATTGATTTCTATAGAACCAGTATGAAATTATCCACTCCTGCGCATACGTAAACATTTTTTGTGTCCAGTTGCTCCCACTTAACACTTACTCATTGACGATCGAAAGTGTTCGGTGTTGGTAACTGGAAACTAAAAGTCGTCACTTGAAGACACAAGCAACATTAACAAATTTACAAGTTACAATTGTACTGAGCTGCGCAAACGAATTATAAATTATTAGTCAGTATTGTAATTGTACAAGCAACGAATAGTACCAGTGGCCAGTAGTAGCAACGGGCGACTGTGTCCGATCACCGCTACAGGACACGGCAACTACGGTTCCCTGTGTGCGTGCGCCGGGTCGGTAACTACGGTTCCCTGTGTGCGTGCGCCGGGTCGGTAACTACGGTTCCCTGTGTGCGTGCGGCGGGTCGGTAACTACGGTTCCCTGTGTGCGTGCGCCGGGTCGGTAACTACGGTTCCCTGTGTGCGTGCGCCGGGTCGGTAACTACGGTTCCCTGTGTGCGTGCGGCGGGTCGGTAACTACGGTTCCCTGTGTGCGTGCGCCGGGTCGGTAACTACGGTTCCCTGTGTGCGTGCGCCGGGTCGGTAACTACGGTTCCCTGTGTGCGTGCGGCGGGTCGGTAACTACGGTTCCCTGTGTGCGTGCGCCGGGTCGGTAACTACGGTTCCCTGTGTGCGTGCGCCGGGTCGGCAACAAAAAGTGTCTACGTTTGCGCAGCGCCTTACTCTTGTCAGAACATTTCAACTCGCAGAAACAATTAAAAATATAAAATATTGGTAGACAATGCACTCGACACCATCTAGCCACAAACTAAGCATAGCTTGTACTGTGGTGATTAGATGATAGAATACTTATATATTTTTAAATACTTATGAAACGAATACACAGACACAGAACAAACACCTATGTTCATCGCACAAATGTTTATCCTGGGAGGGAATCGAACCCTCAACCCACAGCGCAGAAGGCCGAGCTACTACTAATTGAGCTGACAAGCCAGTCGAAATGTTTTTTTTACAAATTATAAAAAAACTCAGAAAGAGAAAGATGTGCTGAAAGGAAATATGTAATGATTTTCCTCGGTGACTCCACAATCAATATTATGATGTTCCCAGCTACCAGCTATCTGAAGATAGAGTTCAATAATCACTAGAGTCCGATCCATCGTCCTCCGAGATCTCCATGTAGTTCCTGGTTGAGTTGGCGACAGGTTCCTTCCTGCTGCGGTCCATAGAAAAGGCATAAGATTCGTAATTCATCACTTCGTCGTCGCTCAAGTGAGAGTTCCCTTCCACAAAACTTGCAAACCTGAAATTAAAAGAGTTTTATTATACATACAAAAAATAAAAAAAACACGTCTTGAGAACCTCATCCTTTTTTAGGGTCCCGAAGGCCACAAGGAGTCTTTATTCGCTATGTTCGTCTGTCTGTATGTCTGCTCGACGCTAATCAGAGATCTTGCTTGCTGACTATAAGTTTTAACCCCTACCAAATCAAGACATTAAAAAAAATATTTCCTTCCCATTTAAAAAAAAACGAAAAAGTCTTTAGTCTCTGTACTATTTGTTTTGTTGTTAACTAGATTGTGTAGAATTGGTTTTTAGACCTTACCACTAGTAATTCTCGTCATAACTGACTTGGAAGTGTACATGTGCGTTACACGAGCTTTTCCAATTTATAATATTAGCATGGATAGCACGAAGTATAAATAAAATACGCACCCGGCAGTCAGTCGTCGATGCAATCGATTTTGACTTCGATTTATGCTACGAGTAGGAGTGGACCTAACGAGACAAGAAAATTGTTTATCAGAACCAGTTCCCACTTGTTACATGGAGGAACCAATGGGAACAACCTAACCTAACGGATATCTGGGAAAATAATAAATACAAAATAATGTTCTATTTGTAAATAAGTAGTTTTTTTCTGGTTACTTCAACAACAATAAACAATAAACTGATACTAGTATTGAGAAGGACTGATATGGACAATCATATAAGCTGATTTAAATAATCATTCTCACTAGTCCACTGTTCAGTTCCATTGATGAAACAAATGAGACTAAAGTCTCATTTGTCCCATTACCAACTTAAGTGCTCTTGCTTGTATAGCAACATATACTAGATACCCAGAACCGCCAAGAGATCAATATTACATAACATTGAATTAATTGCTCATTTCATTAGGTCTGGTTGATTTTCTATGTATAATAATAATGCCGGACATTGGCCGGATGCCCGATAAAAGGTAGCCTATATTATGTATTTTGCTATTCCAGACAGTTAAGTCTATAATAAATAATAATAAAATAATAAATAATCCCGGACATTTCACACAACATCATCTGGCCCCAAAGTAAGCAGAGCTTGTGTTATGGGTACCACATGACTGATATACTACTTATGTACTTTTTTTTTTTTTTTTTGTAAATACATACATATTATACATAGAAACACCCAGACCCGAGACAAATACTTGCAGATCGTACAAACATTTGTCCCACGGCGGGAATCGAACCCGCAACCTTTTGCGTCTCAGCCGGGTCTTAGCCAACTGCGCCACAGAGGTCGTCATTATAGTTCGTAGTTGTTTATTCCATTGACAAATTACATTGTATGCGGAAATATAAATTATAAAACATAAAATTAATATTGATAAATTAAGGTAATCATGCAATATATTATAATATCAAAACCTAACCTATAGCGAGGTTTAGACTAGCAAGTTCTTCCTGCAATTTCTTGAGCGAGTACTTGCTGCTTCGTTTACATTACATGCAATATTTGTAGCTCAATTCGCTTTCGCAAGTGACCCGCAAGATCTTCCTTGCAAGTTCTTGCGTGATTGTTTAGATTAGCAATGACTTGCTGCGATTTCTTGGGCAAATATTCTCTGGTCCGTTTAGATTGCCTGCAATTTTTGTAGCACAAGTCGCTTTCGGAAGTCACCAGCAAGATCTCGCTTAGAAGTTCTTGCAAAACTGTTTACATTTATGAGTATACAATAACCACGTTTAAAATTAAATTTTACTAAATATTATTGAAACGGTCATTGGCAAAATTGTGTCAACCAGATGCAGAGCCATATAATAAAAGAAGAAGAAGAAGAGACGTGTTTGTGCATTTATTAACGAAACATAAAAAAATGCCTAGCTGTAGGAAAATACGTGTTGCTGCTGCTATGGTAGTGTTGGGCAGTGTAAAAAAACGCAAGGATCGAAAATGGGTAAAAGAATGGATACAAAGAAGAGATACTGTTGGAATACAAATGAATTTATTATTGGAGCTGAAAAATGAAGAACCTTCACAATATAAAAATTTCTTGAGAATGACGGAAGATAACTTCAATATGTTGTTATCAGACATTCGTCCAATTATTGAAAAGCAAGATACTAAAATGCGTGCTGCTATTCCCGCCAGGGTCCGTCTTTATGTTACTCTTCGATATCTAGCAACAGGTAAGTAAATAAAACAAAGAATTCAAAAACTTCTGTTTAATCGAATTACTGAATCAAAAACTACAAACTATTAATACGATAAATCAATATTTATTGTTTCAGGTGATTCCTTCCACTCTTTAGCATATTTATTTCGAATTCCTGTTTGCACAATATCAATCATTGTGATGGAATGTTGTCTTGCTCTGTACGATCGCCTTCATTCACGTTACTTAAAGGTAAGCTATCTATTAAATATCGTACGCCATTAATATCGATATAAAGTGAATCACCATCTGAGATAGTTGCTGTTTTTTTACTTGCATTCAATTCACCACTAGGCATTGGCTCATTGTCATTGTAGTATTTTTGGCATCAATTTCGGTATAATCGATAATTAGGCGTTGTATTTTGCGTTTCAATTCGCCTTTATATTTGTTAAAATGCATATTCCTGATTTCACTAGCTATATAGTCACCGAAGATTTGGAATTCATCATCAGGCTTATTTAATATTTGAGCAGCTTTTGCCAATTGATCGCTTTGTGGTGTGGATTTTTTTGAACGTTTGGTTGAGCTTTCAGACGAAGATTCATTTTCTACACTTGCAGTGATTTCTTCAATTTCGGCAGCACTGTCCTGAAATAAATATTTTTGTTTATATATTTCAGATGCCGACTTCGGAAACTGAATGGTTGGAAATTGCTAAAGGCTTTGAAGAGAAATGGAACTTTCCACATTGTATAGGAGCATTGGACGGAAAGCATATTCAAATACAGGCGCCCGCTAATAGTGGCAGCTTTTATTATGTTGCATGTTGCTTCTCGATTTAGAGTTCTTCGAACACCAATTATGCTGAGCCCAATTAAAACTAGAAATGTTGTTGCCGCTATATGTATCTTGCATAATTTTCTTATTGAAAGGAATCCAAACTACTTATTACGTCAAGAAAATAACAGTTTACATTCTTTGCTACCTTTGCAGTCTGCTCAGCAAAATAATCCACCAGTTAATGCAAAATCAGTACGAGAACAATTTCGGAATTATTTTGTTAGTCCGGAAGGTGAAATAAGTTGGCAGTATACTAAAATTTGAGTACTTTGTATAAAAATTGCAAATAAACACTTGTACCTACTATAATTAATGTTTTATTCTTACCATGGAATCTCCGGTCACTGCTGGTGTATGTTGAGATGTAGTAAATTTCAACATCTCAAAGAAATCCCATTGCTTGTATATATTTCATTTGAACTTTGTCCGCTTTTACGCTGTTGTTCCTTTTTAAGTTCTTGTCCAAACTGGGTTTTCAAATTATGTAGTTTTTTACTTATTTCACTATCACTGGTATTGAATTCCATTGCCAGACTTTGCAAAGTGGCATTTTTCTTAATTTTGTTGCGATAATCCTTGCTTTTAGTATCCCACAATTCTCTGTGCTGTTCATACTTTTCTATTAGCTGCACAATTTCATTTCGCGCCCATACTTTTTTAACTGACATCTTGTACAAGATACAAAACTTTATTTTGCAAACAAATAAACCCAGAAGTTCTTGCTGCAATGTCAAAATACCGTTTACACGTGTGACTTCCGACAAGTCTGTGCAAGTTGGAATACTTGCAGAAGTTAGCTTGCCACAACAGTTTACACAGTAGTAACTCCTAGCGGAAGTCGCCTTCTGCAAAATTTATTGCAAATCTAAACTCGCAAGCCTCGCAAGCTGAAAAAATTGCAGAAGTTGCTTGCCGCGGCCGTTTTTTTGCGTTTACACATATAACTTGTAGCAAGTTCCGCAAGCTGTAAAACTTGCAGAAGTTAGCTTGCCACACCTGTTTAAACAGTGGTAACAGCTTGCGGAAGTCAACTTCTCCAAGCTTTATTGCTAGTCTAAACCTCGCTTAACAATAAATAATCAGAACATTGTAATGTGATCAATCAATACAATCAATAATTATAAAACGGTTCATAGTTCATCCAGCGAATAGAGACATTTCTCCAGAAGAAAAGACTTCAACTCAAACCTTCGTTTTTTTCTTTGGTGAATAATAGATTTCAGTTCTATTGGGAGTCTGTTAAAAATTTCAACTGCTTGATATCTTAAACAGTGTTTCATGATGTTGAGTGTGGGATATATCTTATTTAGATTTTTTTTCCTACTATTTGTCCGCACATTATTTTCACAAAGTGTCTCATACTCGTGTATGTTTTTGGCTAGAAAGCTAATAATTACATGTACATAAAAACTTGGGACCTATATTATGTAGTATATCAGTCATGTGGCAAGCAATAATACAAGCTCTGCTTACTTTGGGTCCAGATTATGCTGTGTGCAATGTCCAGTATTATTAATTTATTAATTATAAAATTTTATTTAAATTCAGACATTACTGTGTGGATTGCGTGACAAACAAATATTCTCATATATAAATTTCTTACCGTTTAGAATCGTTTAGCTTCAGCATAATGCTCCACTGTGCGCAGTCCGGGCTCGCGCAGTGTTTTCTTAAGCTTTCCAGCGCCATCTTGGTTTCTCTAGCCCCTTCCTCATAATACTCTTCACTAGACAGCAGTCGAGTTTTCGGCGGGAATTTGCGCCGCCTGAACATTTAATCTTATTATACATATAAACTACAATCAGTTGATAAATTTGATAAATTAATACAAACTTTATTTACAGAACTGTACGTGAAACGCGCTCGCGCTTTGAAAATTTATCTATATCTATAAAAGGCGATGTGTGTATGTATGTTCCTTATAGACTCCGAAACGGCTGGACCGATTACGATGAAATGTTTAGGGAATCTTCAAATTTGCCTAGCGGGTAATCCTGTGAAGTTTGGTAGCGATCGGAACTACTTTTTATGTATGTACTGGTACTCGCTACTGCGTGCGTAGCCACGGTCAGAAGCTAGTTGGTTATAAAATCTTTATACATTTTAGTTTTGGTAGTACGGGCTTTGATAGTTCACGAAAACTTATCGTTTCCATGCTTGCAGCGCCCCTAGCAAAAACTTTGATGAACTAAAGCCGATGTAAAAGAGATACAAGTGTATAGTCTATTAGAGCTAGTCGACGGAAAACATTGTGTAAACTTCATTTGAAAACATTGACTCGTACTACCGATTTAAATAAAAACGACAAGTTTAGCAAGACCACGAAAACTAAACTATAAAACTTTACGTGGGCTTGTAATTTGTAAACTCGTACTAGAGGTACTGCACAGAGTGAAATACAATAATATAAATTACAAGTGAAACAATTGATCTATGGACCGTTTAGAACAATCCATAGATAACTCAACTGTTCCAAATCACTGCAGAGAGCAAGACACTAACGGCAATGCTAATACGCAGAGCCAGATAGGAGCCAGCTCTTTGGCCACGCGTTGTGTCTACCAGGCGCCCCGAAATGTACAGGAGGTAACAAGTTTAGGTCCATAATGTTGTCGTGAAACATACCAGTAACCGTGTATCCTGTTCTTCAAAGACTGAGGGAAGTATTTGGCGATCAGTGACAGAACGACAACGGCGGCCGACGCCTCCTGGTACTCGCTACTGAAGAATATCATTAGCACGCCAATACTCTGTAAAGTAAATTAGTGTGATATATTTGTATTCTTTCTAGCTCATAGAACTTCACACTCACTAATGTGAGTGTAAAATTGGTACTATGCATACCAGTGGGGCGATTATGGAACTTTGATACTATCAAAACATAACTAATAGCTTTCAGTTACTATTGATGAATTGGTATTACGGATCGCTGCGATTTATATCGGCTTCTATCGCTAGTTACAATGTGAAGTTGGTGTCAAACTATAACTCGACCAATTTACAAAGTACGATTGTGGTAGGAACCGTGTTTAGCATACTAAGCATTTAAATACATCGTATATGATTGATTGAAATAATGCCTATTGGTATTGATAGACATTGATGCCGATTGGTAATCGAAACTGATAGACATTGATTGTAGGACACAGAAAATTAAATTAAATTAAGGGCGATTATGGAACTCTTGATACAATCAATGTCTATCAGTTTCGATTACCAATCGGCATCAATGTCTATCAATTTCAACTACACAGAAAATTAAATTAAATTAGTAGGTAAAATAGTTAATTTAGAAAAAATAATGACTTAAAGAAATCAAACTATAATAAAAATGACTAAATTGTGATAGGAATGCATGGCTTCATGTTGCTCTGCCCTCTGACACCTAAGTGACAGATTTGCAATGTATGTACATGAATCTTGCATTCGTTCAATAGTTTTAATTTTAGCCTACAAGGTAATAGCTAGGTAACCAAGACGAGTTTCTTGTCAATTCTTCTCGGACTTGGGCTAGGAGGAATTGGTACTTAAATTCAGATAATTAATTCAGGCTAGACTTTGCCGAATTCCATTACAAAACATGCACAAATATTTAGTACTATTCCGCCAATCTATTCCTAATGAGTTAAACACCATGCAGATATTCTTTTTCATATTTTTTATCTTGTGTGTGCTGACGCTTTGCATGGTTTTTTAATTACGGGCGGGAGGGATGAGCATGCGTCTCCATCGTGTCTGACTCATTAGGAATAGATTGGCGGAGTAGTACTAAATCTTTGTCTGTATGTTTAATATTTTTTTACTTATACTCAGTTAACAAGTTAGTCGATAGTTCGGCTTGTGACGCATCTTGATAGGTTAAAAGTATGCTATTTTTCATCAATGTTTTCTTTTTACGTTATTACGTTATGTTCTATTTTTGTTTTTGTTTTTTGCAATTATTGTAGTACTTAGTTTTAATTGTTGGTTTTTCTTTTGTTTTTTTTAATTTAAATATTCATACATACCTATACTATCCATGAGTTATAAGCGAGTTGAATACAAAATGTGGATTCAAATTGGTTTAAGTTTGGCATATCTACACTTTATTATATTAAACTAAATTAATAACTGTGAATCCTAGATAACGATAAATAAATAAATAAATCACGTAAAATTATCATCCATAAACCGACTTTAAGACAACCAATATTTTTTAATTTGAACTTGAGTCACACATAGTGTTGAATAGATATGTTAGACTACAACGAGTTGGTTCCTTACCTGTAACGTCCACATAACTAGATTCTTGCTGCGTTCATTCCTCGGAGGGCCTATTCTGTAGCACACGAGGAAACTGACGAAGGCGACGATCAGTGTGTACCAAAAGGCGTATGTTTGATACGAGTGGACGATATTGCTGATGTTATCCCACATTTGCTGGAATAGGTACACGCCTACAGTCCAGCCACCGATTAGAATACCGTATGTTAGTGTTTTCTGGAAAAGAACGAAAATCACACTCATTAAGGTTGTTTTATTACTTACTAACTACTGTTAACGGATTCACACATGTGATACCTAGATTCCCTAACAAAAAGTCAAAAAAAAGTCAAAAGATGATTTATTCAGTACAATCACAAGGATCACTTTGAAAAGTCTTACATACTAGGTGAATTTAGGTGCCAATTCATCCTAACCCAAGCTCGAGAAGAATTGGCAAGAAACTCGTCTTGGTCCTAGCGCTTTTTTATAATGATCCATCTTATAACTACCTTAACTACGAAATACTAATACAAGAGAGTTTATACATTTCAAGTGTGTCGGTTAACTGTCTGACGGCAGAGCGACATGAGGCCATGCATTCTTATCAATAATATAGTCATCTATATTATAATAAGCTTTCTTCAAAAGACTACCTTTAATGTATGTTTTAACATACAAACTATCTACAATCTATGACGACCTCTGTGGCTCAATAGGCCAAGGTCCGGTTGAGACGTAAAAGGTTGAGGGTTTGATTCCCGCCGTGAGACAAATGTTTGTATTATCTGTAAGTATTTGTCTCGGGTCTGGGTGTTTCTGTGTATAAATTGCATGTATTAAAGAAAAAAAGTATATCAGTAGTATACTATGTATGTACCTACAATATGTATGTATTAAACATTATTTAGGTTTATATATATTATAATATGTATGTATTCGTTTATTTTATTTAGTTTATCATATTGTATTTAATATTATTTATTTATTTTTGTAGTATTAGGTATTGTTGTATTTCACTTTTTTTTTATCCTGTAAATATGTATGTACATATTATTTTTATCATAAATCACTGTTATTATTTTCATCACCCCATATTTAGCTAAATTGATTTCTATCCATCATAAGGTTGTCTAGCAGAGATCGGTATCTAGCGATAAGACCGCCCATTGTACTACCGTGTAGCTAAACACTGTTTCTTATAATAGTCTAATGTATTTTGTGATGTGCAATAAAGTATTTTCTATCTTCTATCTATCTATCTACAAAAAAAAGTATATAAGTATTCTATCAGTCATTTTGTCTCAATAAGCTATGCTTAGTTTGGGGCAAGATGGTGTTGTGTGCATTGTCCATGTCATCCACTTATATTATTATTATTTATGGTCATACCTTTGGCAACAACTTGCTGGCATAGTAAACCAGCACCATGAATGAAGCAAACACTCCCACTAGTATCCCGCACAGGTAGAAAAACAATGGGTTGCCACTCAGACTTCGGGATGAGAATATCACTGACAGGCCGAGAGCCATGAGCAGAACTCGCCAGATGTCTACTCCTGTTTGTATTAAAAAAAACCTGCATTAATTTCACTTTCAAAACTTCATTGACAATCTATATGTATGTTTAGTAGACCAAGAAAGTGGTTTAAGTAGTTTGATCTTTCCTCTCGCTTTCCTGCAATCTGTGGGAGTGATTTCGTGAAAAGGAACGGAAATGTGTAAAAGGAGCCGGAAATGTGTAACAGGAAGCGCGAAATGAATGATTTGACCAATGAGCACGCGCGGTGATAGAGTTGACCATCAGATGGTACCAACCCATTTTCCTGATATATTAAATGTTACACATCATTATGCGACTATTGCAAGGCTCACTCATTTTTTTTTTTTTTTTTTTATTTATTAAACAGAGCCCGCATCTACCTGAAGGCACATGGTTACCATATCCTATGAGGCTTGCAATACTAAGAGGCTTACTTCTGCTTTGAGGCAGAATAATTGACACTGGTGGTACCCTCCAAGACATACTCTTGCCCTCAATGAGTACTAGCTCATGAACCCAGAACATGATGTGTTTTAATTTTTGTGAGAATGGCGGATGATAAGAATCTGACATTACGCTTGTGCTTATTCTAATTGATAATTAAATAAAAAAGTAATTAAATTAACTTGCTGTAGAGTCTTACCTCCAGATAGGGCTAAAGAACTTCTTTGGATGTAAATATGTAGTTAGTTTAGTGATGTTTTTTGTTCACACTAGAAGCTATAATGGAAGTGATGTAGCCCATGAGGATGAAAGTTCAAAACATTAAATATGGTTCCTCTCTACTGTGATGAAGTTGTCAAGAATAATATACCACTATCTTAGCCTGTTTTAAGATTTTTTGATTTTTTTTATTATTCATTACCTTTTAAGTGCCACAAGTGTGGCAAAACTGACCTTACAATTAGTTAACAGATCAATGATGTTATGCAACACAAGATTAGTACGTATTACATATTTAAATGTTTCCATGCTTTGATGGGCACATTAAGCAGTTAGTTCTGGCCTTTTTAAAGTTCTTACTGAATAAATAAATAAACATTGGTGGACAATGCACACAACACCATCTTGCCCCAAAATAAGAATAGCTTGTATTGTGGTGACCAGATGGCTGATTGAATACTTATATATTTTTAAATACTTATGATCCTTTAAAACACCCAGACACAGAACAAACACCTATGTTCATCACACAAATGTTTATCCGGGCAGGGAATCGAACCCTCAACCTACAGCGCAGAAGGCAGAGCTACTACCAACTGAGCTGACAGGCCAGTTAGCCATAAGGAGGCTTTTAGATTAACTCAAAAAAAAATAGGAGTAGTAGATGACTAAGAATTAACTACGAAACTTACTCTGTACTTGTAAATCAATAGTATGTCTCTCTTTAGTATTGATCGCCATACATGTTGGAGTGAACAAGCTGATTGACATTGCTTTTGTATTCTTCTTCATGAATGGATTGACAACTGACCAGCCGTAGCTGTCTTCTGTGTACTCTTTGTAGACATCTTCTGGATTATCGCTGATGTATTGTCTGAACTCGTCATTTTTAATTTTTATATGAAACTGGAAACAAAATATATACAGTTGAATTCACCTATTACGACTTCGTTTATAACGGCTAACCGTTCTTAGCGACAGATATGCAAACACAAGGTTCTATACAGAAGTACTATGAAAACATATCCGTTTAGTATGACTCCGGTTGAAGCAACAAACTGCGTAGAACAACCTATTTTGACAATAAATCCAGTCCAGTTAGAACGACGTACAGTGTTTTTTTATGAAACCACCAATGCACCCCACCAGCCCTCTTCCTTGCTTTCTTCCTCGCGTAGTATGCTGATTAGCGCGCGTAAATTACAGTCAGTATTTTTTTATTTACAGGTCAAGGACTCGTCACAAGCATTAAAATGAGTATCGTGAAGTGTTAGTGTTCCTCAATTGCAGACAAAAGAGAAAATATTACAACGTTTAGAAGCTTGTGAATCAAATGTAACATTTGCAAAAGAATTCGGCATGTTTTAGTCTAAAATCATACTAAATTATAATAACGTTTTGTGCGGCGTCCGGTAAGTACGTCTTAATGTCGCCGGTTCCTTAAAGGTGGTTTTATCTGGATTCTACTGTAATTGTGTTATAAGACTGTGCTTACAGCTCAGCTCTAGTAACTCTGCCTTCTTAGAGTAGCTTGTGGGTTTGATTCTCACCTAGAACAACCATTTGTGTGATGAACATGGTGTTTGTTCTATGTCTGGCTGTTATAAAGTATCTTATGTATGTATTTACAGATATATAAGTATTCTATCAGTCTTCTGGTTCTGCAGGGCGATTATGGAATTGTGATACTATCAAAACTTTGATACTAATCGCTTTCACTTACTATTGATAAATTGGTATTACGGAAGGTTGATGTTGATTGTCATACATGCTGTCATATGAACAGAAACCGAACGTACGTAATAGTAATAATAACAATCAAAGTAATGATTGAAATTATGATGATTGCTAATCAAAACTGATAGACATTGGTTGTGTCAAAATTTCCATAATCGCCATACTGGTCATAGTATAAGCTTAGCTATATTTGGGGCTAGATGGTTATGTTTGGATTACCAAATCAGTAAACAAAATGTCTTTAAAGATCTGATCAGAGACTTGGGAGATTATGCTCAAATATTAAGATGAGTATCTCATGTAGATCATAATTATCATCTCACCCAAAATGTATCATTTTCAGGTGAGATATTGATGTTATTTGTGTGAGATGATCTCAATTTCTGAGCTCTCTCGAGATTTCTATGAAGCCTGGGTATTACAGTTCTGTTCTGCTGTTGTTTATGTAAGTAATACTTTTGTACTTTTGTACACTATTATCTCAGCTATAAGCAAATTAGCAGTAGGTAAAGAAGTTTTTTTGTCAACTTGCAACAAGTTTTTTATATTTACAAATTAATAAATATTACTGTTGCGTAGATAATACTGTCGCTTATGCTATATAAGTAAGAAGTCTGCGTTTTTTTGTTTTGTAAACAAAAATGTTGTTGTTGCAAATGGTAAACACAAACTATAGGACGCGTACTTACTTTGACTGTCTGCCACAACGCGAATAGATTCTTCGATGTCCCGGTGTAGCAATAGATGTCTACCGGTCGTTTGGACGTTGGAATATCTCTTACTATCGTTGTAGGACCTCCCAGCCAGTGCACTAGAAACATTCGGTTTGTTTGGAAATTCAAGCATTTACACGGTGATCACAATGAGGATGGAATGAATAAAAATACTTAATAATGTAAATGTACTTACCATCGTAAGGTAAAGAACTTGCATTCAGGAACAGTGAAAACAATAACAATAGCAACGAGATGAAGCGTTTCTTGAGATCCATGTTTGTTTTGTTGTAAACCTAATAAGCTAGGAAGCAGATTAGATTTAAATCAGCATAGCTCAGTTTTGTTGTAAACAGCAGTCTATTTAATTACAGCCTTTTTTTTAACAAACTCAAAAAATAATTCACACGGGTTCGTAACCGCAGCAACCAACGCACCATGGCCGGCAATCATTGAACTTTAAATCCTGGCCGATTTATAGTCTATATAGAACGATAGTACTAACATAGTTAACAGTTCCTCTCCCCCTTCTTTCATACTTCTTTCCTGCCCGATCAAGGCGTGTTTGTTTCCTATTTTGCTATCGACATCAAATCATTCCAAACAAACCAACCAACCAAACTAACAAGCAACAGCTGTTGTAGTTTCAAAGCTAAATGACGTTGATTTTTAAATTCTGGAAGTAATTTATATTTATCCTCTCAATTCCTGAACCTGTTATTTAATCTCGCAGTAATGTACAAGTGCTGTGTTGTGAGCTGTGCTAGTAAACGAAAGGACGTCAGTTTTTTTATGCTTCCGAAAAGAGAGATTGGACTCTTGGACTGGACTTCGATTGGAATAAAAGACTTCTAGACCTGAAGTTTTCAAGATCTTCGCAAGCAGTATGATTGTGTGTCGAAAGCATTTTTAGAAGAGATTTCTCGCTTCAACTCGAGAGCACATGCCTATCCAACGTAATCTGCTGTTACCGAAATGTACTGTCTATTGGTGTTCTTCTGCTATAATCACCAGTAAGTACTTATTGTACCTACTTATCTTACCAAAATCATTAAATGATAATAATAATGATAATGTAAGCAGAGCTTGTGTTATAGGAACCAAGTGACTGCCTCTATTATCCCTAGCGGACGCATGCGGGCGCGCACGTGGCGCCAAAAGAAATTCCGTTGAACCCCAAGCGGACGCAGGCGGGCGCGTTCCCGCATTTAAAAAAAGACCTTATTCTAAACGTTTACAGACTACTTTCGTATGGAGAAGTTTACTGAGTTACGTTCTTTGATATATTATCGACCTTCTGAGCAAAAAATATTACGCAGTCTGTGCTCGTTCAATTTTTCATCGTCAGTTGAACTTCGCGTCTCTCGGCGGCAGTTCCGCGAACCGTGTGTGAGAGAAATATTGAGTTTTACTGGATTTATCTATAGTGAGGGGTGTTTATTATTACAAAAACGGTTTATTATGCTCTTATAAGTGTTTGTGGATAATAAAATACATAGCTACTAATAATAATAACTTTTAGATATGACGCGTAAATTTCCGTAAACTCCCGAGCGGTCAATGGCGGCCCATTTGATTATAAAAATAAATTTACATGTTTACAGTCTACTTTTGTATGGAGAAGTTTACTGAATTACGTTCTTTGATATATTGTCTACATTCTGAACAACAAATATAGCATAATCAGTGTTCGTTTAGTATTTTATGAATTTTCGCGTTTCGCGCGTGAGTGAGTGTGAGTGCAGTGACCGTTGATTGTGATTTGACTTATTTGATGGTGGATTTACTGGATATAACGATGGTAAGTGGTGTTTATTATTACAAAAACTGTTTATTCTGCTCATTATATGTATTTTTGGATAATCAATTGTAAGAAATACATAGTAATAACTTCTAGATAAGGCGGGAAAAAGTTCGTTGCCATGCTACTGATTTTGAAGTGATTTATTCTAAACTATTTATTCTAAAATATAGTATTTGACTAAACACGTTATTTTTATGCCTGATAGATAGGTAATATATCTATTATTACATTGTTTTTTACAGAATAATAAAATATGGTTTGGTTGTAGAGTTATTAATTTTTTAGAACAATGCAGTATTTTTTCCGCTACTATAATCTAGTCTAGTCTAGTTTAGAATCTAGTGCTTGGGCTGATGGGCTGTCAAAATTTTTAAACAAAATATTTTTTCTGTGGGAAGGGTTAAACTACATAATCGACTGGCCTGTCAGCTCAGTTGGTAGTAGCCTTCTGTGCTCTAAGTTGAGGGTTTGATTCCCTCCCAAGATAAACAATTGTGTGAAAAGCATAGGTGTTTGTTCTGTATCTGGGTGTTATAAAGTATCATAAATGTATGTATTTAAAAATATACTCTTATAAGTATTCTATCAGTCATCTTGTCACCATAAATAGATGTTGTTGTGTGCTGTGTCCAGCAATATTTTTTACTTATACCTTTATTTGTAAATACATGCATATTATACATAAAAACACCAATAGAAACAACATAGAATGTTAAACACTCAACATTATTGCATTTGGTTATGTGTGCTTAAATTTCTTTTCTTTTCCAGATAGTACTGTGATCATCATGTGATTACACACCATGAAACTACAACATTTGGCTCACACCTACTCCAAAGCAGATTACACCTAATTCAAATGTCAACATCAACATACCAGCTGTTCTCGGCTTGTACAGTCTGATAAGTGATGATGGTAAGAAGCCTGATGACTCTTGTCCCTTAAGAGATGGGTGGGCCATTGATATGAGATGCTACTTGTGTAGACACCCTTGCCGCATCCCATTACAGTCTGGGATTTCTCTTAGAGCTGGTGAGGACAGCTGCATGTGGGGAGGTCCTGAGGACCTGATAAGATGCAAATATGCCTTTCTTTCTTGAATTCAAGGCCGCTTCCGTGAAATAATCAAATTTTCTGGACCAGTTTGGCTATCTATAGATTGTTTTACGCAATATCAACTCAACTGTTGAGCTCAACTGTTGACTTGTATTTTGTATTATTGTGTATTATTCTATAAATAAATATAATATATTTCTGTAAATAAATGTCTAATTGTATAATCAATGTGTTTATTATGATTATCAGGGTCTTTCCTTTGTAGATCAATAAAATATTTTAAAATAGTAAGCAATTGTATGCAAGCAAGCAAAAAAAATATACTCGGTAGAATGAATACCTTGCTGATGCTAAAAGGTTCATTCAAAATAAAAAAGTTATCTGTCATATGGGATAAGGTGAACAGGTATTGGACAGGATTTCGTCTATGGGAGTGCCCCGTCTGATGCGTTAGCATCCTATAGTTTGTGCAACGCACAGAGTAGATTGTTCTACGCGCTACGCGCACGGCACGACGCAACTCTGTCTCCTTCCTCTGTCTGTGACAGTGTTAGCAAGTAGCAACCTGAAGCGAGCGGACTATCGTACCAGGGGTGTAGAATTATCGTATTTGTCATTGTCATGGACCGAAAATATCGTACTTATCAGAATAATGTCTATTATAAATAAATAAATCATATTAGACATGATATTGATATGTATTCAAGTACCCTGTAGTTTATCTCTTTTAAACCACCGATTTAACTCAACAGAACACTTTGAAAACCAAATGTTTTATTGCATGGTACCAGACCTGAACCGATTCCCTCTCTATCTATTTATCTATTCTATTTATAATATACATTATTCGTATAAACAGATAATATTTATTTTAATATAATATTTAAAACATATATTAATGTAAGTAATCAATATATTCATAAATATTAATTTTTCGTTATATCACTTAAAAATCGTTTGGCATTAAATCACTATTTAATTCCTCTACATTCGTGTCACCATAAAATATTCTGAACCGTTCTGGCAGTGCTTTCTGTTGAGTTTGTTTTTGTTTTAAGAGTAACGCTTTGTTCATGCGACTGTATTCACTTTGTGAATAAAAACATGCTACTGCGCTTTAGTTTAGGCTTTCAGCGTATGAGTAAAATAAATTAAATCTTCAAATTTTGCATCATGATGGAAATTATCGTACAATCTGCGTACGATAATACTGTGCTATCGTACATCGTACGTAGGTACAAAATTATCGTATTTGTACGATAATTATCGTTGTTATGCCAGCCAGATGGGTGAGTGGGTGGGATGATGGCTATGTAAATTTCTCCCCCAAATCCTCGAATGAAATCCCCCCGAAATATAAGTATATCGAAAAAAAAATCCATAACCTCTGTTAAGCATCATAATTTACTTATATATAGAAACTAGACACCTAATTCCAAATTTAGAATCTATGTGTAGGTATGATGATGACTACGAACAGTTGACTAATTTCGCATACATGTTATTAATCAATTGATCGACAGCATTATCTCTCAACATTAAGCCCCAAGTTTAAAACCCATTACTTGTGTTTTGTGTGCTCAATAATTATTTCTAAACAAGAAACCGTATAATTTAATTCAGAATAACGGGGGAGACTAGAGCGTAGACGTCAACTATTATTATCATTTATAACATCATGCCTACTAGGTGTCCCACGACTCCTTTCGTATCTTTATATTCAAGTTTGTTTTGTTTGTTGTATTTTAAGTGCACTTAGAGAGCCTCTGAGGCGCACTTTAATCCTTTCACTACTCTGCTTCGACAGAATCGAAACTTATATCATAAGAAATTTGTTTTATATGTGAAATTAATCACATAATATGTGATTAATTTTATACTTATAGTAAATCCATTTTGATTGTAATATTCGAACGAACGAAATAATTCGACGAACATCCGAATACAACATCAGACATTCTCAGAAGAAAAAATAGAGTGTGAGGAGGCTTCTACACCACAGTCGTGAGAGTGTACTCTATTGTTATATGTATGAAAATCCATTATGTTCCATCATAAACTCCCCACATAAATACCCCCTACTGAAGGAAAATCCCCCTTTCTGGCAGCACTAGCAAATAAATGTCATTAACAATATCTATAAGAGGTTTATTAAATTGCGATCAAATTCTTTTAATTAAAACTTAAAACTTATCATACTTCACACTGCCATCCTCACCGAACCCGATTTTGCTATGGAAATAGTGAAGGCTGCTTGTATACTTCATAATTTTGTTCTTCGACGAAGAGACAGCTATCTATATATCGACCTTCATTATAAAAGCCACTTACAGACTGTACCCACAGCAACTTCATGCAACTAATAATAATGTATTTTTTAAAACAGTATTTTAGTTACGAAGGAATATTGCAGTATCAAGACCAATATATATAAGAACAAGCTGCTGCCCGCGGCATCGCACGCGTGGTACCTACATAAAAAGTTGCCTATGTTCTTCTACCGAATGCAATACATCTTCTTAGCAAATTTCATTATGATCCATTCAGCCGTTTAGCCGTGAAAACGTAACAAATAAACAGACAGACACTTTCGTATTTATAATATTAGTATAGATAGACTATTAAGAAAATCAAAATAATGTTACGTGATTCATTTTTTTTGTGTCATTTGTCTAATAATATTTCTGCAATTTCCTCCCAAGCCCGTCACTTGGCTTGTTGGTCGCTATAAGATTTTTCCTTTAAGTTCCATAGACATAATCTTTTTTGAACTGTCGTGATGAATCGTTCTGTATCAAACATTTTTAATGCAATAAAACTTCGCAAAAAAAACTTTAACAATGCGTTGACGGAAACGGAACAGGCGCTGTACGTTTGACACTAAAGGTGGGTCCACATTTGTGACATTTCAACGCATCGTGGCTCCGTAGCTGTAACAGTTACGCGTAACAAAAACATAAGTGTGGACGGTTTTTGTTACGCGGACATGTGACACGACCTAGTGTCACGCAGCGATCCACTCAGGACACCACATATGAAGGCACGAACCTTTCGCCGTAACATAACATTTGTGGCTTGACACGCACGCATGAACGCGTAACATTTGTAGCGAGTGTGGACGGGACTGTCACGCTTCGATGTCACGTGTCACGAGCCGATCCATCAGAAGGCGGTTTTTTCAAAGGATTTTCTGTCCTTGTCCAGGTAAATGCAACCGTCCACACTTTCGTCTTTGCTATTATTTTTAGGCAATTATTTTTTGTCACTGCACTACGGTCACGGATCGGCTCGGCGCGCGGGTCGGTGCGCTGCCACCCGCACCTCGCTGACGTCGGATGGTTAATGCTGTGCATCACTTCACTTGCATCAGTGTGTTGTTGCGTGTATTCGTTGCAACTTGCAACTACATTGTGTATACGTGGTTAATTTTTTTTATGAATATACAGTGGACTCTGGCCAATCGAAGATGGGTACCATTTTTTTGTATCTTGGGGCCAATTAGATTGATTAGATATTCAAAATCTTCTGACGCTATTCTAGTAAATTTTTGTGTTTCCGCTTATTCGTTGAAAATGTAAATCTTCCAGTAATGTTTTTCCGCCATGACTATTTCTTTTCTTAAAAACCTCGAGTTGCTACCATCGCCTGAGTTTCTTCTGTCTTTTTTTTCTTAAAGCACAAACATATATAAATGATGCACTAGCACAAGCTAAATTGAAATTTGCTAATGCTAACTCTGTCGCTACTGCTGACGACGACGTCGCGGCCACGAGCACAAACCTAACAGACACGGCAAAACGACACGATCTCTCAAAATGTTACAGTCCTGGTCCACATTTAGTGTAGCAAGTACCGTAACATGTTACGGAGCCACGGTGCGATGAATTGTCACAAATGTGGACCCACCTTAACGCATCATCGGTTGGGTGTGAAAGGTTAAATGTTTTGTTATATATATTTGCCTGTTCTGGCTTTACGCGACCGAAAATCCGCGACGCATTTTCCGTCAGATATGGATCGACCCTATATGTTTGTTTATGTATGTTTGGCGTTCTTGTTCAGAGAAACTGAAATATATTTTTTCAGCCAAAATTCTATAACAAGTTTTTAATAAAATGCGCCACACTAAGCAAACGAAATATATCTAGAATATTTAAAAACTACTAAAAACGTCCAGAATGAGCTGTAAATTTCTCCTTACGAGATTAATATTTTTAATCTTTAGTTAAGTTTAACTTCATCATCATCATAACAGCCTTTATGAAGTCTACTGCTGAACATAAGCCTCCCCAATAGATTTCCAGGAAGAACGATTTTGAGCCCCCTCCATCCACCGACTTCCTGCGATCTTTACAATTCGTCTGTCCATCGGGTGGGGGGTCGTCCTACGCTTCGTTTTCCTGTCCTTGGTCGCCATTCGAGAACTTTTATTCCCCAACTAAAGTTAAGAGGCCAGCGGAGGACGAATTGGCCCTACAAACGTAATACCAAAATTATTTGTAACTCAAGTATATTTCCACTATATTGTTGTATTATTTGTATTTAAATAGTATTTATCTAGGTTCCTGGATAGTTTTTATTTCGAATTACTTATCAAAAATGAAATAAGAGCCAATCGCATTTTCAATTTTTTTTTTGCTAAAATTGACAAGTTTTCTTCCTATTTGTTTCGTATTAAGAACTGCAATATCTTACATTTTGTTTGTCAAGGACCATAGCTTATATATTATCTAGTTACAGATTAACATTACCATGTGAAGAATACTAAATGTTTTCAGTCTCAATTTTTTGTATTAAGGAACACAACCAAATTCATACCACTTTTGAACGGCTAATATTGCTATCGCGCACGCACGGGGCAGGGCCGGGGGATGGGGACACTTCGGTTGTGTGATAACTCGGACAGCTACGCACGCACACGCTAATGCAACGTGTATTTACACGGTACGTGTGTTCTATTGACCTGTGCTACTGACTTGGATTGAGATTTGCCTTGTTGTTTGATAACAATAACCTACTTTTTTACATACTACTACGACTTTGCCTTTGATTACGGAAATGTTTCACTTGACCTCTGTGGCGCAGTGGGCTTAGGTCCGGCTGGGACGCAAAAGGCTCGATTTCGCGCGGGTTCGATTCCCACCGCGGGACAAATGTTTGTGTGAGCTGCAAATATTTACAAAAAAAGTCATCATCATCATCATCATCATCATTAACATCATTACTATCATCACTATAACCATCACTTAGAAGCTTTCGTCGTTTGGTGTAGCCGGCATTTTTCTGAACTGGTGTAGATCTTATTTGGCTGATAGAAAATCGGAAGTCGTAGCGGGAGGTTATTCTTCTAAACCTTTCGACACCCTCTCAGGTGTCCCCCAAGGGTCACATCTTGGCCCACTGTTTTTTAACGTTTTCATAAATGATATTGGTAGTTGTTTCAAAAATTCGAAGTTTTATATGTTCGCTGATGATTTAAAAATCTTTCGAAGGGTTAATTCTGCCGAAGATGTTCTACTTCTTCAAAAGGATCTCGACAGTTTGGTCTCTTGGTGTGATCTGAACGGCATGAGCCTGAATACACAAAAATGTCTTGTGATTCGTTTCACTAGAAAAAAAGTTGTTGCTTCTACATAAATAATGACCTGCTGTCCGAGGTTGAAAATATTCGTGATCTTGGTGTCACCCTCGATAACAAATTGCGATTTAATGTACATATTGATAATATCGTAAAAAAAAGCCTGAGGACCTTGGGATTTGTATTGCGTAATTGTAGGGATTTCCGAAAATCTATGACCAAAATAACTATTTATAACGCTCTAGTGCGTAGCTCTTTAGAATACTGCAGTGTTGTGTGGAACCCACATTACGACATTTACAATAAACGTTTGGAAAGTGTGCAAAAAAGGTTTTTATGGCACTTGTCTTACAGTTGTAATTTAGCTAAAAAATTACCAAGCTATGAGGAACGACTAAGACATTTCAATATGGATTCTCTAGTTTGTCGTCGGAAATTGCTTGACAACATGTTTTTATACAAGCTGGTTAACAATTATATTGATAGTTCTTACCTCCTATCAAAATTAATTTTGTCTGTTCCGAGAGGATTACCCAGGGCGATGAGTTACAGACTTTTTGTCCAAAAATCAGCACGTTCCAACTTGGGTCTTTATTCTCCTTTAAATAGAATAACTAAAGCATATAACGCTATACACAATAAGAAAACTATTATTTCTGAGAGGGACAAGTCTATGAGGACGGGTAATGTGACAATGGGACAAGTCTATGAGGACGGGTAATTCTAACAGCCTGTATAGCTTTAGGAAAATATTGGAGTGTTTTCTTAAATCTTGATGTTCATAAATGTTTCTTTTTTTTTTTTGTTGTGTAGTATAAATTTATATATTTTTAATATTAATTTTATCTTAGGTATTTTTATTCAGCGTAAAATTATCTACTTTTCAAGCTTTTGTATGCATGTAAACTATTATTTTTTTGAATTTTTAGGCATTGATGTTTTATATTTGCATTGCGGTTTGTATCTGTAATTAAGGTAGCACTTAACTCTTTTTTGGAACTGGTATGTTTTTTTTCGTGTATGTTTTGGTGTATACTTTGTTGTTACAACTAAATAAATAAATAAATAAAAATCACCACCATCATCACGATGTTAATCATGATCATCATCATCATCATCATCGTCATCATCATCATCATCATCATCATCATCATCATCATCATCATCATCATCATCATTTAACGATTTAAAGTGGGAGAAATTGAGATAGGAAGCATTATACAGTGTTTTTATATTCGTGGTTCAAACATTTTTGAAGGTTTGAATTGCACACATGTTTTTTTTTTGTAAATACGTACATGTAATACATAAAAACACCCAGACCCTAGACAAATAATTACGGATCATAGAAACATTTGTCCCGAAGCGAGAATTGAACCTGCAACCTTCTACGTCTGACACGGCCCTTGGCCCACTACGCCACAGAGGTCGTCCCCTCGGTCGAAACTTTGCATAGGATGTAGGAAGATTGAAATACCTATGTATGGTACCTACTTATATCTCAGAAAAAGGCGTGAAACCGCAGACAGAATTGTCAATGACAGAAATATAACTACTCACACACACAAAATCACGTCACTACGGTTGTATTTAGGTATTGTAGTACCGCGTCCCGCGCCTCTCGCACGCCCCGCGCGCGCTTACATCATTTAAACAGAGATAGAGATATTCGGAGCGGTTTTTTGCACGCGCCTCGAATTGAAGTTGCGAGCGAGCTTCACCGGCTTCTTAAGCTAAACTTATTCGAGATTAACGTTTTTTTTACATAATTTTGAAGTGAAAACTTCTTTAGCATTGTTGTGATTTGAAAGTCGATGAAACGAAAAAGCGACAGTAAAAAGAGACAGACGCATAAATTCATAACATTTAACGTGGGTGAAAATGAGATAGGAAGCATTATCTTTGATTAAAACAAATAAGCGGAAGATAGGTGACTCGCCTCTAGCGGATGGACCGCTTAAATAAGGTCTCCGTCGCCTAATTGCTCTCAGCTCAGTCGCAATCGCAAGAGCATCGCGCACGTGGTATGAGACGTGAAGATACTCTTTTATTATTTTAAGCGGGATAAACGTTACTAAAATGCCTTCGAGTGCTTTTATGCGTTGTACCAATCATTCAAAAAGATAAAGCAATCTCATGGAATCACTTTTCACTCGTAAGTACACGAAAACTTGAATTTTTTTATGATATTTGTAAATTAGCTTATTGTTTTGATCGCCATTTTGCAGAGCAAGATAGAAATATACGATACTTTTATGTGCGACAAGTTAAGTATGATCACGCACGTGCTGCCGAGCGAAAGCACTCACAGCCCGCGAATTGTTTTCGCAGTAGCGACAGCACAAGAATATCAAAACATGTAAAAAAAATATTACCTACCTAAAAATATTTTTTAGTGTTCATTTATTACTTTAATGTAGATAAATTAAATAGTTGTCATGTTACGAGTATATGTAAAAAAATTAACAATTTATGTTAGTACAAACACTAGTGTGTTTGTTAAAACATTTTATTTTATAATGTTAAAGGGTTCCGTGTTTGTTTGTTTTCTAGGTTTTCTGGGGATATACTTGTGAGACATAAATGGCTTCTTGTAGTTCGTAAACAAAGGCAAAGATCATTCAGGTTCTTATTATTTATGTGTGGTATAAGGTACTACATATCTTTAGGTTGGCCTAAGATTTACTTAATTGAGATTTTTATAAAAACTAACGCTCCTTGGTAGTCATTTTTAGTGGTGGTTAATATATCATATAGCAACAAAAAGCACCGTACTTTCCGTAAATAGCAAATAGCAAATGATACCGTGGCTCTCAGTTGTTGCTATTTGCTTATGATTATCTAATAGCAAAAGCATAACTAACATTCTCTCTTGCTCTATCATCTGTCCGTCGCAAGTCGCAATAACAATAATAGCAAGTCGCAACTCGCAACGCAAAAGCATAAGCATGGATAACAATAACATCGTTCATAAGCAAAAAGCACGGTCAGTCTCAGTCGTGTCGTCGCATGCTAACGATTGTGATCGGTCACGCGCGTCATCGCTCCGCGGGCGAATTCGGGATCTCGGGCAGCTCACGTAATAAATAGGTAGGTATACCTACTTACCTACCTACCTATTTTGCTTTGTGGTTTTTCAGTGTAAACAGCGATTGGACACGCAGTATTGACTATAATTGTGTAATAAAGGACGATTGATTGAGACTTGAGAAATAGTGTTGTTGTTTTGTGTGTTTTATTCACCATGGGTAAATTCTCGGCGACCTCGGCCAGCTCACGTTATAGGTAGGTATACCTACCTACTTATTTTGCTTTGTGGTTTCTCAGTGTAAACAGTGATTGTAATATTTCTATGCTGTTTTGCCGTAAAAAAAAGCATGTTAGAAAAAAGCACGTAAAATAACATGCTTACGGAAGAAAGCAAATAGCCTTAAGCATGTTATTGCCTTGTAGCAACTTTGAACACTACTAGTCATTGTCACGGACACGACTCGACCCGAAGTATGCCGGTGACGCACGACAGTGGTCTCGCTCGCGCTACTGTCGAAACAAATCGATTTGTCTCTGTCGTTTAGTAGTGTTCAACGTGGTTCAAATGTGGTTGTGTATCATGCCTATAATTTCACTGACGAATGAATGGACGTGCCCCATCTTCCGCTAATTTGTTTTCATCAAAGAGCATACGTGTTTATTTATTACGTGTTTGTACACCGCCTTCACAGTATCAATATTTGAAGCTGGAATGGTTAATTCAAGTAGTAAATATGAATCATAATTTCAATGCTCTTGGCTATGGCCGTATAAGTAATAAATTCGGGAGTTTCATAACTAGAAAAACCCGTAAAATAAGGCATCTGGCAGCCCTACTACTAGCACACTGGAATATTTTGTTTCTACTATTCTTCGTGCCTACAGGTGAAGGTTCTTTTTGGTGCCTAGATATATATCTATAGTTTAATAAAGCATCTATTATGAATGAGGTCTGCACGATCAGAGCGTTTATGTATAATCAACCATTAAAAATAATGAAGACTCATTGAAACTTTTAGGCGCGCAGTTCTAATTTCGAATTCAGATTCATAGGTACGTAAATAAAACCAAGCAATTAAATTAACTCTCATTTATTTTGGTAAAGCATAAATACTAGGTACTTACGCATATTATTTAAATATGGTCATGTATTATTTGCGTAAAACAATAAGGCACTGTGTTAGTCTCTATTTCACTATTATTGTACTTACTTTGTTATTTCAATAAAACAGGCAGGTATACTGTATACATATTTATGGAATGTTCAAATACTGATCATCAATACCTATTCCATACATTAAGTAGGTACCTAAAAGTATAAATAAAAAATACCTAGTCGCACAGAGAGGAATGTTTTCGTGAAGACCATTATAAAATTTAGTGATAATCACAAGATTTTGATATAAATCCTTCTAAGAATTAATCAGGCAATATTTTTGAAAATATTTTCGATGTTGCTTATAGGTACTTACACATAAAATTAGATCATAAATAGGTTATCTTTCGATCATTTCATTAACTAGCTGTATCCATATTGTCAATATTATAATCACACACTAATATGACACTAATAGTAATTCTATACTCTGAGTGTGTCATATGTCTGTTATAACTCATATACAAGAGTTTATTTAAATACATTTATTATAATTCATTTTGATAAAACACGGGTTTTACTCGCGTATGATTCATCTAGAGAATTAACTGTTTTCGTCTAAGAAAGTTCCTTTCAAATTTAATGATAATTCTGTTATCATAATATAAGCAATAATAGTGTTAGCTACACTTGTGACTAAAGTACATAAAGATTGTAAATACTCCGACACATCTTATATTAATAGGTCTTTACTATGAAGTTGCAGTTCTATTACTATTAAAACATTGGTAGGTACTGTTGCGTTCGCTAAGCTCCGTCGAACGCATTAAATAGTCAGCACAGCGCCATCTAGTATCGAGTAGATACACTACAACGTACGCGTATCTAATGTGTAAGAGTGAACGAGATGGATATATTTCTTACAAGCGAATGTACTAGGTCGTTCCGGTTAGTTCTCGAACGTTTGAGTAGCGCTTAGGTTTTACGCGACGCACTCGTCACTCATATAAAAGCGGCGGTAATGTGTAGATACAGTGATTCTATTCTCGGCTTAATACAGTGATACAAGTGCGATAGATTCGAAGTATTATCAGTTGTGTTGTAGTGTTCTGACTTTTATCTTGAGTAAATCAGTGTATGGTAACTTTGAATTAAAAATTATAATTCGGTAAAACCGAGCGGTTTCATTAATTTAGCTCGGCTCGTCACAATACTAACAGTTACTACTTAATTGATGTTACGCAAGGTTGATGTTGATTGTAACACACGTTTTTTTTATCAAAATGTATAGCACAATTGACTCGCTTGTCAGGTCAGTTGGTAGTAGCTCTGCCTTCTGCGCTGTAAGTTGAGGGTTTGATTTCCTCCCAAGATAAACATTTGTGTGATGAACAAAGGTTCGTTCTGTGTCTGGGTGTTATAAAGTATCATAAGTATGTACTTATTTAAAAATATATAAGTATCAGTCATCTGGTCATACTTAGTTATGCTTAGTTGGGGCTAGATGGTGTTATGTACATTGTCCATCAATGTGTATTATTTATTATTAAGACTCACGAAAGCTTTGAAAGTGAAAAGTAACACCTGTTGTAATTATAAATAGAAACTGAACGTATTAAATACGAATCCATGAAATAATGTTGCTAATCGAAGCTAATAGACATTGATTGTATCAAGAGCTCCATAATTACTTAGTTAGAACAGCAACTTCATAGGTAATGTCTTATTTTAACATTATACTGATTATAGATACCGGTGGCCCTCATATTGCACTAATTTACACCTAGGAATCGGTGAAGGCACGTCGCAAAGCACTAAGTTGAATACACTATCTTATATTGTAGTAAATAGAATTCAATATCCTTTGTAATTTCGTGTGGTCTTCCAGCGACTCTGCTATTCTAGAATCTAGATTCTTGGAATGTTTTTTCTGGAATCTGAAAATGAATACATAACTAATTAAAAGTGATTATGGAACGGATGTGTGTAACAGGAAGCCAGGGATAAGCGCGCTATTAGATTTGAGCGCTTGAAATAGAGTTGGCCGGCAGACGGTACCAACCTATTTTTATCCAGGTTGGTACTGTTAGTCAACAGTGTGCGTGTGTGTGACGTGATAGAGAAAGATAATTAGAGAAGGATAACGCATCAGCAGTGCCCTTACCCTACAGTATAAAGTGTGCTGTTTTGTTTGACTGGCCTGTCAGCCGAGTTTGTAGTAACTCTGTCTTCTGCGTTGTGGGTTGAGGGTTCGATTCCCTCCCAGAACAAACATTTATGTGATCAATATAGTTGTTTGTTCTGTGCCTGGGTGTTACAAAGTATCATAAGTATGTATTTAAAAATATATAAGTACTAGTTGTTACCCGCGACTTCGTACACGTATGCTTAGAACCTTTAATTTAATTTTTGTATGGAATGCATTCTGTGCATCTAAAGAACCCAATCCCATATTTTACCCCTTTCAGGGATGATTTTGCAAAAACGTTGGAACACGCATTTCTTTATTTACATATTAATTTTCAGATCCCTAACTTAAGAATATGAGTTGCCCAAATAAACTTTCATCCCTTATTTTACCCCCTTCAAGGTTGTTTTTTGAGGTAAAAAGTAGTATATATTCTTCCCCTGATAATTCTTCCATCTTCTTGAAAATTTCATCAAAATCCGTTCAGCCGTTCAGCCGTGGACAGAGTAACAAACAGATAAACAAAGACTCGCGTTTATAATATTAGTATGGATATCAGATATCTGTAGGGCGATTATGGAACTCTTGATACAATCAATGTCTATCAGTTTCGATTAGCAATCGGCATCAATGTCTATCAATGTCGATTAGCAATAGGCATTATTTCAATCAACCATATATAATGTATTTAAATGCTTAGTACGCTAAACACGGTTCCTACCACAATCGTACTTTGTTAATCGGTCGAGTTATAGTTTGACACCAACTTCACATTGTAACTAGCGATAGAAGCCGAAAGAAATCGCAGCGATCCGTAATACCAATTCATCAATAGTAACTGAAAGCTATTAGTTATGTTTTGATAGTATCAAAGTTCCATAATCGCCCCACAGGTCACCATAATACAAGCTACACTTAGTTTGGGACCAGAAAATGTTGTGTTAATTGTTCACAATATTTATTAATATAAATCAAGGATTTAAAGTTAATATTGCTTTTTAGCAAGCTGAGATGTGTTATGCGCGTACAGTAAGGCTCGCTATCGAGAGTTACCTAACGCTTGCGTAGTTCTGCGGGCACATAGACGGCGCCGCCGTGCCGCTGCCACTCGCGTTCGAACTCGTGCTCGAGGATCTCGGCCCCGCGCTTGCGAGTCAGTCCCGTCTCCTCCAGGCTCAACTCGCACATCTGCATATCGTCTACACCTGGGAATTTATACTAATATTAATACTAATGTTTTTATTCTCCAAAGATACATAAATAAATAATGCCGGACATTTAACAAAATAATACAACCGAATTGAGAACCGCCTTCTAAAAATATGCGCGATACGCACATTTTTAGATGAGGTAAAACCTCTGGATTCGCAACACCGTTACCGTCTGGGGCGAGACGCAGCCGGCTGCCGCGCTCGCCCCATTTGATTATAAACTTTAATTCACATGTTTACAGTCTACTTTTGTATGGAGAAGTTTACTGAGTTAGGTTCTTTGATATGTTATCTACATTCTGAACAAAAAATATTGCATCATCTGTGTTCGTTCAGTATTTGATTGGCAGTCGCCATAATTGCTGATTTTGAAGTGATTTATTACTAAACTAAACGCGCCAAAATAAGTTTTCACTTCTGTCGGCACTCCCGGAGTGCAACCCGATTTTTTTGTCTGTAAAAAGGCTTTATTGATAATGAAATATTTTACAGAAATACATACTTAAAGATTAATAGTTTTGGGAATATTTTAGCAATTGGAGTAGATCATACAAATACGGCGGTAATTTACGGGTGCAGTCAGTCTATTCTCGGTTTAACAAGTGATACAAGTGCGATCGTTTTGAAGTGTTATCAGTTGTGTTGTTGTGTTCTATTAATATACTAGTAGAGTCAGTGGATTAAGTTCTCTGAGTGGTAACTTTAAAATTAAAATTAAAATTTGATAAAATCGAGCGGTTTCATTAATTTATCAGTTCCCGGCTTGTAACATTAACATTGCTTAAACATGATTAACGCAGGACTGGTTTTCAGCCTACACCTTAGCTCATACTTAGATGACAGTCGAGCAAAAAAAAAAAAGAAAATATTATTCAATTTTATGAAAAATAACATAAAATAATATAGGTAGTTTTAGTTAATCGCACATTACCCAATGAGTTGTTTAAATCTATTGCCATCTTTATTTATTGACATTAAATTGACAAGGACAACGCAAACTTTAACACCACGTTAATCAATTATCTAATTATAGAATAGAGAGCTAGAGAGAATAGAGACGTTTGCATTTGTAGAGAATGCATAATATATAGCCACAACAAATTATATTTTAAATGAAAAAAATGTGTTTTTTTGCCGTTAATTAATATTTATATAAAATGGTAATAATGTAATATCAATATTTTATCTCCAACTTCTTGTTTTGAAAGTTATGTATTATTAATTCTGTAATACAATTATTATGATATAAGTTCTAATATATTAAATAATGATCATCTTCTCGTCACCATGTATTCATCAGTCATCTGGTTTTCATAGTATACTTAGTTTAAGGCTAGATGATGTTGTTTGCATTGCCCACAAATATTTATTTATCCCCTAAAGTTGAGGTACCTTTTAGTGTAATTGTAGCTTACATTAAAAGGTGGTAATTTGAAATTGTAATTTGAAATATCAAATAAAAAAAATATATAACTATTAGTAGAGCGGTACCTACATCAATGTACGTCGATGAGTGATGTGATGCACATCCGTTAATATATAAGTTTTAAAACACAATATAAAAATTTACAATATTAAGTATTTCAGAATGCAAATAACCATTTCAACCACGTATCAAAAAAATTAAAATTTTAGTAAAATCACGATTTGAATAAAATACGCCAAGATGAAAATAGAAAAAAAAAACATGTGTGCAATTCACACGTAGTAAAAGTGAAACGAGCACAAAGAGAACCACGAATATAAGAAACACTGTATAATGCTTCCTATCTCATTTTGTCCCACTTTAAATCTTATGAATTTATGTGTTTCTCTTTTTACTGTCGCTTTTTCGAATTTACGAAATTGCTTTTTCGCTTTTTCGAAATTTTTTTTTATGAATTTATGTGTTTCTCTTTTTACTGTCGCTTTTTCTTTCTCTTTTTACTGTCGCTTTTTCGTTTCATCGACTTTCAAATCACAATGATGCTAAAGAAGTTTTCACTTCAAAAACTTTTTGCACTCCATAAATACATCGAACCGGTAGAAAAAGGAACAACGTTCGATCTCTACCAGACCTCGCTCAATGCTAATCGCTCAGGGAACCTGAAATGTCGTTTCATTAATTACAAGGATAGCTTTAACAGATACTCACCAGCTTGTAGCAAGACCGGGGTCTTATCGGGGTGCAGTTCCATCTGCCTCGCCACGTACTGTCCGTCGAAGTGGGCGTACCACCAGCCGCGTCGCTCGGGCTCCGAGCCCGCCGGCCCGGCGCCGCCGCTCGCGGGCCGGACGAACGGGATGCGGAAGTAACGGTGACGCGCGCCCAGGATATCCCCCTTCTGTGGGAGCCGGGGGGTCTTCGCTGCGGAGATAGATATCCCGCGTTGTAACGAGTTTAGAGCCGAGCGTAGCCGGGCGTGTTAGCTAAAATACCTTGTGTAATTTTGAGGCATTTTTCTGCGGTAGCTTGGGTCTTACCTGAAGGTTTTAAGATTTTATATTAAGGCTTTTTAAGATGCCAGACATTTCACACAGCATCATCTGGCCCCAAAGTAAGCAGAGCTTGTGTTTTGAGTACCTCATGACTGATATACTATTTGTATAATGTTTTTGTAAATACCTACATATTATGCATATAAACACCCGGACCCGCCCGCGTCGGGAATCAACCTGTAACCTTCTGCGTCTCAGTTGGGCCTTTGCCCATTGCGCCAAAAAGGTCACAAAAGAGACAGGAGTACTTTGTGCGGAGTTTAGAGGCACCTTTCTGCAGTTATTAGGGCGTTTTAGGGTTTTAACTACATATATGACATTATATATGATATTATAGTATAGTTTTGAGGCCTTTTCTGCGGTAGCCTGGGTCATAGCTATGGGGTTTTAAGATAAGACATGGTATTTTTTGAGACACCTATCTGCGGTAACCGAATTATAATAATTTATTTCAAAGAACAGAAAGCTTACAGTATTCGCCAAAACGCTCTAGCTGTCTTAATTGAAACTTAAAAATACTCTTGATTATTAAAACTAATAGGCGATTTAATTGGAAGTAAAAATGTATTATACAATTTTGGAGCAGCTTTCTGCGGTAGTTGGGAAGTTTAAGCTGGGGTTTACAGACAGGACTTTATACGGTATATTAGATACAAAGAAGTTGATAGTGCTATTTTGTGGAATTTCTGCGGAAGTTGGGATGTTTTAGTTGGGTGATTAAAAGACAGGACATTAAAGCAACTTTTTTAAACCATTCCGCCGGCTACCGTAGAATGGTGCCTCAAAAACCTCCTGTTTTTAACCGACTTCATCAAAAAGGATGTTCACCGATTACTTGAAAATATGTAAAATTCTTTTTTTGTTTGAAAGGATGGTCCCATTTAAATTTTATCAAAATCGGTCGAGCTGAAAAATCAACGAAAATCTAAAAATTGTATACATCGATGATGTTTTCGTGTACTTCGATACCTCGCTGTCTCAATGGGGCGATGCGTTTGTTTGGCCTAACCATATTATATATATACAAAATACATCTACTTTCCACTAAAAATGTATTATAGGCTCAAATTTCATTCAATGAAGTCGGTTTTCTTTTTAGTTTATAAAACGTAATTATATAGTATACTTTTGAGACACCTTTCTGCGATTGCCGCGGCGATTTAGTTAGACAAACTTGATAGAACAAGTCTATCTATCCCAACACAAGTATGAGGCATCTTTCTGGGGTAGTTGGAAAGTTTTAGCTGGGGGTTAAATACTGTATACGTGGTTTGAATAGAAAAATAAGAGTTGATAGTAATGAGGCACTTTCTTGCGGCAGCCGGCCGGGGCGTTTTTAGCTGATGGTTTTAGAGAACCTTTTGAGACACCTTTCTATAGCAGCAAGGGCGATTTAGTTGGAAAGTAGAGACTTTATAGTACAATTTTGAGAATCCTTAGCAGTAGTTGATGTATTAATTGGAGGTTTTTAGGACAATACTTTACGGGACGTTTTAGCTGCAAAAAAAGATTTTATAGTACCCGTTTGAGGCACTTTTCTGCAGTAGTCGGGACGTTTTACCTGGAGGTTTTAAATATAACACTTTGTTTTAGGTAAAAGCTTGGAGCATCTTTCTACGGATCCGGAGAGTCTTAGCTGGAGGTTTTGAAAACTACATTATAGTTTTTGGAGTACGCTGTAATATTGACGCAAATAAAGTTGGGGCGTTTTAGCTGTAAAGATAGGTTTAATATAAACCGTTTGAGATTGCTGGGGGCAGTTTTGCGTAAATGTTAAACTTATAAAACTAACAGAATAAGTAGAAATAAAGTTTTTCATGAAATCGGGAATCATACGCACTTTAAGTTACGAAGATACAAGTACATTGGCGTACCCAAAATGTTGGGCTAATTTGTAGCAAAGTGCCGCGCCGACAAGATAGAGTTACACGATAGAAAGAAAGGCACTATGTAGGTATATATAATGTAAGAAAATAAGCACCTGTGCGAGCTGAATCGCATTTGGTTTTTTGAGGTCTTTTGAGGTAAGTAAATAACATAACATTGACGCAAACTTTAAATTAGTTGGGGCGTTTAGATGAATATGGCTGTAGTTAATACGTATGATTGTGAATGTTTTTGATTAGGAAATGACATGCAAAGGTTCAAGCAATATAACATTTAAAAATGTTCTTTTTCAAGGTAGTCAAAACTACTGTTATAAAGAAGACAAGCCGTTTTCCTAAGATATTATGCTATAATTAGGTATCTTATTAACCTGCATCCATGATGGACTGTGGCGCCCTCTCCTGCTCGGCCATGGTAGTTTTGCGCGCGTTCTTTGCCTTCCACGCGTGGTACACCTTCAGGCGACGGTGGAACTCGTGGCGACACGCCTGGAATCATTCATTTAGATAATCTCAGTAGAATTTATGACTAGAGTGACGAGACGGTCGAGTTGTTTTAACTAATGCTGGACATTTCACACAGCATCATCAAGCCCCAAAGTAAGCAGAGCTTGTGTAATGGGAACCACATGACTGATATATTATTATTTCTTGTAAATACGTGCATATTATACATAGAAAAACACCTAGACAAATACTTGCAAATGCTAAAAACTTATGTCTCGCGGCGGGCGTCGAACTCACAACCTTCTGCGTCTCAGGCGGGCCTTGACCCACTGCGCCACAGAGGTCATCAATAAGTATTTAAAAAGAAGTTATTAGTCATGTGATGCCCATAACACAAGCTCTGCTTATTATGACATGTCGCATTGAGACATTTAAGTCTGCCTGACGTTAACTTTGCAACGGAAAAAATGGGCAACACCAAAAATATTAAAAATCGAGCCTTGAGATTTTTGGTGTTGCCCATTTTTGTACGAACATGAGTTTGTACAAAAAGTTAAGGTATTTTTTGATTTCCACTCTTTCTACCGTATATACCGTATATGATTTGATTTTTTGAGGACATTGCACATAACACCATTTAGCCCCAAACTAAGCATAGCTTGTTTTATGGTGACTAGATGACTGATAGAATACATATATATTTTTAAATACATACTTACAATATTTTATAACACCCAGACACAGAACAAACATCTGTGTTCATCACACAAATGTTTATTCTGGGAGGGAATCGAACCCTCAACCTACAGCGCAGAAGGCAGTGTTACTACCAACTAATCTGACAAGTCAGTCAGTTGGTAGTAACTCTGCCAAATCTTTATAAGTTGTACATTCTCTGATTTGCTAAAGTGCAGAGAAAGTTAGGTCAGGATAATAGTGTACAATTGAACATGCCAATGTTATGTTGTTCTAGACATGTTACATAGTTCTTACGATGGTTAAAGTGATGTACTCACCTCCAAAAGTTCTATATCACACGAAGTATTGATTGTGTCTCTCAACTCCGAGTACTTCCACTTAGAGAGATCAAATTTCTGTTTCCCCGCCATAGCTTGCTGCATCCGTACACGTTCTGACCTGAACACATTAATAATATACTATGCGTTCGGTATCGTACCGATCGTACGATCGTATCATCGCTTCTTTGTATCTCAGTGCTAAGCGCTACAGAAAGAAAACTAGTATGACTAAATAACTATGAGACTACAAAATCAATTTCTTTTCAGAAATCAGTTACACAAAATTACGTTAGTGCGTTGGCTACAAACTACGAAACATGTAAGTATAGGGGGTCTCCTCGGCAAAACGATTACTCAAAACCGAAACCGAAATCGGAACGATAAAGTAATAAAAGGTTTATTTTAATAGACACGGTATTCTAGTTATTGTGATATTCATGTAAAAATAAAGCCCTTAAAGTCTTGATAATAATAAGTAGGTTATATTGCTACAAACTACGAGATTTTGTGTAAAAACTCTTTGGAATCAAAAGTTTATTGAAATTTAACCTACATTGTAAAGTTTAAAATTATATTTTCAGTATTTAGATTGATAGTTGAAATTATTTTTTCACGTAGTTTTAATCTGTATAGTTTTACCTATTCATATGTATTTTTTATTTAAGTCTAGTTATAGTAGTTATCTAGTTATCACGCTCGAAGTTGAAAATAAACCAAGCGCTCGGCGCCGCAGAATTACGGTCGCGCGGGTGGACGTTCTAGAGGGAGACAGCTGCCGCGCTCGGACGTTCAAGTGGGTATTCAGGCAAATTGACAGTTCTTTCGTTGTAAAATATTGTCGTATCGTAGTCGTATCGGCTATTGCATCAAACTAGATAGGTTTGTATTGATTATGACATCGATTGTCAAAATTAATGGCGGTCGTTACATAGTTCAATACGAGTCGAAACGATGTAACTAAGAGTAGGTTTTTGCACGATTATTGTCTCGATATATCGTTAATCAGAGTAGACCCCCAGTACCCAATTCGACAATAATTATACGCCTCGGCAACTTTCGTGTTTCCGAATGAGTAAACGAGCGATACCGAGGCGTCTAATTAAAATTGTAGTACTGTACATGCTATATAATATAACTTGCGTACAGGTTATGTTACGTTAGATACAAATTGCAAAGTGATAGGTTAGACACAAATCAATACATTAGAGAGGTACAAATTACTTAATAAGATACATACAAAGTAATAAAATTAGGCACAGAGCAAACAGTTTTATTAGATAGGTACCAAATAATTAGGGAGGTACTAGATTATAAGTTAGATAGTAAAGGTATGTGTTAAACTCAGACCAAATAAATATAAAGATGCAGCGCCGTGATCAACCAAACTGAAGCCACAAAAGTATGTATGTTGCTATTTGTTAAATGTTTCCCTTTAATTGGGTAAATTTGTGTGAGTACGTAAGATATTGTATTTATTGATTTATAAACAAATCAAAAGTACTGTGTGCAATATTTAGTTTGCAATGATATTACAGAAGTATAATAATATATAAATAAAATAATATTACCTAATATAGACTGAAGAATTTTAAATTATAATCTCCGGGAACTCTCGCGCTTGAGGGCATGTGTGTATGATGATATTTCGTGTTCCAAATAACCTAAACACTTATTGTTATTTTAAATTAAAAAAACATTTGCTTTTGCTGCTACTTTAACACGTTTTCACAACACAAAGCAAAATGTTTTATTTTAAACGACGACATGTACTAGTCGTAGAGCAAAGAGTATAGTTTGAGTGTGCGTAGGTGCGTGTATTTACATAGAGGAGCACGGTTTTCTGGCTTCACTTTGGTTGTCCGCGGCTCTCCGGCTTTATACCTATTTGGTCTGAGGTGTTAAATTAGATAGTAATAAATTATACACAAATATCCGTGATCCGTGCAAGAGAAAGCGTAGAGTTAGCACAGTTAGTGAGCGCTCAAGCCAGAGCTGAGAAAGAGCATGCTAAAGTACCTGTTTAACTTATTCTCGCCGTTCATCGACTCCGTGGTAGGAAAACTGTGCGGACATACGTACATATTACTTAAGTAGATATAACATAATTTCTCGGCGCTATTCGCTATCCCTCTATCTTAAATAAAAAGCATGGTGTTTAGATATAGTCATTGTCATTTTAATGTCTATGTTTCAGATTATCTCTAACAATCGATAGGAAAAAGCTTCCTCAATTCATAACTAGATGTCGCCCTTAAATTTGTACATTTCCTAGAACGCGCTATTGTTGCGTTTTGGGTCAATCATAACCAGACCCTGAGTTCTAAATAAATTGAATGTTTTCTGTAAAATACTTACCGAGTAAATCATAGACTGGTACCAGTGTTACCAGACGAGAAAACTGATATAACAGTGTTTTGTGCTCAAATTTACAGTGTTTGCGACAAAATTACAGTAAAAGTAAAAAAAAATACAGTGAATTTTACAGCAGATCTCAAGAAGCTTTTATTGTTTAACTTTAGACTAAAATACACATTCTAAATAACGAACCAACCACTAATCAATCACTGTCACTATCATTTAGCCCGAAAGCCGTTTCTTTTTTGTACTTTGATCCCAGAATTAAATGATTTTATCATTTTCTCTGTTGGTTTAAGGTTAACGCAACTGGTGCTGTTACGTCGAATGGTTTGTTGCGCTAACATGTTGCCTCTTATTGTCCTGGTTATTAATCTATTTCGTTATTTGGTTTTGGTGTTGTTAAATTGGCTATTCTCTCGCATTCCGCGTTGGAGTTTGGTAGAGCCAAGATGTTGAGCATGTATTTTCCAATCAAACGGAACTCGTCCAACTGTTTCACCTGAAAAGCATCATTAGTATTAAAAATATTGTAGTTTGCAAACGAAATAATATTTGACTATAAAGAATATAGAGTCTTAGTTACTAACCTTGTGCCAGAATACATCAGGCCGTATTGCTGCATCGAAATCTCCTTTTTAACTTTGGCAATTTTCGCCATTGGTCATCCAAAGCTTATTGTTCTACCATAGAAGTTGGTGCCAATCTTGGCATCAAGCTTAATATATTCTGAATTGATTCATCTCGTTGATGGCCCGCTTCGATTATCTTTATCACTATCATTAGATGAATTAGGCATTTTTAATTCTCAAGTCTTCAAACAAAATAATCACTCTCACCAGATTCACCAGAACAACTTGAATGAGATGAGCTAAACAAATTCGAAATGCGTTGCATACGAAACCAATTTACAATTATACTAATTTAAGTTGGTCCCTATAGGCTTGAGAACTTACTTAACACACGGTTGACACAATTTTGGCGGTTAATGCTACGAAGTGATTCTTAGTCTATGGCTGGTAATTCCCGCATAGTATCCATCGCGCCGCTATACAACGCCCGTTAAAATAAGACATTTTCGTTCTTATTGCAATGGGAACATGGGTTGTGATATAAGTAGAGAGGTGGCGTGGGCTCTAGTAGCCGATTGCGTTTCGAAGTTCGTAATTATCTTTTTTTTTCACAAAGCCTGCGTTTAGTTTACATTAAACTAAATAGAATTTTGCCTATAGAAATTTACAGTGTTTTCCATGCACTGTAATTTTAGTATTACAGTGTATAGTAGATCGTGTGAAAATACAGCAGAACTGCTGTAATTACAGTGTATCTGGCAACACTGACTGGTACTTATACCACCAGTCTATGAATTAAGATGGTGACAGATTTAAGCAACACATTGGCCTCAATTCTGTTGGCACAAAACCTAACCTAATTTTAGCTAAAATTAGGTTTTAAACTAAATGAATCTTTAGTATTCTGCTGCTACCATCTTATCCTAATTGAATTTTATCTAATTTAATTAAGCGTTCCTAATTTACTAAGATGGTACTAACCGAATAGGTTTTGCAATGCTATGACTAACTAAATATATTTTAGACAATTTCTCATTTTAGATATGAACCAACCGAATTGCCACCATTAGATAGTGTAAGATTATAAGATATTCTTTCCACGTGATATACCTTACCACCACGTGATTGAGAGACTCTTTGACAGACCGTGCGAGCAGAGTTTATCTATCTATCTAATCTTAACGAGCAATTCTTGTGTATATGTATATATATAATCTGAATCTCGGAAACAGCTCCAACGATTTTCATGAAATTTAGTATGCAGGGGGTTTCGGAAGCGATAAATGGATCTAGCTAGGTTTCATTTTTAGAAAACGTCGTTTTATCCGTGTTTTATATCAAGCAAAGCTCAATCATCCAGGTACTGTTAATAACATTATTAACAGTAGGAAGACCGAGCTATGCTTGATTGGATTGAATGATTCTAATTGATGTGGTCGATTAGATTTGTAATCAGCTTTTGAACACAAACTTTCAATATTTAACAATACTTATCCGTATATATTCATGCGTCTCATCACTTACTTTTTGAGGAAATGGATAATTCTGTTGTTTCATACTATGATACATATTTATGATACATTATAACTTAATCTAGACAGATAATATAACAGATGATAGAGTTTTTCTATCTAGATAAGGTTATAATGTATCATAAGTATGTATCATAGTATGAAACAACAGAATTACCCATTTCCTCATAAAGTAAGTGATGAGTATAGGTTTACTGTATGTAGCATAAAGCTTGTAGCATAAGTATTCAACACTAAATTGACTTTATTTATACAGTTAAGAGCTATTACTTGTACTTTTACTTTTGACATGTTTGAAACTGTTCACTGGGGGAACACTATTAGTAATCATTATATATTTACTTTATAGGCCAGAGATCAGTTAGATTTGCGTAATTCAAGTAATGTATGTAGTTCGTACGTTAATCTGCTCTGCAGTCTGTGTTTGTAGTATACACTTAGCCGTTGACATGTCAGTACATGTTTTCAGATAACATACTAGACAGTAGACACTGAGCAATGTATCTCAGACTCTAGATTTTGTTTGTAAAATCCCAAAATGTTTATCTCCTTTTTTTATGATATATTGTAATTACAAACAGGATCTATACAATGATTTATGTTTCTCGATATTTCTTCCCGATATTGGTCTGCGTATATTAAATATTTTAATGATCTACTCGCAGACTTCAGTTTCTCCCGTGATCATGGGGCATGCAACTATCGAAATATCGGAAAATAAAACTCATAACATAAATCATGGTAAATATTTCATTTATACTGACAATTTAACAATAATTATTTCTGTGTTTGGTGTAAGAAATTCGACAAATAAAATTTGTTAATCCTCATTGGTCAAAGTGACAACCAAGTTACTTACCTTAGTACGGCAACACTTAAAATAACTGGGCCTGGATAAGATCCACAATCTGCTCGCGTTCACGCTTGCAATAAGATCTTTTTCTTCTTCGTTAATGGCATGTGTCATATTAATGTAAATGTTGCCAGTGTCATGTGTTTATATTGTTTATAGTATGATGTCACAAAGTCATATCTTAGCTCTTAGCTTCGTGTTTTTTTGTGATTCGACCGAAAATTGTAGTTATTTTATATGAAAGACACCAATTTGTATAAAATAACAAATGACGAACGACAAGATACGACTTTGTGACATACTACAAACAATATAAACAAGTGGCACTGGCAAAATTTTTATTATTATGACACATGCCATTAACGAAAGAGTAGAAGTACGCTATATCCACATAAGGCAGGCGTGTACGCCAACAGAAATTAAATCTTCTCTAGGCGCTAATATCTGGTAACACTGACACTATCTTATTTATTTATGGCAATTACGTTGTGCGAAGCTTATATACAGGAAGAGTATTCGCAGTACCGAGTGCGATTCCAAATCTGGCACTTTCGTTCTTAATCTCTCTAACCTAATTAGAATACAAAGATGTGTAAAGTCTTTGTATAAATAAAGTACCTGCGTAATTGTGGAGGAGACCCTTCAACATGACCATTTGTTTCCTTCGCCAATCGCACGGCCATTTCGTGATCTCTCCTCTCTTGCTCCAATCTGTAAAATGAGATTATGTAATTATACTTTATTTATTTATTTATGTGCCGAGGACCTCAATGGGTACAAATATGCCGGTCTTGATAAGGCCTTAATATTTGAGCATTGTGAAGTCGAGACCCTGGGCCCGTGGGGAACAGGAGCCCACCGTGTTTTCAAAATTATTTCACGGCGTCTGGTAGATACATTGCGTGACCCAAGAGCTGGCTCCTATCTGGCTCAGTGTTTTAGCATTGCCATTCAACGTGCTAATGCCGCCAGTGTCTTGGAAACGCTGCCCTCCTCTACTATACTATATACTACTTATAAACTTTTCTGTAAATACTTACATATTATACAAACATTTGTCCCGAGGCGGGAATCGAACCCAATCGAACTAGTCGTCTCAGCCGAACCTTAGTCCACTAACGACAGAGGTCGTCAAAAATAAAACATTACTACTCCAATAATAAAATTAAAACGCCTTAAGAACCTAGATATGGAATAGCAGGTTGAAATGACGATGAACGGACCTCTCTCTGTTCTCCAGGTCTGCCTTGGCTGCCTGTTCCATTTGCAGTTGCAGTTTCTGCGCGGCGATACGATCCTGCTCCTCTAAACGAAGCCTCTCCACTTCCTCTGCTTTGCGACGAGACTCCATTTCTGCTTTACTAATAAAGAAATTTCAAATATGGTATTATCCATCTAATCAAAACATTATATCTATCTATATATTATATTTAATTATAATTATATATTATTATATTTTATATAGATTTTATATGTCGCGTCAGGCATGGCAGGGTGTGACATCAGGTGGTCATTTTCTTCACCTTCCATTATTGTGGGCGCTATTAGGTTCTCCAGGCAACGAAGTAAAGGAAACACGTAACGTTTACAGTTTTATTCGAATTTGCACACAGATTATTCTTAAAAACTATGCCTTTATTAACAGAACTACGCGGTAACAGACAAGTCTTTTGTCCACGTCTTGCTATTACCAACTCTCCAAAATAAGTGACTGAATTCACAAGCAAGATGTACTACAAAAGCTTTGTCCAGACGCCCCGGAAATCGTTGGCCACGTCTGCGTTTCCGCTTTCACGACATTTTAAAATACTAAGTCAAATCCCAACTAATTTGAATGGAAACGGATATGAACTTACTATAATGCCAACACTCTCGGAAATCAAACGAATGACTTATTACACAAAAAATAATCAAACGGAAATGGCTAACCGGAAATCATCTCGCAATTTTAAAGATTAAGATTAGAAATCAAATGAACATCTTAGTACTTAATACATTTCAAAAATCAACAAAAATAAGTTTAGTTTCATTAACACAATCAAATTAATCAAGTAATATTTGGAACTAATTGATTGGTTATTTTCCATATTATTTCGTTTACTCTCCGACATATATATAAAACAAAGTCGTGTTTGTTAGACCATTTATAACTCGAGAACGGCTGGACCGATTTTCATGATTTTTAATTTGTTGGAAGGATCATACAAAATAGCTAGGAGCAGGACAAGTTTCTTGTCAGTTTATTCTCGGGCTTGGGTTAGGAGGAATTGGCACTTAAATTCACCTAGTATGTAAGACGTTTCAAAATGATGTGATGTGATCAAAATGAATTGGATTGGATAAAACTATTTTCGACTTTGACTTATCTTTATTTTTAAGGCAACGCCACTCGTATATTAAAACGATTTAAGACTTTCCTAGAACTATGTTTAAGGTTAAAAGTAGTCTGTACTCACAGTCTCCTATGCTCTTCTTCTTGTTGAATTCTCTGCATCTCTTGGCGTTTCGATTCCTCTGCAGCGCGCATTTCTGCTTCGATTTTAGCCAGCCTTTCTTGTTCCTCTCTAGAATAATCATTTATTATTAGTACTAAACTAGCAACCCGCCCAGGCTTCGCACGGATGAATTATACACCTAAACCTACCTTATGAATAACTCTGAATAAACATTGAAACTCAGAATATTAACACGAATAACGTCCATTTGTGAAAACCGTATGAAATGCCGTTCGGTAGTTTTTAAGGTTTATCACGTTCAGATAGACAGACGCGGTGAGGGTGTTTGTTTTATATACATACATATTATACATAGAAACAACAGACCCGAGACAAATGTATAATGTGAGTATATTTACAAAAAAGTATATAAGTAGTTTATCAGTCATGAGGTACCCATAACACAATCTCTGCTTACTTTGGGATGATTTTGTGTGAAAAGTCCGTCATTATTTATTTATAATAATAATAATAAAAAACTTTATTTACCAAAGATTTACAATTGCATAAGGGAAGTACAAGTAAGTAGGAAGTATATAATGTTTTCATATAACTAATATAGCTAAATGTAGGTTACTCAGAAACATAAAAAAAAAATATTTTACTTATTTTTTATAATTGCATTTATGATTATTTATTAAATGCTCTGCACTTACAGATCATACAAACATTTGTCTCGCGGCGGGAATCGAACCCGCAACCTTTTGCGTCTCAGCCGGACCTTGGCCTTATGCGCCACAGACAAAAACTATGTTTATTACAAAAATGTTTGTTACGCGATCGAACACACGACCTACAGCACAGAAGGCAGAGTTACTACCAACCATGCGTGAGGGTAGATGGATAATTTTAACAATAAACTTACCTATTTTTCTGATCAACCATATACTTTTGCAGCGAGGACATTTGCGCTTCGATGTCCTTTGTAAGTTTTGAATAAAGTTTGTCTATTTCGGCTACAGTTATGTTTGGATTACCCTGCAAATAAAACATTACAAATTAATATAAATTGATTTTTATTGATTGTATGCTATTTTCTTCTTCTTATCGTGTCACTAGTTATTTCTAACCAGTGTGGTGAAAGGATTAAAGTGCGCCTCAGAGGCTCCTATCGTGCACTTGGCACATGTTTTCGAATTAGGATCACTAACACCAGACCGCCAGTGCTCAAAATCTGTTACGAAGTACCAGGCAATCATAGCCCGCAAGCGATGTTTAACTTCCACAAACCTTGATGGTAGCACAAGCGGTTCCAATAGATGTCCTCAAGTTTTCGATATTCTTCTGCGCATTCGCTTTCTCTGTCTTCAGTTGCGCGGTGACACTATCCATCTCTTTCAGATTGTTCTGTAGCGCAGATATTTTACTGATTGCTTTGTAGCGAGGACGGTGTTTACGACGCACGAGGTAGCCACGAACTGTCTTCTGGATTAGGATCAGGCATTCGCGACGGTAGAGGATCTTGTTCTTTACTGTGATAGAAAAAGATAATAGTCATCCAATTAATCGGTGAAAGAATGTTGTTACCGCGAGAATGTAAGGTTTTATTGACAAAAACACGGCGTGGCTGTTGTCTGATCTGATAAAATATCAGATTATTTGTAAGGAAGAGAGAAAGAAAAGAAATGTTATTCTATAAAATCACAAGTACAGATTTGAATAGTCTTCTTATACGAGTATATAATTTGAATATAGGTGCCGCATCCCCCTAATCCCAGGTTCTTGAAGAATCCGACCAAAACTCGAAAAATTTTAGATGACATCGAAGAAATGAAAGAATTTTACAAAAATCGAGCGAGCCTTACAGTAGTAGCATTATGATGTGTAACATCTGACATTTCAAGAAAATGGGTTGGTACCATCATATCATCTACCATCATCTACCATTGGTAAAATCAAATAGCACGCGCTTTCCCGGCTTCCTGTTACGCACTTCCGTCTCTTTTCACGAAATCACTCCTATATATTGCAGGAAAGCGAGAGAAAAAATTTTACATATCAAAAAGCGACCAGACTAGTTTCTTGCCAGATTCTTCTTGAGCTGGGTTACGAGTAACCGGCACCTAGAACCACTTAGTACATAAGAAGACGATTAAAAAAATCCTTGTGATGTATGGAATATTTTATTTTATTTAGAATATAGAGGATACATAGAGTGTGTCATGTATCTGTGTCGCGCAGTGACAAAAGGTCTCGATTCAGCATAATATGTCTCGCCGCTTGGAGGTAGCAAGGCGCTGGTATCCTGTCGAAACCTACAGCCTCAAAGCCCCTGTGAGATATTTTTATGGAGTGTTGTGTAGATCTTATAATAATGAGTAAAAATATAAGTTATCAGGATAGTTATCTGGGCATTCATTATAGCTGTTGGAATTACGAAAATTAATAAATATTAGTGGATAATGCACACAACACCATCTAGCCCCAAACTAAGCATAGCTTGTATTATGGTGACTAGATGGCCGATAGAATAATTATATATTTTTAAATACATATATACATAAGATATATTATAACACCCAGACACAGATCAAACATCTATGTTCGTCACACAAATGTATGTCGTGGGAGGGAATCGAACCCTCAACCTACAGCGCAGAAGGCAGAGCTACTATCAACTGACCGCACAGGCAAGGAATCAATATAAATACACTCAAACATTTGCATTTATAATATCAGTAGGATGAGCAATGAGTATAATATTTAATAGGTTGACCAAGAGCGCCGGAATTAATTCATTCTGGTACTCGACGAAGCACAAATTTTGCAGAGAATTCTGATTGCTGTGTTGGTTTTGTTACAGTGCAGAGCGAGTCATTTGTTCCTGAAGATGCCTCGTGAAGGCGAAACACGGATCAAATTTCTTTTCGGTCTAACTCATTGGAATAGATTAGCGGGATAGTACTATTCAATTGTAATGGATGTTCCACAAAGTCACGCCTGAATCAATTATCTATGAGCATAATATGAGAAGGCTTTGGGCGACCAATTTACTCCGTTACCAGAGTTAACAACAGATTCATACGAAGTTGGGTAAATATTTAAGATACTTACTCTTGATAAGAGATAGAACAGCGAAGATGCTCTTCCTCCACCTCGACTTGACAAGCCAGGACAGCACAGCATCCACGATGGACTTGAGGTTCTCAGGGTCTGACTTCATCATGGTATCGAACTCGCTGTACTTCCCCGGACGGAAGAACACTCGCGTCACTCCGAACTTGTAGTCCTTGTCTGAGAGACCCAGGCTGTGGACTATTGCCTAAAAAAACACGAGATCATCATTTTCCTGCTTTTATCCCACTAAGGTCGGCACAGCATGATCTATTAACCGTCATCGTAGTAGCTCTCCTTTCTTACACATATCCAGCCTTACTTACAATCTTCCAAAAAGGTTGGCATTATTTTAAACACTTTAGGAGAGGGACTCTGCAGCTTCGGCAGAAGAACTCACCTCATATAAGATTTTAGAGGACAGACTCTGCAGCTTCAGCGGTTGAACTCAGCTCACAGAAGACTTTAGGAGAAACTCTGCAGCTTCGGCGGAAGAACTCACCTAACATAAAACATTAGGGGACAGACTGCAACTTCAGTAGTAAAACTCCTCTCACAGAAGACTTTAGGAGAGAATCTACAGCTTCAGGAGTAGAACTCGCCTCACAGAAGAGTTTAGAGACAGACTCTGCAGCTTCGTTGGAAGAACTCACCTCACAGAAGACTTTAGGAGACAGAGTCTGCAGCTTCGGCGGCAGATAAGACTTGTACATGTTATGCAGATCGTGGAAGGGCGCCCGACTCGGGTAGCCGTGCTCCATGAGCTCCAGCACGGCCGTGGTGCCGCTGCATTGCAGCTGCGTCAGCACGAGCGAGCCCTCCACGGCGCGACCCACCATCCGAGAGTTGGGCTTTATGCAACGGACGAAGTTTGTGCCCTGGGGATGATGGTACCATCAAATATCTATTTTCTCCCAAACTCACATATCATGGAATGAATGAAAAAAAAGCATCCTAACTAAAAGTACTTAAAAATAGGCCTTTGCACGACTAAATGTCCAAAGTACAAAATGTCCAACTAAGATAAACTTCCAACACGATTTTTGTCCAACACGAATTTCCTCGCTGGCGGCCGCTGCTGTTTTCTATACTCTAACATAACCTAACCAACTGGTTTCGATCTAATAAATTTGCTGTTGAAAGCGTTGGTTAGTTAGAATATCAAAGGCTTCTAATTCCGAGTGTTGTCTAAATTGGACATTTTTATAAAGGGTAATTTTTTTGAATGGACATTTTTTTTAAATGCACATTATTATGAATGGCCATTTTTAGACTATTTGTCATTTTTCTTAATTGGACATTATTCGTGCAAAGCAAAATAGGTATACAAAACGATTAATAATAGGATAAGTAAAACACCTAAAAATTGAGCATAAGTGTGAGTGCCAAAAAGGCTCCAGCTCAGCATGTGTTGGATGGAAGCAAGTAATGTTTATACTCAACGCTCATTTTCAGCTGTTCAACCTAAACCTAGGTAAGGTTTAGGGATATGTACATGGGATACATCATGGGCAATTACCACGATATGTGAGGTTTACTTCCCGATATTTCAGAACAGTTGCATGTGTCATGATTTGATTTTGAACATAACTTTGTGGGGACCTAAAGCGTGGCTCCTATTCAGAGAGTTATCCAAGAGACTGGTGAACAAGATAAATGATCAAAGCGCTGATGCTTACGTCGGACGTAGGATCAGTATGGCTTTTGAACGGGGTAATGTTGTCAGTCTTTTGAGCACCTGCGGTCAGTGAACTGAATTCGGTTGTTTATCTATAAGTAATTATATATTATTCTGTTCGTTTCAGTTTGTAAATAAATAAAGTTTCAAAAGTTATATCTTTATTCTTGTTTTGAAGGGCTTTATGTAGCGGACGAATATTGTGCTCTGGGGATGATAAATAAATAAATAAATAATCCCATATTATAAATTCAATCTTTTAATTTATTCCCGACGCTTCGGTTATGTTGCAGTAACAGGTCGCGGGCTGACTGTACATTTAATTGAATAAATAATACTGGACATTTTACACAGCATCATGTGGCCCACAAGCAGAGCTTGTGTTATGGGCACCACATGACTATTAGACTACTTATATATTTATGTAAATACATACATATTATACATAAAAACACCCAGATCCGAAACAAATACTAGCATATCATTTGTCCTGCACCACAAAGGTCGCCAATTAATTATATCATCGGGAATAAGTTAAAAGGTAATACGCGGAAATACTCTAGTGTTAGTTACCTTACAAAAATAATAAGAATTTTGAACGCAAATGTTTAAAGAATACTGATGATACAAGTATCAGTGGTTTCAACAAGATTATTCGACAGTCATCTGCAAAGCATTTTTTAAATAGCCCCAAACTAAGCATAGCTTGCATTATGTGTCATCATGAATTAACCCTTATGATGTATATCAGAAGCTAATGTTACAATAAAATACTCACATTCTCCTTTAACTTATCCATAAGTTGCGACAGTTGACTTTGGAACTTAGCGCCGACGGATATAAAGTTGAGTTTCCCCTTAGCGTTGTTATTGTCACAGGTCTGGAACAGCTGTTGTACTAACGCGCTGTTCGACTCCTGTACTAGGAACTCCAGGGACGCGTGGAGAGCGTCGTTGTTCTTTTCTATAAATTGATTCTGAAAAAGCAATATAGACGTTAAGCTTCTTGGAATAGAGCTTTAAATTATAAGCTTTGACTGTTTATGCTGTTGCCGAAGATTTAAATAAAACAGAAATTGCCTCATAAAGCATATTATAAAAACCAGATTTTTCAGATGACAAATAAAGCTTAGGATGAATCCACTCTAACTCGACTCGGCATCCGGCAAGGATCATACAAAAAAGTGTTAAGACCAGACAAGTTTCTTAACGGATTCTTCTTGAACTGGGGTTAGGAGGGACCGGCACTTCAATCAAATCATTTAGATGACAAAAAGCCTGGGATGAAACTGCTCCAACTCGACTCGGCATCCAGCAAGGATCATAAAGTGTTAAGACCAGACGAGTTCCTTAGCGGATTCTTTTTGACCTAGGGTTAAGATGACCTGGATTCATGGATTTAAAGTGGTCCTGATTGATTTTATTGAATAAATGGCTTTTTTGACTTCGACTTTAACTTTGACGTCGACGACCAAAGATTTTATACTAGTTATGTCGTTGATTCTGTAGCAACTTTAGAAATACCTGGACACCTGGACACCTGGCCTTTCATAATACGTACCGTGTTATAGCAGACGGCTCCAGCGAAATGTCTCAGTAGAAACCCTTCATCGTCACGAAGAGTGCGATGAGCCTTCAGACGAGACGCGCGAGGCACTTGCAGTCTGTATTAAACACACAACACATTCAAGTGATAACTACCCCCGAGACACAGTCCTTTACTAGTTCGGGGATGTTCACCACCCAACCCTCTTAGTTCCGCTTAGTCGATAAGTAAGTTAAATTAGATTATGATTAGCTAGTATGTAAAACGGTTGTCTGGTAGATATCGTAACCACGATAAGACCGTCGTTTGCAGGACTATTCATTTATGTATATGCTTAAGTTTAAATTTCTTGATTTGTAGTGTTCTCAATAATGTTTTTATTATTATTTTAGTTTTAAGATATTGGGGCTATGCCTAAAATACATACATACAAATACATACGAATTTCGTGATTTTTGAACCCTCCTGGTCACAGGTCACATTTGTATGACGTCACATAATATGCAATTTAGTCTTTATAATAATAATAATACCGGACATTTCACACAGCATCATCTGGCCTCAAAGTAAGCAGAGCTTGTGTTATGGGTACCACATAACTGATATACTACTTATATACTTTTTTTTCTGTAAATACATACATATTATACATAGAAACACCCAGACCCGAGACAAATACTTGCAGATCATACAAACATTTGTCTCGCGGCGGGAATCGAACCCGCAACCTTTTGCGTCTCAGCCGGACCTAAGCCCACTGCGCCACAGAGGGAGTTTAAATCTATCTTTATGATAATAGTTATTGGATAAATATATTTCTTCTTTTTTTAAACTTACGCGATCAGAACACATTATAAGAGTCATCCCGTGACCACGACAGAGTGTAAACCTGTCGAAACGTCGGGAAAAATAGGTAAATAAACGCGATAAATACCCATATGTATTTATAATAATATTTCTTCTTCACCTTCGATATAATAAATATTGAAATGATATTTGTTGGGAAGCACAACATTTAAGAACGGCTCGACTTATTTTAGTTTGCTAACTAGATGGTGTTGAATAGGATTTGGAGCTGACCACTTGTCTTTCTAAACCTTCCTGACTTCGAAACTTTTGACTGTGCATGCGCACATGCGCTTTCTTATTTACTAGCTGTTGCTCGCGACTTCGTCCGCAATTTATCTCCATGCCAAATTTTATTGATAAGTTTCAAACCAATCACAATCACCCATTAAAAAGTTTCCATACAAACATTCAGACCTCATATTACTCTTTTATGAGGGTTATTTTGAAAAATCCTGAAACACGTGTCCATTTATTTTGCATTATATTTATTCATATCAAGTTTCAAGCAAATTACACCACGCTTTAAAAACTTTCATACATTCGTTTTCACCCCTTTTCATCCTCTTAGGGGGTTGAATTTCAAAAAATCCCGCCCTAGTGGGTGGTTTTACTGTAAAAGGAAGCTACCTTCTAAATTTCAGATTTCTAGCTTCAAGGGTTTCGGCTCGGCGATGATGAATCAGTCAGTCAGTCAGTCAGGATAAGCTCTTTTATAGGTATAGATTGATTTCTTACCTATTTCTGTTTGGACAAAACTTATTTTATTTAGATTTATACAATTTAGAAAATTTTTATTATACCAGTACTCTCAAACGGTAAGTCGGCAGGTCTTAGAGCCTAAAAGTTTCAAGACATGGTGCCAAGTCCACGAAACGAGTCTGTGATCCTTTCATCACAATGGTTCGAAAGAACTAGTAACACGGTGAGAAGAAGACATTAGATTTATGCGTACATGTGACGTGACGAAGTTTATGACCCTCCCTCATTTATACGTTGTTAATCACTTCCTCCCCGTTAATGAGTGACGTAAGTTATGAATGGATCTTAAAGTAAGTCCTTATTTGCAATCTCTTGTACTCTCAGGAAGTAAGATGACGTCATCATCTCAAGAAAACTTACCTGTTTAATGATATAATAATAATTATTATTATTATTATTATTATTTTTACGGACATTACAATAATAATTATTATTATTATTTTTACGGACATTTAACACAGCGTCATCTAGTCTTTTGGGACTTACTTTGGTAAGCAGAGCTTGTGATATGGGTACCACATGACTGATATACTTTTTTTTTGTCAATCCATACATATTATACATAGAAACACCCAGACCCGAGACAAATACATGCAGATCACACAAACATTTGTCTCGCGGCGGCAATCGAATCCGCAATCTTCTGCGTATCAGCCAGGCCTTGGCCCACTGGGCCACAGAGGTCGTCAAATGATACATTTGAGTGAGATATTCATCTCACTTTTTGAGCATAAGCTTACAAGTTTTATTAGGACTAATTTTAATGAAGGCCTCAGCGCTACAATAGCTCAATGAGCGCTTTGAAGCACAGAAGAGCTTATAGATAGATTACCTGTTATTATTAGCGCCAAGTTCTTTGTGCACGGAGTGTGTGAAGTGAACAAACTCGGGTTTGGGTAACTTCGACTCCTCGTCGAGATAGTGGAATATGCCGTGGTTCTTACTCTCGATCAAATCTGTTGATGAAACGAATACCAGTGAACAAGTCATTTATAGGGAACACGGTGCGCTTCTATAATAAGATTCCTAAAAAATGCTACTAAACTACCTATTAAGAAATTTAGAGCATACATAAAAGGTAGTCTTTTGAAGAAAGCTTATTATAATATAAATGACTATTATTGATAAGAAAGCATGGCCTCATATCGCTCTGCCCTCAGACAGTTAACCGACACACTTGAAATTTATAAACTATCTTGTATGATGATGGATCATGTAAAACAGCGCTAGGACCAGGACGAGTTTCTTGCCAATTCTTCTCGGGCTTGGGTTGGGATGAATTGGCACCTTAATTTACTAGTATTTAAGACGTTTCAAAGTGATCCTTGTAATTGTATTGAATAAATTATCTTTTGACTTTAATACAAGTAAGTCAAAATTGCCATTTTGTATAACATTAGCCACCCTACATATACTACAAAATATCTTTATATATAACGTTATTTAAGAGAATAATATAACCTAAGAGATAGACCATCTCGGACTTTTTTGTAGACCTTTGTTTGTGTAAAATACTGTAGTACATTATTTTAATCTATCTCGTAGGGTTCAGCCAGAGTTTGCAATGTAAGCGCATAAAATGTGTTTATTTACGACATCACATTAGAAACCTCTAAAATGATCAGTGTTTCTCTACTGTATTATACATATAAACCTTCCTCTTGAATCACTCTATCTATTAATAAACCGCATAAAAATCCGTTGCGTAGTTTTAAAGATCTAAGCATACATAGGGACAGACAGACAGCCGAACCGACTTTGTTTTATACTATGTAGTGATAACAAAAAATTTCATATAAAAAACGCTCTGCGAAGTATCTGGCTGGAATTTACATCTAAGCAAATTCAAATTTCAAATTCAAACCATGTTTATTCAATACAGTTAAAAGAGAAACGTCTTAAATGCTATGTGAGTTTAGGTGCCAATTCGTGGTAGCTTAGGTGGTATATAAATCACTTGACAGGTCTAATCTATTCTATTCTATTATCAACGTAAGCAGAGTTGACCACCTTTTACTTTGAGCGTCTTGCGAAGCAAATATTGCGTTTTTATTTTATTCTCAAGTTATTGTCGGTTTTATTTTAAATAGCGACCCGTGCGACCTTCGCACGGGTGCATTGCTAATACTAAATATACTACAGAATGTCTTTATATACAACGTTTTCTATGAGAATAACATAGACTAAGAGATAAACATATACCATTGCGGACTTTTGTGTAGACCTTTTTAAGGTGTACAATACTGTAGTACATTATTTTGATCTATCTCGGAGAGTTCAGCCAGCGTTTGCAATGTAAGCGCAAAAAAATGTATTTATTTACGACACCACATTAGAAACCTCTAAAATTATCAGTGTTTCTCTACTATATTATGCATGTTTTATACATATAAACACTCCTCTTGAATCACTCTATCTATTAAAAAAACCCGCATCAAAATCCGTCGCATAGCTTTAAAGATCTAAGCATACATCAGGACAGACAGACAGCGGGAGGCGACTTCGTTTTATACTATGTAATGATGTTGGTGTTTTTTTTTAATAGAGCTAAAGTTACTATTTGACTCGGGTGTGAATAATTGGAATAGTAGCTTTGTGTTTCTGCAAATTCGAGCAAGATTCAGATTCAGATTCAGACATTTATTTCACCATAATCGTTACATTGCATAACATTGGCATGTCTAAGAAAAAAATACAATGTCACATAACAAAAGAACACAATCAATAACAAGACTTAATCTTAAAACGATGTGCAGATAAGTATAGGTAGTTGGTACAGCTATATTTTAAAGGCCATTCGTAGTTGGCAAGGCACTATGAATGCAAATCAGAAAATGAACAGCTCATGCATTCGCTGATGTTGTAGAATGGGTGACACTCAAAACATATTTTTATTTTCCTTTTGAAGTCGTTCAGGGGTAGTCGTGTTATTGCTAAAGGCAACTTATTATAGAGTATGAGCTTTAGACATTCACTTTGTTTAGTTTTATTTACTAATCTAGTCATCGGTACATATAGTTTCTCTTTATTGCGAGTGTTAAAAAAAGTAATCCGTAGTTATTTTATATGAAAGGCACCATTTATATATATAACTAACGACGAACGACAAGATACGACTATGTGACATCATACTATAAAAAATATAAACACCTGACACTGGCAAAATTTACATTATGACACATGACATTAACGAAGATGAAGAGTTGACCACTCATACGAAAGAAGAAAGGATGTTCTCACCGATACAATCCTGGTTGTCCACAAATCTGATCTCCGGAACATTAAGTCCCTCCCACTTGTAAAGTTCCTGTTCGTTCTTGAGGATGCGCTCGTTGAAGAACTGCTGCAGTTTCTCGTTGCAATAGTTTATGCAGAACTGCTCGAAACTATTCATTTGGAAGTATTCTGCAAGAAATATAACGAATTTGATAAGTCACGTATCGTGATACTTACCTAATTGTAAAAAAATATTAAGATTTTTATAGAAGCCTCTATCGTCGTACAACCACAAGAAAATGTTAGGTTTTTTTGTGGTTGTATTTAAGTGGAAAATTCAGTGGGCTACGATATTGTTACTATATTTAAGTAAACTAACATAATAGACCCATAAATAAATAAAATAACATAAAAGTCATGTCAAAATCAAAATAGTTATCTTTCCATAGAGTAGTGTTTTATGCTTTAATAGTAAGTGACGGTTTTGTTTACATGAATTGCACCGATGGCAAAATAACCGGGTGAAAAAAGTAGGTAGGTTGATGGTACAGTAACATTCTAGATGAGACTTTTAAACTTGACATTTTTATTTAAACTAGTGGTCGCCCGCTGGTCGAAATTCGACCATAATTAATAAAAAAAAAAGTATTTTTTATACATAAATTTAAAAAAAATATTAGCATTATGCATATAAACTATAAGTGTTCGAAATTTCATACTCCTCCGTCCGCGCAATTTTTGTAAAAAGGCGTACAAAGTTTTTGCTTCACGTATTAATATATAGAGATTTTTGATACTTTATAATACCCAGACATAGAACAAACCTATCTCTAGGAAAGAATCGAACCCACAATCTACAGCGCAGAAGGCAGGGCTACTACCAACTGAGCTTAGAGACCCGTCAACATAACATTTATAATAAATAAATACTAACCAAATCCAGCAATATCAAGCACACCGATGTAGTAGGCAGAGGCTTGGAACGGTATAGAGGCGTTGATCCGATGCACTATGTAGTCGAACAGCCGACTGTAGACGGCTTTAGCGAGCGCATCGCGGGCGTTACTGGCTTCATAAGTTTTAAGCGGAACCCTGAAATCAAAATGCATAATTTATTAAACAAAAGTCTACAGTTAAAGACTACTAAATGCATTTTAATGAAACTTTACATTAATATAGCTTATACATCAGAATAACACATAAGCACAAATATACACAAAGATATAACACAAAAATATTCTGTGAATTGTCCAAAATATAACGATTCCTTACTATAATTTTGATGAATTTTGGTATAAAGATGGATAGGACCTCGGAGAAGAAAATAAGCTACCTACTTAAAGTACTAATCCTGCGCAGACGAAGGCGCGGGCACTAGCGGCACTAGCACCAGTGATACATAAAACTGGGAACAATTATATAGTTACCCTACACGATATGAATACATACACATTCTCCCACTCATACACATCCACCCACTTTTTGCACGCCTATTTTCACTCATGCACACTCGAACAGGAGGTACCCTGAATGTTGGATTGCGCTCGTTTTCGGCTCCTCATCTCGAGGGTGATAGCCGAAAATGTTAGCTTCTTAAGCAATATTATCGCGGAGCTACGACCCCTTCGATATCGCAACACACCCGCACTTTTAGTATTAAGGACCTAGAGCCGAACCTAAAGTTTTACGCATTTACCATCACGGACAACGGGACCATCGATCGGACGCGGGTGTCGGGGAAGCGTTTTACAATACTCACATGATGGCCGTACCCTTGATGCCTCCGCGCGAGCTCTGCATAAGGCGCGACACCAGCGCCATCCGCAGCTCCCCCTCGTCCACCCCGAGCAGGCGCGCGGCCGCCGCCAGCGCGGGCTCGGAGCCCGCCGTGACGCCGCAGCCGCCGCGGGGCCCGCCCTCCTCCTCGAACCTGATGTTGCCGAGATGCAACACCGCTGCGACCACCGAGTACACGGACATCTTCTCTTGCTCGGCCAGCCCGACGCGGGATAACGCCTGAAATTCAACAACTTAAATAAATGAACATCGATGGACGATGCGCGCAACATCTAGCCCCGACGTAAGCACGGCGTAAACGTGCGACCTAGGCGTACCTAGTATTTGATATCCGTTTAATATTAATATTAGCAACGTCCATTGCATTACTCAGAATTTATTTAGCGCCTCGGCGACCTAGGTTTTATGTAAGTATTACTTGATGTTTTTATTTTTAATTGAGCAACGAACCCAATAAAACTCGGTAAATGTAAATTATGATCACATCTTGATAGCGAACTCGGGCATCTTTTGACAAAGATGCGTTAAATAATGTTCGCACCTTTGAGTACCGTGTTTCCATCGGTAAAAACACCCAGACGCAGCGCAAACGTTTATATTCATCACACGAATGTTTATCCTGGGAGGAAATCGAACCCTTAACCTGCAGAGCGGAAGGTAGAGCGACTACCGACAATATAAACTAAGCTAAAACGAAATATATGTATAACTCGTTTATTACTCGAGCACGACACAATCAGCATAGACGGGAAAATACATTACAAAATAAAAAAAATTGAAGATGAACCGTATCTGTGTACCGAAGTAACGAAAACATACAATAATATAAAAAACATGTGAAACAGTTGAAGTATCTAAAGACGGTTTAAAACCATGTATAGAAAGCGCAACTGAATCCAGATCACTACCAGAGGGCGGCATCACTTAAGACATTGCCACGTTGAATGTCAATGCTAATACGCCGAGCCAGATAGATTCGCTGCGCTTTAGTGGCATGATGTTTCTTCCAGACGCCAGAAATCATTTTGAAAAGGCGATTGACCTGTTCCCCACGGACCCATGGTTTCGACTCAAATATGTAGCCCTATCGAACGCGGTGGTATGAGAAATGGTAGACAGAAACACGTGGTGCCGACCGCACTTATCGTAGGATAAGGACAGAAGATGATGATGACTTATATAATAAAACGTAATTATTCTTATGAACGATAGATCTTTTGTGCCGACCCCACTTAGTAGGAAAAGGACTGAAGATGATCATGACTTTTTACTACAAACGATAGATCTTTTGCAATATCAAATAGCCATGTTATTGGTGCATACCTGGTGCAATCGTTGGAAGTCTTCGACATCGTCGAGGATGGGGTCCCTCAGACCTCCCTTGGCTTGTTGCTGCTTGCTCATGCGGTTCGCGCTGATCTTTTTAGCAGAATCTGGATTCGTAAAGTATTGGGTGCAGCCGTTTCTCAGGTACTGAAATGTAAGTATGATTTCATTTGTTTGAGGGCTGTTCGTGCAATTTATAATGTGGGACCTAGCGAGTCATCAAGAAATTAATTAATATCATGGCAGTGCTTTGACATGAAACATTTTTTAAGTTAAATTAAAGATATTATAGTAATCATTGCCAATTTAAATAAGGCTTATTTGCAAAAAAATATCTAATTTGTAATTAATTTAAATGTATCCAATGATAAGATTCTATAAAAGCATATCTTGCGTTATTTTGCGTGACATGCGACATTGTCCCTGAAAAATAATGTCCTGTCAAGATATGACGTTCTGTGTTCACAACTGTTGCAACTTACTATTCTAATAACACAGTGATCGTATTTATAAATAATAAATATTATAAATAAATCATGTTGAACATTTCACACAGCATCATCTGGCCCCAAAGTAATGTCCGCCATAATGTATTTATTTACATATCATACATAGATAAAGACCCAGACCCGGGACAAATACTTGCAGATCACACAAACATTTGTCCCACGCCAGGAATCGAACTGCGCCAAAAAGTAAGTGAAGACTAGGTTTGATGATGACTTACCAAATAATCATCAGGCTTGGTGATGCCCAAAGTAGTCCTTAACTCCTGCGAAGCGCCAGCACATAGCAAATAGAACACGTGATAGTTCCTCTCTTCCGCACTCTGCGTGCATATTCTAGACTTTTCTAGAAGGTAATGCGAGATATGGCCGCCCACAACTTGGTATTTGTTGCTGAAGTGTACTTCCATGAACTTGCCGAAGCGAGAACTGTTGTTGTTGCGGGTAGTTTTCGCATTGCCGAACGCTTCCAATATTGGATTAGCTATAATCACAATAATAATAATAATAAATAATGGCGGACATTTAACACATCATCATTTGGCCCCAAAGTAAGCAGAGCTTGTGTTATGGGTACCACATGACTGATATACTACTTAATATACATTTTTATTTTTAAAGAAAATTTGATTTCGTGTCAAATTGTGTTATCATATCACTTATGAACTAACAAAGCAAGTAAATAAATTAACAACAAAAATCGGTCGTCACTCAGCATGTGTTATAGAAGCGTTTAGGACGCTCTTATAACGCTGATCTTCCGTAACGCCGCGTTAGTATGAGCATCGGCACTGTGGTGGCGCACTGTCGTCGTGTACCGCATACATACATATTATATATAGAAACAAAGACAAATATATGCAGATCATACAAACATTTGTCTCGCGGCAGGAATTTAACCCGTTACCATCTGCATATAAGCTAGCATTTAGCCCACTGCACCACAGATATCGTCAGCTATGGAGGAAGAAAGATGGTAAAGAAAAATTTCTAGTCTACTCCCTCTCTCTCTTTGTCTTCGTGTTGCTATTCTTGTCTTTTAGTAGTATAATGTCACTCTTAATCACTTTAGACCAACTTGTGTCAAATAGCAATATCGTTGGTAGTTGGTACACACAGTAGGTATGCAACAAGCTATTTTGAGATTTATACTAAAGATAATAAATTCGAAAGTGACTCTGCTTTCTTGTCATTTCACGGTTAAACAGATCTTGCTGATAGATGACATACAGCTTTTTCTTGCGTGCTAGGCCGCGGGTAGCAGCTCTAATTATATGACTACTAGCTGCCCGCGGCTTCGCACGCGTGGTACCTACCTAAAAAGTAGCCTATGTCCTTCTCCAAGGTTCCATGTATCTCTATACAAAAATTCATAAGCGGCTCAGCGGTTTAGGCGTGAAAACGTGACAAACAAACAGACAGACAGAGTTACTTTCGCATTTATAATATTAGTAGGGATTATACATACTATTATTGTTTTGAGGGTAAGTAGAGATTTCCATCAAATATTAAGTTTAAATATTTTGTATAACTCATTCGTCTTATCCATTTTGGAATAAGCCTCAGTAGTATGGAACCCTCTATATTTTTTTTTATATAAACCAAATTGAGCAAATATAAAAAAATATTTATAGGTCATCAAGGTTTAACGACTAAAGACTATCATTAACTTCACTAAAGAATAGGAGGGTTGAACATGATCAAGTGTTTTTGTATATAATTGTTAATTGTCATATTGACATCCTTTATATATTAGGGATGTCTCAGACTTCATTCTAGAAAGAACCACACGTTCCAACCTAGTATAATTCGTACAAATTACGCCTCAAACACTTTTATTAACCGTTCCATGAACTTTACTAATGATTTGTTTTCTATGTTACATATTTTTGACTGCTCTCTTTCCAAATTTAAATACGCCATCAGCAAACATATCTTTAAATAACTTATCAAATGTTTAAATCAGGTATTTAGAAAAAAAAAATGTTGTCTGTAAAGTCTGTTTACGGACGATAATTTTACGTTATAACGTCATAACAAAACAAAACAGTTCACGTTTAGGTCTCTCTTCTACTCGGACGCATCGGAGGATGGAGTGGAAGAGAGATAGATGCGTCACAAGCCGAACGCTTAGGCCGATCGTGCCTCTCTATATCGTTCCGCGCTCTCGCTTGCACGCTTGCCTCAGGCGAACGTGACTATTTTTTGTGTGTGCAGCCGGCGTTCATCGATTTATAAGACGTTATCACGTTTGACGTGATAACGTCTATTTCCTTTTCAGAATTTCTTTGCATTTTTTAAACTTTATTTAGTATACCTTTCCTGGATTATGTAATACTATCTGTTCCCCACGACTTAATCCGTTTTTTTGTAATTGTAGCTTAAATCCTTCCCCCGGATGCAATTTATCTCTTTGCCAAATTTTATTGATAAGTTTCAAACAAAGGGTGTGATTGACACCCACCATCACCCATTAAAAAGTTTCCATACAAACATTCACACCCCATTTTACTCCTTTATGAGGGTCATATTGAAAAATCCTGAAAAACTTGTCCATTTCTTTTGCATTTTAATTATTCAAATCAAGTTTCAAGAAAATCGCACCACGAGATAAAATCTTTCATACATTCGTTTTCACCCCTTTTTCACCCTTTTAGGGATTGAATTTCAAAAAACCCCGCCTTAGTGGGTGGTTTTGCTATAAAAGGAAGCTACCTACCAAATTTCAATTTTCTAGCTTCAGCGGTTTCGGCTCGGCGATGATGAGTCAGATTAAGCTCTTTTATAGGTATAGGTATAGATTTAAATGATTTTGTTTATAAGTTTCATTGTTCTGTTGGTTTTTTCAAATAAATAAATGACTCAAATACTATTTGCTGTGCATATTGTTGGCGACGTAGGTGACGTATTCATGATAATAAAGTTATCGATATCATGCTTATTTGGCATTTACCTTAGAATTCAAAACGAACGCATTAATTGAGTAATACTAATATTAACCTTGATGCATTATTATTTACTACATAAAATTATTGCGTCGCATTTTAATATTCATTTAACCTTCCAAAATACGACTTTTCCCTGTTGATTCGCTCGATGGATCAATTTTAATATTACTTGGCATTTAGCACGAATTAATAAAACTAGATAATATAGTTAAGGCTGTGATTGTCCCAATAAATAACATTAATAATATAGCTGTCAAAGTTTGTGCGTATGAGTTTGTTACTTCAACACGCTCAAACTTTTGGAGCTTTGTATAAGTAATTAACTTTGTACATGTGGACTTGGAATAAATATTTCACACAGCATCATCTGGCCCCAAAGTAAGCAGAGCTTGTGTTATGGGTACCACATGACTGATATACTACTTATATACGAGTACTTTCTTTTTTTTTTAGTTTAACTTTTCGTAATTGTATTTTTTTATTTTTGTAATTTTTATAACATAATAAATTTATAAACATTTTTTAATTTTTATTTTGGTTTTTTAGTACAACATTTATGTATTTTTGTTGTATGTGTATTTGTACTGAAAATACCAATTTATTAGTGACCGTCGTCGTTATATTAAAAAAACACTGTTTATAAAATGTAAATTCATTAGGTATTAGCTGTATTTTATGTTATCAGATATATATTGTTTAATATATAGAGCTGCGGATGTTGTGTAATAAATAAATACTTTTATGTAAAAACATAAATATTACACCTACATAGAAACGCTCATACGAGTACAACCATTTCTTTAATAACATATATTATTTACGTATCATGTGGCCAAAGCCGCAAACAACAGCTAGTAGTTACAATATAGTAATACTTACCATCTAAAATTTTCTGCTCAACAGGTCCAGCGCTCTTGGCCCACAGATCACAGAGGTACTTTAGAATGTACTTAGTGGACTCCGTCTTCCCCGCGCCAGACTCGCCAGAGACAATGATCGATTGAGATTGCTTCAGCGATTTCATATCACGGAATGCTTTGTCGGCTGAAATATTATTAAAACAGCTGTATACATTTTCTGGAATTTACTAAAATATCAAACATTGGTGAATGTGTTGTTTCCCTAGGTTAAATTATACATCCCTAGGTTTCGACTAGCTAAAGTAAATATGTCCTTTATTGGGAACACGGTGCGCTTTTATAATAAGCTTCCTGAAAATACAACTAAACTACCTATTAAGAAATTTTAAGCTTACAGAAAGGGTATTCTTTTGAAGAAAGAGTATTATAGTAAAAATCACAATATTATTGACAAGAATGCATGGCCTCATGTTACTCTGCCTTCAGACAGTTAACTAACACATTTGAAATGTATAAACTCTGTTCGTGTTCGTTTTTCGTAGTTAAGGTATAAGATGAAAAAAAAACAAGCAAGCAAAAAAGCGCTAGGACCAGGACGAGTTTCTTGTCAGTTATTCTCGGACTTGGGTTTTCAAGTGATCCCTGTGATTGTATTGAATAAAATATATTTTGACTTTGACTTCATAATCTGTAGCCATCTCATTTCATTGACATTAGATTGACAAAGACAAGCTATACTTTAACGCCCTGCTCGCCATTTATGTTATTATATTATAGAATTGAGGGTAGTTCTTTGGAGTTATGTAATGTCCTCAAAATACCAGCTATAATAATAATTATAGTCCAGCTATTTCGATTTATAACCTAATCTATAGAATCGATTTTGATTAAATTTCAGGACTAATCGGGAAGTATATCCTTACACATGTAAAATAACTTTTCAAATCGGTTCTTAAATGGCGGAGTTATGATGTAACAAACAAAAAATATATACAACCGAATTGATAACCTCCTCCTTTTTTCGAAGTCGGTTAAAAAGAGATCGTACTAATAACAGATCGTACCTATAGCGAACACATGAGGCGCTAGCTCTCCAAGTGATTTGCCCTGGTACTTCTTGATGGTTGTAGAGGAGTACATGTCTTTGATGTCCTCGTATGGATTCACGGCGAGCAGAATATTAGCTACGTACGTCTGAAAGTGCGACAAATAAATTAATACATCACTCTCATTCTGTAGACATCATTAAAATGCATAAAAAACATTGGTGCACACAACACCATCTGGCCCCAAGCTATGCTTAGTTATCTTGTATTATGGTTACTGATAGAATACTTATATATTTTGTAAATACATACTTATAATACTTAATAACATACAGACACATAACAAACACCTATGTTCATCACACAAATGTTTGTTTTGGAGGAAATTCGAACCCTCACTCAACCTACAGCATAAAAGCCAGAACTTCTTTCAACTGAGCTGAAGGCCAGTGCGTAATTACCACAATCCACCGGTCTTAGTAAAATGGAATAAATTCCGTATTATTAATCATATAAATAAATAAAAATTGCCGCACACAACACCATCTAGCCCCAAACTAAGCATAGCTTGTATTATGGTGACCACATGACTGATATAATACTTATACGTTTAGACACAGAACAGAACAAACACCTATATTTATCCTGGGAAAAAATCGTACCCCCAACCGACAGCGCAAAAGGCAGAGCTATTGAGGACCTCTGTGGCGCAGTGGGCTAAGATCCGGCTGAGACGCAGATTGCGGGTTCAATTCCCGCCGCGGGACAAGTGCTTGTATGATCTGCAAGTATTTGTCTCGGGTCTGGGCGTTTCTATGTATAATATGTATGTATTTACAAAAAAAAAGGTATATAAGTAGTATATCAGTCATGTGGTACCAATAACACAAGCTCTGCTTACTTTGGGGCCAAATGACGTTGTGTGAAATGTCCGGGATTATTATTACTATTATAGTATTTCATTAAAATTTCATTTCATTCGAGAGGTTCACTGTAAAGCGTTTTTTATCGTACATGTGCCGTGGAAGTGATATCGATTCCGTGTAAACATTGCTGTTTTGAAAGGCGTCGTAAGTGACGTCGTTTTATGTTGATTTCAAGCTATTGTCATAGAAACAAGTACTGTCTGAGTGCCTGTCTGATGTTACTATAGGTAACGACCTATAGTAACATCAGACAGGCAGGACAGAAGTCAATTAAATTATTAATGGGCAACAGAATAGCCACGACCGACGATGCGCTACGTGGCGTTAGATATCTAATAATATTATAAATGCGAAAGTAACTCTGTCTGTCTGTTACGTTTTCACGCCTAAACCGCTGAACCGATTTTGATGAATTTTGGTATAGAGATATATGGGACTTTGGAGAAGGACATAGGCTACTTTTTATGTACATACCACGCGTGCGAAGCCGCGGGCAGCAGCTATTCTTTATAATAATGGTATTATTTATTTTAATATTCGTGGATTATCTACACCATCTAGAAGTTTCTTTCCCTATTATTGTAATTGTATCTATGATACGTATATTCAATAGTTTTATTTATCAGTAACATAATAGATTTATGATAAATACCCCCAAGATAAGATCGAATAGTTCGTACACAACATTGTTGTGTGATATTCATTTGTTTTAAACACAAATAAAAAAGAAATGGTAACTTAGGCACGGGTTCGGGGTAAAATAGCTTCGATATTACAACGATTATCATCGTTCTTCCTTTCAACTGTTGGAGATACATCTCTTTATCCGTGCTTCGGATAAAGAGATGTATATGTAGCACCTTAAGCAGAACCCGATTTTTCAGAAGAATATCTTCTGAAAAATCGGGTTCTGCTTAAGGTCAGTTGTGAGGGCTTCGGATAGTATGTCTCGGTAAAGAGAGTAGACCATTAAGGCGCTGCGCAAAAGAAGACACTTTTTGTTGCCGACACGGCACTCCATCACAGGGAACCGTAGTTGCTGTGTCCTGTGGCGGTGATCGAACACAGTGGCCTGTTGCTACTACTGACCACTGGTACAATTCGTTGCTTGTTTTCCGTCAGTACAATTGTAAGGAAATTTGTTAATGTTGCTTGTTTCTTCAACTGACTTAGTTTCCAGTTGCCGATACCGAACACTTTTTGATCGTCAATGAGTATGAGAGGAAGCAACTGGATACAAAAATTATTTACATGTGCGCAGGGAGTGGATGATTTCACTGGCTCTATTGAAATTAAATATTCATCGGTTGCTTGTATCCGACACAAAAGTGTCCACGTTTGCGCCCTGCCTAACTCACACGATAGTGGTAGTACAGAATTCCCATATACATAACATGAACACGTGAATGAGCGCATAACGTTGTAATCAATACACATCGGAAAGTATAGAGTTGTTTCAAGGTGAAACGCTGACTCATACAAGTGGTACTAGCTATCAAAGTGTTTGTGCAATACTGATAATACTCACGTAAATCTTGTTCTTATTGTATCGAATAAGGATGTTGTTGAGGAGTGTCGCTTCGTTAAGGAACATCAGCTCGCCTGAAAGAAAAAAATAATGAATTATCATAGAATAGAATAGATAGAATATGTATGATAGAATTTTTTAAACTTTGGCAATTACAATTCGTAGGTATTGGTTTTTATTTTACCAGGACCAGGACGAGTTTCTGGCATTCTTGGTATCTAAATTCACCTAGTATGTAAGACGTTTCAAAGTGATCCTTGCGATTGTATTGAATAAAGTATCTCTTGACTTTGAATTTGACTTTAGTACTAGTAATTAACGGGTATAGTCAGCAACCGAAACGTTAGGAATAGATTAAAAAGAAAAATAAAAAGGCCTTTAATTCCTTCATTAAACCAAGTTTAATTAAGTTATGTTCTATTTAATTTCTAGTCTAATTCAAGTTTATAATTATTCAAAATTATTTCACGGCGTCTGGTAGATACATTGCGTGACCCAAGAGCTGGCTCCTATCTGGCTCAGCGTGTTAGCATTGCCATTTATCTGGATCAGTTGAGCTATCTATAGACGTTTTGAACGGACCTTAGATAGCTCAACTGTTTCACATGTATTTTATATTATTGTATATTATTCTGAACATTTCTGTATTTTTTTTTCGTTTTTTTGAGGACCCCCTATTTGGGTAAAAGCCTCCTCCAGAGCTTGCCATGTTTTTTGTTTTGTTATATTAAAAGGTAATACGCGATAAATACCCGTTAACTACAAAAAATATAAGAATTTGTATGATGGTTTAATCTAACACAAAAACGTGTGTATGATGTAAATAGAAACATAGGAACCAGGTGATATACATAATATAAATTTGGCCAGTATAACACTTACAATTATCATCGACATCTTTAGTGCCATCTCCCGCCGGGAATATGTCCTCAAAGCTGCAGACTCGGCGCGGGTACTTGTTGTCTAGTGGGAATACGTCGGCCTCTTCGCCCATGAGTTCGTGCAGGCGCGCTAGCACGAACCCTTCGGCTCCGTCTCGCACCCATACCAGCTGCTTGTCTATCGTCATGGCTCACTGGAAAAGGAAAGTCAAGTTTTAATGTTGCTCTAGACGAAACTTTAGCATTAGTGGTAATCAGTATTTAGAGAGTCCATTCCTGGATGGTTCTGGCTCGAAGGAAGCCTGCTTTGACGTCATCTGTTCTTGGGCGCATTGTAAAAAAACCGGAACCGAACAAAAGCAACAGATTTTCGTAGAGAAAATATCAAACACATTGGTCCCCATACACACAACACCGTTTAGCCATAAATAAGCTTGTATAATATTATGGTGACCAGATACAGATAAATTACTTATATATTTTTTAATATATACTTATAACACCCAGACACAGAACAAACACCTGTGTTCGTTATTCATTCTGCACCAATGTTATGTTAGTGACTTCGAGGCTCGAAGAGAGAACTCATTCCTGGATGGCTCGGGCCGGAAAGAAACTTGCTCGTTTTCAGCTCATTGGAGTGCATTGTGGAATTGGAATCGAACGAAAGCAACCGCTTTTCGTACAGAAAATAATTTGAGGTAGGAGACAAACACGCTTTATAAAAAACTAGCTGCTGCCCGCGGCTTCACACGCGTGGTACCGACATAAAAAGTAGCCTATGTCCTCCTCCAAGGTCTCATCTATCTCTATACCAAAATTCAACATAATCGGTTCAGCGGTTTAGGTTTGAAAACGTAACAAACAGGCAGACAGAGTCACTTTCACATTTATAATATTAGTATAAATAGAAACCTAGATAATTTTAGTCTTAAAATCCCAACCAGCATCTAATATCACGAATAAACATTGGATTTTCTCCAGCAAGATGAAAGTAACTGCTGAATTGCAACATAAAATAAGTTTCTCTACAACTTAGTAATACTGCAAAGTCATCGTTTCGAAGTGAACAGTTAGACGGAAATTCCAAATGAAATGTGAAAACCGCAAGCTCAAGGAAGACCACAAGAGAAATAGAATATAACGACCTATTTATTTAGGTATTTGCTATTTTACAAAAATTTGCTTAATTTTATGATACCTATTTATAATACAAATACATAAAATAATGCGTCGTAAAAATTATGATCTAAAATTTATCTATTCTGCATAATATTATAAAGTCAATTGAACATTTCCTCATAATCATTAATAGCAGCTGGGATCTCAATGCGATTGTAATATTAACAAACATAACCGACATAACACATACTAATATGGAATTACATCAACATACTTAACCATACCCATAAAAACATCAACAACAAGCTAGCGATGACTCTACACTACAGGTCTACAAATTAATTATTTTAAAATGTATATTTTCAAACTAAAATACGAATATATAAAATACCAGTCGGTAGTTATCTATTATCAGATTTTAAATATAAAAAAAAATCGGGTTGCACTACGGGAGTGCCGACAGAAGTGAAAACTTATTTTGGCGCGTTAGAGTTTAGTAATAAATCACTTCAAAATCAGTAATTATGGCGACTGCCAATCAAATACTGAACGAACACAGATGATGCAATATTTTGTTCAGAATGTAGATAATATATCAAAGAACCTAACTCAGTAAACTTCTCCATACAAAAGTAGACTGTAAACATGTGAATTAAGGTTTATAATCAAATGGGGCGAGCGCGGCAGCCCTGCGTCTCGCCCCAAACAGTAACGGTGTCGTGAATCCAGAGGTTTTACCTCATCTAAAAATATGCGTACCGCGCTAAAATAAGTTTTCACTTCAATAACATTCTTGGGCAGTGCACACAACACCATCTAGCCCCAACCTTAGCAAAGCTTGTACTATGGTGTACTAAAAATTATAAGCATTCTACCAGATGACTGGAATACACACAAGATACTTTAAAACACACAGAACAAACACCTATGTTCATCCCACAAATTTTTATCCTGGGAGGGAATCGAAACCTCAACCTGCAGCGCAGAAGGCAGAGCTACTACCAACTGAGCTGACAGGCTAGTCTAATGGATCGAAATTTTCATAATTTGGTCAAGAGGCTGACCACCCTTACAATAGTCAGCGTAGTCAGAAACCACCTGATGAAACCTGCCAGGGATCGGAAAGAGTTGCGTAATAAAGAGGATGCTACCCAGTAGTGGATGGAATCAGGCTGAAATGAAGACTATCATCTATCTATTACAGTCTGGAAGCTTCCACCGAGCCCGATCTTCGGGTCTTCTTCGTCCAGATCCGTCCTGAACACTATAGTGTAAAATTCAACGACGAGGAACCCCGAGAACCGACACTAAAATGTTCACTAACTAATGTAAGTAAATCTCCACTGAGCCAAGCCAAGCCAGCTACGAGTACATTACGCAAATCGTCGGTCCATCCAACACTACGCTTGTCTAAACACGGTCATAAAATTTAGACTTACAGATTCAAACTCTACACACGGATAAATTCATACAACATGCTCTAATAATCACGGTTATCTTTTTACAGCTACAAAAGGGGTATGTCCGCATGTAATTAACTCACTTTCATACCAACAAGCATATTGTAACACTTTCAAGATTGCGTAATTGTTTATAACATAACATTCAGTCCGTTGTCCGTTCCGGTGATGACTATTATGGCCGGAACAAGAAATATGGCCATAACTATGCATCATATTAAACATGAAGTTGTAATCTTGCCATTATTAGCATTTTGTACATATCATTATGATATATATAATAAATACACTAGGTTTAGGAATTGAACTTACGTAGACTACTTAAGGCGATTCCCTCACCAAATGATGAGGGAATGCAATTTCCCTTTCCCCGGATGCAATTTATCTCCTTGCCAAATTTTATTGATAAGTTTTAAACCAATCACCTGACCACCCATTAAAAGTTTCCATACAAACATTCACACCTCATTTTACTCCTTTATGAGGGTTATTTAAAAAAATCCTTAAACACGTGTCCATTTATTTTACATTTTAAGTATCCAAACCAAGTTTCTAAGAAATCACACCACCTGTTAAAAAGTTTCCAAAAATTTTGACACCCCTTTTTACCTCTTTGTTAGGGTTATTTTGAAAAACCCTGAAACACGAGTCCATTTATTTTGCATTTTATTTATTCATATCATATTTCAAGCAAATCTCACCACGCGTTTAAAAGTTTCATACATTCGTTTACACCCCTTTTCACACCCTCTTAGGGGTTGAATTTCATAAAATCCCACCTTAGTGGGTGGTTTTGCTGTAAAACGAAGCTACCTTCCAAATTTCAGCTCTCTAGCTTCCGCGGTTTCGGCTCGGCGATGATGAGTCAGTCAGTCAGGTTAAGCTCTTTTGTAGGTATAGATTAGTTATTTATTATCCCCGCCAAAAAGAGAAACGGTTTCAATATATATCCAAAGTATATCTATATACTTATATCGATTTATGTAGCTAAGTCATCATCTAATAGCCTATGTAATAATATTAAGGTTACAGATTCGTACGATGCGGATACAGACGACCAGACGGCTGCATCATTTTGAAAATTGAGACAGGTATACATTATACCTGTCTCAATTTTCAAAATGATGTCATATCATTAAATAAGATATTTACAGGACAAATTCTCAAAAAATATAAGTAGCCATGACCTAAGTTGGCAACTCTGGATAAGTAGCGGAATGGCAGCGGTGTGACGTGGCGACTGGTTCTTTTTGGTACCGATGCGGGCGGCCAGAGCTTGCCTTTAATTTTTTTTGGTTAGGTTAGGTTGTCAAATTATTGTACAATTCTAATTCTAAGTCAATCATACTTTCTAGTGCTTTGTTTACGTGTCCGTTTTCTTATACCCCTGCGACGTCAAGTTAATCAGTAATCGGACGTCCCGTTTTCAAACGTTTTGAAATATATACATAAGCACATTTCAGTGTAGCTGACTGACGAAACTAAGTTGATTAAAAAACTTTGTCAGAAATTATATTAGAATACGTAAATCATTTCTGAACTAAGAATAAATAAGGATCGGTGAAAGTAGTGTACTCGTATTTTATCATCAATGGTAGCGAAAGACATAATGTGCCCAGTAAACTTATTGTCGCGTACCGTGAAGTTGTTCAGCATAGAACCACAGAAAAAGCGAGGTTGCGGTAAAAACATGACTTTAATTGCACCAGGTAAATTGAAATGTTACATCATAATGGCCAGCACTGTCAATTGTCAACACTAGAACGAGGTAAACTTTTTTATGAACAGAGAAAATAGAAAAACACCTCTCGTGTTTAAATCTAAAATACTGTTGTGGAATTGTGATTTGAGATAAGGTATTGATGTATTGATACTACAAAACAAACCAGCAAAAACAAAAACACAAATGCAAAACAGATTAGATATTTACCTAACCTACTCACGGAATACTCGTAGAGATACGTAACAGTAATTCAAGCAGTAGAAACTCTTTTACTCCAGATGTTGCCAACAAAATTGACCGAAACACAAAATGAAAGCGCAAAACGTATGAACAAACACAAACAACCAGTAGCGTAAATAAACGGATGCAAATTATATAGCCTAGCGAGAGGAAACCGACGAGAAACTGCACGAAAGCGTGCTTTACTGTCGGACGCTTAAATTACCGTGATCACAAATGCGCACAAAACAAGAACGATACCTACTGGAAAATATAAATTTTGGAACACAACTACCGACTTGAAAGACAAAGCAAAGACTATCACCTTCAATGGTTTATTATCATTCTTACTGGAAGCACAAGATGCAATGACCGGACACAGATATGAAACAGCAAACTTCATTACTAATTCACTAATCTCTCATAACCTTATTGACTCTACCAAGGTTACAGAATACTCTACAAAACCTCGCTTCGATCTCAGAGACAATGGAAATAGTTAAATGATAATGCCGTAACTATTCTAAGTATTATACCACATTCCCAGTCACGTATTAAAGACAGTCATCTCAATTATGCTGTTAATGATATTATAAGTATTTTTAATGACAAAGTGTTTGTTGATGATGCTATGACTAACTATATCCAAATTCATTGTAGTCAGTAATTCAATAAATAATAATAATGAAGTAAGTTCAAAGTAAATATAATAAATAGTTATATTAAATGATAAAAAGGTACTTACATAGATCAAGCTTTACAGTGATCACGAGGACAATACAACACAGGACACCTCTCTTTGTTTCTAACGACAATATTTATTTCATTAATATAAATTCCACTTATGTAACGCAGTCAATATCTATTAATATTACTGTTTCGTCAGATAGTATAGACACCAAAACGGCGATCAACAAAGAGCCGATTTCGCGGAATAGTGGAATCTACCTACTTAGTACCATAATCTAATCAAATCTACTGTTTATCGTAAACTATCGATGCAAAAGCTATTTTATGATTTCTACTGCATGATATTACTTCAGTTTGTAATTAAATAAAAGTGCATATAATCAAGATTCTGATATCCTTGATATCCCTATTGATTCTCTTCATTCTATTATTTTTCTTAAGTTATTTTCAAGATTCCAGACGAAAATTAATCTATGCGAACAACGAATCATTAGGTAGGAAGAGGGGTTTACTGTATGTTCTCGTATATTGCTATTGTATAAATTATCTTGCACTCAAGACGTGCAATGCAACAAATGTGGCGACAACTGAGTCACTCGTTTCATTCAATTAAAACACCACTTGAAGCTAAGCATTACTTGGAACAATTATTTGGGACACATTTAATATTACTTTTACAATAAGTGCTAGACGGTTTGAGCCACTTTAAATACTAGGTTATTTATACTTATCTATCACTGACTGACACGAGCAACATAGTTTTCTTCTTCATTCATTATATCAAACCGAAGTAAGATATCAGTAGGAAATGGCGAAAGGTGCTCTTCAGTTCTGTAGTCACGGACGGACAAAGCCGCAGTATAGGTAATAGCTAATCTCCTTTTTAGAATACAAAGAGACGTTATAAGCCCATTTTGCATTGTAAAAATTTACGTATTCAGAGAAACCATTATTATCTACTTGTGAATTGAATTATTGTAGAGTCAAGACAACAATGTGCGAACTGTTTAGGTGAGAAGCGAGTTCATTATTCCCCAGTCAATTAACAATGACCCGAATGCATTCACAAACACTACCAAATGTTGCGTGTACTGGCCAATTATATTCTGCCTGCATGGCCTTGATACTTGATTTAATGAGCCTCGTACATTATGGAATTAGTAGGTAATCTTTATGTAATAGACGATATCCTCGGAACTAATTTAGAATCTCAAGAACTACTTAGTACTCAGTAGTGTGCCCCAGAGAGGACTCTATTGATGCACAATGCGACCGATAGTTTCAGATTGCTGATATGAAATCGTTTCTTAAAGAACTATACCTACAAACCGAACATTAAACCTGCTTTTGTCAACATTTGACCCAGGTTACAATGAGGCCATCGCCATAATGTAAGATACCCATAAAGTGAAGAATAGAGGTCAGGTCAGGTCAAAGCCTACGTAGAAAGGTAACTTAATAGCACATAAAACCAACACAGACAGCCACATCAATCATGCCAATGACCTGAGACATCTTTAGATCATGGACAATGAATTCTTGTGTCCACATTGTAAACCAGGAAACCTTGCTATCGGAAACACGACCTTCTGCATTTAAGGTACAAGCTATTGCCAAGATTCAAAGGGAAAGCAAAGGTACAATGTTAGTGGTTTGGTAACACAACATTAGTGTTGACCTCGCTACTTTCTGCTGTGTTATTTTCGGGAAATTGACCGCGCCTTTCAAATAATTGTGCCGCCTACTTTACCCAGGTCAATCTATATAAAAAGACAGTTTGATTAGTTTGATACAGTCTTTAGAATCTAGAAGAATTAATACTTGAAATAGATACCATTATGATGCATATTCTGCAATCCACAATTCAATGGTAACTTAATTATTACTAAGCTTCATGAGATTAATGAATCAAAATGCAAATAATGCTTTTTGGAGTACATAAAAAAAGGTGTGTTTATGGAACTTTTAGGTCAAACCAGGATTTGATTAAAATCATTGAATCGAATAAAGCTATTGAATAAACGACAGATTCGCACGCTATTATGCTTTGTATTGTAATGTTTTGCTTCAAGACAAATCATAAAACTCAATAGAAATTGAAACGAACATTGGTTTTTATTGATTTAAAGTAGTTTCCACTAACGAATGAAGTGGTGGTCAGTGACCGACAAAAAATTCACACAAAGTACTATATTTTGATCCCATTACGTTGTTGTTTTTTATATATAAAACATACACTTGATTATGATATAGACACAGCTGTTGTAACAGCAAATATATGGTCACAATACAATCTACTTATAGGAGCACATAAATATCTCGACTTGCTTAAGTAGAACTTTTATACGAAAGGTTGTCATCTTATAAACATCATGAATTATAACTTTAAAAAACGCAAAATCAGTAGAGCGACGTACAATTTAGAAAATGAGATCGGTTTAAGTGTCAATTCTGTTTTTATTAGCATGAATATGAATTGTGGTTACGAACGGTTGACGCTTTGAGTGAGTCAGAGCTCAGAGGCTCCCGACGCTGGGTAATTTGGTATTAGGTATATGTATAATTAACCTCCGGTCGGAGTCGTTATGTAAATCTCTCAAGAACCCTTAATAACGATTAAATATTCTTTAATAGTTATCACAAAGATGTTGCCAATGTATATTCACCATTTATTATACTTACTATTGATAACCACATTTTTTTTATCATTTTGATTCAATTCAAATGATAACCAAGCCACAATCAGACAATCTTATCACATCGCCAAGGCTTAAGACAATGAAAATTCTACAAGTTACCAAGCATTACTCATGGTTTTGAGACAAAAGCGTATATTTATTGCAGTAATCCTTTATTTAACGAGCCGTATATAATTTGATGACCTTTAGAAAGATTAGAAATACCGAATGCTTGACGATAACGTATCTGAGAATGTGTATCCTAATTCCTAACGTGTTAACATTTTTATAGAGATTACCTGGATCTTGGATTACTTGAGGAGGAAATAGAGGATCTGATTGAAAGTTAGTACATTGCTGCGTGGGTATTATTTAAAACACCTGTCCTCATATTCTTCTACTAACAATATCCAGTTGAATTACTAATACACTGAAATACTAATATAGTCCTCTAAATGTGACTTCTGTAACTTTATAATAATTATGATCCAAGATCCATTGAGACAAATAAATAAATGTATAAGCAGAACATTGGTATTATGACACCACTAGCTGCTGCCCGCGGCTACGCACGCGTGGTACATACATAAAAAGAAGCCTATGTCCTTCTCCAAGGTCCCACTATCTCTATACCAACATTCGTCAAAATCGGTTCAGCGGTTTAGTCGTAAAAACGTAACAGACAGACAGACAGAGTTACTTTCGCATTTATAATATTAGTAGGGATAAATAAAAGGAATTGTAGAGTGATGTACGATTTTAAGTCAATTTGAGATGTTTCAACAAATCCACGGAAACTCGGAAGGAACACGCGAACATATTTTATGTGGTAACAAAACATGACTATATAGTAGGTATGTATACGTATCTCTAGCATATTACAAAACTCGTTTACCCATTTCTAGCATGCAACTGGTTTCGACCATCACTAACTAACGTAACGAGGTATAAGCTCAAAAAGTAAGTACATTAGTCATAACGATTTCAATGCCAAGGTTGATCCACAGCGCGTTTAGTCGTTTTAAAACAAACTGGTTTCGAACCAAATAAGTTGGTCATGCTCGGATTATTGGGTCTTCCGAACCGGTAAATGTAACGCTATAATGGCGGCTCATTGCATCTTACTAGCTGTTACTTTTGGTACGGAACCATATAATAATATCAGAAGGGTATTGTAATGCCGATTTATCTGCAAATCTGCTGAAGTACTCGAGAGTACTCAACCACGGTAAACAGAACAAAATGGACCCACCAGGTTGCAAATCCTTAGTACTAAGTGATATGGTGAATGTGAATAACAATTAGGTCCTTAACATACCTGTCTGGAACTGGAATGGAAGCACAGTTACATATTAAAACTCACAAGACCGAGAACATTTACAATCACAGTTCAGGATTACAAATACTAAATTACTGCAAAATATATAAGAGTTATGTGTGTTTCATCTAAATATTGAATAACAATGTTCTAAAAGAAATAAAATAATTGACTAACAACCAGAAGTGGCCTGCATTCACTTCCTGGGAAGGTGTTATGAAACTCAGATAAAATGGTGTAAACGTGATCTATGATAATGAAGAGCAATATTACAACACAACCGTATAAGATGCATATGATAGGTTTGTGGAAACAACTCAAGTCGATATATAACGTGAATTTCCTCAATATTCCGCATGATATATTAAAACCATGCAAATTCAGATACTTATGTTACTACTTAATAACTTCTAAAACTATCGTGGTTTTGAACATAATTTTTCGTCGAAACGGGATATTTACCATGATATATGAGTTTTTCTGATCCCCGATATTTCGGCACAGTTGCATGCGCCATGATCACGAGATGAACTGAAGTCTTTGCGGGTTGATGTTATTGGCATGTTATTGATATTATTAGGTTAGCTTCTATAAAATTGGATTAGATTGTCGCATTAAATCATGTTTTAAACAAGATTGATTTTCCGATCTTTGTCATCATCGATGAGTTCAAGCATTTGTTTACTCATGATATTAAGTTGTTTTGTTTGCACATTGCGACCATATTTAGCATTTCATTGTCTAAGTCAAAAGATAACTTACTCAATACAATCACAAGGATCACTTTGAAACTACTTACATACTAGGTGAATTTGGGTGCCAATTACTCCTAACCCAAGCCGGAGAAGAACCGGCAAGAAACTCGTCCTGTTCCTAGCGCTTTTTTGCATGATCCATCTTATGACTACCTTAACTACGAATTGACAATACTTAGTTGCTCTCTGACAGTTGTCTGAATTAGTTGAGCTATCTATCCTATAGCATCTAGGGCAGGAAACATAACTGTACCTCAAACATAAAATAAAAACCCGATGAATTAGTTATAGATGATTGCTGCAAGACAAGGTAGATAAGAGGTCAATGAAAATCTATTGCCAATTGAAAATGCAGATGTACAATGATTAAGGTCAAGCTGAATCAATATGTTACATTACAGGTTAACGAATAAATCGTCACCGGGGCATGTGCATGGTCATATCAATTGATAGCACGCTCCCCTTGCCTGAAACATTGACGCACGTATACTATGCTAGGTAAGAACTAAACGACGCAGTTTCAATATTACAAGTCTATTTCATATACTTAGGTGGAAAAATAACAAAATTCAAATATTTTTGAAGTGATAACTTCTTATGGGTAAACCACTTCGTTATGTAACGCGTTACGGGCCATTCTGTCTCGCTTTCCTTTCTGTCACGCATACGGCAGCGGTAGGTAGACTCCTCCTCTCACTCGAACCCACAGCGCTAGTTAGATTAGTTTAAGTTATCACTTCTGTCCGGCGTCCCGAGACGCACACGTTTTTTTATTCAATAAAATTACAAAGATCACTTTGAAACGTCTTACATAATAGGTGAATTTAGGTGCCAATTCCTCCATACCGAAGTCTGAGAAGAGGTGGCAAGAAACTTCTCCTGGTCCTGGCACTTTTTTGTATGATCCTTCTTATAACTAGCTTAACTACCTATAACGAATACAAGGTAACCGTAGTTTAAATGCAGATCTGTCAGTTAACTGTCTGCGGGCAGATCAATATGGGGCCATTCATTCTTATCAATATTATAGTCATTTAGAATATAATACGCTTTCTTAACAAAAATTACCCTTTATGTAGGCATCAAATTTCAAAATTTGATATTTTAGTTGGATTTTCAGGTAGCTTATTAATATTATAGAAGCGGACCGTGTTCTTAGCAAACTTGCAATGCCAGTTGCCTTCAAAATCATAGATACACAATGTATCGTGTATTGTATACTCACTTGTTATTATACAGACTGGAATGAATGGATCAAGGAAAATCATAAGTTCATTCATATCTACATTTAATTCAAGAAAAGGAAACATTGCATTTGCGGCTGTGTCAATACTCAAATTAAATCTCGGCCACTGATCTACACGGCGAGTATATCACAATTTAAGACAAATGAGAAACACGATTAACAGGAAAAGCACAATTGAAGCTTTCTAAAATTAAACTCGATAAATCATGCGAGAGCTGGATGTCACTTAAATTGAACGTTAATTTAGCTTTCACAAAATATTGGCTTAGCTTAATTCTACTTTTGACCGTCCTGTGTGAGTGTAGTAAGAAAGTCATCGACGTAAAATATATAAGTGCAACGGCACCGAGTGCGTCGGAAAGCGGGCTCTCTCGCGGACCGCGGACGTCATCCCGTTAGTGCCAGATAATCTCCTCGAACCGATAACGGAACCAGGCTCCGGAGGCTTCGGAGGCAATGGATAGAGCCACTGTAGCGTAACGAAGCCTTGCAACAACGATCGATATCGTATAACGTGGGAAGGTGAAAAATATACTAAGTTTCTTAACTATGATTTCACGCTGTGATTTTGTCTCAGCTTTCTAAATCATAAGGTCATCTTGCAATGAAGTTATTACCAAGTGGCAAGTAGCAATGATTTGCATATAGAGAACTTAAAGCTTTCACTATTTGCGTTGTGTAGCTCTTACTATGATGATGATCTATTTGGTAGTTGTGTAATCAATCTCATGAAATGAGAGGGAATGATTAGTAGGATCCCCATTCCATTCTATTGTTACCTAGCATGTTGTTAGATGACTTCATCGGAGAATAATTTCGACTTTGTTTTGATGAAGAAGCTAACAAAAGCAATTTACAGTTTAGTGCAGTAAAACAACTGTTTGAAAACAAGTTGTATCTAGAGTGTTGTTGCTTACCCACATACTTGTTAGTTACATTCTACTACAACACAGCAGCAACGACATAGGTACATTACATTCATAGCGAACAACAGAAAATCCAATTATGTAACACCTCGTGCGGACACAATGCTACTTTCACAGGAAAAGAAAAAGCAAACATTTAAACAACGAGACCAAAACATTGTAAACATGTAGACGGAGGGGTAATTTTCAAATTATACATGATCGGATTCGTTGAAGGCCACGCGAGACCATTGACTGTTCCTTTCGCACTTGGTCATTGTTTTGTAGACAAACGAGAGGTGTTGAAATTTTGAATGTGGCTTTTGCTGGGGGTCGGATATCCGCGATTCCGAGACCCATCGGCGCGTGACCGTGCCATCCGGCTAGGGGAGTTGACATGACCGTGACGGTACTGTGCTGGGTGCATTAATTGGTATGACGTCATTTGATATGGATTAACTATGTGAATTGATCTATCAATGGAAACTTATACCAGGTGGTTGGACATCTAGCAAGTTCTCGCTTTAGTGGATTGAGTACACTGGGTAGTGTAAGATACTATACCTCTAACATTATTGACCCTTCAAATGCTATATTATTTTCGAGGCACACAAGGATTAATACACTAATAAAATGTTACTAAACATTTTGTTTTGATATCTAGCTGCACTTAGCACAAGAGGATAAATCGTCACCTGGGCAACAGCAGGTAAACAAAGTAAGGGTACCACGTCATACCTTACATTAATACATGTACATACGAATAATATTATTACTCATAAGTACGTAGTTGTCATCAAAACACTAATGTAGAAAACTAGTTATACGTCATCCATACAACGTGCTTTCAGTATTGTTTGTCCCTAGGAAATACAGCATCTAATGTTGATTGTAGGTATACGAGTCACCTTTTTAATTTGCATATCCTAATAATCTTGCTAATATTATAAATGCGAAAATTTGAGTGCATATCTGTTTGTTACTCCAGCGATTTGGGCAAATACTTGACTTTGATATAGGCTACTTTTCATCAAGGTAGGTAGGTACCACGCGGGCAGTAGGGACTATAAAATCATAGCAAGATAGAATAAACTAAAACAGTGGTATTATAAAAAGCATTTGATTGTGTAACGAATATTAAATGGTTTAATCTAATTACGTCTTATCTATTCAAATGCAGAACCAGTTAGCTTAGCATCCAACTAAAATCTCCATAGCAACTGTTTCGCTTGTAAAAGATGGATCTATATTCCTAGTGACGTAAAATACTGCGGGTATTTACAAGGGAGCCATGGTTGGTCCTCGACATTTCATAAAGGTCGAGGTGGTATGGGAGATATTAGGTTTTCCTGTCCACCTAAAAGATAAGACGTACTCGTAGGTATAGTGTTTTATATATCTTTGAGCTGCGTACCTACGTCATCTAAGTATGTACTTAAAATGCTAGCAGGTGTAAAAATATCAGAATGCAGTAAGTAGATAGGTAAAGGACGCACAAGCCTTATCTAATCATTAGGTTGTTACTACACGTACTCGTTACGCTGATACTTCGGTATTAAAAATGAAAACTACCTACCACACCTTGTCAGCCTAAAAATAAATAAAAAGCGAAGGTTATAAAAAATACAAAGGCATTTATTACGTATCTTAAAATAGGTGAAAAATAGTTAAGTATCACATTTGACGTCTATTGCCGAAGGTGATGCCGCTCTGCTGACCCTTGTTGGTGCCGTATTGTAGCGAGATGACGTTCTGTCCAGCGTTCAGCTGCTCATCGGTGAACTCGCGGACATTCCTGTCTGCCTCCTTAGGACCCAATGTGGGCTTGCCATAGTTACCCGCCTTCCTGCCCAACGACTGCAGGCAGATGATCACAGAGTACAGGTTCTGTTTCTCCCACAAATCTATGGTCTGGAACGTCTCTTGAGGAGGAACGCCGAGCTTTTTCGCCGCTTCAAGGAAAGCGTTGATGTTCTCCATGCATTTGAATGCCATTGACGACTGGTTGATCTTCTTGACAGATCCCTCTTGGATAGAATTGACCAGTTTGCAGAGTAGAGTGCCATCCTTGAGTACCTCGTAAAGGTTATCTGCGGTGCCGGCGGTGTTGGCAGGTGAGCCAGTCAGCTTTTTGATCCATTCGAGGGTCTCGGTGGCTATGTCATCGTTGTACTTGCTGTTTATCCTAGCCTGGGCGTCGGCGTTGATGCCGGCTTTGCCTGCGCGGTATTCAGCCATGTTGTGTGTTGACAAGAGTGCGGACACGTAGCCACTGACTCCTTACGATAAGCGTCCTAGCATTATCGACTCGATATGCTTTGATAGCGATAATCGCTCGTTCTGCAAACGTAACTCGTATGTTATTAGGAATTTTATCGTGAAGTGGTAAGTAGGTATTATCTTTTCTAAATGATTTAAGTGACCGAGTAATAATATCTCCCACTCACCTCTGTAAGCAGCAGGCATTTCATGAACAAAATTATATAGTTATCTACATACTTACTTCTTTATGTTTGTAATGTAGGTCGGTATAGGTAGGAATCTTATCAGTCCTTCTTATCTATTGTAATGAAAATGATAATCAGGTAGATGTGAAATGCCATCATTTAGCCATAAATTATTACTATAAATAGATTCAGTAAGGATTCCAAGTGGACCCTATTTACAATACTAGCTGCTACCCGTGGCTTCGAACGCGTGGTACCTATATAAAAAGTAGCCTATGTCCCCAAAATACAATCTATCTCCTTATCCGGCTTCCAACCCGAAACACCTATTTTTTTGTGAGGCGCAAGTGCGGTACCTTGGCATTAAAGAAAATGAAATGATGTTAAGGCAGTACATTTCTGAACTCACCACCCTAGCTTTAGTTATGGAGGCAGAAAGGAAATATACAGCCTCTTTCAGCGCCCTACTCACCGGCTGCGGATAGATGGAGTCGATGTCCCTCTCTTTCCGCAGCTTCTTTCTGCGTTACGATGATTTCATAGAAAGTAATTCCCGCACGCTATTTGTTCGTCCTCAACCATAGCCTTAATAAGCCATGGAAGTGAGAGATTGTCTCCTTTCTACAAAAAGGTCCCAAGTGACGTGATGATTTGTCGATTGGCAAATTTAAAAACATAATAAAACAGAAACCGTCTATTGAAGCATATTATAAAATATCAGATTATTTAGATACAAAAAAAAATCCCCCACCCCCCTGGTACCACTCCCAATTTGAGGAATTACCCCGTTCTCGAGATATTTGAATAAATGAAACCTAACCTCAAAAAAAATAATTGATACAAATCTAGTTTAAATTACCAAGGGGGGGGAGGGAGAGGTCGCTTCTGTCGCTTCGGCGGCCGCTACCGCGGCACGCTCGCTACGCTCGCTCGCCTTGCGCGTTTTTTTCTATACTCCAACATAACCTACCTAGTGGTTTGTAATAAAAATGCTCATCAGATTCAAACCGATCATTTGCAATAGGAGCATCAGGACATAAAATTTGGTTATTATCTGTCAATTTTTACATTTTGTTTCAAATTTTATCAGATTTGAGGTTAGAAATGTTTTATTTTCTCGAAAACTAAGGATTTCCTTAAGTTAAAAGTGGTAAATATGTAATCAGGAAGCAAAACCCTACCAGATTTGAGCATTTTCACCCTCCAATTCCTGTATCCAGATATTAAAGCCAAGCCCTTACGTGTTTTGCGTCGTGTCTTTGGCACAATCACAGTGCCAAACAGTGCATTTTTTGCTAGGTTCCTCCTGCTATACAACACAGGCACTTTTCAAAACATCCATGCCTAGAAAGCACCTGAACGAGGCGGAAGGTTACTCCGCCATGTTCTCTCTCGATCCAATTTTTGAGTACCGTCGTATGGCATCCACGGACTCCTGCCGTAGGGAAGGCCAGTCGTTCCAACCACTTTTGGATCATGGCTTCCTTAGCTCTTATCATCCACGCCTAAACTTCCCTTGGCGGTAGGTTGGTAAAATTCAATCACCGTATTGGGACTGTATTACTTGTCAATGACTTAGTACATAATATGAAAGATCTTTTATTTTTTTATTAAAATGGTTATAGTCACTATGTAGATATTCTTTTAAACTAAGTTATGTTCTAGTTGAGAGACTTGAGTTGCTAGCTTTATTCATTCAATGAAAAGGACGAAAGGAGCCTCTGAGGAGCACCTTAATCCTTTCACCACACTTGTTCAAAATAACTAGTGACATGATAAGAAGGAGAATGACAAGGGCAGCAGATATGACTGTCAATCATTTTAATACATAATATATTTTAAACTAATATTATAAAGAAAAAAAGATTATATTTTTTGTATGTTTGTATTTGTAATGGATTTACTCAAAAACTATTAGTAAAACACCTATAGGAAGCTACTCATAATGTGACTTTCAATAAGCAAGTAACATGTGGACTACTTATTGTAATAAAATTGGAGCCCTTACTTCTTCATGCTGTGTCACTACTTATTGCAAACCAGTGTGGTGAAAGGTTTAAAGTACACCTCAGAGGCTCCTTTCATGCACTAAGTCACTATTAAAATTGCAATAATGTATCAAATAAAGAAATATTGGTGGCAATGCACACAACAAGCATAATGATTAATGACTTTTATATTTTCAAATACATTTTTAAATACCTATATGATACTTTATAACACCTAGACAGAGAACTAACACCTATGTTCATCATACAAACGTTTTTCCCGTGAAGGAACCCTCAACCTTCAGCGCAGTAGCCAGAGCTACTACCAAATGAGCTGACAAGCCGTTTTTGAGAGTTTGATTTATTATTCTTTGACCTTAACAGTCATTATTTAAGGTGCTCTGCAAGAACTATTGATGATATACTGATATACAACATAATATACTATGTGTTTATGGTACTGATCATTACCCCCAAAAATATCCCCATAAGTACAAGTGTGCAGACAAAGTCGTGAGCGTTCCAGCTAGTTATGAATAAAGGTGTAAAAATATAATTTTAACAAATATTCTCACTATTATGATCCATTCTAAATCTAGACAAAAACACAACCATGTTACGAGCACAAATGTGCAATTTGACGGTGTTTTATTGTTGAATAGAACAATAGAATAAACGGTGGAGTGCTACAAACAATAGCAGACTGTTATCATGATTCCAAATTGATATCTGAGATAGGATCTGTAAAGTATCATGATAAAATGGATTTAAATGAAACTGTTTAATTAAAGTTTTTGTCTTGTATACCTACTACTACTAGCTCCATTGGCGCAAGGACTAAAATAAGTCTTAGCCTCCAAAATGAGAAATCTCCACCTTCTCCTGTCCTTGCAGTCTCCTGCCAGTTAACAGCTTCAAGCTCTTTTGTCTTATAAATAGTTTGCTATTTAAAAAACTGACTTTCTAGCTCTAGATTATTCTCAAAAATCCCTCAGAAAAGTAGTCTTGTATACTTGAACTTATTTGTAGCTTCAAGGATTTTTGTAACTCACCAATATTATGAAAATATCTAACTACTTAATTATGACACAGGATTGAATAACAAAAAGTTTGTCAAGAGATGACAAGCCACAATATTAAAGATGAAATAAATAGACTAACAAGTTTCAAAGTTGAAAAGCTGCGTGAGATTCATGGTAAGTATGGTTTTTTGCAGACAGTTCTAGGTACATAAATCAATTTATTTAAAAAACTAAAAACATAGAACTTCTTTGAAAAAAAAAAGAACTGCATGGTGCATTAATAGCATATTTTTCAATCAGATCATACTGCTTACCGTACAATAGGACGTCGTGAAATCTTATAGGAATCTACCACGAATACCACCATCCTCATTAACCTATCAACCTGTGTAGTTTCGTGATATGATAAATCAAACAATACCTGCCGCCTATAGTTTGAACATAGAAATAAAAAGTTTCAACTCACCAAAACTAAGTTCTGCAAACTCAGCACACAAAGTTGATTTTGGATTCAAAAAATATTATCCATTGTCTGAAGGCACTTCACATCACAAAGTAAACAATCCGTATGACAACCGGCAGCCACGAAACGAGAATTAATAAATTAGCTAAACTAAACTAACCCCAACTAAGCAAACCAACCACAGGTAGGTACGTATACTATACGTACAATTTACGAAATAAAAATTCTCATAACTTTGTTCGTTCGTTCAGAAATACGTCCGTCCGTCGAACGAACCGTAAACGAAACGCTGAAACCGTGACAGGCACCACCACTCCACTAGCAACTCCCAGTCAGGTGTGTCCCCACCACGTGACTGACTGAATTGAGTGACAGTGACTGTTTTTCTCTTATTGGCTGTTTAAACATAGTCGATAGTTTAATGATGCAAATAAAAGTATCGATAACTTTGCATGTATTATTTCAAGGAACGGGGACAAAAAACCAAGCTTATCTCTAACAGATAACGTATTAAAGTACTCCCCAATACGAAAGTACTTTCTGATATTCACGATATCGATACAGGGAATATTTATAATTATATTACTAAATAAATAAATATTGGTTGACAATCTAAACAACACCATCCAGCCCCGGACAGAAATGATCGTATAGATTGTACAGAACACCCAGACACGGAACAGAATTCCCAGTAGATCCGTCAGGCAAGCTTCTCTGCCAAATATTTAGCTTCGTCACTTTTTAGTAGGTACCTACCCATTTTTCAAATAATACGAATTCAAAAAGAGTTTCTTAGCAGAGGTAAGTAAGTACCTACCTATACAGATTACAGTGGGTTATTCTCGCTTATCCCCACTAGGGACTAACGAGAAGGTTTTTCCTGCTCGTAGGTACGAGCGGACGAGCGACTAAAATATGCCAACAGTAGGAAGTTTTTAGTAGAGTTCGTCCCAATCAAGACATTTTTTTTAGAATCTTCTCAAAATAATATCTGCATAATATTTTTATATCAATCATATTATGCTTTGTTATCATATCACCGTATAAATACTCAACTACTCTATTTGATAAACATGGGTTTACACTCTCGTATTATTTTGTCGATGGATTCACCGACATTGTTTCAATTTATCTATAGAATCGTCAGCAGGGTTTCATATTCTCGTTATTATAAAAATATGGTTAGCATACCTACATGACGTTTTTGACCTGACAAAATGAAATGGTATCGATACTTCAAGTGACTAAAACTGGTGTAGCAGCACTAGTGCTCGACAGTGACATTTGTAGATTCGTTCAAAAACTGTGGTATCTTTCCAAAGATTTTTAGATGCTTATTCATCCTTATAAAAAACAACTTTATTGAATTAGTTTCCAGCAGTGCTAAGCTAAGCTAAGCAATAAAAAACGAGTGATCCTATTGTTGGGTTCTACACACATCTGAAGCTTATTGTATAAACAAATGCCTTTTTGGCAATAAATATACCTTATTCTTTAAATAAATGTGTGGAATCTAGCTCTAAACTAAGCGTAGCTTATGCTGTGAGATTGAACCTACTATGGGAACCAGTTTACTGATAGATATGATACTTCATAACACCCAGACCAAGAACAAATATATATTGGGACGGAATCTTATATCTTATTGTATTGAAAAAATATATTCAAGATCTTTTTAGGGTTTCGAAGTCCAGAAAGAACACTTACTATTTATAATAAGTGTTCCTTTTGGATCGCTATGTCTGCCTGTCTGTACGTCTGTCCGCCCAGCTCGCGGACTATTAGCCTTTCGGTACAAATATTCGTTTGATAAATAAATAAGCTTTCGTAATGTACCTAATGTAGATTCCCCCTACTGGCTAAACCGATGTTTGGAAACCTGAAAATTTTCGAAATTGTTAGCATAAATACTGAAAAACTAAGGAAAGTAAGGGTTTACTAGAAAATTACTTGTAAATCAAAAAACTTCTAATTCAATAATTTTATTTTGCTAACTTGATGGAGTTTACTTAGTTTGAGACCTGACCACTGACAGACAGTATTTCTCTACCCCTACTGACTGATTTCGGAAGCCTTCATTGTGCGTGGTCTAATTTATTTGAGGTTCCTTCGGTCACATTGGGCAGATTAAAGCTTTAATATTTTAAATCTATTGCTGTCTATTCTATTCATAATCATTAATATTAGGTACCTACTTGTTTATCTGGTCTTAGAATTTCACAACAAGAGTTTGAGATGGTAGGTGTCATCACAGTGCCAGATATTCTGCCTCCAAGCAGTCGTGAGTAAGCTTTACAGACAGTGGACCTGACCATGTCGATATAACGTATCTCGGTGGGACCCAACCACTACCAGGGAGAGTATTCTCCGGTACGTGGACGAGAGAGGCCGATCCCAGATCAGGGAGCCGCCCGTCGTACTTGAATCTTGATATTGAATTGGAATTGAATAGAAGGCAACTTCAAGCCGTACGTGCTTCGGGTAGTAGCAGTTGTTACCCGACGGTCGGTATAGGGAAACACGACAATGAAGTAAGTGCCCTTACTCTTTTATGTATTTTCAATTCTCTAAGTATATTTATATAATTACGTACTTACTGATGTTACAAATGGTTAAAAAAAATGGTTTTTAAACATGAAACTGGTAACTATGGATTTATGTTTTTGACGACCTCTCTGGCGCAGTGGGCTAAGACCCGGCTGAGACGCAGAAGGATGCGGGTTCGATTCCCGCCGCGGGACAAATGTTTGTACGATCTGCAAGTATTTGTCTCGGGTCTGGGTGTTTCTATGTATAATATGTAAGTATTTACAATAAAAAAAAGGATATAAGTAGTATATCAGTCATGTGGTACCCATAACACAAGCTCTGCTTGACGCTTGGCCAGATGACGATGTGTGAAATGTCCGGCAAAAAAAAAAAAATGTATCCAACGATATATCTTCCGAGGGGCCTTAGGGCTTAACTCTCTTGAAACAAGAAGACTCTACGAGCAGTTTATATCTGTGCCGCAGGTACCTACTGAGGTCTGTACTGAGGGGTGATGCCTATTGTCCTATTCTTTTAAGTAAAGCCAGCAGGCTACGCGTCCCGGAAAAGCGAGTCAGGTTCCGCCTAGCCGCATATGACTTTTTGAACCAATGCGGGCACGGACACTGTCAACACTGACCATCTCTCGTGCGCAGCGTAATCTCAGTGTCACAGAGCATCCTCACTTCGATCTGTTTGCGGTGCTGATAAATGGAAGCTGATTGAGCGTGCTTGCCTTAGCTTTCGTGAGGGCAATATTTTTGAGTAAGTACCTAGATATGTTTAAGGTCTTGCTAATGTATACGAGTTTTACTTTACGAGAGCTGTGGATTTTATAGAATAAATAAATAAATAAATAAAAAATAAGTTTCTTTTTTAGTAGGGGACCGCCCAGCCCCATTTAGCCCTTATTTTTTTTTTCAGCCAAGTCGTTTACTTCTTCCATATTTAGAACAGTTTTCCTGTCTTTCTTTGATGTAGTTATTATAATTAATTGCTTGCTACTATAATTGCTTTGATGTATTGTACCTTTAACCACACTAAAGATTTAGATTGAGCTTCTCTGTACGTTGTTAACTCACCTTTTTTCCCTTTTCTATCTTGTATGTTTTTCTAACTATAATCCTTTGGTTTTGGTACGTAATTTAGCGGCATTGTAATAATCCTCACTAAGGTCTTGTCTTATTTTTACACGATAGCTGTCTCATATTTTACCGACCGCATGTCTCATATTTTCCCACCAAAAGAATACGTTCTCATCGTGCTCTTGCGAAAGATAGACTAAAATGGTAAATCGCACCGCGCACACGCAAGGATATCCCATACAACGACGCGGGGCGGGAGGCCGTGCGCGTGGAGGGTACAAACGAGTGACAGTTAAAAAAGTTTGTCAACAACGTTCACGTAAAATTTTTGAGCTAAATTTTTTTATCAGAAATATTTCATAAAATAATTCTTGAACACTATTAGTAAAGACTACCAAAAAAAACATGGCTTATCAATTACATTTCAAGGTTCATTTTAAACTAAATTATGGTTTTTATATGATATTATCATTATAATTATAAGGTTTTTTGTATATGTCTTATTTTTACTCGAAATATCGGATGTCTCGTAATTACCCCGCTCTACCCTACATACTTTAGTTAAATGTAAATAAACTATATTAAAAAATGTTTTGAATTTTCTTAAAAAATGCGAAGAAACTTTTTCCCCAACCTATTATTAGGTAGGTTTCCCTATAACGCATTTGTGAAAGCTGTAGGTAGTTATATTTATTATAATAATATGCTTGTGATATTTACAATAAGCAAAGGTGATTGAATCACCTAATTGATACAGGCGTGACTTTGCGGAAAATATATTTAGTAGGTACTATTCCGCTAATCTATTTGTTTCGGGAAATAATTACAGAAATGTACAGAATAATATACCTAGTAGTCCGGTCAATCTAGACCAAAAAATGAGAGTGTAGGTACATAAAATCCCAACAAGCTGAAAATCAGTAAAATTGTTCAAAACATAAATAATATTTAGAAGTTAAAAAAAGAATAAAAAAAAATCCATACACGGGAATGATGGGGATCATTCCCGTGTATGGATTTTTTTTTATTCAGGGTCAAAGGTCAAAAAATTGAGTTTTTCGCAATTTTCAGCAAAACGGTAAGTTTTATCATTAAAGTACCATAGACAAAAATTGTAGATCATAAAATTATCTATAAAAAATGTTTCAATACTTTTTTTCCTACGAGCCACCGTTTCTGAGATATAACGATTCAAAAAGTTACAAAAGTTGTTATCGTCATAATAAGCATGAGTACGCCACGTATATATGTACATCTCTATAGTTGTTATATATTATAATATATATATTATATATTATATTAATAATATAATATATATAATAATAAATATATTATATATATATATATATTATATTATTTATTATATTATATTATATGTTGAAATATTTTTCTATCGGTCATTGTAACTTATACTTAAAATATAAAATATACATAAGTTATAACTATGTAGGCGACTTTCCTACACAATAATTATTAAACCCATAAAATATATATTTACACCTAATATTATATATACACTACATTTTACTTCACATATATTAATCACGTTTATCAACACAAATTATATTATTCATAAACAGCAGTTTTGAAAATGTTTGAAAAACAAGATTTAGTTCGATGTGCTGAAGTTTTTAAAAAGAGTAATTCAACTCAACAAGAAGTTATCACCAAAGGCATCCGCTATCTTCTTTCGATGTACGGAGCTCCTAAAAAAACTACCTGTTTAGATAAGCATCGATATGCATGTTTCGTTAAAAATACTAAAAATAAAAAACAAGTTCAATTAGCTTGTCTTCCTCCAACCTCAGTTGCTGCTCATCAACATCTTTTTCGGGTATATTACCAAGTTCAAGTGTGGCTTGGTTATCAGCTAGACCCTACAGACTGGGGTTGGAAGTTGGTCAACAGTTCAAACTTTACTCCGAACTGCGCCGGAAAAACTGCTGAACACAATTTTTTGCAACTGCAAAAAGGGATGCAGTGCTAAATGTGGTTGCAAAAAAGTCGGACTGTTTTGTTCTCTGGCATGCACAAATTGTCAAGGCCGGTCGTGCTCTAATGTTGAATCACAAACAATGGAGGATTCGTTTGATTCCGACGAAGTGTCATGCGATACATCGCTATTGACGCAATTTACTTGCATCCAAAATGAAGATGAAAAAGAAGCAGGAGAAGAAGAAGAAGACGAAGAACAAGCAGAAGATCAAGAAGTACACTACCTCATAGGTGGCGTGGAAACGTGTGCATATTATGACGATAAAAACGTTTATAACTTTTTGAATCGTTATATCTCAGAAACGGTAGCTAGTAGGAAAAAAAGTGTTGATACATTTTTTATAGATAATGTTATGATCTACAATTTTTGTCTAAGGTACTTTTATGATAAAACTTACCGTTTTGCTGAAAATCGTGAAAAACTCATTTTTTGACCTTTGACCTTGAATAATTTTTTTCCATACACGGGAATGATAGGGAACTTTTAAATATTATTTATAATTTTATGTTTTGAACAATTTTACTGATTTTCAGCTTGTTGGGATTTTATGCACCTTCGAATGTCTAAATTGAACGGACTACTAGGTACCTACAATAAAGTAAAAGACATGTCAAACAGTTGGGCTATCTAAGCTATCGTTTAAAACGATGGATAGCTCAACTGATCCAGATTTCTGCCAGAGTGCAGCGTTACCAAGACACTGAATGACAATGGTAGTAGGTACGTTAGCCAGATAGCCAGATAGCTCCTATCTGGCTCAGCTCTTTATTTGGCGGAATAAATAGACAAATATTTTGTCTATCTGTGTAATGTCTGTAATATAATGTCTAATTTTTAATGTATAAGTAGGTAAGTAAAAGTGTTAAGGTGACAATAGGTAAAGTTGGGATCTTTGCCTACCTATTATTTTGGAAAACAGAGTTGGTAGCTTAGTTAATAATAATAATAATGCCGGACCTTTTACACATCATCTGGCCCCAAAGTAAGCAGAGCTTGGAGTTTAGGGTACCACATGACTGATATAATCTATGTACCTACTTACTTATAGGTAGGTACTTATCTTTTTTTTTCAAATTCACAATTAATTCGATTACATATTAAGTAGCTATACATAGAAACATCCAGACCCGAGAGATTTGTCCCGTGGCGGGAATCGAACCCGCAACCTTCTGCGTCTCAGCCGGACCTCATGGTAAACCTTCAGTATTAAGCTGGTATAGGTACATACCGATAGCTGGGGTTTTTTACAGTTCCTCTGCCGATTATACCTACTTAGGTACCATGACAGCAGTCTGACTAGTAACCGAAAGTTAATTTGAATTCTTACTAGGTAGGTACCTACCTAACGATAGACGCTGATCAGGCACCGTCGATCGTTAGGCCAACAGATAAACAAAACGGAGCTATGATACGTTCATCGGTTCAGGGAGATAAGTAAATACCTAAGTGCTTATAGATGGGTGACCGTTAACGCTTCCGTAGTTTAGATATCGTTAGACGATATCTAAACTACGGCTTTTGGGTGGTCTATAGGTAAAACACGTCAGTAAAGTTTGCCATCATAAAATCGTAAGAACGGAACTTATTATCATACATTATCATCATGTACTTATTGTAGGTAAGTATCTATCTACCTAGGTACACAAGTACTTACAAAAGCACCTACCTACCTACTTAACAAATTCATCAGTATCTACTTAGGTACAAACAGCCCGATCTACCTAACGTAATCAATCAGATAACTCTTGCGGAATTTTATTTCGATCGAAGCGTTCGGCAGTCGTAAGGTGGCGATGTAAACAAAGCCGTCGGTCGGTCGGGCGGGCGGAAAGGCGGCTGCGCATGCGCAGTGGGCGGACGCGCGGGCGGCGCCGGCGCAGGGCGGGCTCCTCGCGCGGCTCAGTCCGCGCGCGCCCTCGCCATGGCTCGGTGGCTGCTGGCTCTCGTAGCGCTCCTGGCGCTCAGCGGCGCGACCGCGCGCAAGTCCCCCCCCGCCGCCCCGCAACAGAAGCAGCACGAGCCGCAGATCGAGGAGGTCACCGCCAAGCAGCTGGAGCGAGTGCTGGAGGACAAAGACTTCGTGGCGGTGTACTGGTGTAAGTGCGCGTCGAACGGCGGCGGCGGCTGGCGGCCGGCCAGCGGCTGCGGGGGCGGACGCCGCCGTGTCGAAACGTCTCCGACGGAGCCCGTCCAAATGGGTTATCCTCGAGTTAATGATCTTCGGCCGGCCGGAGGGGACGCCGGCTCCGGTCCGATATTTCGAGGCTCGGCCCGGGTTATGCAACCGGGCCGCGGAGACAATAAAACTCGACCCGGCGGGCGACCGCTACGCGCGTCAGCGCGGCCTAAAATGGTACCGAGTCTCGTTTTCCACCGTTCCACGGCTGCCGCTGCTGGTCGCCCCAAGGTCGAGGCGCCTACGCTCTCGACACGCTGTAGCTGTGTGCCGCTGAAATAGACTTCCATTACGTGGTATCGGAATTCCAAATATTTTCTTTTGTCGCCAACTATCGATGCGATCTGTGTTTGTTGACACGTCGCCGTCGCATTGCTCTTGTTATCTTTTGCTAAAGTGCTGGTTGTGAGCGAGCGCGGGCGCAGGTTGTAATCGAAAGCCATGTGTCGATCTTGTACTGTTCATGACACATTTGCAGTCGTTGCTATGTCTGCTGGATCTCGTCTTGTAGTCGGTTTGAAGGGTGCAATCACTCGTCGCACGCACAGAAGTGCAATTCGTCACTGTCCAAGCCCGCATCATAGCTATTGGTCTTGTTCATGAATAAGACCTAATGCCAAAGGTTGATCAGATAATTAAATGTTTTGAATAAGCCAATGATAGAACAATACCTACTATGAGAATTATCAGCAATAGTGGTCTCACGTGTCATGGCTCCTAAGTCAATCCATACGTACCTTCATAATGTAGAACAAGCTTGAAAGTCTAAAAGCCACTTGACTGTCGGTGACGACTTCAATCAAACCACGAAACCGAACATAATGATTAATGATGGATCAATGCAACATATGGATAGGTACAATCTATAGATAGGTGCTTTATATGGATACAATACTACAATCAGTAAATAATTTGCATGAGATTGGATGCGTTACAAGTTGAATCTGAAATTAATATCCTCGTTGTGAAGGCAAACAATCAACCGATGTATCCTATCGAAAAAAAATCATCGGATCGGAAGGAATTGTTTCCCAATGTAAAATGAAGGAATCTACTTGCGAGATTTCAGATCTCTCAAACAATCTAGCGACAAGAATAGTCCATGGTTGCCTAGTAAGTGCTAGATAAAAGATAGTAATTACGAAAATTCTGTTACAACTGTTTCAATTGGCTCTTGTCCAAATTCATTCTTGCTATCGTTGAATCCTGGATTAATGAAAATTGCGACATTGTATTAACTTAACTCGCTAGCGTGTTTCCAATTGCATGGCACCTATCTCTATTCTTTCTTTTCAGACTTGGATTAGGAAGAATTGTCACCTACAACTACAACACAATTCACATAGCATTTCAATTCTATTGCATGCGTTGCAATTTAAAGTGATCCTTGTGGTTGTATTGAGTAAAACTGATTAAAATTCGTACTTGATTTACAATTCTGATTATCTTAATGAATTTACGAATTTATTGACACGAATTTATGTGTTGCGCCTCATCATCATCATCATCCACAGCCCTATTTAACAGCCACTGTTGAGTATAGGCCTTCTTTTGCACTATTAACCTCGATCCTGAGGTGGTCTGAGGTGGTCTCATCCATAGTCCCGCGATTTTCGAGTGTCATCCACCTATCTCGCTGCCGGTCGGCCCACTCCTCGTTGCACCTAAGAAGTATCTTTCCAACTTTCATCAAACAGAAGATCTTTATAAAAATTGAGAGGGTACTTTTCGATTATTTGGGAAGAAAAACATAATGTTACTTATAGAGCTGGTTATGGTTACAATATAATTACATGTATCTCAATATAAACAAAATGAAGTCAAAATGTTACATTTAATACTAGGTGGGTATGGCACAATTTCCAATACCTACATATTATTTTATCTACCTACATTAATAGGAGCGCTGCATACGATGAGTCTATATAATTTATATAGCTAATATAATTAGTTAATTCATGATTTCAGGTGTGCGTAAATTGCCAGTCTTAAAATTTCTGACTCATGATTTTAAAGTAGGGAAGTTACGAACCTATTTAAATGATACGATAACAATTAATCTTTTTAGACTTATGTATAGGTACATAGGTACAACGATACAATAATAAAATATGAAATACTTTCAGCAATAAGGTAGATAGGTTAGAAAAATGAATTGTTTATAGATATTTATATTTCACACAGTTTCGTCGGGCGATTTTTGTTTTGATGATATTGAATATAGAGATAGTCTTCTTATTGTGTCACTATTTATTTCGAACCAGTGTGGTGAAAGGATAGGAAAGCTCCTTTGAATGTTTGTTCGCCGTTAGAGAGTAGGTATTGATAGAGATTGAGACAGTTACAAAATGGAATGAATACTTATTATGAGAAAATTTGGTCAATGGAAGCAAATCTATGTAGGTAGGTACCAGAAATTTCAAATACTTATATTTTAGAAATAGTCTCGTAAATAATATGTTTAAAATTCAGTATGTATTCCAAAGCTGACAGAACGGGAATCTGGATTAAATTGTTCATGTCGTCGACGTCGTTTAGTTTTCTGACGCAGTGTCTCTTTTTCCATATGAATCAGAGGAATCCTAAAATAACTGAAGATATACGAACGGGGTCGCTAGACGCGTCATCCATGTATAATAAAATGTATTAAAATCTTTATTTAGGATGGGTTTACAGTGTTCTACAGAAGATCTACGTTGGTTGATGAACCTGGCTTATTGTTTAATGTTTAAAACCTTCGTTGAATCGTATGCTAAATTATATTAAGTACATACCTGCCTACCTAGCAGGTAAGTTAAAATAGAAACGCCAAGAGATATTGTATCACCACCACGCTTTGTACCAAACACATAGAAAGCAAAAGAACAGACAACTTACCATCTATATTTCTTGCAAGATCAGAGAATGGCTCAACGTAACTGAAAACTGAAATTAATAGGGTGCTTGCCTATTTAGACTCCTGTAATAATGCTCACACTAATATGTGTATAGGTAAAACTATAAATATTAATACGAATTTTAAGGGTTCCGAAGTCTAACAAGAAATCCAGTTCCACAACGTCTGTCTGTATGTCTGCCTGTCCAAATCAGTCACACTCGTTTGTATGTAAATTCTTAAGATTGTCTGTGTCGTGTAAAATGTTTTAATTTTCTTTTCATAATTCGTTAATTCTAACTTTACATAAAGTCAGTAAATTCATTTAATAACCTCCATGTGCTCTACTTAACATAATAAAACAATGTTGGAGGTGAGCCATTTCAGTAGCCGTAAGATGTGTTGTTTACTTTGGAACACGAATCATTCTTTATGAACTTTACGATGCTTCACTGTTACTTCAACAGAACATATATTCAAAATCGTTTTGGAATTAGAATCTGTATATTTTTGAATTTAGTTTTATAGGCAATATTATTTACACCATGTTGAAGTTAGTGTGAAACTATATTTTTCTTCCAGCTAAATTATTGTAGGTGGGTGGAAAAGCCGAAATTATTTAGGTAACCTATGAGTAGGTGCTATCTGAAGAACTTTTCATTCATTTGTGAATTTCATACACTCTTTTTCAATACAATTTATGTTTCACTTAGGCTTAGATTCAGATCAGACGCAAAACTTACAAAGCTCACGTTTCCGTATGTCAAATCTCATGTGAATTATGTGAATTTAGACAAATGGAAACGTTAACTAATGCTTAATTTCGACATTGTATATAATATAACATAAAAAAATACCCTGGGCCCGTGGAGAACAGGAGCCCACCGCGTTTTCAAAGTTATTTCACGGCGTCTTGTAGATACATTGCGTGACCCAAGAGCTGGCTCCTATCTGGCTTAGCGTATTAGCATTGCCATTCAACGTGGCAATAAATAAATATTGGTGGACAATGGACACTACACCATCTAGCCCCAAACTAAGCATAGCTTGTACTATGGTGGCCAGAAGACTGATAGAATACTTACTTATATATTTTGTAAATACATACTTATGATACTTTATAACACACAGACACAGAACAAACACATATGTTCATCACACAAATGTTTATCCTGGGAAGGAATCGAACCCTCGACCTACAGCGCAGAAGACAGAGCTACTACCAACTGAGCTGACAGGCCAGTCAAGGCCAGTCTTGGGAACTCTGCCCTCTGGCAGTGATCTAGATCAGTTGAGCTATCTATAAGTAGCTCGTTTTAAACGTTACTAAGATAGCTAAACTGTTTCACGTGTATTATTCTATACATTTGTGTGATTATTTCTATTAATAAATAAATATTCAAAAATGAGATATTAAACATCTTAAAACTACTGAAGATCATAACGCTTTCATTTTGTTGATGCTTCATAAAACGGTGGAAACTATTAAATTAAAAGCTGAAAGAACAATTGAAATGTACGTGGGCTCGAGGAACGTAAATACATGAGATGGTAGCTCGACGTGTCATGATCCACGACCTCTGTTCTGCTAGATTTATGGGTTTATTTTGTTGTTGTCGACATTTAAAATGTCGCCGAAACCGCAACCAACTGTTGATGTTTTTGGACTATTCGGTACCTACCTACGACAAATGTTTTCAAAGTATGTAAGTACCTACCTAGGTACTTAACTGGAAAATTCTAAATGCAGTGTGTATTATTGTTATTACACACTGCAATACACAAGGTATGGCTTACCCTTGGCCTTGGAGTTTGGATATGAAACGAACGGTCTATACTTCGACCTAATTTTATTTTCTTTGCTGTTCCGTTTCTGAAATCGTCCGTGATGTTATGACCGTAGGTATCGTTGTATACCGTAGGTATGCGTTAGCATCCTATAGTTTGTGGTAGGTATTATTTTCATCCATATATTCGTAACTTCTGTAGACGGGTAACTGCCAAATGGTGATGTCACGTCTTTTAAGATTGTTTTGTTAGTTGTCTGTCACTGATTCAATGTTACAGGGTATATCGTAATATTTTCCGTTGGCGCTGGTATAGACAAATATATTTTAGGAATATTATTGTGGAGGTTGTTTGTGGAACTATTGTTTATGGAACTGAGACGTTTTATGTCCTTTATTTATTATTACCGAAATAGTTGCTGGAATCCTTTGTAGTTTTAAGACAAATAGCTTATTTTAATGCCTTCTTAAGTCGGTACCTACACATACTGAAATCTTTACATTATATTTGATATAATGTACTCAGGATTAGCATAGTACTTGCCTACCATAACGATACTTTTACGTAAGAGATAAGTGTGTAAATTATATAATTATTATTTATATATAAAAGTAGGTACTTAACTAATTATAATAATTACGTTTTAAAAACTAAAAAGAAACCGACTTCATTGAATGAAATTTGAGCCTATGACACATTTTTAGTGGAAAGTAGATGTATTTTTATATAATATGGGTAGGCCAAATAAACGCACCGCTCCAATGAGACAGCGAGGTATCGAAGTACACGAAAACATCATCGATGTATACAATTTTTAGATTTTCGTTGATTTTTCAGCTCGACCGGTTTTGATAAAATTTATATAGGGCCACCTGTGTATACCCTTTCAAACAAAACAAGACAACAACAAAAAAAAAGATTCCCACGAACTGAGAACCTCCTCCTATTTTGATAAAGTTGGTTAAAAATCAAAACATTCTCCTAACAGATGCTAGAAGCTGCGTTACGTGTGACAAGGTATTAGAAGAGTTAGAGAAGATTGATGACGACACCGACACCTTCGGCGTAGACTTCGTGAAGATCAACGACAAGCGGCTCGCCAAACAATATGGCATCACGAAATTCCCCGCCCTCACGTACTTCCGTGAGAAGGAACCGATTATTTACGACGGTAAGTTTAGAAATCAATACATTTTATAATTCCTCTTTGATTCCCATAAGTACTTCAACGTCATGTGAATTAACGGAGACTACTTCTAATTGTGCTTAAATAAAATCTTATATATACATTCGATAAGTCAGATTATGTTTCACGTGTGACCTACTGAGTTTTCATTCAGTACATTGATATTGTATTGAGCTATAGAGCTACGATTTACATCAGTTGAGCCATATGCCTTGGCTGTGCGATGTAATAATATTTCCGTAACACCATTAGAGTGATCCCGTACGTAAACATAAACTTCAAGAGGTTAGTTCTTATTTTTAAATTTTAGGAGATCTCATGGACGAGGAGAGCGTCCTGGATTTCTTGACGAGTTTAGAAGCAATGGACCTTCCTGACAGGATAGAAGAAGTAAACCAAAAGATCCTATCAAAAATAATTGAGGACACAAACTATGTAGCCGTTCTCTTCTGTAAGTACTCGTGTGATGCGTTGAGGGTTTTGTTTCTTCATCAGTTATCTAACGGTAAAATCAGAGCATTTTTCAACTAACAATTGTAAAACTGTAAATTCTATCAAGAGTAGATCTGTCACTAGTAACCATTGTATTCGTCTAGAGTTAAGGAGGCGTATGTTATTGTGTGTGTGTTTTTAAAGTGTTTTTGACGTAGGTCCTGATCACAAAAGTTGCAGCCCGTCAAACAGTAAGTAAGATTCTCAGCTGGCGTGCTTTATTTATGTCCGTTTGGCTGTAACTCTTCTCGCTTTGTAGATTAGTTTTACTTATTATGTTTCAGATATAATTTGCATCTCGCTTATATTGGAAATTTATCGGTAATAAGGATAACGCCATTCAAAATAAGAATTACTTACCCTACGCTAAATCGGTTTAAATTACATTATGATTAGAAATAAGATTACATACTTGGCTCGGGTACAACGTGTTTTAGTATTATTTTATTAATCTAATTTAAGACTTCACGTATCGTACTACATAGATGACTTTTTCATTTATATTTTTCTCTACCTCTCTGCACTTCAATACTAGTATCCCGCAATCAATTTCTCGTTAGCCAAAATGGCTTGTAAATGAGCATTTGCGGTTAGTTACCTATGTCTGGTGTAAAGGAAAGCTAAAATCAAAACCATTTTGCATTATCGGGCCGTGAGGCGAGCTATTTCGGCTGTGCTATTTGCGGCTCGCCAGCAAGCTCGGATTGACGGACCGACGTGTCACAGCACTCGACGTCAACCGTTCATCCTCCCTTATCAATTGCGAAACTATTCAAATTCATTGTTCATCTTACAGCCATGTTCAAAAAATGCCCCGGGGTAATGTTTACCCGAATTCGGGTACATGGTGACCTTGACCTAAATATTTGAAGCCATTCTGTGCGTCAAATGCTTAAACTACGTTCCAAATATATCCGAGACAAATATTTAATGGCACCTCAATAACTGCACCGCACTGAGTTGCCGCCGCATCAGTTTAGTAAATATAATACCTACCTAGACCTACCTCTTGAAATAGCACATCGAATAGAAGTAAAGCACCGATTCCAAAGCTATTAAGTTCACTTGCTACACGATACTGACGATACCTACACGAATTAAAATTAAGACAAAAACATAATCACGTAATCACATCGCACGCACGACACTTATGCTTACACTGGCACACATTTATTTTTGGAAATAATTTAATAAACGCATCTAACTGCACTGCTACATCCTATGAGGCATGCCTTAGGCATATCCTTGAAGGTTTGTGCACTACATTCATTTACTAGAAAGACTGCTCATAAATATTTCAGACAAGCCAGAATGTAAGAAGTGTGCGAAGGCTCTCCAGGAGTTGGAGAACATCGACGACGAAGCGGATCAGCTCGGCATCGGTTTTGTGAAAATCCACGACGAGGAGCTAGCCGAGGAGTACAGTCTTGGAGATCTGCCAAGACTGGTGTACTACAGGCATCAGATACCTATTATCTATGAAGGTACATGACTCATTTTTTATAGACTGACGTTTGAATCTCGAAACTAGATCCAGTGAACGATTCTTCATGTATAATTCTCTCATTTGTGTAATTGTAATGAGGGCACTGTTGGCTAAAGCTATTCAGTTATTTTTAAATCTGTTGCTGTGGGTATGGTTACAGTAGGTACAGCATATAGGTAGGTATATTATAGCGCGTATAGGTATATGTATAACAGTTAATACCAAACTTGCTAGCTAACGGGTACTTTTGTTGATATTTAATCTTTTATTGCCTATAACTTACTATGAGAATCACGTAACAATTTATAAAACCCCCTACACAAAAAAAAATATCTATATTTCTATAATATATGCATTATGACCATTCCAAGGAGCCCAAACACGATACTAATGCTGAAACTCGGTGAGAAGTAAGGTATCCTGCAGATTCTAGGTAATACTGCAGTGTCAGGTCGAGCTTACCCTGTTCTTGCCATATCATTGAAGTAATATGAAATCCATCTCGTCTTCAAATTAATTTGTTTCAGGTGAATTAAGCAGAGAAGAGGATGTTCTCGAGTGGCTGATCGCTAATAAATCCACAGGCGACGAAGAGGACGTCATCGAAGATGTCACGGCCAAGACCTTGAACACTCTCATCGGGAACATTGACAATCTTGTGGTACTTTTCTGTAAGTATCTTACCACCAACGGCATCCTTTATTATTTATTCATCTATTTTCAGTTCATTCTTATTTTGGGACCTACCCATTGGTACGAGTGTGTACCCGTCAAGTATGTTGTGTTCATGTGTTCATCTATGTGGAAACTCCAAACAAGCAAGCAATAAGTTCTGTGTTTCGATAAGCGACTGGTAAATCTCGTCGCAGGAATTAATGATTGAAATTGGATGTTACAGACGACCACGGCGATGACGAATCCATGACCGTCTTAGGTGAACTCGAGAAGATTGACGACGACTGTGACCGGCACGGCATCCAATTTGTCAAAATAGATGATAAAAAGGCAGCCAAATCTTTCGGAATTGACGACGTACCTTCTATAGTATACTTTGAAAAACAAATCCCTAATGTTTATGACGGTGAGTTGATGTGATTAAGGCCATCTTAAGTTTTTGTGTTTATGCTACGACTATCTCAAACATACAAAGTACTAAAGAAAATACGTATTTAGAAAGTGCCCAACAAAAGTCTAGTTAGTAGATTATATCCAGTCTAGGTGACGAACGGACGACTGCCGATCAATCAATGTTAGTAGTTGGTTTTCCTGCCAATGTGTTTAACATTTTTTACGGTCTACGACTTCCAGTTATGCTGCATTAGTGCGTTACACCTGATTATTTAAAAGCCGTAGACTTTGAATAACATTAAATGTGGCCGTGAAATTATTTTCAAACACAGAGTTGTTTTAATGATATTATGAGCTCTGCATCTGCACAATGTTTACGTTTGTTGACTGTTTTTATGCATTCGTAGGAGACCTTGAGAACGAAGAAGAGATTCTGGAATGGCTTGTGAGTCAGCTTGAGAAGGACGAAATCGAAGACGTCACTGACGAAATGTTGGACAAGCTAATCAAGGATGGAAAGACTGTCGCTGTACTATTTTGTAAGTTTTTTTTTTTATATTCTTGATTGATGAAAAAGATTGTTATTGTGTGGTACGGAATACAACACAGAAATAGGTAAGGACTCATTGTATCATAACGTGGGTGAGAATAATGAGGTCTCAATATAATCATATTAGTATGTCGTGCAGAAGAATCACAGAACTACTTAATTTATATTGTTTTACAGATGATAACAACGACCGTAAATCGCAAAAAGTACTCAACGAACTTGAGAACATTGACGATGAATGTGACCAGCTCGGAATCGCGTTTGTTAAAATTGACAACGACGAAGAAGCTAAAGAATATGGCATTGAAAAAGTTCCCACCTTACTATACTTTGAAAAGGGAATTCCCACATATTATGAAGGAAACTTGGAAGAAGAAGAAAAGGTTCTGGCTTGGCTGAGACATCAGAGCGAAAGCGATGAAATTGAAGATATTACTGATGAAATGCTTGATTTAATCATTGAAAAGATGCAGTACGTCGCTGTGCTTTTCTGTAAGTATTTTTACCTTATTAAATATTAACAATATATAAATCATATGGGAAAAGTTTAGGTCTAGTCTAAACATGTGTTCAAATGTAGATTTCTCTCTGAATCTTTGTTTAAAAGGTGTCAACTATTTGAATTTGGACTGAATGATGTCGAAGCATTCTAATGAGCGTTAACCTTAACACTGACTCAGTTTGGAACGATGCCAGCTTTTTAATTACCTACGCCAGCCAACATTACTGTTCGATTACACAAGTTTGTACACTGACAAGAACTGACATAAAAATGAAATACAGTTCTTCAAATTCATTTCAGACGACAAGGATCAGAAGAAGAGTCAAAAGATTTTAACTGAGCTGGAAAACATTGACGATGAATGTGACCAGAATGACATTGCTTTCGTCAAAATTGATGACGACAAAGAAGCTAAAGAATACGGTATCGAAACTATTCCTACGATGGTGTTCTTCGAGAAGGGTATTCCTCACATATACGAAGGCGATCTAATGAAAGAAGATGATCTGTTAGGATGGTTGCTGCATCAGAAACGTCACAGCGAAATCCCCGAAGTCACTGATGAGATGATGGACAAATTAATCGACAGCACTCCGTATTTGGCGGTTATCTTCTGTAAGTACTGAATGATATGTTATAGTTATAAAAAAACAACCATGATACAATGCAGTATTTTGACACTCGTGATCAGAATGAATATTGTTGTTGCAACATAACCGAAACTTCGGAAATTCGGTAATTTCGAAATTAATCAGCAAGAAAAGAGTTGTAAATTATGAAGTGTATAATAATTTAATTTTAATTTGGAACTTTAATTGAGATTCTTATTTTTTCTGATAGAAATCTATTAATTGTTTGTTTTCTTCGCAGATGACAAGGACGACAAACAAGACATCCGAATTCTAAACGAGCTTGAGAACATAGACGATGAGCTAGAAAAGGAGGGTATCGTCATCGTGCGTATGGACAACGAGGTTGAAGCGAAAGAATACGGTATCGACCACCTCCCCACTTTGGTGTACTTCGAGGAAAACATCCCTGCTATATATGAAGGCGATCTTATGAATGAGGATGAGGTATTAGAGTGGTTGATTGAACAGAAGAACAGTGCTACTATCGAAGAAGTAACAGATGAGATCCTGACTGACCTTATCGAAGAACATGAATATGTTGTTGTGTATTTCAGTAAGTGTCATCTCACTAGATAACTGACATTGAAATAGAATAAACTCGTATTATTTACTTCATTTACTTAATATAATTAATAAGAAAGAACGGTACTTGAATTATTACCCAATAAACAGAATCTGAGCTGTCACCTCAGTTATGTTCTCTGTGTTCTCAGTAGCACAGCTTTCTGCGATGTAGGTTAGGGATTCGATTCCCTCCCAGGGCAAACATTTATGTGCTGAGATTAGATGTTTGATCTGTGTCTGAGTATTAGAATATATCATAAATATGTATTTTAAAATATGTAAGTATTCCATCAGTCAATTGGTCACCATAATACAAGCTAAGCTTGGTTTGGGTCTAGATGCATTGTCTACCAATATTTATTTATTTATATTTATAACATTAGATTTGCCAAATTCAAATTCAAATTCCAGGTGGCAATTGCGAAGAGGGTGAAGAATGTGATAACATTCTTGACGAGCTCGAGAACATTGACGATGAATTAGATGAGACTGGTATCATATTCGTAACTACTGAAGATATCTTGCTTGCGAAGAAATATGGAATCAAGACCTTCCCTACGTTAGTGTTTTTCAGAAATAAAGACCCACTCATCTACAAGGGTAAATATGCAATTCAACTCATTTGATAGAATTAAGTCATTTCCGAACAACAGAACTCCCAAGTATTGAATAACAATGAAACATTATAATTGAAATAAACACCTGAAGATAATATAGGGAATACATAGTTTCAAAGTAATATCGTTGACCGTCATGATTTGTTTTATAGGAGACATCGAAGATGAAGATGAAGTTCTCTCTTGGTTAACCGATGAGAATACGCTTGAGATTCCTGGTAAGATTGAGGAAGTCAACTCGAAGATGTTGGAAAAAATCTTGGAAGAAAACGATCACGTCGTTGTGTTTTTCTGTGAGTAGTCCCGTACAATACTTTTATTTTTAATTCAGATAACTATCTGGTAGAATTATTAAAAAATTCATAAAATGATTATATTTTTTATTAAGTACTTAGTGGTTATAGTAGGAATGTATAAATTAATCTTTGCTGCCCTCATAAAAACAAACAGTACAACAATATTCACTAGTTTTTGTCATACATAATACGTTTATATATCGTAGATAAAGAGGGTGATAAGAAATCACAGAAAATCCTCAGCGAGCTTGAAAACATTGACGACGAATGCGAAGAGAAGGACATCGACTTTGTAAAGACCTCTGACGAAGGTATCGACAAAGAATATGACCTGTCTGACTTACCAGCATTGGCCTTCTACAGACACAAATTTAGAACTATTTACGAAGGAGACCTAATGCATGAAGAGGCTATCCTTAAGTGGGTGTTGGAGCTGCATGATTCACAGCCCGATGTGATTGAGAGTGTTGATAGAAAAACTTTGAAGGATTTAATCAACGACGTCGAACATTTAGCCGTTTTCTTCTGTAAGTACTTTACCTATACTTTATAATTATTATATGTACTTATTATCATAGTTAGTGATGATTCCTCATAGAATATTAAGTCAAATTATGTGGCACGTTAACGTTTTCATTATCACAGATAGTGAAGATTGCGATACATGCGACGACATCCTTGAAGAGTTAGAAACTATTGACGACGATACAGACAAACACGGAATTCAGTTTGTCAAATCAAAGGACTCAAAATTGGCATCTGATATCGGAATATTCAGCTTCCCAGCATTGGTATACTATGAAACTGGAGTACCAATTATGTACGATGGTAAGTCATGTGATTTTTCTAGGTGACATATTTAAGCTGAAGTTTAATTTTTGAATTGCAGATAAAGTTATGGGTAGGATGATTTAAATATGTAAATAACTATGTATCCTGTTTATAGGTGATTTAAAGAACGAAAATAAGGTCCTCCAGTGGCTTGTAGATCAAAAAAGTAAGAATCCACATCCATATAATATGATAAAAAATAAATGTTTCTTAAGGCCAAAATTGAGATATTAATGTACTTCTTTTATGAACTATACGTGCATGACATCATTCTTAATTCTTGTTTTTATGATAAAACCGTACACTTCTTTACGCCTTAAATTCTCAATGTTTGAGCTATGTCATTTTGCATGACAGTTACTAATGCCTGCAGGTGAAGATAGCCACCGCAAATATAAAGCTAATTATAAATCAAAGGCCAATGCAGATGGTGATAAAAAAGCCTCAAGTGTTGCAAGTAAGAAAGCAGATACGGAAAACATCAAAAATACTAAAAACACACAATGGAAGAAAATGGGAAACTTGAAGATAAGATTTCCAGGTGATGTCGATAAGAGTAAGCAAAGAGGGCAGATCAAAAATAAGAAGATACAAGATGACGATGATTACGATGATGACGATGACAATGATGATGATGATGATGATGACGATGATGATGATGACGATGATAATGATGATGACGACAATGATGACGACGACGATGATGATAACGACGACGATATTGATGACGACGACGATATTGATGACGATGACGATGACCATAAAGACAATCAAAAATCCAGTAAAGTTAAAAATACTATCGGTGTTAAAAAGCCTACCAGTTTATTAAGAGATACAAAAAATGTACAGAGAAATCTAAAAGTAAATTTTCCTGCCAGTAAGTCTTCTAAAAAAAAAGATAGCAATGACGATAAAAACGAAAAAAAAAGAAAATTTATAGTCACTTCGAATTTAAAAAACCCTAGTAGTAGGTTAACTCTCAAGACACCTATTAATTTAAAAACGCAACATCATAAATACGCTAAAAAAATTCAAGATGATGATGAAGATGAGGAAGATGACGATGACGATGACGATGACGATGACGATGACAATGACGATGACGATGAAGATGACGATGACGATGACGATGACGATGACGATGACGATGACGATGACGATGACGATGACGATGACGATGACGATGACGATGACGACGATGACGATGACGATGACGATGACGACGACGACGATGACAACGATGATGATGAAGATGAAGAAGATGAAGACGAAGACAACGACGAAGACGTGAAGAGAAGAAAATGGCCTAAAGCGAAAGTAGGTACAATCGTACGAAGTCACAACCGAGATGATAACAATAACGAGGACGATAGTTTTTTTGGTAGAATAAAACGAATGTTCACAGGTAAATGAGTAGATTGGTATCCTCGAGACCCCGCACGGAGCACGGAGGCACGCTCCCCGTCACACATCTGCATGGTCAACGGCCCTGCATGGGTCCCTCTTTTAGACTAGTCGTCGCCTGCAGTCATTCGCGAGCGCTTACCGATTAAATGTTTTCAATTCTTAAACTTACTAACATTATTCATTCTAGAATTAATAGCGCTTAACAACAGGCGCTTCCAAACCTGCACAGTATTAACTCGCAGTTAACTTTTTTTCTCTGCCGTTTATACGGGTTGTAAATTTCAAATTTTTACTGACTGCAGGCGATCGCTGTTTCTACATTGGATTGGGGGCGAAACCGGCGGTCCCAAAAATGACTTATGAACCCTACCAGTGCTGTCCTACTAAAGTACAAAGTCTGACAAAAGTAGCCAAAGCCACGCCGACCAAGATGCCGTCCAAGAACATCGAAAAGGACAAGTCAAAAAATTTCGAGAAGCCAGCCAAGGGCAAAAACAAGGCGCTCGCAAAGCCGGACAAACAGTCCAAGGGGAAAAAAGGTTTACTCGATTCTGAGAACATTTGGTGGTGGTAAACTGTAACTATTCTAGAAGTATAATGCTTGCTCCGGCATCTCCCGATACCGGCGCGAGTTGGGGCGTGCAAGCGAGGCGTCAAGTGGACACGATTGTTATTTATTTAGACTCCTTGCCAATCTCACCTCAACCGTAATAGTCTCGCTCGGTAGAGTAGTATAATCTAACGTTGCATCGATTGTAATTGCTCATTAACATTGCTAGCTTTTCAATAACCTCGTGTCCCTTGATCCCGTGAACACATAACAGGGTTGAATGTTTGTAACATGTTGCACGTTGGACTGTATTCGCACATTCGACATGTTTCGTTACCTTCAAACCTGCACGATCACTGAACGAGCCAATACAGTCCACGTAAATTCATCTTATCAAAGCACATCATCGTGCTTCACAATATGTAGATCATGTGGAGACTAAATATTGGGATGTCTAGTCTAGTGACATAGCAGGTGTACAAATCGTTTTATTGATTGTTGATTGATTCCAATATTTAGAAATAAAATTGAAATGAGATTGTAACATAACAACTCGAAGGCATTTTTTATTGTATTTTGCCGTGCCATCTTGAAAGACTTATAATTTGTTGTAAGTATTTCATGTCATATAGTTTTCTAGTCTTCATGGAATCTCATTATTTTCTAATGCGACATTTCGTTAACTTGTTATTTATAACTTTTAGAATTAAAGCCATAGTTGTTAATATTTTATACCAACACCAATTTTTAAATTAACTTAAGCTCAGTGCCGGAAAGTAGTGCAATAATTAATAATGTCTTCACTGTCATAATTATCTTCGTAATTCGATTGAGGGTCAGTATTGGTTGATTAAAAATGTATGCTCAAAACTGTGTTTATCACAAAGCTTATGAATTCATCTTATACTTTCTAAAACTCTTAGCAGTGCTGGCTTTGTGAGACATGTAATATCGTGATGTAAGTTGTAATGTTTGGCAGAAAATTAGCATGTATGTTTAATTTATTTATAACGTTTAATCGTTGAGTCGGCGCTGGAACAATTTTGTTAAATAAATAAAAATTCTATTAATATAATGTCATTCCTCATTTCATACAAATGATGTCAGCATGACTTAGTAGTTGTATCCGCGCATGCCTTATTGGATGTAAACTGGTGAGTTTCCAAAACAATTATATGGATGTGGTTTCTTTTAATAAATGTTGTATAGGGTTTTCAGCATGTAGTAAACTATCAAAATATTTTAGGAAATCTTTTGGACGAAACCGAAGTCTTGGATTGGATGGTAAAACAAAAGAATGACGAAAGTATAGAAGAAATAGATAGAGACGAATTGTTCAAATACATTGAAACTAAGGAATTTTTGGCAGTGGTATTTTGTAAGTAGTCTATATCAGAACTCAAAAGGCTAAAACTTACTCAATTTTTAATTGACATAAACATTGTAATTGTTTTAAATTGCAGACAAAGACGACGATCCAGACAGTCCTAAAATTCTCCGACACGTTGAGTTGATAGATGATGAAGCAGCGGAATATGGTATTAAAATTGTTAAATGCAGTGATCGGCTAATGGCTAAGAAATACGGGTTCAGAAACCCACCCGGGATAACATATTTCCGAAAGACGAAATACATAAATTACGACGGAGACATTGACGATGAAGAAGAGATATTGGACTGGCTGACCAACCCTGAGAACATGGAATTGACAGACCACATAGAGAAAGTTAACAGAAAAATGTTTCAGAAAATACGACAGACATCGGACTACGTAGCCGTATTCTTTTGTGAGTTCTTTTAAATGTAACAATAAATTATAGCTGTTGGTAATAATATGCGTAATACTTGCTATTAATAATGGTTATTATGTAAAATCAACTGTATTGCACAAATAAATGTTTTAGACAGTAATGACTGCAAACAGTGCCCCAGAGTGCTAGCCGAAATTGAGCATATTGACGACGACGCAGACGGCGCTGGCATTAACTTCGTGAAGATAGATGATCGGCAGATGGCTAAAGAATACGGAGTGTTTGCGCTTCCAGCTGTTCTCTTCTTCAAACTCGGCTCTAAAGATCCCGTGATTTATGCCGGTAACCAAAACAGTTTATACATAATATAAACACTGCATTACGATAAAGAACGACCGAATAAATAAACAAAACTGCACTTACAGGTGATTTATACGATGAACAACAACTGTTGAGTTGGCTATTGACGCAAAAGAATCCTGCAGGTGACGTCATCGAAGCTTTAGAAGGCCAAGATCTATTGAATCTTATCGAGGAGTCGTCGTCACTTGCGGTTTATTTCTGTGAGTTGCTTTATGAATATAGGTTAATATTTACACTTTACATGACACAACTAATACATTGTACAGTACCTAGTATAAGCACTTTCAATAAATTGTAAAAATATTTTAAAAGAAAAACGCTCGTTACACACAATCACTCAATGCAGATGTTTAACATTATTAACACAAATGCTTTTAATGAAAACAGGGAACAAAACTATGTGCGATTTTTGCAATTCAAAAGCAGCGAGAAAGTCAACCAAAAAAAAAGAGAAGCCTGTTGAAGATGAAGAAGTGGAAAACGATGGTACACCTATGTCTATTGAGAATACCAAAATTTAGTATTTATTCCCTTGCACTTTACTGAGTATTATTAGATCCTGCATCTGCAGCATGTGGCATGATTTGAGAATCCATTTTTAGATGCATTATATACTTTCCTGATACCGTTCGTTTACCTATGTCCACTTATTTTATATATCGGAACATATTTTTTTGCATATGATATAAGTTAAGCTTACCGTTGCGCTGTGAACGTTATTCGATTAGTATTTATTGTGAATTCCTTTGCACCTTTGTTGAAATAGTACACATCACGAGTTCAGACTTAGACAGTTTGTCGACCACTGAGGAATGCTCACAAATCGTCATTACACCTTAATTGGCAACAGATCTGGCTGTTTCAGATGGACCTGACTGCGAGCAATGCGTCGGCATTCTGGAGGAACTTGAGAATATAGATGATGACTGCGATAGACATGGAATCAAGTTTGTAAAGACCCAGGATTTCTCCATCGCCGAATCGTATGGAGCTACGGACTTTCCAGTACTGGTATACTTTGAATCTAACGTGCCGAATGTGTATGAAGGGTCATTGGCGGAAGAAGAAGAAGTTTTGCAGTGGTTGATTACGCAGAAAACTGAGGATCGGATTGAGCTAATTACCAGAGTAATGCTTGAAAAGATGGTTGAAGAAACCCAATATTTGGCTGTATACTTCTGTAAGTGTCAGAAAACTTTTATTGTCTAACTTTTATGTCCTCCAAAATCGATCGGGAATAACTTATTTACGAACGACGAAGATCTTATTTGCCCGACGACACATTCTTGATTTTATCAGTAATCACGCTAATATTACACGGATTACAGATAAACTTAACTGTCACATCTGTGATCACATCCTGGATGAATTAGAAAACATTGATGACGAATGTGATGTCTACGGTATTCATATGGTTAAAATTCAAGATCCACAACTAGCTAAGAGATATTCAATTAAGACTTTCCCGGCACTGGTTTATTTCAGGTATGTACTAAATTAAAATGTTTGTGATAATTGTGGTAAATATTTGTGATTGTGATATTTGTGATTATAATATAAATATTGTTATTTACAGAAATGGAAATCCTCTGCTATTTGAGGGTGACTTACAAAATGAAGAATCAATTCTGGAATGGCTCATAGATGATGACAACCGTGAGCTTGCTGACGAAATCGAATCTGTGAATGAAAGGATGTTGGAAAGACTACTTCACGAGTCGCCTTTGCTAGTCGTTTTCTTCTGTAAGTAGATCTATAATTCGTACCAGCTTCATCACAAGTACCTATATAAACAAAAAACTTTAATTTTACTGTTTTTACAGATGACGATGAAGATTGTTCTGAATGTGAGGAAATTCTCGAAGCTCTCGAAGAAATTGATGGTGAAGTCGATCAATTCGGAATAGATTTTGTCAAAATTGCAAGCCATGAGGCCGCGGTAACCTACAACGTTGTCAACATACCGTCTCTTGTTTATTTCCGAAAGCGACTACCTATGCTATACGATGGCGATTTACATCAAGTGGACAGAGTCTTGCAATGGTTGACATCTCAGGACGTTTTTGAAATAAAAAACGAAATTGAGGAGGTTAACCGAAAGATGTTAGACAAGCTTTTAGAAGAAAACGAATTTTTGGCAGTTTACTTCTGTTAGTAGATTAAATTATTATAATCTAATTTTGACTTATGAAATAACAATCATGTATTTGACTTAAAAACTGGTGTTCTAGATGAAAAATCTGCAGAGAGCCGTGCGGTCATGGACAGATTAGAGAACATCGACAGTGAAACTGACAACATGGATATAACGTTCGTAAAAATGGAAGATCCCCGCTACGCTCGTAAATGGGGAGTCACCAAGCTACCGGCTATCGTGTACTTTAGAAAACGGTTCCCGAGTATCTACAGAGGTAAGGCTTTCAGCTAAAGACGAAATTTGTACATACGAACACAGACATTCAATTACGTGTGGCTGTTTCAGGTGACCTCTTGTCAGAAGAAGAGGTCTTAGAATGGCTGCGGAAGAACAGATTCAGACAGCCAGAGCTTAACATATTCATGTACGCGTTGATAGCGCTTTCAATAGCGTTTGTAATGTACACGGCGTTCTTACTACAGTGTTTCAAGCCTGCACCGCCTGCGCCGACGCCGCACCCCAAACAAGCGTGAGACTTACTCCGCGAAACATTGACATTGACTATGATTGTGACAGCCCTTTGAGGCATTAACGGCTTCGATATTAATAGCTAGTGAAGATCCATCGATGGAGTCCTTACAGGATGTAGATGGACTATTTTTAGACGTAACATGTTCTCGGGATCATACTTATTGTTAGACTAATATGTCTTGATTAGTCTTCGAACACTGGATTTACAATAGAACGTACTAGAAATAATTTGATATCCTAAAAAAGTTACTCAGTATAAGTTTTCTGTCTGTGGCATTTTGAAATTGTAATATTATCTTCGCTAAGACTGTAATAACTTGAATAGAGATCTGTATAGCTCTTTTGAGACCGTTTCCCAGTGTAACCAAATCCATGTCACATCGAGATTTATTTACACCCAGTATCTCGTTTTTATTGAATTACTATGTCTATAGCCTTTTAGAGAATGTTGAGCCTTTGTTGTTGTTAAGTTTGAGTGTGAATTTATAGAGCTCTTGAACAATTTTACTCGACCATCGCACATATTTGATTCGGAACATCTCTTTTAATTCCGCCGCATACCTACATTTTAAAATAGCTTCTGTATCTTATATTTTCGTAACAATCTTATAAATAAATTTTGTGTCGGCTTCTAATCTAAATTTTAGATCGGAGTCTGTTGAAAGTATCGTCGTCTTATCATTCATCTCTAGCTTCTACCTACGGCTTCGCACGCGTGGTACCTACATTAATAATAGCCTATGTTCTACCCCAAGATACAATCTATTTACTTGCCAAATTTAATTAAGACTCGTTCAGCCGTTTGGTCGAATACGAAACAAACAAATAGACAGACATTTTCGAATATATAATATTAGAAGCGTTATTTAGAGTGGTTTTGTTCTTGAGCTCATTTTTCGAGTGTATGTTTGAGGCGGGATCTGGACTGACGCCCGTGTTTGCTACGTAACTTTTATTATTTTACATTTTATCTATCAAAGATTATCTTTGACCTATTTACCGACAACTTTATAATGCAGAGGTGCATACGTACTGAAAATCCCATAACTGCCTACGCTTGCTCGTCAGCAAGGTCTCACATAGCACAACAAAACCTTTTTCACCCTTACATTTATAAATAAAAAGAGAAATTTATAAGCAAGGCCGTTTATCTCTTAGGCATTCATACGGTATATGTAAAGCTTTATAGTGACGACCTGAAAAATACCATCAGTGGCAGGTTATAGAAATCATGCTCCCTCAATATAATGCGTAGCGACACGCCCAAAACATTCTGTATAATTCCCGCTCGTGTATAAATTGTGTATAATATTTATTTTAATACCTTCAATATAATGAGTAATTTAGAAGGCATCTTTGAAACAGTTCTTAAAAATGTAGGGGTACAAAAATATTCGGCAAGTACCTACCTATGGTTTAATAGAAGATGCCACTAAAAGTATGCTCAATCAGAGTTGAATATGCGCTAAGACGAGCGTATTTTATGTTAACGTTGTATATAAATTGTAAATAATTATAAAATAAATAAAAATAGAAAAATAATTTTGGTTTCTTTTGATTCTACGGGTCCCATCGGATGAATTTTTATCCGACATAAATACATCACCCAATTAAATGTCTATTTTTTTCAATTTTAGGGGTGGTATTATTACTTCAAATTTAAATTTAATTGAATAATGTATTTATGAAGAATTATTATATAAAAAATCTATATGGGATAAAACAGTACCCAAGGTAAACGGGCATTTTGTTCGGACATTTGACCCACCAGCGACCACTAACGAAACGAGTGGGAAAATGTTAAAGACCATGAATACTACCCAATGAGATGAGTTTTATTTTAGCAAAACAAAAATTAATATTATAAACGAATTTTCGTATATTCTAGTACCTTTTAAATATACAAAATGCTTACAAAAATGCAAAAAGATCTTTCTAAAAAGGTACAAGAATTTAGGAGTTTAGGAGCTTTTCTATCTTGTTCTCCGCAATTTCTCCAGCGTCTTGCTGAAAATGGTTACCTACCTACATTATTTTTATAGAGTTTATTTATGTATTACTATTTTTTATTCCCACTTATTTATCTATTTTTACAGGGTTACCCTAATACAATAGTGTGGTCAAACATTTCTATAATTGAACAATTTATTTTAAATAATTCTTATACATTACTAATTACTTTGAAAAACAAATGTTACAATGAAAAATAAATCATTCCTAAATATAACTTATAACCATAACACAATACGAACAATAATAATTATTATAAATTACTAATTAAAATTAAAAACAACTGTCAATATTTAAATGTCAAGATTTCTGTGTCAATATAAATAATTCGTATAATTTTCTTACTACAATAACATAATACAAACAAAGTAGCTTTTGTGATTTCGTTCAGAGAAACATGAAACACGTCACGTCTACACATTCCGCAACTATGTTGAGCGTGTGCATGGCACGCGTCAGAGGCGCCTTGTCTATCAAATTGGTTCTACCGCGGGGCACCACAAGTAGGCGCGGCCGCCGGCGTCGTTCCACGTAGTAATCGGGCGCGCACAATGCAACTTTCTCCAATATACCCGGGTTGTTGATGTCTCCTCGAAGCACTCTCACAACATATACAACTAATGCCATATCCCGTCGTGTTGTATCCAACCATGCCCAGAACGAACAAGGTTGGATACATCAATGGATAAAAAGGATATACTCCATATCTCTTCCAGTATAGGTATCTACCGAACGAACTTGTTCTGTATGAGCTCCATCATACCACTGTACTTATCTTCAGGAGGAGCCCACACAGCAACATTGCACTCCAGCTGACTCCTGACTAAAGCATCGAACATGCTTGTTAGCGCTCTCATGTTTGTAAAGCCATGTGTACAACGAAGCATGAAGCCCAGACTCCTTAAAGCTTTTTTGCACACGTTAACAGCCTGCTCTCGGAACCTCAATTCAGTGTCCATACGAACTCATAGATCCCTTATAGAGTTTACGCGCTTCAACAACGTCTGGTTTACTTTGTAGTTGTAGTGAAGAGGTGTTTTAGCCCTGCTAAACGTTAAAATCGAGCATTTATCAATATTAAACTGAAGATTGTTCCTCTGGCTCCACTCAACCACTCTATCAACGTCTTGTTGAAGGCGTCTGCAGTCTGTCTCGTCTTGTACAGGGCAAAGTAACTTTAGATCGTCCGCGAATAATAAACATTAGCTTCTTTGACCACTTTTGGTAGATCGTTTATCATATTAATAAATTCCAGTGGGCCCAAGTTACTGCATTGACTTACTCCTGTTCTTGTAAAATAGGGCTGAGATTCATACCCCGCATACTCTACAAACTGCTGCCTATCCCGCATATAGCTCGCAAAGGAGTGCAACAACTTACTGGTGCAGCCAACCGTTGCCAGCTTAGTCAGCAAGATATCGTTATCGACTAATTCGAATGCTTTTTTAAAATCGAAGTAGACAACGTCAACTTGCACTCCTGCATCCACGAAAGGAATTGTGTAAGTCGTTGCGTCGAGGAGATTGCTGGTAGTGCTGCGCCCTGGTCTAAAACCATGCTGCGCTTCCGTTAATTGTGCAGCCACTTGCTCCTGCAAGCTCCGTTGCATCGCCGACTCGAACACCTTTGCTGGCGTCGAAAGGATAGCCACAGGTCTGAAACCGCTAACATCTGACTCTGCTCCACCTTTAGGTATTGGAATCACCCGGGTAACTTTCCACCGTTGGAGAAAACACGAGTTCTGTAAGCAGAGATTGTAAAGATGTGCTAGCGCATCCTACGATGCGACCGCATTTATTTGGTATTATTTAGTATCCTGTAGGTACGATTTCTGCGTATTCTATCGATCCATTACAACCCGATTCTGTTATTACAAATATATCCGCACTCGAACACTCTCTATTATTATAAAACTGTTGCAACTTAGTACGGAGTCCTCTAACATTCTGGTAGTAGAATCTCGGTTACGCTACTTTTTCGAGTGACCACGAAAGGGCTGTTGGGTTTTGACTACTTATGATGCTTGCGTCACGAAAAGTCTGCCGTTTGGGCGACGGTGCTCCCGTGTGAGTGGCTATGGCGGTAACGTTTAATCTTGCTGGTGTCATTTGCTTTCTATAATATATTCACGGCTTTATTTTTGCGTTGATTGGCCAGACATCTATTAAAAAGCACTTGTCATAGAAGTCAGCTGGGACTCCTAACTTACACGATTTGTAGCTACCTTTCGCTGTCAGCTCGTCAACAGTACAATTGTCCGTGGCACACATTTGCTTCAAATATTGGAGAACTTCCCCAGAGTTGGAGGCCATATTCCAAAGATAATATAATAATAAAAGCGGCAGACTAATATATTCTGCCGCTTTTAAAGTTGTAATTGAAGGGCCGGCCGTACCACACAATGAGAGTGGTCCACAGTTAAGTAGGATAAAGAGAAGTAAACACTTTTTTTTCACCAATGTATTCAATATCTTCAATATCAATCGTAACATCGTCTAAAAACCTTGCTGGTGCATCTATTCCTTCCTGATGTCTTGCCCACGATAAAAAGTACACCACACTCGCGACATGCGCGCAACTTCGAACAGTACGGCGGGCGGCCGTGTATACAGGAACAATAATAGTTTTTAATACTTGGTCTTCCATTTAGAGTGGGGTCGTAGGTTTCGACAGAATACAGGGTCTAGTAACTCCCAGTGGTGAGGCATTATATTGAGTCCAGGCTCTTTTGTTACTGCGCCACACATATATACATAACGTGCTCTGTCTTCTCTACTTTTATTTTGTCTACAATGTATATATCTGTTTGTACAGTTTGTGTGTTTGTGAGTAACAAATAAATGAGTATCTATGTTTATAAACTTCAAAACATTTGTATCAAATCGTAATTCTTTTTATTCAAAACCATTAAAAAAATCTTATATTTACTTATCTATTTTTTACTAAAATAATCAGTCTATTTTTATAATGAAAATCTCAAAATACAAAATTGCAATTCATTATTATAAATTAGGTAGATTTTTCGTTTAGTTATAAATGCCTGTAAATAATTGGTGAATAAATTAAAAGGTATAAAAATAATTACCTAAAATATATTAATTAGGTAATATAAATTTATCTTTTGATTAATTAATGCTTTAATTATTATCATTTATGTGGATGATCATTATTAGGTCTATCCTAAAATCATTTACATGTTGTTAAGATCTGCCATCTTTATACATTAATATAAGAATGACAAGGAGCGTAAGCCACGCCAACTAATTATGTGATAGTATATAGAATAAATCATTAACTATCTATCTCCCATATGTTTGTGATGTTTGTTCCATATGTTATTAAGTTTCATTCTTTGGCAAGCAATATTAAAACAGCTTTAAAATCTAAGAACCTATAACAAAACAGATACTCACGTATCTTCTAAATATTCATATAATATCCAAACGAGCTTGTTCATAATTCTTTAAATAGTTCTTTTTCTCAGTTTCGAACAGTTCTATAAGGCGTTGTGTAAACTTTGCGTGGACAGCATCTATTTCTTCTTTAGTCGGCTCTAGATTCTTCTTCACTTCCATTGGAGCGCCAACTGCAATAAAGAAAGTTATTTATGTATTACTTAAAAAACTGGCTGGCCTGTCAGCTCAGTTGGTAGTAGCTCTGCCTTCTGCGCTGTAGGTTGAGGGTTCGATTCCCTCCCAGGATAAACATTTGAGTGAAGAACATAGGTGTTTGTTCTGTGTCTGGGTGTTATAAAGTATCATAAATATGTATTTAAAAATATATAAGTATTCCAGTCATCTAGTCACTATAATACAAGCTATGCTTAGTTTGGGACTAGATGGTGTTGTGTGCATTGGCCATAAATATTTATTATTATTATTAAATCAATTGTGTAGCACTCTTCTTATTGATAGTTATTTCCAACCAGTGTGGTGAAAGAAATAAAGTGCGCCTCAGAGGCTCTTTTCCTGCACTTGGTAGATGCTTTCGTATTTTTAGGTTCCTTAGGATCGGAAGACGGAGCCACTTCACTAGATCATCAGTGTATCATGAAGGTAGGTAAGGTATTAGATATAGATTTATGTTTGGACGCATTATTACATTGGATTCGCTCTTACAAGCCCCTGACTCCGCCAATTGTCTATGGTTATTGATTTAACAGATGACATGTGGTTTTAAGACTGACTACCTGCCGCCGCCGACGCTAATTTCATTTATTGACGACGCACAGCGCTACAGATAGCGCTGTTGGCCAAGGCCCGACTAAGATGCTGAAGAATGGAGTTTGATTCCCGTCGGGAGACATGATTGTTTGTATGATGCGGGTATTTGTCTCGGGTCTGGGTGTTTCTATGTTTAAAAAGTATGTATTTACAAAAAAATATTTAAATAGTATATCAGTCATGTGGCACCCATAACACAATCTCTGCTTACTTTGGAGCAAGATGATGCTGCGTATGAAACACCATTTCATTCCGATATAAGTTACAAAATACGAAATTCAGTTTACTTGAATTACATATTTTAACCAGCTATTTAAAAACCGATTTTGATGAAATTTCTATGGGACGAATCGGAAAGTACCTACCTAGACATACATATACGAGTACATTTGTATATCCTTTCACTTAAAATATTTTTTCAAATCGGTTTACAAAGACGGAGTTATGAAGTAACAAACATTAAAAAAACACAACCAAATTGAGAACCTCCTCGTTTTTCGGAGTCGGTTAAGCCACCTACCAGACACTAGTTACAACTGAAACACAAAGTAACTAAGAAACTAAGTAGGTGCAAAGTCTGTGGTGTGTCAAAAAGGTCCAATCTCAGCTTATTCTTACTCTGTGCCATGAGGCCTAAGGGCTACGTGTTAATACACCTTCTATCATAAAACCACATAATTAACTAGTTTATTTGGAAAAATAAACAGAACAATGAAACTTATACGGGTTGCGGGTTCGATTCCCGCCGCAGGACAAATATTTGTATGATCTGCAAGTATTTGTCTCGGGTCTGGGTGTTTCTATGTATCATATGTACGTATATACAAAAAAAAAGTATATAAGTAGTGTATCAGTCATGTAGTAGGTACCCATAACACAAGCTCTGCTTACTTTGGTGCCAGATGATGTTGTGTGAAATGTCTGGGATTATTATTATTATACCTAAACAAAATCACTAAAATATAATATACTCTAGTAATGTTTCCACTTATAAATGAAGATTAAAAAATGCGAAGTCCACTTTGGACATACTAAAACGAAAACAGTTTATTTAAATAACTGATTTAAACATTAGACAAGTTATATAAAGATAGCAGTTGTTCGCTGATAGCGAGTTTAAATTAAGCTCAAAAATATCTAACCTAAAAAACAAATCATTAGTAAAGTTCATGGCACGGTTAATAAAAGGGTTTGAGGCGTAATTTGTACGAATTATACTAGGTTGGAATGTGTCGTTCTTTCTAGAATTAAGTCTGGGACATCGAAAGCCTTATAAATAAGGGATAATTTCCCTAATAAATAAGGGATGTCAATATGACAATATACCTACAATTTTATACAAAAACTTGATCACGTTCAGCCCTCTTACCCTTTAGTGAAGTTAATGATTCAGGCGTTATACCTCGTAGTGATGACCTGCCTAAACTTTTGAAAACCTGTCTTTGTTTTTTTTCAATTTGGCCAATATTAACATTATATTGAGGGTTTCATACTACTGAGGCGTATTCCAAGATGGATAAGTACGTCTTTGTCATTCTGCCGGGCGATTATGTAATTCTGATACTATCAAAATATTGATACTAACAGCTTTCAGTTGCTGTTAATGAATTGGTATTACGGAGGGTTGATGTTTATTGTAACATATGCTATCATACGTGTATGAATGGACACCTACCATACGTAATACTCGAGCTATTGATTAAAATAATGCCTATTACTAATCGAAATTGATAGACATTGATTGTATCAAGAGTTCCATAATCGCCATACAGGTGTCGATCAATAGAGATGGCAAGACTGAAACAACTCTTTATAAGATACTAGCTGTTTCCCGCGGCTTTGCCCGCGTGGTAGATAAAAAGTAGCAAGATAATAAATGAACGAATTAATGTTTCTGTTTTTTGACCAAGATCCCGAGAGAAATTTTTGAAAATTTTTCTTAGCGAGCACCTAAGGCCCTAATCGGTTCGGTGGTTTCTGAGACTTTGTGATGAATGAGTTAGTGGTATTTGACAAATATATAGTAGATTTAGGTATAGGTTAGACCTTTAAGGATACACAAGTCAGCGGCACAAACTCGTTAGTGGGCGCAGCTAAAATGCATGCTATTTCACCTAGCTTAGTGTGAGAAAAGGATTGACGTGCACCAAGGATAGAGATGAGCAGTAAGGAGATAGCGTGATTATAATTTCGAGTAATATGATCAGAATAATCTATAATTTCTAAATAAAACGATTGCGTAAAAATAATGAATAGACCTTTGGCTCAAGGGTTCTCATGAAAAAACTACTGAATGTAATTATAAAAAAAAAGTTATTTGAGCTCTTTAATAAATAATCTATGCTTGTATAGGAACAATATTTTAGTTTGCGTACTTCGTTTGTTATTTATTCACACCTAAAGTTGCGCTAAAATCAGTGATGAAAAACGTTTTTTTTTGAGTATTATATCTTTCAAACCCATATTATTTTTACAATTCTATATTGATACAAGCATAGATTATGACAAAACAAATTTATATCACTTTTAGTTTTGGTTGTTCATCATCAGACGGTGGTGTGATCACCCTTCGACGTTTGTATGGAAAGATAATCGACTTGTTCACTCTTAATGTTTGATCGTGCCTCTGACAACCTCCTTTTGAAATCCACAAAGATCTCAGTAACAAAAAAATCTGAGGATGTGTCTGACTACTGAGTCTGGGATAAGTCGTGATCATCTTTACCTATTTGATTTGGTTTGTCAAGTTTTGACTTAGTACTGTCTACTAAATACTGGCAATGCTTATCTAGAATTCATGCTCATTTTTATATATGTATATTATACTTATAATATTTTTAATTTTTATTTTTATTTGATAAATTTTATTTTTTTATAGTTGTCTGCTATTCGGGGCAGAGACAAATCCAACAAATCAAAAATCACGAAAATCGGAGCAGCCGTTCTTGGTGATGTAACTAAATATTATCACATAATCCTTTATATGATTCGGTGCCAGCCGTTATGCACCTGCAACCGAACCGACACCGCATGTACTATTCGTCTTTCCTGCGGGTCCTGTCGGCAAGGTCGAGAGCTTACATTAAGGCTTACCTAAGTACACGAAAGGAGCCTCTGAGGCGCACTTTAATCCTTTCACCACACTAGTTAGAAATAACTAGTGACACGATAAGAAGAAGAAGATATGATTATAGGATTATCTGATTAAATGATACATACCTACTAACCATCTAGAATCTTGTCATTACCGAAGAAAATATGGGGATGAGACATGGATGCGGGTATCCAGGTCTCACTCCCATATTTCCGTTGACACACACCTTTAGTAAATCATAACTAATCCTTTTGCGAAACATTGTTGTAAGCCCAAAAAACTCACCAACAGTGGTAATAGGGTTCCTGAAAGGCAGCAGCCCAAAAGAATACTGGAACATTCCTCGACCAATCGGCATCATTGGCGAGACGCCAGTCAACTTTCTAACTCTCTCCTGAAATCTTCTTAGAAGGCTGTCGTTCGGGTTTTCGAAAGGCTTGAATATATCGGTCTCGCCGAAGGAGAACACTGGTACAAGTGATGCTCTGTAAGTAATAACATTTAGAATTTTTAATTATCATAACATAATAGAATATCATAATATCATAACATAATGGAAGCATAATAGAAGACTGAATTCATATTCAGTCTTAATACTGAATCTACATTTCCGTTTTCATCGGTCAAGAAGAAGAAGCACATAATTTTTGTCAGGACGACCATGTATTATGGTGGCCCTAACAAAAATTATCTGGACCCAGCCTCTGGTCAAGAAGATAGAAACATAACTTTATTGACTACGACTTCAAAATGACAATTTCAATAACTTTATAATTAAAGGCAATACAGTGGGCTGCCTTATCGCTAACAACGATATCTGCAAAGCAACCTTTGGATAGACTGGGCTATAAGTAACAGATAAGGGGCATGTTACATGTTGATAAAAAGCCAGTAAGAAATCAATTGAAACCTCAACTTAAAGACACCGTACCTCAACCTGTTTTTATCACTGAACAAATAAGTGCATAGATAAAAAACGAATATAATAAATGACTGTAGCTTACCCAGACTTCATCGCCACCCGGACGAATCCTTTCCTCCTACTCAATATCACTTTATACTGGCCCGGGTGAGAGTCCAACGCCTCAGCTGCACCACCTATCATCAGCGCCAGGCAGTTCCCTTTGTACCTCCTCGAATCCAGGAAATACAACAAGCTATCTTCATCGCAGGACCGCAGGCCCAGAGATAAGATAAAATCTCTGAAGAATGGCACTAGAAAATGTCCTCCCAGGGTGCTGAAGTTGGGATTCATCCCAGGAAACTTCTTGTGAAAGTCTAGTGCATTCGTGGCGAAGGAACAAAGCGCTCCTTGTGATAACAAGCCGTGAGGGTAGCAGGCGAACAGGTAGTTCTGCGATGGATCCAATTCGGTGGTCTTCACCAAGTTCATTGGAAAATACGCACTGTAGTAACGCCATATCGACCAGTTTCTAACCCATTCAATCCTGGAATTACAAGGAAATTGGTTATAGGAAAAAAGTAAATTAAAAGAGAGCTCAGAACCGGAACGTTTCGAGGCTGGTGAGATGTAGCTTTCGATCATATCATTGATTGGCTTTTCAGCTCACTGTGCCTTCTGCGTTGTATGTTGTGGGTTCCATCCCAATCATTGTGGGGCAGGACAAACATTTGTGGGACTTGTATGGATAATCTGTGTCTGGGTGTTATAAACTATTATATCAGTCACCTGGTTCTCTTCGTTCAAGCTTTGCTTAATTTGAGGCTGATGGTGTCGTGTGTAACGTCCAACAATATTTATATTTATTATTCGCGCTAAAAACCCCTACAACCGGTTATATCTTACTTTGTTTATCTTACTTACTTCCGACCCGCTCGATTGGCAGTAAAAACGTCATTCAGCATCCAATACGCGTAGAGCAGCGCAAGCCACCAGTATCGGGAGTAGACCAGTGTCACGAACAGGTAGATAGAAGTCCCTTCGCCCAGTAGGATGATGAACATCCAAATCGCAGCAGCCAGCGTCTGTAGGCGACGGGTCATAGGCACGTGGAGAGGTGCCCATTCCACTCCAAGAGTTGAAGATATTCGACTGGAATTGGCATTGAACAATTGCTAAATGCATTTCATACCTACAACCACCTACTGCTTCTTCTTATCGTGTCACTACATTTAAAATGAGTGTGGTGAAAAGATTAAAATTCGCCTCAGAGGCTCCTTTCGTGCACTTGGCCACATATCTTCGTTTTTTTAGGTTCTATGACACGCCGGTTTCCTTCACCGTTTGAGAGTAGGTACCTACTGGTATACCTACCAGTAGGTACTCTCAAATAGGTACCTATATTAGGTAATAGGTAATAGGTTAATAGGTACTCTCATTTTTTTCTTCTAATAATGTATGTACATTATTCGAAAAAAAAAAAACCATTGGTGTACGGATTAGAACCTATGAGTTAGGAACGAAAGGCAGGAAGCCATTACCACTAGAACATGCTCTCTAGTTACATACAACGCTTAATCAGTGGACGTTTAGTCCTGATTTAGTTTGGGGAGCTATTTGATCTGATCTACGATCTGATCTGACGACCTCTGTGGCGCAGTGGGCTTAGGTCCGGCTGAGACGCAAAAGGTTGCGGGTTCGATTCCCGCCGGGGACAAATGTTTGTATGATCTGCAAGTATTTGTCTCGGGTCTGGGTGTTTCTATGTATAATATGTATGTATTTACAAAAAAAAAAGTATATAAGTAGTATATCAGTCATGTGGTACCCATAACACAAGCTCTGCTTACTTTGGGGCTAGATGATGCTGTGTGAAATGTCCGGTATTATTATTTATTATTATTATTATTATTATTATTATTATTATTATTATTATGTTTTGATTTTAATCAGCTCGGCTGTATGCCGGAAAATGAATAATACGCACGGGCCTAAGCCAAGTGCGCATCAGGTGATAGGTGATTTGATGAGTCTTGAGCATTATTTGGTGTCTGCATGTCAGTTGAGAGGTTGGTTTGTAGAAACTTTCTGACGATTCGGCAAGTATTTAAAATTACTGCTTTTTGCATCACACTAAACGTGTGTTTGGGTAAGTCAAGTAGAGTGAGTGACTGGAATAATTGGTTTGGAATAACTCCAGTTGAAGATAGGACGATAGGAATGATAGTAACCTTTTCCAGTCTCCACATCCGGATTATTTCATTTTTCAGGTCAACGTATTTGGATAACTTTTCCGCTATTGTATTTTGCAAGTTGTGTGTGTTGGGTATGGCTATATCTATAAGAAGTGCTGTCTTATTTATTTTGTCAATAAGTGTTAGGTCCGGTCTATTGTAGTGTATTGTTTTGTCTGTTAAAATGGCTCTATCGAAATATAATTTGTGGGTAGAGTTCTCCAGCACAGTTTGGGGGTTGTATTTGTAATACGGAGTTGGTCTTGTAGTTGTTTCTATAAGGTTGTATTTCGTCGCTAAACGTTGGTGTATGATGTTCGCTACCTGATCGTGTCTGTACTTATAGTCCGTTTGAGCTATTGATTTACAAGCCCCCGTAATATGCTGTATCGTTTCGGACGAGCTGTTGCATCGTCTGCACATGTCTGTAGTTAAATTGCGTATCTTCATGATGAACTTTTGGTAGTTCCGAGTTTCAACCACCTGGTCCTGGATGGCTATCATAAACCCCTCTGTCTCTGGGAAAAGTTCGCCTCGACTAAGCCATTCGTTCGACGCCTGCATGTCGACGATGGGCTGGCTCAGATCGTTGTGATGTCTTCCGTGTAGAGACTTGAGGCTCCATTCAGAAACTAAAATCTGTTTGTCAGTCAGTTCTTCGTTTTTTTGTTTATTGTGGTCTTGTAGGTTAAGTGGTGTAAGTTTATAGTCCATTTTAACTACTGAATTGTGAAGAATAGATGATTCGGATTTGTTGTGAAAGTATGTCCGTAATGTTGTTATTTGTCGGTTATGTAAATTATGAATGTTAATGATACCTCTTCCTCCTTCTGCTCGTGGCAGCATCTGTCGCTGAACGCAAGCTCGCGGGTGATGTTTTCGTTGCTTCGTCATGGTGACATTAATAAGACGCTGTAATTTTTTTTAATTCTGTTTTGTTCCAATTGATTATGCCGAAGGAGTAGGTTAGAATTGGGATGGCGAATGAGTTTATTGCTTTTGTTGTATTCTTTGAACAAAGTTGTGATGTTAGTATTGAATTTAGCCTGTGTTTAAAACTTTGTGTAAGTTTATTTTTAATTTCTTTATAATGGATTAACTGTGATTGATGGTAACCTAAATACTTGTATGCTTCATTTTCACTAAGAGCTTCAATGGTTTCGCCAGATTGCATTTGATACGAATGTTGGTAGCTTTGTCCTGCTTTTATGGAGTTTATTTTGCATTTATCTATGCCGAAATCCATTGCTATGTCTTTGGAAAATTGTTCAGTGGTTTGAATTAGTAGTTCCAGGTCTTTCTCATTTGAAGCATATATTTTTATGTCATCCATATACAAAAGGTGGTTTAATGTGTATCCTGGTTGGTCCATTTGTCGGTCATTAGAAGTAAGTAAATATCCTGTGTTCATTGAGTTAAGACTATTAGATAGAGGATTTAAAGCTAAGCAGAACCATAGCGGGCTGAGCGCATCTCCCTGAAATATACCGCGCCTAATTTGGATTGGTGTAGTTTCTATTACATTACTGGGAGTCTGCGCATGAAGTTGGGTGGTCCATTTGTTCATCGAGCTGCTTAGGAATGAGACAAGTTGGGGGTGGACTTTGTATATATCCAATATTTTGATAAGCCATGTGTGTGGGACTGAATCAAAGGCTTTTTTGTAATCGATATATATACTGTAGAGGTCTGCTTTGGTTTTTTGTGTTTGCTGTAGAATGATAGAATCAATTAGAAGTTGCTCTTTACAACCCCGACTGAATTTCCTGCAGCCTTTTTGTTGTTCAGCCAATATTTTATTAGTGTCTACATGTGTGTAAATTAATTGAGATAAGCAAGCCGTTATGACCTTATAAATAGTTTGTAGACAGGTGATGGGCCTATATTTGGCTGGGTTTGCCGTGTCCGTGATATCTTTAGATATCATATAGGTGGTTCCGGCCGTTATGTAGCTAGGTATAATGTCAGGATTTTTGATAAAGTCGTTAATGTATTTGTATAGATAAGGGTGAATGTGTGTGAGTTTTTTGTACCAGTAATTATGTATATGGTCAGACCCGGGTGTTTTCCAGTTGTGCGTAGCTTTCAATACCTTTTGGTAAACATCTATGGGAATATTTTCATACTCCATAGGTGTAAGGTCTGAGTATCTTACACGTTCATCCTGAATCCATTGAGCTCCTTCTCTAAGTTCAGCTGGATTTTCCCATATGTGAGACCAGAATTGACGCAGTTTATCAGCATCTAACGCATTTGTATTCGTTTGATTACTAGTGGCAGTCGCTATGGATGGTATTAAGCGGTTAGATGTGGTTTGTGAAAGATCTTGGTAAAATTTTCTTTCATTATTGCAGAACTGAGTGTTTTGAGTTTTACGGCTGTTACACGCTTTGTATCTTCTGAGACGGCTACTAACAACGGTCAGTTTCTGTTTCAGAGTGTCTAGGTAGTGGTTAAGATCTGTGTTTGGTTCTTCATGAGTTGTGTGTATTTTAAACTGTTCTAATATTCTATTCACCTGGTTCGTAAGTCCCCTACTTCTATTACCATTCATATATTGCGTAAGTTGTCCTGTTTTTTTACGTAGTTCTTCTACTTTCCTTTCTAGGCGTTTTTGCCAGTTGGGTGTGCGATTTCTACTACTTTGATTTCCTGGTTCAAGTGGTGGTATATTAAGTCTCGATCCATTACATTTAGCCGCTGTCCATGCTACAGCATAAATAATTGTTTGAAGGCTTTTAAAATTAGTAGTTGTATTAACATTTTCGGGAAGGACTACTTCGTTTAGGTACCCGACAAGTTTACTAAGTTTTTTTGTGGCCTTTTGTTTTGGAATGAAAGGTCTCTTTTCGGGGCTAGTATCTCTAAAATATTGCATGGCCTGCCTGAATGTTTCATCTACTTCCTGATTTCGGTCTTGATCAGGGACAACTCTTACCTGCATTGGAGCTTGAGCTGTTGTTAGTGTGCCTACATCATCAGTTTCCATTGAAACATTTATATCATTCATTGCATCATACCAAACTGTTGAATTTAGATCCTCCTGAGTCCATTCATTTCGATTTGTGAGTTGTTGTGTGTTAGCTGTTTTTAATGCATTTAACTCGGTTGTGATTTCTTCTTTAAGAGTGTTAAGCCTTTGATCATCAATCAGTTTGTTAGCTATAATGACCCTTCTCTGGTCAGCTATTCTTTGTTCGCTAATATGGGCAAGGTGTGGAAATGCGTTGATGAAATGTTGGTGTAATGGTTTTCGATATGCGGTTTTGTTGGTCTCTAAATATGTGATCCGATAATATTCCCTAATTATAGTTTCATTGTGGTCGGTCATCCAGTGCATTCGTTGTGAGCGGTGTGGTTGAGACAAAGGCGTTGAAATTATGTGTTGGTGGGTTGCTAGATACGATTCTACTTCATCTCTTATTTCACTGATACTAGTTGTTGGTAATAGCCTACTACGTATGATTGCTCTACGCTGATCAGCGACTCTCTGTTTGCTAACATCTATATCAGGGAAACGATCGATGAACTTACTATGCAGTTCTGTCAAGTATAGTCGAGTTTCGGTTTCGAGTTTGGTGATAATGAAATATGTGCGCAGGATGAAAATATTCATTTCTTCGGTCCATTTTTTACGCGCACGTTTAGCTTTAGCGGGTACAGGGTTATCGACAGTTGTCGTCTGTACAACGTCCTCAGCTATTGTGATTGAAGAATTTTGTGAAGGGGATGAGAGGGAAGAGGGTAATAAAGGAGTAGGATCAAGGTAAGAGGGTGGAGAAGAAGAAATAGAAGAGAAAACAGATTTAGGTGAGGATATAGATGATTGGGCATCACGGTCCTCTTCAGCCCAATCCACTCGACTCGGACCTTGTTCCTCAATCAAGGTAAGCCGTGTTGCTCCCACGTCAGTAGCACGCGTGCTGCTGCTACCTGCTGTGTCGGTTCGAGATGTGCTCCGGCTTGATCTTCTCAGTGGTCGTAGGTTGTACCTCCTATTGGGCTCACTTTGTTCGGGTTCCCCGGCAGAGGGCCGCCCATTACCCTCGCCACCGATGGCTTGCATGCTGTGACGTCCAGCATCGGCTCCAGACGTGCCCCGGCGATCACCCCCGGGAAGCGACCATAAACGTTTATCCTTACTTTTCTCCATCATGATGGGTTTGCCATTGCCCTGTTAGTGATCTGCGAAGTTACTTTATTGCAGATGTCCGCCCCCCACGTGGCTTAGATGTTCAGCGCGGACGAAGGGTTGGGCTTTAGGGGGCTTATTATTATTATTATTATTATTATTATTATTATTATTATCTTGTTATTTGATCTAGGTATTAAGGTTAGTTGACTTACGGTAGTTTACTCGTACTTAACATTGGATATTTTAATCTGTAGAAAACCACATTCTAAACAAAATAGTTTTTCTATTGTTCCTGTCATAATATAGCGATTTCGGTATTTTAAAGGTAAATAGCTTAATCAGTAGTCTATAGGTATACTTAAATTGTAATATAGGTGAGAAACCTTAGAACTTCTTATCATTTTACGACCTGTATTTCTTATCAGTACCTAAGTCGGTAAACTCCATTAGAAAATAAATTGAGTTAAGCTGATTACATATCACTCTAGATATATTTATTTCGAAACTATTTAGCAGGTAAGGCTTAAGGCAGTTCCTGAGCAAATAATCTTTGCCCGTTTTGACTGCGCTCAAAGCAAAATATAACAAGCAATGTTTTGATTAGTTTATTATTTATCTATTAGTGTAATTTGCAAGTTAAATCGACGTTAACTTTAGAAGGTTATTGAATATTTTAGAATTAAATTAAAGGATTACAATGAAAACAATTTGAAACGAGGAAGTTGAAGGCAACATATTCAAGGAATGTATATTTATTTATTCTACTAACGAGCAGATATCCACTAAGTAGCGGCAATAAAAAACATTTTGTATATATAAAAGGAAATTTGCTTAGGGTATAGTCTTAATTTGGGTAAATAATACTGTTCTATCTCTGTAGCTAGTATATACTCGTATGGTCTGAGTTTGAATTGGCTAACAAACGGACCAGAACGTTTTATTCATTGTTTAAATTAGCGATTTCGTTCAATTAGTCTCCGGCTATGTTCGTTTTACTACAAAGTAGAACATGTGCCTGTTGTTACCATAGATATACATAATAAAATTCTAAAGGATCGCGGTTCGGTGTGTCTTTTATCTTTATACCTACTTACTGCTAAACGGAAGAACGAATCTTGATGGAATTTGGAAAGGATGGATTATATCTTGTGGTAGGTCATAGGCAACTTTATAAGTAAGTATCACAGCATCAGTAGCTAGTAATAGATACATACCTATCTAATATACAATGCGACATAACTAATAATTGAGGATAAAAGTCACAATAATGTAAATCGTAGGTACGAGTACATTAACATTACAAAGATAAGCTGTTTTATTCACAAACTCACTTATAACCACAACCAGAGCAAGTACCTACATTTATTTAAGTAATTAGCACGCATGTGTATTATATATAACCATATTTGTACACTAAAGATCAAAATACCTGCCAGAAATAGTGTAAAAAACTCACCTGAATATTTTCAAAATCAAATCAAACATTGTTTATTGTTTGTCCTATATTTTTTGTTACACTGCACACGCGACCGAAGTCAATTCAGTCAAAGTTTAGACTACCGTCCAGCGTTGGTTTGAGAGCCGTAATCTCAATGCGGTCGACGGCAATTTTTGATTAGAGTCAAGAGTTTGGGTTTATACATGGTTAAAGTATAAATAACTTTGTGACCCATTATTTAGCGACAGGTATTTGTTAGTCTTTCAGTGTAGTAAACGCACAAAGAACGAAATGAGTACTTTGCAGTGAGCAAAGTACTCATTTCGTTACTCATCTGTTCGGAACAAAGACTGCGCATCATAATAAAGCGCTATAGGTAATGTACCTAGCATTTCAAGGAACATGGAACTCGTTTTCTCGTCATCACCTTGAAAGTAAATAATAATCAAACAGTATTTTTAACAGACTTCAAAAAAGGAGGAGGTTCTCAATTCGACTATATTTTTTGTTGTTATGTACCTCAGAACTTTCGATTGTGTGAACCGATTTTGATGATTTTTATTTGAAAGCTGCCCGTGTGGTGCCATTTTAATTTGGTCCAGTTCTGACAATAGCATCCATGAGAAAACCATTATAGATACTTAAGTCTTATATTTGCATTAAGTATGTGCGCGACAAATGAACGAATAACTCAATATCACACCAACTGACTTCGATGATTCTCGGTGATTTAACAGACTTCAAAAAAGGAGGAGGTTCTGAATTCAACTGTATTTTTTTAAATATTCAATGAAGTTGTCTTATTAGTTTTTAGAACGTAATTACTAGGTACTTTCGCGATTAGAATTCAATATTGCTTTAGATGTATAATTTTTAACAAAAAAAAAACGACTTCGAATAGGAAACTAAAAAGTCTAAAATCCCTTGACTGTCGTCTTCATTAAATGACAGTCACACACAACCCATCTAGGTGAAAAGTTCTCATCAATACAAATTAATCAAGCCCAAACACCAGGTAATTGTAAATCGTTGAGGAGTTCCGTCGACTGTCTTTCGGCTCCATCAGATCGACTCCAAGCCTTCATAAAATAGTAGTGATTTCAAATAGGTACTTAACTTAATGAAAAAAATTAACAAACGCACTAGTCGCCACTACGATTTTCGAAGGTTGTTCTCGATTTCTCTGGGATGTCATCATCAGACCCTGGTTTCCTTATCATAGTACCATCCTTTTCAACAAAAAACAAAATCATCAAAATCGGTTCATAAACGACGAAGTTATCCGCGAACACATAAAAAAAATATACGGTCGAATTGAAAAACCTCTTCCTTTAAAAATTTTAAAATGCTTCTGTCTAAAAAAAAAACTAATGAGTATTAGCTGTTTTTTACTTCCATTATTTAGATAGTGGACAATTCACACAACATCTAGGCCCAAACTAAGCATAGCTTGTATTATAACGGCCAGATGACTGATAGAATTAAAGGTAGTAAGCGATAGTATCACATAGGTGTGGATATAAGTTAGTGCATTTTGCAGTATTTAGGTATGTAATAATTTGGTAGGTACTTAAAGATAAAATCGCCACCAGATTGGTCATTAGGTACACGATATTCGAGCGTTATCATGTTACTATGCCAAGTGTGCGCTCTGCGCCTAGCGAAAATAATAATAGAGAGAAAAGTATGTAATTATTGCAAAATAGGTAAGTATGTTAAATAAAACGATGTTTATAGGTTCATATATAAAAATTCAAGCCGTATACAAATGGTTTATTAAAAATGTATACTCTTCTCAAACAGAAAACAGTTCATAATATTTTAATTGTTTTGATCCTTTGGAATAATGAAGGAATATTTCTAGAAAATACCTAAAACTATTTCAGTGTCTACTTCTATGTGGTGACAGATATGTGTGTGCGTGTGTGTGTGTGTGTGTGTGAGCTCTATGTTCCTCCCAGTCTCATAAGATTGATTCAAGTGTCTCTATCTATAGGTACCTACACATCACACCACTTTCAACGTCTTGTTATTGCACCTTTTAACTAAGCTTCTATGCTTCTATGCTTCTGGCTTCTCACATGTTGTTACTTTGTTAGTTCGGTTTTAGGTAACATAGTACCTACTAAGGTTTGTCATACAATGACTACCTACTTTGTACCTGATGATTTGCGTCGGACGATGATAGTGTCGATACAGCTGAGTATTATGTGTGGTGTGGATAAACACACAAGTATAAACATCCATGTTTATTTAAGAATCAACAGACCAGTGTCCAATGCTAGCCAATCTCTTCAGCTAAATAACTGCTTCAAAATGACAATGTTATTTTTCTTTTTTAACACGAAACTAGCCCCAAACTACGCATAGCATGTAACCTATCAATCATAGTGACAGGATGACTGATAGAATACTTATACATTTTTAAATATATACTAACGTAACACTCACGACACAGAACAAACAGGTATATTCAACTCACAAATGTTGGTCCCGGAAGGGAATCAAACCCCTCAACCTACAGCACAGAAGCAGATCTACTACCAACTAAGCTGACAGGGCAGTCTATCATTGAAAATTACGCGACAATTTAGTGTGTATCAAAATTATTAAAAGTCACAGTAATTTGGAAGCAGTTTGATAATGTACAATAAGATCTTAGATCCAAAAATCTATACTTCTCTGGTGAACTCACACAAGAGTACCTTACCTTATAGACATTTGGGGCAGTGTGGCTAAATCCAATCTTAAAGACTCAAAAATCAATCAAAATAAACTTATAACAGCACTATTTAAATACCATTATCTGACAAGCACCCATACCATTTACGAGGAAACTAAAGTATTCAATCTACAACAACTTTACACTTTCACTACTTGCGTTCTAGTTGCTTGCGTTTACTTGCGTTTCTAAAAAAGATATTGTTGAATAAAATACACACACAAATAGAATTTACAAAAAGAACATTTCGTCATAGCCTAAGAAATACAAACAAACTAACACACAGAAAACCTAGGACCAATTATGGACAAAGAAATATTAGGTATGTATGAGGGTACACAACTGTTTAATAATTTACCTGATGATATAAAAACCTCTAAATCACTACCTATATTTAAAACTAAACTTAAAAAATATGTATATGATAAGATATTTTAATGTATCCACTAGATCTCTAGAATGAAACCTACTTAAATAACTGTTAGTTATAAGCCTAGTTTTTAAGCTCATTATAAGTGAACCCTGTTCTTTATTAGTCAATAAAAAAAATCTCTAACCTTATACTTTTTTTAACTGAACCTCCAAAAAAAGTAGGTAGGTTCTCAATTCAGTTGTATTTTTTTTATATACATAATTGGTTTTCTTTTTAGTTTTTAAAACGTAATTATCATTTTGAAGCAATGGTTTAGCAGAATTGAGGACCAGGACCAGCACATTATTTTCTAACTACCTACATAATAAATCCTAGTTCATCCCCGTTCCCATAAATGGGTTTAAACATTATGGTGCCTTTCCATGCTTGCCAAGCCTTGGCAAACGTCTACTAGCCCCAAGTGTCCACAAATCTCGCTTTGCATTTGGAAGTGGTTTACATGCTTGTGAATGCGTCAGTGTGCTACGTACACCCAAGCATGACGGACACCGAACTTGTATCGGCTATTGCGTTTGGTTTAACGTACTTTTATTTTATCTTTTATTTATTTATCTATTTTTAACCGACTTCATCAAAAAAGAGGAGGTCCTCAATTCGTCGGGAATCTTTTTTTAATGTATTTTCACTGATTACTCGAGAACGCCTGAACCGATTTGGAAAAATCACAGGTCCCACTTAAATTTTATCAAATCGCTGAAAAATCAACGAAAATCTAAAAATTGTATACATCGATGATGTTTTCGTGTCCTTCGATACCTCGCTGTCCTGTCCTGTACCTCGCTTATTGGAGCGGTGCGTTTAATTGGCCTACCCATATTATATATATACAAAATAAATCTACTTGCCACTAAAAACGTATTAAAGGCTCAAATTTAATTTAATGAAGTCGGTTTTCTTCTTAGTTTTTAAAACGTAATTATATTTTATCTTTTTTGGCTTTTCCGTAACTCGGCAAGACGACTCCAAGCATAACTTACTTTTATCTTTATGATTAAAATAAAGAATAAACGTGCACTCGTCGCGAGATCACAATGGCTACTAAACTCGCACCAACGTGTGAATGTGTCGCAAGCGCTTGCCGCACCCTTTGATCTGTGTCAAAAAACCGACACTAGACCGGATCGGAGACAAACGTCTACCAGCTCACGCCAGCCAAGCCAAACGCCATCTTTACATATTTGTGCTTGTGGACGTTGGCCAAGGCTTGGCAAGCATGGAAAGGTACCATTACTGTATAAAGTCTTGTCAGTTCAGATCATTTTCAATAATATCTTTAAAGTTCTTGATTCTCTGCTCAGTCTCTTTGATGCTGTCTTTCAAGTCCTTGTGGATCTCACTGTATGCTTTGATGGACTGGTTGGTCTCCATGAAGATGTTCTGTAGAATTTGGAGGTGAAGAATCCTGAGAATAAAATAATGATCTCAAATAAATGGTTATTTTGTTAGGGACTGTAACAGTTTGTTCAGAAGAAAAGTTTCTTGCCAATTCTTGGACTTGGGTTGAGAGATACCCACACCTAGCATATAAACGACTCAAAGTTATATTGTACTTAATAAAAATGATTTGAAATGAATTGTTTAAGGCCCTGAAAAAAAATTGCCTAGTGACAAAAATAAGTATTGAAAAAATGATCATTGCAATAACCATACCTACATGGTTCTATTCACTCTCAGGACAAACATTTGTGTGCTGAATAAAGATGTTTGTTCAGTGTCGGGAGTTACAAAGAATCTTATGTATGAACTGTCCACCCATATTTTTTAAATATAAAACCTTAATTCTGGTTTATTTATTTTGTGATAAAGTAGTCTTAAAGTAGATAAAGTAAGCTGCTGGCCTTCCTGGAAGACACCGGGTGGCTGGAATAGCAGCCTCCACCTGTCACGCAAAAGGGGCCCACCAGAGGCCTAGTTGCGGAAAATTATCCGCACACCAAGTACCAAGTACCAAGTACCAAGTAAAGTAGTCTTACTTTGACTTGAGCTCCAAAATCCTTGTCCTCAGAGTCAGTAGCTCGCTCGAGTCATCATTGAACTTTGCAACATCGCTGATTCGGTGATTCAACCATTGCATCATCAGTTCCACCTTCTCATCTTCTTGTTCCTCGATTGTATTTAGCTTGTGATCAATACTCTCCTGGAGTTCTTTGATCTTTTGCTTGTGAGTTAGCTTGTTGCTGTTTAATTGCTTGAGGCTATCAAGTTCAGCATTAAATGCAGGTATTTTGGTTTGTATCTTCTGTATAATGGATTGGTTGAGCTCTGCCTGCTCATCAAAAGTAAGCTCGGCAGCTGTTTGATGCATGAATCCTAGAAATTTACATGGTTCATTTAACAGGTGTTATAACAATCTAAAACAGGTGTAAGTATGTGTGTCAATTTTTTTTCTAATGTAATTCAAATCTTAAGGAATGTAGGGCATCCTAAGAATATGAAGAAATGCTCAAACCAACAGTAGTTAGGCAAAAGCCTATTAAATATTTAAGTAAATCAACTTTTTGGTTTATAGCCTTCGCAGATCTACTATTTTACTTATGACTAGCTGTCCCATTGGAGACAATTCGTCCGCATGTTTTAAAATGAAAAAAAAAATTGTCAATTCACCATTCTAGAGTCTTCCTGAACACACACAAAAAAATTCATCAAAATCGGTCCAGACGTTTAGGAGGAGTCTAATTACCAAAACAAGCACAGAAGACTTATATATTATGTATATAAAGATAAGTATAACTCACCAAGTAATGTCGAGGTGCTTTCATCGGCAGTACTCAGCTTGTGGAGACTGGTGTGGTGAGTGAGGTCACAATCAGATATGATCCTGCTCACTTTCCCTTTGAACTTGCCACACAGGATGTTTTCGCTACATATCTCCTTTATAATCTCGAGCAACAAGTTTTCTTGGGAAGTTTTTAATTCCGCACACAAGTCTTCAGTACTCGTAATTGAATCCATTACAGCTATTTGTATTCTTCTTTTAGTAATATTACACTAGAGAAGTATTATCTTTATTGTATTTTTTATGTATATTTATGTTCAAACACATAACGGTAACCACGGCAACAAACAAACAAAATCCATCCAATAAGAACGAAAAAGAAGGAAGAATCGGAACACCATAAATTCAATTACACTAACATTTATGTCAATGTCAAAAACAAGCACAAACACCTTCTAAAACACACTTGAGGAAAACAAAATAGGGATGTCATCATTATCGGTCCGTATCAGTCCACTCGTGGACATAGGACTTTCGCATGGCACGCCATTGAGCTCGATCTTCAGCTCTCGTCCACTAATCTCTGTACACTGCCTTACGAATACTCAATAAGTTGATGGTTCCCACAGAATCCTGAACCACAAGTGCGAAATACCTCAGAGCATGAGCTAATAATATAAACACTGAATAACTCCTGGTGGCCCTGGTATCTCAAACCAAAAGTCACACTCATTTCCACCAAATATATTTTTTTGGGCGAATGCCCGTATGTAACGCAGAAGGTTGCGAGTTCGATTCCCACCGCAGTATAAACGTTTGTATGATCTGCAAACACTTTCTCATAACTGGGTAATATATAAATAATAAATATTGGTGGACAATGCACACAACATCAACTAGCCTCAAACTAAGCATAGCTTGTATTATGGTGACCAGATGACTGATAGAATACTTATATATTTTTAAATACATACGACATACTATACATAAGAATCACATTTTCACACATTCACATAAGATTAACACCCAGACACAGAACAAACATCTATGTTCATCTATGACATATGTGTGTACTGGGAGGGAATTGAACTCTTAACCAGTGCAGAAGGTGTAAGCAGTGTAGAAGGCAGAGTTACTACCAACTGAGCTGATAGGCTAGTCGATAATATGTATTTACAAAAAAAAGTAAGTAGCATTATCGGTCAGTCCCATAAAACAAGCTCAGGTTATTTTAGGACTAGATGATGCTGTGTGAAATGTCAAGCATTATTTATTTGTTTTATTTACTTGACTGGCCTATCAACTCAGTTGATAGTAGCTCAATCTTCTGCGCTGTAGGTCGAGGTTTGATTCCCTCCCAGGATAAACATTGATGAACATATACACATATGTTCTGTTTCTGGGTCTAATCAAATATCTTAACGTTACTGTACTCCTTAACTTGTATAACCTAAGTGGGTTATACAAGGTAAGAAGCTTATTTTACTCTGTATAACATACTGAGTGCTATCCATCTTTCATTATAAATCTATTGCCGTGCGTAGTCTCGCACAATCTCGAAAATGGCTCGACCGATTTGAATACATTTTTTGTTTTGTTCGCCCTTAATACTGGCTGGCTTACAATCAAATTTAGGTGGTTTGATGATAGTCATCTAGTATATCAATGATATTAATATAAATATCTTGGTACTAATTATTATGAATAACGATCTTTGTGAACAATTAAAGGGGTAGTCACAGACAGATTACACAGGTAATAAATAAATAAATAAACACCTGAAACCTGAGAATAGTACTCTTTCAAAGTTTATTTATATATGTAGTGGCAAATTTGTTTCGCCATTCATTTAGTTCAATCAAACAACACGAGCCAAAAAAAATTAAAGTTAAAATACGTCATAATATCCATTTTAGTTTTTTATAAAGAACAAAACAATCAATGACCTTTAATTTGCATTTGCATGGCTGGCCTAAAGTTAAATACTTTTTCTGAACTATCTTGGTGTTCGTAGATTTGTAAGAGACAATTGTGATACCAATTTACCATTGTGTAATCAGATTGTAATGCCGTTCATAAAAAAATGTCTACATCGTTCGAAACTATAAAGAAATCTGGTGCCGCCGCCGCCTTTACAAACCAAAACATTGCTGAATCTCAAAAGCCGGCAGACAAGATGAATAAATCTGGCGAGTGTCAGGGTTCATGTTATTGGTATGTACCTACATCGTTCGATAACTTACGGTTGGAAATCGTTCCTCTAAACTTCGTAGAATCGTGTAACCTGCAAACATCCATTTAGAATCGAGCTAGTTTTGACTCTAAAACATAACTTTTTTGGGTCTTGTCGATCATACTCTTCTGTCTGCTCGATCTGTTTTTTTTTCTTGCCCTCAATACCCTGCAACTTGACTTGCATACCATAACTTCTAAAAATGAACAACTCGAATGAAATTTTTGTGTCTTTTTGAGCATCCCATGCCCATTTTATTGTGTTCCTAACTCATACTATTTGTTTTCTTACTATTTCAGTGGTAAGGACCGGAATCTGAATATAGCCGAGTTGCTCTGTGCCTCCTGCAACCGATGGTTCCACGAATCATGTATTGGCTACCAGCTTGGTAAGCTAGTGCCATTCATGACCAACTATCTGTTCATATGTAAGAACTGCTCACCAACAGGGTTGGAGACTTTTAAGAAAAATCAAGCTCGTAAGTTTACCTACTCTGTCCACCCAAGAACACCAGCTTTGTCAGAACATAGCCCTTATTTGTTTTAATTATAATAATATCCTGCAGGGGGTTACCTGAAGCCTGAACTATGAAGCTAAGGAATGAAAATGTGTGTTTCTCTGATTATTATTAGTAATGAAACAGATCAGTAACATTTTGATAACACTGGTATTACTCATATATTATTCTGCCAATGCAGGCACTAATACTGTTTTGGTTCATCTAAAAAATCTTCATCAGGAGTTTGATCCGCGGTCCACTCAATGATGAAGATCCTCCAGATTAATCAAAACTGTGTATGTGTCTCCTTTATAGTTAAAGCTGTTAGACTCGTGTTTATCAAAATGCGTAGGATCGTTTACAAATGTTTTGAAACACCGGTAACAGCTAGTAGTTACTTAATAAATATTACAAGTACTGTTAAAAATACATTAGAAATGTTTAGATACACATTATTCTATTAATACCCAGATCTTACCAAATATTAGTTCATCATAGTAGAAACTTTGTTAGTTTTCTCAAATATAGTAAAAAGAAATAGTGTTGTTTATAGTGTTGATTTATAATCAAGTACAAAATTCTTAGTACACAATGTTTACGCCGAATATGACATTGTATAGGAATTGGGTCTTTTACAATTTAGTCCAAGAAAGAGGTTGGATCAATAATATTTTTATCTATTGCATTTTGTTTCATGTCCTTGATCTTCAGTACTGTAAGAAATTTGAAATTAACCAACCATAACTCGTACCAGGCTGTAGTATTAAGCTAGTATTACTTTGGATCTTTTATAATTCACTCAAAGAATGGCGCAGAACATCTCTTGACTGCATCAAATGGAAAAATCTGCATTTACAGGACAACCTAACCCAATATTAACTGATTGGTCCGCCCTGGTGTCTATAAATTTAGACTATTAGATTAATAATTTATTCGCATATAATTTGTATCAAACCTTTCCATTCAGTTTTTATTAGTCATTGAGGCAAGGATTTATTTATTGGTTGTACTTTTATGCTCTTTATTCCAAATAGTAAATTTATTTCAGCGTTCCCCCAAATGTGTCTCACAGCTATAGCCAACCTACGACAGGAAAGCATAAAGAATTGCACCAACAAAGCCCTCTTCAGCAAGGACCGAGAGGTGATACCTTACATCGACCAGTACTGGGAGGCCATGACTACTATGCCTAGAAGGTATAGTAATACCCTATCACAAGATTTGCTTATTAAAATACATTACATCACAGCTGCAATGGGGCCCGCACATAGATAAATTGTCGAAAAGACTCAGCTCTACGGCATACGCTGTTAAAAAGATCCGTCATTTTACCGACGTAGATACCGCTAGACTCGTTTACTTCAGCTACTTTCATAGCATTATGTCTTATGGCATTCTGTTGTGGGGGAGTGCTGCTTGACTTAATCATACAAAATTTTTAGTAGCATAAGATTTTTAAACTGTTGGACTTTGAATATTATATTCATAATGTCATCGAGATAAATAAGAGATCTATGTATGATACTTGAGGTGCAAACAGGTTTCCGCAACTAGGACACTGGTGAGCCCTTGTTGCGTGGCGTAATTTATGCATAATATAAGTTTTTTGTGAAATACATGGACTGTAACATTTATTTTAATTAAGACAGCCAGGCGTAGACCTGTATTTGAAAAAGATAACTCTTGACTCTCTTGAGTTGCATAATAATGTACCTACTTTAATGTAATATCCATTTGCTTGACCACTGCTTCACCACAAACTGGCTGGCCGTCTTTACTAAAAGTTCATTTTTATAATATACTTAGGTACTGGATCTGTGGTCATGGGGTTGCTGCAAAATATTCCTTTAATTGAATTCATGATCTTGAATGTGCCTGAATCACAATATCGTATATAATGTTATCATATACGATATAATGTTATCGTATATCAATATTGTATATAATGAATCGTAATAGTAAGTTGGTTGTCTACCTTTCTTGAGGTTAGATAGAACCTCTTTGCTAAAAAGAAACCTTCAAACCTTTAACCAGAAAAAAAAAGTATTACCCAAGCTAAAATTTCTACACAAAAGCGTAAATTTTTTCTAACTTGCCAATCTGTCACTTCTGATAAGTTTTGTTTTCTGATTACTTGAAAAGCTTGTAAAAACTTTCACATCTTTTTGTCTTATTGAGAAAACATTTTAAAAAACGATAAGAAACAGGAGGTGCAACTGAATTATCCGCATTAACAAAATTAAACATATTGATCAAAAATTTGTGAAAAAAAATTTTTATTGAAGAGAACCTAAAATTCTGATATTTTTTTGTAACGATCGCGCAGTCTGCGTTTACCTACGTATTAGATAATGTAAGTTTTATTTACAGAGTCACACAATCCTGGTATGCAACAGTGCAACGAGCTTTGATAAAAGATATCCAAGTTTTGTTCACGTATGAAGAAGATGCGGCCCTAGGCCCGATGTTTGGACTGTACAACTTGGAGCTGACGTCTATCAAACCCAACTATGAAGCTATGATCAAACAGGGACAGCTGAAAGTTACAGACATGGGCATAGCAACCAGTAAGTTCCAAAATTTAACAAGAATCCTTATCTTTAACTTATAGTGTCCCACTGCTGGGCAAAGGCTCCCCCTTTACCTTCCACTCTTTGCGCTCCAAGGCCACAGTTTGCCAATTTGGCTCGAACGCATCTAGATCGTCTCGCCATCTTTTCCTGGGTCTGCCGAGCTCAGAAGTCCAAACTCAAGATCTGCTAACGAGCTATGGAGCGTAGCGTGCTAGGGGTGAAAGGGACAGACAGAGTCCGCAATACATTATTGCGCGCATAGAGCAGGATCGCAGATTAAAATGTAGTTGGGCGGCAAACAATATCCGGCATAACCCATTTTTCGAGTTTATAAGTATACGTCGCGGAGGTCGGTGCCACGATGACTTCCACCACGGCTTAGAACACGGGGTAAATGAGCTTATAAAATAGCCTCATTCGAAATAGAGTAAGTAGTAATTTCAATAAGATTTTGGTTGAGTTTCGTGGTGATTGAGGAATACACCTTTCTTCTTAGAAACGTCTCACAACTTCTGTCAAAAAGTAAATAATGCATCTTTTTGTAAGATAGTGACAGGGCGAATCCTAAGCAGTGTTCGCAGGGTTCAAGTGATGCCGTTTTTGAGTAAGTAGTTTTTGTGTCATATAACTGAACAATTTTTGTTCTCTAGGGATTGGTACCTAGAGAACAATATTAAATTTTAATTAAATATATATAATTTAGGCTTAGTCACAGAATAGTACTAGAAGTACTATTGGTCTCTGTGTAGGAGGAAGGATATAAACTTTGTCATAGTTCCCCAGGGCAGGCAAAGTACCAAACAAGATTTTTGCTCCCGAGAATAAATAAATAAATAAATAAATATATATTGGTGAACAATGTGCATTGTCTACCAATATAATTATATTTATTTATTTATTACGACTCTAAATTACTATGGTATACTTACATTAGTTTAAGAACTTAGTTATTAAGGTTAAATAAAAAAGGTTTATTATATTTTGCTTTTCAGTTTTTCAGCGGTTAATTTTTTTGTTAAATGTTTTATTTCATATTTTTTTGTGGCTATAATCTACTAATTACTACATGCTTAATCTTTGATTACTATTAAAATTGCTACCTGCCTTACTTTAGCTATCATACATTACAATCAGTGAGTGAACAATCAATCATCCCCTGTTTTCCTACCCTTAGGTTTGATTTTTCAAAATTTCCCCTTTCCATTAAAAAAAGAATTATCAAAATCGGACTACTCTAAAAAGTTACTGTGGTCATATATAAAAAAAAATATACGCGTTGATTTGAGAACCTCCTTCTTTTCGTTGGTTAAAATTAAGGATTTACTTACATTTTATAATACCTATTATAGAGAGGAAATAAGTTTTGTTTTTTCATTTGTTTGTTATGAACTAGAAACTACTGCACCGATTTTTATGAAGTTTAGTATGATATACATTGAATAAATGGGAGTTACACAGACTTTTTAAACCGACCCCAGTCCCGATCCCGGATGCGGGCGAAACCGCGGGGCTCTGCCAGTGTGATGTAAAACTGTAATTAATTAGATATTTAGGTTAATACATTATTTTACACTACGTTTTTTGTTTTTCCTATGGCCAAAACATGCAGGCTTTGTGGGTTCGATACTAGTGAGCACGCGATACAGTTAGTTGCCCATGGGAAAAATGTTTTTTTCTAAATGTACACCTGCTACTTTCAGTGTTTGTCCTTGAGCTTTGTTTATCGTCATTGCGAATGCTACTTTCAGGGGAAACTGTAAAAATAAAAATACTGCGAACTAACTACTTCAAATTAAATCTACCTCAAAAGAGTCCATAGAATTTGTGAATGAATATTTTGCAACCATAGGTCTACAATTAGCAAATAAAAGAGCTACAAATCCTACTCAATACACAACATCTTTAATACAGAAACCTATATTAAATTCGATGGTGATTATGCCCACCGATGAAATTGAAATCGAAAACATTATACTCGGATTAAAATCAGTTGGGCTGGAGTCTTCTAAATTCCTAAAAGAGGCCCGACACATCCTTGCCAACAAAACTGTTAAATCTATGTTTAGATAAAGGGACTTTCTCAACAGCATTCAAAAAATCTATAATATTCCCTGTTCACAAGAGTGGGGACAAACACATTGTGAGCCCATACAGGCCCATCTCTATCTTACCGGCCCTATCAAAAATATTTGAAAAGTTACTAAACACAAGGGTAATGTAATTTCTTAATACCCACAATTTACTAGCAAATGAACAATTTGGATTTAGGGCAGGTAGGTCAACAGAGGATGCCGTCATTAACTTGTGTCATACCGTCTCGGAGGCCTTGGACAGAAAGCAGAAATGCATAGGTATCTTGGACCTGGCAAAGGCTTTCGATACTGTGTCTGTCCCCATCCTTGTGGAGAAGAATCAGGGGAACCTGCCTAAAACTTTTCACTGTCTTTTTATGCCAACGAACTCAACGTGTCAAAATCGGAAATGTTTTTAGTCAAGAAGCCAACATCTCTTGGTGTCCCGCAGGGAAGTATCCTCGGGCCGAGTCTCTTCCTTATCTACATCAATGAACTATGCAGTATGACAATCCCTAATGCAAAAATATTCACCTATGCAGATGATACAGCGATCATATTTGAGGCGGAGACTTGGCCAGAGGTATATGCTGCGGCAGAAAATGGAATGGCGAAAATCATAAACTGGCTAAATTCTGACCTTCTAACACTAAATATAGACAAAACCAAATATATAACCTTCACAATTAGAACAAAATATCCTCCCCCACAATACTTTAATTTGAAAGCACACTCATGTGTTGGAAACCTGGCATGCAATTGTCCAATACTTACTAACACAACCTCTATCAAATACCTTGGCGTACTACTCGATGAACATCTGTCCTGGTTACCACACATTACACTATTGTCCTCGCGTATTAGAAAGCTTTCTTGGATTTTCAAAAAACTACGCCATATTATGGATCAGCTTTCTTACTTCAACATACACAGCAATATGCCAATCAGTGATATCTTACTGTATACCTGCATGGGGCGGAGCCTACAAAAGTGAACTGATCGCGGTAGAAAGAGCTCAGAGGTCAGTTCTCAAGACCATGACCTTTAAAAGATATCGACATCCAACCAAGTGTCAATCCTGTCAAGTGCTTACAGCTCGTCAAATTTACATTCTCAATGCCATACTAAGAATTCATAAGAAAATCCCCTTACACCCTTCACACACTCGTAGAAGATATTACATACCGAACACCTTATGTAAAACCGAATTCATGCATCATCAATTCGAATTTCTGGCAACACATCTTTATAATAAAATTATCAAAATCTTAGACATTCACATATTAAACTGTAGGAACGAGGTAACGAAATGGCTGCAAGACCTGTCATATGACGACACGGAGGATCTTTTAAAGGTCCTAAGATGATGAAACTTACAAACGATAAAACACAAACACACAATTCACCCCAGCGCACACACATATTGCTATGTGGGTTCCCGCTGTGATAACCAGACTCTTAACCCACAAGTACACTCACAATCTGAAGACTGAACGCTACTCGTATACAAACTATTTTATTCATCCCATGCACACATATTTCAACGTCAAACACACAATAACACAAATTATACTTTTATTATTATTATCAAATTCATCCCTAGGCTTACATACACTATACAACGTCAACACTACGTCTTACATAAACTTTCTTACATATTTTTATCTGTGGCTGGAGGAGGGTGCTGGGAACCGGGATACAGATAATCTAGTCCGGCTCCTAGCGCACCAATATTGTATTATTACCATTATAAGTTATCTTGTAACTTGCTATTTATTATTTAAGTTCAATACATTATTATTTGATTTGATTAATATTACAAAATGGCATTCCCTCATGAGTCAAGTTCAATGGCAGATTAACCACTGAATGTGGCGTTCGTTCACCATTGAGTAACGTATCAGCTATTCCAGAGGAGGCAACAGCAATCTGCGAATTTGGTCTAAATGTAAATTTAAAAGACATTTTTTTCCGTGCCTCCTGGCGCATCCAAAAAGAACAAACCACCTACGCCACTTTCGATTTTTTGCACAACATTATCAAAAACTGATCTTTGACCTGGGTTCAGACGTGGTACAGCCTCAGTTACTTGGTTGTATAGAAGCAGCATTGTAATCCAGTTCTCTTATTAGATCACTGCTAACTTCCCCGATTCTTTGTGGCCTGCTCATCCCAAAATCTAATAAATCTTTCCCAGTATAGCATTATCACTTGGTCTTCAAACTACCTGTGGGGCGATTATGGAACTTTAATACTATCAAAACATTGATACTAATAGCTATTGATAATAATAATAATAATAATAATCCCGGACATTTCACACAGCATCATCTAGCCCCAAAGTAAGCAGAGCTTGTGTTATGGGTACCACATGACTGATATACCTACTACTTATATACCTTTTTTTTTTTTTTTAAATACATACATATTATACATAGAAACACCCAGACCCGTGACAAATACTTGCAGATCATACAAACATTTGTCCCGCGGCGGGAATCGAACCCGCAACCTTCTGCGTCTCAGCCGGACCTTAGCCCACTGTGCTACAGAGGTCGTCAAATTCGATGAATTAGTAATACGGATCGCTGCGATTTCCTATTATCGATAATGCCTATTGCTAATCGAAATTGATAGACATTGATACCGATTGCTAATCGCAACTGATAGACATTGATTGTATCAAGAGATCCATAATCGCCCTACAGATCCCTAACTACACTGAATGGTTCTAGCCGTGTAATTCGGGATGAAAGTATTCTGTAAGCTGACTAGGAAGGAGTATTTGAGTTAAACGATATATTTGAATTATACGATACAAAACTGCGCCACGCGGTATCACCCGCGTGGTTCCGGGATCGGGATCGGGATAAAAAGTAGCCTATGTCCTTCTCCAAGGTCCCATTTATCTCTATACCAAAACTAATCAAAATCGATTCAGCTTTTTAGGTGTGAAAACGTAACAGACAGACAAAAAGAGTTACTTTCACATTTATAATATTAGTAGGGATATACCATTTTGGCATCTATAAAGGAGACATCGGCGGAGCCAAGTCCACTAAGTCATAATTTATCTACGTACTCCCATCATACAAATAATTTAATAATTACTTTATTTACCTAGCATGTACATTAATATTCGGATATTTTTATTTACAGTAATATGAACTCTCGACTTAAGGTCTCTAATTTGAATATACCTACTTACACTATAATAATATTTAGGTAGAGTAGAGATATAGATTGGCAAGGAGCCAATACTGAAACACAGCTTTCGATACAAATTAGACACAGGCGACTAGACAAAGGCGACTGAATAATATCACTATGCATTGCATTGACACAGTCCATCGAATACTCACTAGTGTAGTAGGTAGCTACAACAAACCCACACACGCAAAGTTATGGAACATTCCTGTCATTGTGTGTGTGATTGTCGAGTGTACAAACGCGTCGCGGATCGCGCGATTTCTCTATTGATTTTAGATTTGTAGTCCATTTTCCCTTGAACCTTATGTCTGGTGAGTTTTGTTTTAATTCTTTACAAATAATTTAAAAAAATACACAATAAATAGGTGATTAGTTTATACCAAATACGATTGTTACACGGCCTACGGTTATCAAAATCTTAATTGCCTTGAACATAATGTTTACATAACACATGGTTTATTATGTATGCGTACGTACTATGGTCACATTTTTATGCAAAGCAGGAATTGTTTACGTTCCGACCGAGTCGATCGTCGCCCGATTCGAAGGAAGTTGGTATTTTATCTTATCTATGTACCTACTAACACGAGTAGCTTGCACTGAACAAACGTAGATATTACTCTACTTACGACCGGCGTCGATAACTTCGGGTTTGTGATGGACTGTAAGTTTTTATTTGCTTTTATGAATTGATATACCTATATTAGAACATGAGATTCTACTAAACTAAACAGTATGTACTACTATACTTCCAATCGTGTCCCTAGCTCTTTCATTCTATTGTGGTGAAAGAATTAAAGTACGCCTCAGAAATTCTTGGCACGTCTTGGTTCAAAAAATACGCTTCTATAGGTACTAAATACAACCTATTTCCTGTCCAGCTAATGACGTCGTCGTCTGTAATAATAATAATAGACAACATTTTTTACAGGAAATGGCGTAATAGTTATATTAATGAGGGTAGATTAGGTAGTATTTGATATAATTCTATGGTGTTAGAGCATTTTTCCGAGCTCTTAAGTCCGCTATACAAGTAATTAGTTTACGTAAACTTACCTGCCGTTACTTACACAGATTGAATAACGCTAATCGATTTCAAACTTAACCTATTTACTATCCAGGTTAGACGGGGCATCCGTTTTAGAAAATAATATAGAACAAAATATCCATGTAGAGAAAACTTGTAAGATCAATTCCATAGGCAAAGCGGTCGTCTGCCAATTATGGTTACGCAATCCATTTATTAGTGTCTATTGCTCCTAGCCTAGATACATAATAGTGTATATCCACATAGCTTAGTAGAACATATTTTCGTAAGTACTCATACTTTCATACCTTATAAGTTTGGTTACCGTGACCATGGAAACGAAACATGATTTAATTAAACCATTAACATTCATTTTCCTTACGATAACGTTACCTTGTTGTTCGTTGACGTGCTTTCAATTCTAGTATTTCATACAGAATGATTGATTGATATAGGTACCTAACCTAATACCAACGGCAGAGATACTGGGCGTAAATGTGCATTGCTAAAAGACGCAAATTGATAAAACTATACCTACTTGCATAAATTATGCTACTAAATACGTCTGTTAGAGACGCGAGCGTGGGACCAATCTATTTTCAAGAAATCAATAGCACTCCTCGGCCGCTGTCCACCGATTAAAGACAGCTCAATTTTTCCTTTTTTTTAAACAGAACATTATAGTAGAAAGTATGTATAGAAACTCTTTTTTTTTGTCATAATCTACGAAATCAACTGCTTAATACTGTGAAGACGTAGCCGTTTGCTAATTATAATTGCATGTGCTACTGATTACACTCCGATACATCCTCAAATATTTAAGTAACTCGAGATCTGAACATATATCTAATCTAATCTATAAAAAGTTCGCGAATAAAAGCCTTTTTCCTCTTCTCTCTACGTTATACTATTTTTTCTGCGCAGAAGTTGGATTTATAGAGAATAATTACAATGTGCTTGTCGTCGTGGATTCAGCCGTCTCGGCGGTCTTGAATCGAAGGGCTGGTTAGCTCTGAAGTTGAAGTTAAACTGTGAACATAGTCGTTTGTTTCGTGACCTGAATTAATTGATTAGATTCCCTATCAGTCGACACACGAACCGGGACGAAAAAAGTTAAATACCTACAAGGAACAATCTCTATCAATCAACACTCAATCAACACTCGGTAAGAGACAAGTTCAGAGTTCATTTATAACGTAAAATGTAATCAATATTCAAATGTAAAAGTTAATTATATATTGCTCATGTTGTTTATTGATTATTTTGTTGTGAAGACTTGGTATGCCTCTTACGATATCAGCGATAGTTTTCTTTCAATACGCTTTTGATTGGATTGTTGTTGACCATTCGTTCAGTTAGCCGTAAACAAATCACGTTGGTTGCCATTTTGCTTATTGCGTTGTGAAGAATAACCTGGATGTCTATATTACCTACCTATATATTACCTACCTAGATGGTAGCTATACTGATATAGTTTATTTGTTGTCAGTTCATAAGATTCTGTTCTTTACGAATACGTAGATTATCTATAGATTTTGGGAACGTGCGGTAGGCACGATAGGGTTATGGTTTGGCCATGATTGAGGGTTATGGGCCTATTAGTATTATATAGTAGCTAATAACACCTTTGAATGTACTGTAAGTTGCACGAACTAGGTACTTATCTATATTGATAGCGCAGGGCTCTATCTTTCTATCCTTGTTAATTTAACTCACTTTTATGTAGAGGTCGATCTTTGTAGAGTTTCCAAACGATTCGAAGATTTTCTAACGGGCGTGGCTTACTGGTGAAACAAAGCTTGGTGGGTACATAGATCTAAAGTACAATGCAGAGATGAGTAGGCATAATATAATAAACCTCGAGATTGATTGATTCTGATTTTGTGCGTTATCGAGTGCTAACAAATATAGAAAATCTAAAATGTAGGACGCAATAGGATGTGTGAAACTTTTATTTACGGCAAATTGTAGATGGCAGTAAGTAAGTGGGTAGGTTAACTATGCTAATATTGTATCCTGTCTTGGATTTGGCGATCTGTTTTCACAATTTACAGAACTTGTGGAGTTTCATCCTATTTTTTTTTGTAGCTGCAAGCCTTAGCTATAGCTAAAATGCCATTAATATATTTTGCTTTCTTTATTCATTGGCATTTGAATGACGAGATCAACACGTAATTATCGAGCCAGTAAATGATTATGAATACCTGAAGGACTTGACTTGGGAAACTTGCACAGTCACGCCTCCGTGTATGTGTGCGTGCATAAGTACACGCACGCATAAGTTGCGTACATCTTGTTCATTTTTCTTTGCGTGTCGCTTGTCCTTTTTTGTTCATTCTGCAATGACTAGTATTCTGTGTCAAGTTATTGGAAACGTAGCTTACCTAGCTGTCGAATGTACGTATGTAATCTATGTATATATCGAAAAAGAAGGTTATTATAGATCTTAACATGCAGTACCGTTGACCTTATTTCTCGGTCATCGGTACTGCCATTGCAAGCATTGATATACCTACCTACTCTAGATATTTAATATTTGAACTATCAAAGGAAAACACCAAAATTATTACAGTAATTTTATTGAAAATAAAACAAAACGATAACAAGTAATAATCAAACTATTTTATTTAAAATATCCCTGAGTTCATTTACAGTTCTATTCGGTTTCCAGGTAGGAAGGCAAGTGAGACTTTTTTTTCGACTCACCAACCATCTCCTGTCGCCATCTTCCTGTTTATATCGCACTTCCGTTCAAGATACAAAAGATGGTGCAGAAACGTATTAACATTTTAATTAATAAAGTGTTAATAAATTCTAAAAATCATTTCTTAATTATGGAATCTTATTAGAAGCAATTAAAACCAAAATCGCTTATAATAATAAATTAACTTCCTTCAAAGCGTCATCATCACTTTTGTAGTCAAAACAATTAACAATTTGATAAGACAATCAATAATTACGAAGTAATTAATGAACCTGGCGTTAAAATAATCAATCAGGGTTTTTAAGACCTCATTCCATTAAATTAAGTTCTATGCAAATTAAATATAGATCGATGACGCATTGTTTCAAGAGGCGTAGGAACGACACTTACGACCATAAAATAATGTATGGTCGAAAGTTTCAATTTAGCGATTTTTAGAAAGGAAGTGACGTAAAAAAATATTGTTAAATTATGTCCCTACCAATTATTAGTGGTACTTGTATGTAGGTACATATATACTCGATAATTTCTACCTTTCTTGGCCTTACCCAATGCCCCAACGTGATGGGAGACAGGTGCAAAGACATTCAGTTCCTAAAATGTCCTAATGCTCATCTTGCCAATCATTATGTTTCAACAATCCTCGTCCGGTGACCTTATATCCTTCAATGAACCGAGTATGTATGTGCAGTACCACTGGCGGGGAACGTGAAAGGGCGTCAGGGCAAGCGGCGGCCGGCGGTGGGCGGCGCCGCAGATCCTGGCGCGCCGGTCGGCAAGAAAGGACGCACGGCTGATCTCGGCGCGCTAAAACTACCCTCGCATGGCTACCCCACCGAACATCCCTTCAATAAGGATGGCTACCGGTATATTCTGGCTGAGCCGGATCCGCACGCGCCGTTTAGACAGGTTAGTGTCGAGATTAAATAAACTAGTGGCTCTGTGAGCTTTAGATCTCGCAAACATTTTTCTAAATGACTGAAATATAACTATTGTTACGTTTTCAACCCCCATATCACCGCCATTTTGAAAAATTTCAAAATACTGAATCGACAAAATAAACTATATAATTATAGAACCTGCTCACAAAATTTCACGAGAATCGGTTGAGAAATGCGACCTGTAGAGGAGAACATCCGGGCAGACGCCGAATATACGAAAGCATTTTCGCCTCAGCTGAAACGGAGACACTCGCTTCGCTGGGTCAATAAATATTGCTTGTCATTTACTAGCCCCAAAGTAATCAGAGCTTTTGCTATGGCTATGGGATCTTACTATTTATATACTTTTTTGTAAATACATACATATTATACGTAGAAAATCACCCATGATAAATATTTGCAGTTGATTCGAACACTTGTCCCGCGGCGGAAATCGATCCCGCAACCTTATGCGTGCATAACATATATAACTCAAGCATAACATATAGTATGGGAACCAGATAACTGATAAAGTATAATTTTAAATACATATTAATGATACTATATAATATATTATAATTCATCATCTATTCTATGTTCATCTAACAAATTGGAAGGGAATCGAACCAACAACTTATAGCGCAGATAGCAGAACCGCTACTGAACTGAAATGGCAGGGCTTAAAAAGTTCCTACGATTAAGTTATAAAAAATAAACTAGTTGACGCGATTCATTTCATTTTACAAACTATTAAAATAATTTTACGATCACACTAAAAAATATCATGTATATATTTTTTAGTGTGATCGTAAAATTATTTTAATAGTTTGTAAAATGAAATGAATCGCGTCAACTAGTTTATTTTTTATAACTTAATTGTTGTAACAGCTCTAGGTAAATATTACTTTCGGTCGTTCGTATTTCCGATGATAGACTAAATTTGCTGAGGCGCTAACATCAAATCGTAGTACGTACTGTATATTGTATGCGCTGTTTAAACCCCTAAAGAACCGAAGTCGCGACATCGTGTCAACAACAATAGATTTTTTTTTATCTAGCTTGACTAAACTAGACCAAATATCAACTTCTCCTTAATTTAATGGATACCTACTGTATTCTTGTAATTATAGTGCGTGCGAAAACGCACTTAAACTTCTGAGAGTGCGAGGGAGATAGCATATTAATTCGATAACAGAGGTTTTAGGCTCACAAATTTTGTGGCCCTACTGGCATCGGCAGCGATTCGACTTTATAACTTTTGCAGTGATACCGACGTGCTATTTCTGACATATTTAGTGATCAATAATGACATTAGTACCGTTAGTACCGTCGTCGTCGGCTCTAGCTTTCATCACAGGGTAGTTGTGGTACTTTTGAGGGATGTTGTTTGATAAGACTGTTTCGTTAGTTTGATAATTTCCTGATTAGTCTGTAAAGAAGAAGAAAGATCCATGTTTTTTTGCGATTTTGTTTATTTATTCCATATATTTATAAATTTCTTTGGTACTTGTTTTTATTTAAATTGACACTAGGTTTCTCTCTTTAGTTAGTTCATTATTTTATTTTATAACTTTTAAGAAAACTTACAGCTAGGTACATAAAAAGACTAATATATAATTATACATACTTACTGAAAGTACATATATAGTTGATGGTCAATTACAAGTATCCACATATAAATTGACGTAAAGTTTAATTAAAAACAGTGAAAGTAAACGACTATTAAAATTCAGAATTTAGATTAAAAGAAAAATAAATATTAAACAAGTTAGTTCCCAATAAAAATAGATAGGTCCAGTGATATAATTAAAAGGATATTGCTAACTTATTCTATAAAGAAATGTTCATTTAATATGCGTTTTAATGTAGTTACTGAGGTATTCAATACATCAATACCATCATCCGCCTTAGCTAAATTGTTGAATGAAGTACATGCCCTTATAATAAAAGCATTTTGCCTATAGTTCTAACTTGCGGTACATAAAGTACATTAGGATTTCTTAATGTAGCCCTGTTAGTGCGTAATCCTAAGAGTTCCAATAACTCCGAGCAGTCCAGCTTGCCATTTGCTACGCCCAAGAGATACGATAAATCAAAGATTTTCCTTCGTTCATAAAGTGGCAGAAAGTGAAATTTACGGCATCTTGATAAGTAGTCGGGTAGAAAGATTTTAGCGCGATACTGTAGATAACGCACAAATCTTCTTTGTATACCTTCAAACCGTGAAATATAAACGTCATAACATGGGTTCCAGACTTGACACGCGTAATCTAGATGGCTATGTTACGTACAAACGCACAATACAATATTTTAAATGTTTTTATATTTTTGAATTCTGATGACGTACGAAAAACGAAGCCCAGTGCTTTATTAACTATTTTATTGATATGGTCATCGAACCGAAGTTTGCTATCAAAATATACACCTAAATCTCTGATTGAATCTACTCGTATGAGCAGTGTACTATGACGAGTATAATCAAATTTGATAGACGTTAGTTTACGAGTGAAAGAACGAAACGAAACATTTTGCGACATTTAAATCCAATTTATTTAGAATAGAGTAGTTTTGAAATCGAAAAAGGTCGTCTTGTAGGAGATAGGCATCACTGATAGACTGTATCCTATAAATAATTTTTATGTTATCAGCGTAAAGAACGATTTTAGAGTGATGAAAACAGGACGAAATATTATTAATAAATATGCCAAAAAGTAAGGGGCCCAATAAGGATCCCTGTGGAACTCCCGAAGGAATAAACATACACGAGGAGGAATATCCACTCAGCACAATTGTTTGGCATCTGTTATGGACATAGGAGGTGAACCATCGGAAAAGGTTGCCTCGTATACCAATTTGTAAAAGCTTTTAAGTAATACTGTGTGATCAATGCGATCAAAGCATTTGCTGTAGTCAGTGTATATATTATATCATATCAACCTGTGATGGCTCAGACATGACCTTAGTAAGAAAATCGGAACAGATAAGAAGATTCGAAGTAGTAGAACGGCCTTTAATAAATCCGTGTTGTTCCGGCATGAGATGATGCCGCAATGAAGAGTACAGTTGAGTGTGTACAGTTTTTCCAGGATCTTAGCAAATAAGCATAATTTAGAAATTGGCCTATAATTTTCAACAATGTTTTTAGGACCTTTCAAAAGCCGATTTCCAGATTTCCGGTACAACGCCCTCTACCAAGGATCGGCGATACAAAATAGATAGGGGAATAACTAGGCTTTACGCACACTTTACTATAAAAAAATAATAGTTTAAAAAAACTAAAAAACACGCTTTATATATCGTCGGTCCAAAACAGTAGTGGAACATTTCAAAATATGCTGTTTTTATGTTTTTATGTGTAATTGAGGTTTAAAGTTTTTGGAAAGTTTCAATTGTTAGTTTACTCGACATAAAAGTCATTATGTATTATATTTTTAATTTAATATTATCTAGATTTATGATAGTTTTATTGCGTGTGAGTAAAATTTTGGTAATATTTGTAGTTTTTGAGTTATCTTTAATTTTATGATATGTTCCATTAATGAAGTGAACATTTTTAGAAGAACTAGGGATCGATTGGGATATTTCTGAATGAGCCGGTAATAAAATAAACGATTTAGTAATCTTAACGGTTTATTATATACCTAGAAGGGGAACAGGCTATGCAATAACTCCGTTTTATTCATAAAATAATTTTACAATCGTCTGCAAATCTCCAAACTTAAATATTTGTCGCGGTATACTCTTAGATTTACATTTGCCTAGCATAAATCAAATAAGTATTTTTTATTTATATTTGATATTTTTGATCGCCGATAGTAGGCTGGTAGATACTTATTTCGTAGTTAGATATTTACTGCACCTCTGTTTCTTCTTATTGCGCACGTTCATGCATTTCATCGTAGCATTCGAAACATAGATGCTGTTATACACAATCATATACCTATGGAGAAGCTGCTTGCACGTAAGTTTTTTGATGTCGTTCCATACCACACGATTGCCATCGTCATTAACTGTGAAGATTTTACCAAACTGCGTTACTAACTACAACTGCGTATATTAAGTGTAAAATTTCGCTGTAGTCGTGTACTCCGTAATAGTAAGTTCCAGTAGTATATATATTTTTCGAATACGTGGAAGTGGAACTAACGCAGCAGATTAAACTCGCAACATCAATGCTGTTTTTGGAAGAGGACACGGCTAATGAACACACTGTGCGTTTTTGGTATAATAGCTTTTACAGTGGAATACTTAAAAAATGGGTGTATCATGATTTAGCTCATTAGCAGAGAGAAGCGCGCGTTGAAACTTGCCTTACCTGAAACTGTTTAATCGGTACAGAAATGAAGATAATTTGGACGGGATTCTGATGAGCGATGCAAAGTGGGTGCTGTACGATAATCAATAATCGTAAGCATACAAAGACTGACCCCAGAGTATGGGTAAGCTTTGTCCCGACTCGTCAACCGATCTTTACCATTATTGCCCCACGATAACGCAAGACCTCATACTGTTCGAGAAATCGTTTAAAAACTAGAGGAAGTGCAGTTAGAACACAATTCGTCATTCTCCATATTCGACGGACTTGGATCCAAACGAGTACCATTTTTTTTCGCTATTTGCGTAGTAATTAAATTATTTTCCCAGGAAGCTGTACATAATGCCTTCACTTTTTAATACAACGTCAACAACAACTTACCAGTTGTCTACAACAGCATTATCGATACGCAAAGTGAACACTGACTTTTTTTAGGCTTGTGAATTTCCTGTATTTTTGAAGCGTTTTTTCATATTATATTAACTTTTCTGGCTGTTTCTTTCTTGTTCTCGATCTATTACTATTGGAAGGTAAATATTCGCAATCCGTTATATCAGACTCATGTGGACCATGTTAAACAAATTGTCATCCCTATTTGCTTCTACTCGTATCAGAGGTTGCACCGATTCTTGATTCAATTCACCTAGCATGAACTCAAAATGCCCCTAAAATACAGCAATTCAATTCAATAAAATCACAAGGACCCCTTTGAATCGTCTTCTTACATGCTAGTGAATCTAGGTGCCAGTTTCTCCTAACCCCAGTGCAAGAAGAATCCGGCAAGCAACATGTCTTGTCTTAACACTTTATATGATCCTTGACAATTTTGTTACGGATGCCGAGTCGAGTTGCAACGGTAGGCATATTATTATCACACTCTTCAGGTGCATGTAATCACTGTGATTCCACCACACAGCTAGCGCCTAGTTTGAACCCATTTTAGTTTTGTTTCTCGTCGACGTAAAGTACCACAGGAACCACAGAATAATTCAATTTAATTCTTAAATTTAATTTAATTTAATAATTCAGCTTTATTATGCATTTCTGGAATAAATTACACCACACAACCACGTTTTTCCACATTTTCAATTTACTCCTACTCTCTATTCCTACTTTCAACTCATTGTTGGCTGGTAGTATGTTGCCCACTACCTTAAATCACTCGCCGCTCTTCCAGCGCTCGATATTGAAAATGTATGCAGTCTTATAACTTTTGAACAGATTTTTTCTACATTGGATCACAAAAATCAAGCTGAAAAATCAACTACTACATTGAATGTTCAAAGCGCGACCGGCTCAAAACGCAAGTAAACAATATGAAGCTTCTGAAGTTTAGAGTCACACTGGTACAAATCGAAATATACCATTAGTGAACTAACAATTAACTATGGAAATCAGAGTAGCAGCGGGTCATTTCGAAATAAACTGATACCGAATACGAGAAGATTAGTAAAATCTGTTAATTCTTTAACCGAAAAAGTTGTTTCCTGTCAATTAGAACAAACATTTGAGTAATAACGTTAGTGATTTAGAAAGATTATTTGATTTTCTACTATTCTGCATACTTAACTCAAAACACGTGTTTTTGGAAATGTTCCGATAATGCATCCGACCGACCGATATAAAACCAAACTAAAAAATAAAAAATAAATTTTAATAAATGTAAGTAAGAAAAAAATGTTTTATTTAAAAAAAAGCGTGGGGTGCGTTTTAAGATATTATCGAATTGATAATCCTTCAACCATGCACCCAACGCTTCTTGCTTTTTAGTTTTAGGATAATCGTTAATTTTTTTTATTTTCCTCGAATTATTGCATTGTCATCGGTCTTTGACAGGTGTGCAAAATTTGAATGAAATCTGGCCGTTTAATATGGGTCAATATCGCCTCCTATGGAGTCGGTTACATACATACAAGTGAAGCTAATATAAAGCGTATAATAAATAATAGTTTTAAAAAACTAAAAAACACGCTTTATATAGAAAACCAAACTAAAAAATAGAAATAAATTTTACTAAATGTGAGTAAGAAAAAAATGTTTATAAAGCGTGTTTTTTAGTTTTTAAAACTATTATTTATTTTCTACTTTTTAGTTTTAGGATAACCGGATATTTTAATTTATTTTTGTTGTTTTTTTTTTATTTTATTTTTAGAATTATTGCATTGTCATCGGTCTTTGACAGGTGTGCAAAATTTGAATGAAATCTGGCCGTTTAAAGTGGGTCAAAATCGCGTCCTAAGGAGTCGGTTACATACAAATATACAAACATACAAACATACAAACATACTAATATACAAACATACATACAAGTGAAGCTAATAAAAAGCGTATAAAAAAGGTTTAGAGGTTTTCGTTTGTTTCAATTCTTTGAATTTTGAAGTGATAACTTTTTATGGGAGGGTAAACCGCTTCCTTACGTAACGCGTTACGGCGCCAGTTAGTTTGGCTTCTGTTTCTCTTACGCATACGGCAGCGTTAGGCAGGGTCCTTCTCTCTCACTCTAACACAGCGCTTGTTAGATTAGTTATCACTTCTGTCAGGCGTCCCGAGACGCACACGTTTTTTTTTATATTGTTTCTCGCATTCATTTCATCACTTATTTCTTTATTAATCCTATCTGCCTGGGATTTGGTCAGTATTTTTGATTTCGTAATAGTGATTTTCTCCATTGAAGCTGAAATCCGTTGCTCGAATTCATTATAGTTTCTACTTATATTGTTTTGCAGGTCTATCATAATTTAATTTGTGTTAGTCTTAGTTTTCATAGTATCTTGGGAGTAAATTTTTTTTGACTCGGTTTTGTTATGTTAGGGTTCTGTACCTCAAAAGGAAAAAAAACGGAACCCTTTTATGATCACTTTGTTGTCCTATAAGGGTCAGATAGACGGACTGTCTGTCTGTCCCTTTATCTCGGGAACGCGTGGAACTAAAAAAATCATACTTTTCAGTTAAAGTAAAAAAAAGATGCGGCCGTTTATGTACTTACGTACGTATATTTCGACACTCTTGTTGTGTGTGCGCATCATCTATTGTTTTTCCTACCTACTATACTGAGACTTATGTTCACTTTTTTTCTGGGCAGAGGCTAGAACATCTAAGTCATGATCATAAACATTTTGATCGATCTGATTGTTGTTTTCGTGGCGTAAGATGTTTTTTCTGCCTATAGTTTCTTTACAGAATCTTTCATCTCAGTTTGATCTCTAAATATATGTTTCTATGGTTCGCTGACTTGGTGCTGCTTGCTGTAGGTTCTGGATATTTTTCGTGATTGGTGCCAGCACGGCTTTTACTCTTGTGCACCAAAACGGACCAACTCATTTTCATCTGTTCTATCAAATTATCTCGAACTACGTCGCGCGCGTCATCGCTGTCTCAACGTCATTCAAACGTCAATAAAAAATGTAAACACCCACACAAATAACAAAGTGAAACCCTTTTAAAAGCCGATTTGTTTAAGATTACTTTAGGTGTCCTAGGAATGTTTAGAATAACACTGGTGGCAATTCGGTTGGTTCATTTCTAAAATTAGGCCATTGGCCTCAATTCTGTTGGCACCAACCTAACTAATTTTACGTAAAATTAGGTTTAGAATGTCAAATGAAACTTTGGTATTCTGCTGTTACCAACTTATCCTAATTTCATTTTATCTAATTTAATTAAGCGTTCCTAATTTAATTAGATGGTACCAACCGAATAGGTTTTACAAATGCTATGACTAACTAAAATATATAGACAATTCCTAATTTTAGGAATGAACCAACCGAATTGCCACCAATAACGGGCATTACGTAACACTACATTTGCTAAATGTGTGCTTTCTGGGACAGACGCCTGAGTACTGAAAGGCCACTTAAATTAAAATGCTACTAGCATAAGGGTATCATTTTAAGCCTATAGCATTAACTCGCATTAAAAACAAGTGCTACACGAACACTTACATCAAAGTTCGTCACTGGGCGTTTTTATACGCTTTATATTAGCTTCACTTGTATGTATGTTTGTAACCGACTCCTTAGGACGCGATTGAACCACTTTAAACGGCCAGATTTCATTCAAATTTTGCACACCTGTCAAAGACCGATGACAATGAAATAATTCGAAAAAAAAAAAAAACTGATTGTCCTTAAAAAGTAGAAAATAAATAATAGTTTAAAAAACTAAAAAAACACGCTTTATATATTAAACCAAACTAAAATATAGATAATAAAGTTTTAATAAATGTAAGTTAGAAAAACATGTTTTATTTAAACAAAGCGTGGGGTGCTTATTAAGATATTATTAATCCTTCTTCTCATATCTGTCAATTAAATATTTATAACTATCGACACCATGCACCCACGCTTTTTTTTAGTTTTTTAAACTATTATTATTATACGCTTTATATTAGCTTCACTTGTATGTATGTTTGTAACCGACTCCTTAGGACGCAATTTTGACCCACTTTAAACGGCCAGATTTCATTCAAATTTAGCACACCTGTCAAAGACCGACGACAATGCAATAATTCGAAAAAAAAAACCGGTTATCCTAAAACTAAAATGTAGAAAATAAATAATAGTATAAAAAAACTAAAAAACACGCTTTATATAGAAAAAAATTTTTTCTTACTTACATTTATTACAATTTATTTTCAATTTTTAGTTCGGTTTTCTATATAAAGCGTGTTTTTTAGTTTTTTTTAACTATTGTTTATTTTATTGCACAACCAGGCTCCGGTCCGGCACCGTCATTGATAAAACTCATTGACACGACATCGACACGTTTTCATCCGATACGGCGGCTATAATAACGGTAAGACGTGTGACGATGCCACTCACATTAAAGCTTCACTGCGTTACTGCTGCGTATAGATGTGCAGATGTCGGTGTCGGTGCCGACAAATACATAAATACTTATTAGTACCAACAAGTACAGAAAGCAGACTGCGTAAATATTTAAATAAATAGTGACTTTTGTTACCGAGATAGGTAACAAAAGTCTTAATAATCAAAATTAAAATAAATAGCCTTTCGCGGTACTTTATGAAGTTGCCTACCAAGGCAGGCCTCGTTCCTAATGTCCGGAGTGCGTCGGGCCTGGTGTCGCGCCGAATCCGAGTCGGTCAATGAAGAAACGGCCAATCGAATAAAAAACCTACACATATATCATCCTTATATTAATTAAGTATTGGCAAGGCAAGGCGTTGCATTACTCAGTTTTTTTTAGCATCTAGGCAATAATAACACTCGGGTAAACACCCGAGTGTTATTATAAAGGTACTATTTGATGTTTTTATTTTCGTTTAATTTTCTTGATTTTCTTTTGTTTTTATTGAGTAAAAAACTGCATACGTTATGACTAAATGTGGACAGCGAGCTCGCACCTCGAGGTACTGTTTTACACTATTTTAACGCACCTTCGTGAAAACACGAAAAATAGTGCAGTAAAATAGTGTTCACAAATTTGACGACCATGTTTCCGTCAGTGAAAACCTGTAATTCGTTCTCTGTTTTTTTTCTGGTTTTTTGTAGTATTTTTAGCTGTTGGTTTTCCAAATATTAGTAGAGCGTGAGCTCACGTGCTAGATGAGGAAGGTCACGTAGCAGTACTATGCACGGTTGCAGGAGTTCGACGAGAGCAACGAGTGGAGCGGCAAGCCCATCCCGGGCTGGCTGTACCGCGCGCTGTGTCCGGCCGGCGTGCTGCTGGCGCTGCACGACCGCGCGCCGCAGCTGCGCGTGGCCGAGGACCGGCTGGCCGTCACCGGCGAGCGCGGCTACTGCATGCTGCGTGCCACACACGGTAACGACACTAACACACGTTACGTCGATCAGGAAAACTGCATAGATTTTAATCACTGCATTTATTCGAAATTTAGTAGACCTTGCTTTGTAAACTTAAACTATTACAGCCTTCCAGCGATAGCTATATGCAGTAGTTCACTGTTCGCTTCGCTTGCGGCCTTTCATGTGTCTTAAATTACCACAGGTGTATCAAAAAATAACTCCTGTAATCAGTCATCCAAAAAATTTAATTTTATAATATTCCTAAATCCTGGTCCGTTGTAGCACTGTAAAAGGATCTTAAGGGATCTTAGTAGGACTTCATGTAGAAAGACACAAAGAAATATTTGTGTCCCTTCTACAATTTCAATTTCAATACAATTTCGTGCTACTTTTGACAAACCCATTACTACATACTTGCAATTTTTCTTGTGTAGTAACCTCTTTGGACACTTAGAATCCGAAATTTCTTGAAAGTTGCTATTATAACTTGCTAGTGGCTCTGTGAGCTGTAGACCTCGTACGTCTGTCTTTGCATAGCTTGTCAATAAGGGCACTATCACCGTTATGTCAAAAGCTTCTTCAATCCTAACAAAAACTATGGGGGTATGACCGAAAACACAAAAATCATATTATATTCCGAAAGTTGATGAAATTTGTTTTTTTATTATTTTACACCCCCTAACACCATTGCGGTCGGCCACTTGAAGTTTATCGGATGAAATAGTTGTTCTAACAAAAAAGTTATTTTTTTACGTTTTTAACCCCCATTTTAAAAATATTCTAAAAAACTGAAACAACAAAAAAAAATATAGTTATAGAAATCTGCTCACAAAATTTCATGAGAATCTGTTGAGAAATGCGACCTGTAGAGGAGAACATCCGGACAGACAGACGGACGCCGGCCGGACTGACATACGATAACATTTTTGCCTAAACTGAAACGGAGACACTCGCGCTCGCTCGGTCAATTATGGTCTGTGACTATGAATAGTGTTTATAACACTGATTAAACATTTATAACACTTTCTGATTACCTGATTCATCAATATTGTACACCACTTCTAGATGACTTAGAAACTTGAAATTTGGCATGAAGGTACATCATTAAGCCTAAACAAAAGAAAAAATCTGAAATCACCAAAAAATATACTCTTTAAAAATGTATGATATCCCAACAAAAAGGTGAAAAAGGGGCCAAGTTCGGTATAAACTGCATTCGGTGTTGACTGTGACAATCACAAGCTCATGTCAGTTCCAATTTTATATTTCCGCTGAACTCCAACCGTAATAGCGAACAAAAATCTAAGAATATAAAATCTATAAAATCTTAGACAAATCAGAAAACAACGTAATACTTTGATTTTAATTGTTTACTATTTATTATTCGTTCAGATTACCAAGTAAAAGGTGTGTAAATCAGCATACGGTTATGTGGTACCCCAACACAAGCTCTGCTTACTTTGGGTCAGATGATGCTGTGTGAAATGTCCGGGATTATTTATTTAATTCATTAATTATCATACATTTTGAAAGTGAAATATTTCATTATAATTCAGCCCGATTGCACCCACTGCTGGGTATTAGGCCTCCTCTTTATTACGGCACTCTTTCCGGTTCCTAGCAGGTCTCATCCAGTGGTTCCCGACAACGCTGACTATATCGTTCGATCATCGGACCGTTTATTTATTTATAATGAATTGATTGCAGGTGTATCCCGCGGGCGCTGGTACTGGGAGGCGGTGGTGGAGGAGATGCCGGAGGGCGCGGCGACGCGGCTGGGCTGGGGCCGACGCTACGCCAACCTGCAGGCCCCGCTCGGCTACGACAAGTTTGGATACTCGTGGCGCAGTCGGAAAGGCACCCGGTCAGTTTCTTCTAATAATCTCGCGGCTAACGATAGGCGTGAATTTCGCGATCACTGGTTTCAGTGAGCACTGCTTTTTGTCATACACAATTTTCGTTTCGTATCATAACATCTCTGCGGGGCGATTATGGAATTCTGATACTATCAAAACTTTGCATGGCTTTGAATGCATGGCCTCATGTCGCTCTGCCGTCAGACAGTTAACCGACACACTTGAAATGTATAAACTATCTTGTATTTGTATTTCGTAGTTAAGGTAGTTATAAGATGGATCATATAAAAAAGCGCTAGGACCAAGACGAGTTACTTGCCAATTCTTCTCGAGCTTGGGTTAGGATGAATTGGCACCTAAATTCACCTAGTATGTAAGACGTTTCAAAGTGATCCTTGTGATTGTATTGAATAAATCATCTTTTGACTTTGACTTTGACTTTGACTTTGATACTTATCGCTTTCAGTTATTATTAATGAAATGGTATTACGGAAAGTTGATTTAGATTGTCAAACATGCTGTGATATGAATATAAACCTCAGACCAAATAAATATTCAGACGGAGCACCGCGATCAATCACAATAAATTAATTCTGTGACACTTTACATGTGAAGACATGAAAGAATACTTAATAGTACAAGTATTTATGGATATACCAGCACAGTTTGGTTGGATGTGTGTGTGAGCGTGTTTTTACACAGAGGAACGTGGTTTTGAGGCTTCAATTAGGTTATTCACGGTGTCTAAATAAAATATTTATTTGGTCTGAGATAGAATCCGAACGTACGTAATCGTAATCCGTCTTGTCAAAACTGGATCTAATTACAAACAAACTAATGATTCAAATTATGCCAATTGCTAATCGAAACTTTTGTCACATTGGTTGTGACTAAAGTTCCATAATCGCCATTCTGATCTGTTCTATAAGTGTTTCGCCTGAAGGACAGCACGACATTACTGGATTCCGAAATAAGAGTTTTTATGTGTAACATCTTTACTCTCGCTTTCCTGCAATCTATGGGAGTGATCTCAAGAAAGTGTGGAAGCCGGGGAAGTGCGCGCTATTTGATTTGAGTAATGATCGGGCGCAGTGGTAAAGTACGCTGTCCACTATGCTGGCATGCATAATCATGACTTGACGTCGCTCACTGCTTACTCGAACAAACACACACTGTGGTTCACACGCACGCAAGCTCACACACACACGCGCACGCACACACACACACACACACACACACGCACGCACACACACACACTCACACACACACACACATACTATACTTATTATGCTGCAGGTATTCATTTCGTTTAACTTGTCATCTCAAAGGGTTCTAGCTGAAAATCCGTGTTTGATCTTTGAGCAAAATTGTGAGCTATATGAGCTTATTGTCTGACTGCAACACATATAAAGATAAAATAAGAGACATATGTGACACCTGTTTATTTTGTAATTATGTACGTGTGTAATTGTAGGTACAAATAAATGCCTTTATCTATCTATATATCTATCTTTTAGTTATCATAATAGTAATTGGATTTGTTTCCAGGTTCCACGAGTCCCGCGGCAAACATTACAGCAGCGGTTACGGCGAGGGCGATACTTTGGGATTTCTCGTCGTGTTGCCGGAAAGTGCTACTACAAAGTACACACCTAACACTTATAAGGACAGGGTAAGTATATTATTTTAGACACTTTGTTTTTTGAAATAGAATTTGAAAATATTTATTTAACTTCACAAAACAGATACAGTGAGAATATAACATACAATTTTTAACAAAAAAAAAACGCCTTCTAACAGAAAACTATAAAGTAAAAATTCCCTTGACTGTCCTTCATCTTCATCATCAGACCCCTAATGACAATCACAACCCATCTAGGTGTTTACACCTAAAACTTTAGTTCTCATCAATACAAATTAATCAAGCCCAACACCAGGTAATTGCTGTAAATCGTTGAGGAGTTCCTTCGACTGTCTTTCGGCTCCATCATAAGATCGACTCCGGACCTTCATTAAATAGTAGTACTTACTTTAAAATACTTAATGAAAAAATTCACAACACACTAGTCGCCACTACGATTTTCGAAGGTTCCCCTCGATTTCTCTAGGATGCCATCATCAGATCCTGGTTCCACACTCACAAACATTCACCTTTATAATATTAGTGTGATAAGGTTATACCTTACGAAAATACAGCAAAGTATTTATAAAATGACTCTTGACGCAAAGCTGCGCTGGAAAGCACAGGTCAAGAAGAAAAGAGTTGAACTAGAAATACGCTTAAAAAAGATGTACTGGCTGCTTGGACGAAACTCCGCTCTGTCAGTAATAAGTTATTATTGTACAAGCAAGTCCTGATACAAATATGGACCTATGGAATACAGCTGTGGGGCTGTACCAAAAAGAGCAATATCCATATAATCCTAGGATTCCAAAATAAAGTTCTAAGGGAAATAGTGAATGCCCCCTACACATAAGAAATGACGATCTCCATAGAGACCTTAGAATAAAGTTCGTCGATAAGGTAATACAAAAGTATGCAGAAGCTCACGAACAGAGGCTTCATCACCATGTGAACGTCGAGGCAATCAAGCTCCTAGACATCACGGACATTGTAAGAAGGCTCAAACGGAAAAAGCCATTTGAGTTAGTGTAGTTTAACAATAGTGATGTGATAAGTAACTATATAAAACACAAGAAAAAAGTGTCTTCCCCTTAACTAGAGACTGTAAGAAAAGTGCTATTGGACACATTCTTAGGTATAATTTATTTTATAAAACTATGTCAAAGCAAAATTACTAATTAGCTTTTTTGGGTAGATTGTAGTATTATTTAGAGTATGATAAATATTGTGCACTAAAATAACAAAAAAAAAAAACTTGGCAGTTGCTGTGCCTTCTGCGCTGTAGGTTGAGGTTTATCATGTTCTGTGTCAAGTATCTTATGTACATATGTATTTAAAAATATATAAGTATTCTCAGCTATCTGGTCACCATATTACAAGCTATGCTTAATTTGGGGCTAAATGGTGTTGTGAGCATTGTCAACCAATATTGATTTATTTACTTTGGCTCAATCAGACTGTAACGGCTAACGGATTTCGATGAATCATGATATCGAAATAGTCTGGACCTGGAACAGCATAAAGGGTACTTTTTATTGTACAATAAAACCGTGATAAGCCGCGGACAGGAGCTTTCATAAATCATCCATAACTATAATGTATTTTAAACATGGATTTCTGATTTTAGCCGCTGGTGAAATTCAAGAGTCACCTTTACTATGAAGACAAAGACAATATACAAGAATCTCTCAACAATCTCAAGCCTCTGACTGGCAGCAAGATATACTTCTTCAAGAACGGCGAGTGTCAGGGCGAAGCGTTTACGGATGTATACCAGGGATGTTACTACCCCACTGTCTCGTTACACAAGAATGTCACTGTAAGCGTCAACTTTGGACCGAACTTCAAGTGCCCGCCTTCAACCGAGTATAAATACAGACCGGTAAGTAGCAAAGTAGTCAAACCCAAGTGTAGAAATTTGTAAATTGTATTAGAAAAACCATTCTGCAAATTACACGAGGAGATAATGTAATATAAGAGTCGAACAATTGGAGACACGCCACAGTAACGTTAGATTTTTTGTGTGCCGTCTACCGAAATTATACCTTTGATCATTACTAAAAATATTAGCCGAAAAAATTGTTATTTTTCATTATTCTCGTCGACGTAGTAGTCGTCGAAACGAAAACGAGTGACGAGATCAGCGAAATTGTGCAACACTTCGCAGACTTTACCTGTCAGCAAATTACTCTGTGATACAAACTATATTTTGTTTATTAGTTTTAAGGTATAAATTATTTCTATGGGCCTTTGTTTTTTTTATGTGTAACATCATTTCGTTTCGTTTTTTAGTTCGTTTTCCTGCAATCTGTGGGCGTGATTTCGTGAAAAGGGGTGACAAAAAAGAGAAAAGGAATTATAGAAGAACGTATCAGCTTTGTGATTAACCTACAGTGTTGTCTAGGTCTACACTTTTACCTTAGGACGGAATCGAACCCTCAACCTACAGCGCAAAAAGCAGAGCTACTGCCAACTGAGCTGACAGGCCAGTCTAACTATGTAATTTGTCAGTTTAAGTATGCAATTTCTTTATTAATATGCATGTTGCCTGAAATAAAGATTATTTTTATAATGAATTCTATGGTAGGAATTGCTTACATGGGCAACTGAAATTGCTCCATTCTTACAACAGTTGCCATTTATTATGTTACACCAACATAGCAATTTACGGCATTGGCACCCACGGTATGCAGTTATTGTTTTAGAAAATTGCCCGTACCAAGATAAAGATGATTCTCATTTGTCCACAGATGTCAGAAAAAGCCGAGGAAGCGATTGCTGAGCAGACAATGGCTGACCTACTCTACCTGAGCGAGAATGAAGGGAAGCTACGATTGGATAACTACAATCTCTGATACAACTAACCGCGCTTATGATAATGAGTGCGGTGTGTGAACGGACTGAGCGTGAATTCCAAATCTATAGTACTATTGTGCATTGCGGGATTCAAGCATTTATAACGGCATATTGGTGTGCTGTGATGATAGAGACAGTTAAACAAAATGTTTTTACTGAATTTCCATTGTATTAGTATTAAGTACTTACAATTAATTATTACATATGAATATATCTGCATATATATCACTATTTCAGACACTTAGAACATTGTAATCAGTATTTTTAAGATTTCGAATATCGTGAAGTAGCTTCAAAAGAAAATATCATGAGCATGAATAAATAGAAAATTATGTGAGTGATTGAACAGTGTTATATAAGAAATACAAGTTTTCCTAATTACTCTGTGTTTAATTTTAGTATATATGTTTTATCTTCCTGATCATTTTTCCATAACAATGTTTGCTAAGCTAGGGAAAGCTGACCTAAGTTGGCGGCGGCGGCAAAAAAAAACACTGCATCGCCTCTTATGACGGCGTGCACATTTCCGTGATAAAGTTGGCTGCTCCAAGAAAAAAAAAAATCGGCTGGTCAACCGAACCATGGAAAATAGTTAATATATTCTTCTGATGCTTCGGCGGCCGCTGCCGCGGCACGCTCGCTTTGCTCGCTCGCCTTGCGTTGTTTTCTATATTCAACATAACCTAACCAACTTGTTCCGTTCCGTTTTTTTTGCCGCAATAGAAATAAAGGATATAATTTGGAAAAACGCTAGCCCCACTTTTTCTATTTTGTATTTCCATGGAAATACGGGTACAGGCAAAAAACAAACAAACACCCCACATGTTTGTTTGTTTTTAGCCCGTACACCGTACCGTCCCACTGCTGGGCAAAGGCCTCCCCTCGAGTTTTCCATTGATTTCGGTCCAACGCTATTGTCTGCCATCGACAGTCGTTAAAAGGTGTCTAGCTCGTCACGGCATCTGTCTCAGGGCTCCACTCAGTGGTAGCTTTGGCCCACAGTTCGTCCGGCATGCGGCAGAAGTGCCCTGCCCAGTACCACTTCAGTTTCGCAGCTTTTTCAGCCACGTCGAGGACCTTTGTTTTGGAGCGAATAGTCGCATTTTTGATTCGGTCGGTTAGTTTAATGCCGAGGATGCTTCGCTCCATTGCCCTTTGACAAACCTCTAGCTTAGTCTTCTGAACGCGAGTGAGGGACGCTTTTTTTAAATAAAACATTTTTTTCTTAAATTTATTAAAATTTATTTTCTATTTTTTAGTTTGCTTTTTTATATAAAGCGTGTTTTTTAGTTTTTTTAAACTATTATTTATTTTCAACTTTTAAGTTTTAGGATAATCGTTTTTTTTTTTTTTAATTATTGCATTCTCATCGGTCTTTGACAGGTGTGCAAAATTTTAATGAAATCTGGCCGTATAGTGTGGGTCGAAATCGCGTTCTAGGAGTTGGTTACAAACATACAAACATACATACAAGTGAAGCTAATATAAAGCGTATAAAAAAGACAAAACAGTTAAGTAAATAAAAAGTTTCATAAATTATTTTAATCTATAACATTTTTAATAACTATTTTCCAAAACCTCCTTTACATGTGGGGCTGCTTTCCACCACTTGGTCACTTTGACTCCACTGTGTGGGAGTTTTAGCTACGATGGAGAGGGCATGGACACCTTTCTGAAGTTCCTCCTTCAGTATATCATTTACTAGGCGATGCCTCTGGAGAAGAAGGAAAAGGGATGATTTATAAAAGTGGCATTAGTTCCAATTCCACCATGTTTCGATTCTGGGTATTTTGGTTAAAAACAAGTTATGAAAATACTTAAGTGTTACAGAACACCGGTGGTCTAGTGGCCCTGCCTAAAGTTGCAGTCCTAAAGAAGCAGGCTCAATTTTGATAGTGCACCAATACATTTTTATGTTTGAAAAACTTGTGTGTGTTATATTTACTAGTAATTTAAAATGGTGAAAGGCATGGAAACCAACATATCGTAGAACCTAGAGTCTTCAAAGACATGTGCCAAATGCAAGAAAAGAGCCTCTGAGAGACACTTCCTAATCCTTTCATCATACCAGTTTCAAAGAATTAGTGACATGAGGAAGAATCGAAGTACTTGTTATTGACCTCTATTGATAATTCTGTGGTTATGACTTGCCACATGTGTTTCAAAGTTTCCAATAAGTGCCTCTACCTATATATTTGTGTGGGTGTTTTTGAGTTGCCTAAAAGAGTTACTTTTATCAGTGGTAAGCCATCAAACTTGTCCGATACAACCACAACTTTGAAGTGTGTCTCAGCTCCTTTTGGCACATTGTGCATGTAGGACTCGTTGATCACATCTAAATGTATTGTTGTCAGCTCCGTGGACAGTTTACTTCGTATGACGTTTTCTATTACTCCGGCAGCGGTTGAGGACATTTTCATATGGTGGGAGAAACAGCCTAAAAGAAAAGGGAGTTCAACAGGTTTCCTGCAGAGATGAATTGTTTTTAACATTAAAAACATGGACCTATAAAATTTTGGTGAAAAATTGATGGTTTCGGTTTGGTGACTTACGTGGTCGCAATAAAGTCCTTACAAACATGGATTGCTTTATTTGATTACTATGCAGGTAATATTTGAACGGTGGTTCGTCCAGGAAGAAAATAACGAAAAATATTCACCAAAAAACAGCTGAGAAATATGACTTTGACATTGACATAACAATGACGTCGATCGAAATCATAGTTTCTTTAGCGCTCTGCCTATTGGGTTTACTCTCATAGTTCAGTGTTTTAAATTAAACTAGTGGTCGCCCAGTGGTCGAAATTCGACCATAGTTAATTTTCATTATAAGTTTGTACATTATTATGCTACATTTCTGTGGCAAAATAAACGAGTTGAATAGTTCGCCAGAGCGTTCCGTTTACTCGCTCCACTTGGCCATTACCCTGGGGGTTATAGGGCGTCGTTCTGGACGAGGCTATGTTTGACTGTTTTAGGAATGATTTGAACTCTTCGGACATAAATGACGACCCTCTATCACTATGAATGTAGAGAGGTTGGCCAAATGTCAGAAAAAGATCTTTCAGGCAAGTAATGACGGTGGCTGAGGTCATATCCTTACATGGGTATGCAAAAGGAAACCGATTGTACTCATCAATAATCGTAAGTATGTATTTGTTGGCTGCTTTAGAAGGCAGTGGTCCTTTAAAATCTAGACGTAGCTTTTATCAATTTACCCTTGGCCTTAAAAAACCTCGGTTTTATTTCGGCGCAAATAGGGCACGAGGCGGTCATCTCCTTGACATCATTAGCTGAGTAGGGCAAGTTTTTAGATCTTACCCAGTGATACATTCTAGTTACTCCTGGGTGGCAGAGTGCGTTATGTAGTTCTTTCAACTTGTTTATATTCATGTAGGCGCATACGCGAGATAGAGCGTCCGAGGCAGCGTTTTCAGTGCCTGGTCTTTAAACTATATCGTATTTGAAGCAAGACAGTTCTAATCGCCAACGTTGGATCTTCTCATTTTTTATTTTGCTGTTATGATTTTGATTGAACATGAAGGCTACCGATCGTTGGTCTGTTATAAGATGACCCTACAAGAGTGACACTAACAACAGCCACTTGTCTAGATAACATTTATTGCAGTTGCACACCAGTTCATAAATAAGTGTGTACTACAACATTTTAGTTCTGACCATTACGGTCACTGCGCCACCTTTTCTTGTGATCGTATAGTTGAAGCTCAGAACTTTACTCACCGACCTATTACAGAGAGCCGCATCAAAACATTTCAAAGTAGAATTGAACACAAAGTTTCCCTTGTACCATGCATCGATGACCCAAATGATCTTTTCACCACATTGTCTAATTTAATAAATAAAGAACATATTTACAGTAAAAACATGCAAAACAAAAAATTGTGCTAGATTTGTCGACTGGGTACTTATACACCGGGTATTTAAAGAAGTAGGAATACATTGTATGAATTATATGGTACCAGAGAAACAATGTTAGATGATCCAGTTTTTATCTTATATGTTAGGAATTACTGAAAAGTCTTCAAAAAAGTTTGTCATGCGGCTAAGTCACTGTTTTTGAGAAAAATAATCGAAAATTCAACAAATAAAATAAAAGCAACTTGGAAATAAATGAATAATGAAACAGGTAAAGCAAGGGCTCGCAATATACAGTTCAAATTAAATATAAATGGTACAATTTTGATTATAGAACAGGATGTTGCGAATGCATTTGATAGTTTTTTCTCAGATATACCAAAAATAGTGACCAAATCGTTAAACTCTTCAGCCTTCAGAGCTTTCGTTCTATTAAAATCTAGTGTTGCAAAATGTAAGAATGAGTTTAGTTTTAGCTACATTAACGAGGCTAGTATTGTAAAAGCATTCAAGTTAATTAATATAAAAAATACAGAAGATCTTTGGGAATGTCTACAAAGGTGCTGGGTGTCTTTATCTTAGATATTGCACCATGTTTAGCTTATATTTTTAATAGATGTATCGACGAGGGAGTATTTCCCGATCTCATGAAACACAGTAAACTCATTCCTATGTTTAAGTCTGGAAGTGAAAGTGATCTCGCTAATTATAGACCGATATCGATATTACCTGCTTTAAGTAAAATCTTTGAAAAAATAATTCTTAATCAGTTATTATACCACGTTAACGGCCTGCTACATAGTAATCAATACGGATTTACTAAAGGTCGATCAACAGCTGATGCAGGTATAGCGCTCTTAAAGCATATATTTGAGGCCTGGGAGAAGTCACAGGATGCAGTTGGGGTATTCTGCAATCTATCTAAGGCCTTTGACTGTGTGAGTCATGTAACCCTAATCACAAAGTTAAAATATTATGGCATTCAAAACCGGGCGATTGACCTCATACAGTCTTATCTATCCAATAGAGTCCAGAAAGTAGACGTGGGTGGTGAGAGGTCTTCGGGATCAATTATTGATATAGGGGTACCTCAGGGATCGATACTAGGCCCTATTTTATTCCTCGTATACGTTAACGAATTACCTTTTTTTTGTAAAAAATATTTGTGATATAGTTTTATTTGCAGACGATACGTCTTTAATTTTAAAAGTTGATAGAGGTAAAACCAGTATTTGCGATAACGTAAATGAATCCTTATCGTTAGTTATCGTTCTTAACTGGTTCACTGTAAATAATCTATTGCTTAATTTAAAAAAAACTAAATGTATCAAATTCACTTTGCCAAATGTTATTCATAGCCCGTCCAACATTGAAATAAATGGAGAGGCAATGAATCTTGTAAATTCCACGATCTTCCTAGGTCTTAATATTGATGCAAAACTACAGTGGGGACCACATATGGAAACACTTGCTGGTAGGCTTAGTTCCGCTGCATATGCAGTTCGTGCGATACGGTGGCTTACTGATGAAGCTACAGCTAGACTAGTTTATTTCTATTACTTCCATAGTGTTATGTCATACGGCATCATTCTCTGGGGGAAAGCAGCTGATATTGGTAAAATATTTGTAATTCAAAAAAGGGCAATACGTGCCATTTATAAAAAGAAACCACGAGAATCTTTGAGAGAAATATTCAAAGAAATTAATATCCTCACAATAGATTCACAATATATATATGAAAATTTGTTATACACGCATAAAAATAGAGATGGGATTCAGCAAAATAGTGACCTTCATAAAATCAACACTAGGAATATACATAAATTATACATCCCTAGGTTTCGACTAGAAAAAGTTAATAAGTCATTTATGGGGAACACGGTGCGCTTCTATAATAAGCTGCCTGAAAATGCTACTAAACTACCTATTATGAAATTTAAAGCATACATTAAAAGTTGTCTTTTGAAGAAAGCTTATTATAATATAAATGACTATATTATTGATAAGAATGCATGGCCTCATGTCGCTCTGCCGTCAGACAGTTAACCGACACACTTGAAATGTATAAACTCTCTGGTATTAGTATTTCATAGTTAAGGTAGTTATAAGATGGATAATTTAAAAAAGCGCTAGGACCAAGACGAGTTTCTTGCCAATTCTTCTAGAGCTTGGGTTAGGATGAATTGGCACCTAAATTCACCTAGTATGTAAGACGTTTCAAAGTGATCCTTGTGATTGTATTGAATAAATCGTCTTTTGACTTTGACTTTGACTTTAAGAAGAAAATGTCTACCAATCAGGTAGTGTCTCCATCTCTTTAGGCTCTCTAATATCGCACAAGCCTCTTTTTCGATTGCGGATTGTTTGCATTCAGAGTTATTCAGTGTCCGAGAAAAAAAAGCAACTGGTCTTCCATGTTGGGTCAGCTTAGCCCCTAGCGCGAATTCCGAAGCGTCTGTTTCGACTGTAAACATTTCATTGTCGTTAATGGCTACTAGAGCGGCTTCCTTGATATCTCGCTTGAGTTCTTCAAAACACTTGAGCGCATCAGGTGGCAACGGGAAAGTTGTCACGCATGTAAGTGGCTTTATTTTTTTGGAGAAACACGTAATCCATTTAGCATAATGAGAAAGCATCCCTAGGACTCGTTTTTCACTAGTTTTAGTTGGAGCGGGAAGCTCTAGAAGAGGTTTTAGTCTTTCCGGGTCAGGACTGATTGTATTATCTTCAACAGTATACCCAAGCAAGTTGATTTTAGTATTTAATATTGAAAACACTCTTCTGTTCGTTTAGAGTTAAATGAAATTTATTAGCGGCGTCCATAAAGCGTTTTAGATTGTGGTCATGATCCCTTTGATCTTTGCCGCAGACGGTTACATCGTCTAAATAGGCGAACGTTCCTTCTAGTCTCTCTTCCGTTATGATGAAGTCCAGGGTTCGTTGAAAAGCTGCAACTCCATTAGTTACGCCAAATGGGATGCGTGTAAACTGGTACAATTTGCCGCATGCTTCGAAAGCTGTAAATATCTTTTCATTTTCTAAGATAGGTATTTGATGATATGCGCTCTTTAGGTCGATTTGGCTGAACACTTTAAATCACGATACGTTGTTCACGACAGATTCTATGTTTGGCAAGGGGAATGCATCCAGATCGGTGAATTTGTTTATGTTCATGGAGTAATCAATGAAAAGTCGTTTTTGATGAGCTCCTCCTCCCACTACAAGGACTTGGGCTCTCCAGGGGGAAATACTTGTTTCAACGACCCCGTCTTCAAATAATTTGGACACTTCTTCTTATATGAAGTCCTCATCTTTCTTACTGTAGCGCCGGCTTCTCATGCTGATCGGTTGAATATTCGGCGACAGATTTGTAAAAACTGGCGGCACCGAAGCTCGTAACACGTTGCAAATCTCTAAAGGTTCGCCAGGCCCACCAAGATTGAAATGAATGCTCGAGTGATGTTTGAGCTTGCTGAACCGTCGGCCATGACTTGTCATGGCCGACGATTACGTCGGCACAGAGGTTGTCGACAACTAGAAGAGGTGTTTGTTTGTAAGTATGCTTATTCATTGTAATGGTAGCAAAACAGACACCTTCAACAAAAGAAACTTGATTAAGAGAAGCGAGATTGACTGTGTGCTTGCAGGGTTTTTTGTAGTTTCATTATGCGACCTACTTTACCGTTAATAAAGCTGACCGAACTTCCTGTATCAACGAGAGCTTCAGCCTTGTATTCATTGACCATGATTAGAATTGTCGCACTCCTAAGGCTCGCAAGGAGAGGCAGCAGAAATAGCTCCACTGTAGAATTGGTCGTTGTTAGAGGTCGTAGGATCTTCAAAAACGTCGTAGAGTTCAAGTTAATATTGCCCGATCTACAGACGCTTGCGAAGTGTCCTTTCTTTGAGCACTTTTTGCAGGTGGCTTTGTTGGCTGGACATCTGAACCTTGGGTGAAGACTCCCGCCGCAAAAAAAACAGAACTTAGCCGGAGGTGGCACTAACTTATGTTAGCTTCATTCCATTTATGGTAATTATTCGATACTTATTTGATATTTGTTTATTATCAATTATTTCTATGGATTATTTTTGAAAATATGTACCTACTAAATAGGTCAAGTAATTAGCGTATATTGACTTCCTGTTTAGAAACAGGCTGATGTTTGATTTCATATCCGGTGAATTGTTTGGTTTATGGATTTCCAGTGAAAAATACATCTGGTGGTGGGTTTCCAGTAGAAGCAAGAGGGGATTTTTACTTGTGAGAACGGGATTCCTTGCTGAGCTGAGATCGAGAGCAGTCGATAATAACAGCGGAAACCTTGTGCCCTACCAATTACTCGTTATATTGTAAGTCTTTTAGAAAAAATATTGTGAAGGAAGAATAAATGATTCGTGCAATGAATAAGGAGGTTTTACTATAGATCAGAAAGTGGTAAGTACACGCCCATTATATTTTTAATTATAGAGTTGTGCCAGAGTGGTTCAAAGTTTAATTTGATTTTGCTTTGGCGTCCTAAAACTCAAACTTGCCACGTGTCACTTCATGAATGGTTTTATTATATTCTTATTTATTTTATTATTCCGGTAACAAGTGTTAAAACGTGATCAATAATGAAACATTAGGTATATATAATTTTATTATTCCAATTAGGTAGGATAAAATATACTTATATATACGAGTACATACATGTTTGTTTTCTAAAGAGATAATATTATGCAGTGTTTTCCTTTTTCTCTTTTGTCTGAGGTAACAAATATGCAAGAAGAGAGCAGTGACCGGCGGCACTTGGTTAGCCCTTTCCGAGATCCCGCTCGCCGCACGGATGAATAAAGCCGTAGTCAAAGCCGCGTACACCGTAGCCACCGCAGTCGAAGCCACCGCAGTCGGAGCCACCGCAGTCGGAGCCACCGCAGTCAGGGCCATCGCAGTCGAAGTCGGCGTAACCACAGCCGCCTGAACATTCTGTCACCACGGCTTAGTGTTGGCCGTCGGCCGTCATCAGGAACGGGAACTGCACAAGCTACGGGAACGCCTGCAGGCGCTGGAAGGGGCAGCACGGGAAGAGCGCGGACTTTGGAGCACCGTCGCAGTGGGAACCATGCTGGTCACAGTCGTCGCAACCGAGCACCTGAGGCCTTAAGACCGAGAAGCAGTAGCAGTTCTAAGTTTTCTAGTAGTGATGTTGCAAAATTATTAAACAATTTGTCATCACAACCGTCAATAAGTGGCACTTGCAACGTAAACGATGCAATTAACTTTCAATGTTATCTTAAGATAACATTGAAAGTTAATTGCATCGTTTTGCTGATCAGAAACATAAATAGGTACAAAGGAAGCATTAGTCAATGGAACAAGAATGCGCATCAAATAACAACAACATCGTTTACAGAGACGCTTTCTATCATTAATTAAATTATCGAAATATGTATGTAAGTAAGTATTATGTAAGTAAGTAAATATCTAAGTATAGTAAAACCTCCTTATTCATTGCACGAATCATTTATTCTTCCTTCACAATTTTTTTTCTAAAAATGTTAACCACTAACAGTCAAAGAATTTAAAAACTCTACCGGATAGTTATTGATGGCATTGTCATTATCACAAATTATTTTATCGTAGCTATGATATATTCGCTGTTCTCCAGGAATTTCATTAAGTATATCAGTATTAATCAAAGTACAATCATCATTTGTAGGTCCTAAAATAACTGAGTTCAAAATATTTTCTGAGAGTATGTTTTCGGAAATCTATTTTACCACAGACTTTAACAATAAACAAAAAAGTATACACAAAAGAGTATCTATGTTCATGTGCTCATATACTCGTATTATGCTCATATATAACTAATTAATACCTACATTATAATAGGTAAATGAATTTATTATGGATATGTTTGACATTCAGTAAGACTATGGACAAATAATATACCTACTAATCTATTCTCAATTTGACAGACTATAACAAAAAACAAAAAAGTATGTACCTACCTACTAAACAGTATCTATGCTCATGTGCTCTTATCTCGTATTATTCTCATAATATTATATGTATGTGTGTGTGTCATATATATGATAGTGTGTGTGTGTAATGTTTTTTATTGATTTAATGTATTTTTATGCATAATTTAAAAAAAAAATTTCATACTCCTCCGTCCGCGCAATTTTCGTAAAAAGGGGTTCAAAGTTTTTGCTTCACGTATTAATATTGTTTTTTTTATTGATTTAATGTATTTTTATGCATAATTAAAAAAAATATTAGCATTCTGCACTCCTTCTCTATATAAACTATAAGGGTGCGAAATTTCATACTCCGTCCGCGCAATTTTAGTAAAAAGTACAAATACTTGCAGATCATACAAACATTTGTCCTGCGGCGAGAATCGAACCCGCTACCTTCTGCTTTTCAGTATGACCTAAGCCCACTGCGCTACAGAGGTCGTCAAACTAACTTATAAAAGAGATAACTTACAAAAGAGACGACCGACATTACTGGCGAATTTTTATGTAGGTAGGTACTAGGTACTTACCGTACATTATGTACCGTCATCGAGATGACAAAGCTTGGGGCCATATTGGATGTTCTTGGATAATAAAGTACGTAGGAACCTAGTCAGGAAATATACTGTAGGTAGGTAGGTATGTACCTACCCAGTATTCGTGAAACAACAAATTAGGTATAGATACGTAAGTACATAGTTAAAGCATCGGTAGCAGTAAGTAGGTCAATTCTCTCCTAAGACAAATATGTGTGATGAATGAACATTATAATATTTGCTATCTGGGTGTTATAAAGTATCATTCACAAACAATAATCGAAAGGAATAGGTAGGTACCTAATATAAATAATGAATAATCACGACCTGCCAATAATTACATGAGATACCTATTGTTTTTTATAATATATCTAGCACATCATTTATTTGAGTAAGCCTTTGAGGCTTTCCTCTAATCCTTTCAGCGAACTGGATACAAATAACTAGAATATTTTTTAAGATAATAATAATAATAATAAATAATACTGGACATTTCACAGCAACATCTAGCCTCAAATTAAGCAGAGCTAATGGGAACCATAAATACCTATTGACTATTATATCAGGGGGCCGACCGCGGTAATTTTGAACGTTTAAACCAAATGTAAAACAATAACTTTGCGGGATCGCGTTATTTTTGAGTGCTTTTAAACGAACGTTTTTGATTTAATGCATACCTAGGTACTAGTAGTCTGTGCATAGAGTAATACTAGGTAGTACTATATATTATAAATTTGTTTGATTGGTAAATCACCGATTCAATTTTTCAGGAAGTATAGCGCGTTACCATTTTGACATTCAGATTAGCCATATCCAAACCTTTGCCAAAACCAATTCGTTCAAAGGAAAATGTTGCATACAAACGTTGACAAATAGTATGATCGCCCTACTGGTGTGCCATCTTTTATTTGTTAACACATACATATTACACATGTTCTATCTATCTACCCAGAACAGAAAAAAATATTTGCAGAACATACAAATATTGTTGTCGCGGCGGGAATCGAACCTGCAACGTTCTGCGTCTCAGACGTGCCTCCGTCCACTGCGCCACAGAGGTTGGCCAAGTAAGTCGCGAGCAAAAGGCGACTGGCGCCGATGTACCTATGCATTTTTGATGGTCAGTATGCAGTAAAGCCACGCCTAGAAAAAGTGGGAGATGATTTTTCGGTACCTACTTACCTACGATATCGACCGGACTGAATCAAGTAGGTAAGTACTCACTGGAGATTCATAATACTGACTGAAGGGTAGGTGTATTTAGGTAACCTAGTCTTTTGAGTCTATCTCTAGCACTACACCGGGACGTAAAAGGTAGCGAAACTCGTTGTAATGAAAAAATATCTAATAATTTATTATCTAAATAAATATCTATAACGGGTATCTAATAATTTAATTTTTAATTGTCACTACTTACAGAAAAGGTGTCACAAGTCCTAATCATATACTTAACAACAAAAAATGAAATGGGCTACAAGAATGGGGTAAAGCAATACACCAATTGCATTTTTCAAACCAAGCTAAGTATTTTTTTCTATATTAAAGGCTTTATACTTCTGCTATGAAAACATTAGGTACATCAGAAGTGGTAATACCTAATACCTAGTATGGTCTAATTTCTAGGGCAGGTTTACTCCTAAATGGTATGAACATAATATTGCACTTAAGGCACGTTCTAATAGTTGACATTGATAACACTTCTTCTTAAATTAATTTCACTTCTCTTTCTTCATGTTATGGACCTGAAACATTTGCTAATTAAACACAGTCATAGAAAATGGTTCACGTATGTGGTAGGTAAATGTATATTTTCGCTAGCCATATTACTTGAGGAGCATGAATAATATTATAAATATTTTTCCTTTCACGTTCCTGCAATCTGTGGGAGTGATTTCATGAAAAGGGACGGAAGCGTGTAACACGAAGCGAGCACTATTTAATTAAACAATGAGCGCGCGCGGGTGTATTGTTGGCCGTCAGATGGTACCAACCAAATTTTCTTAGAGGTTTGTACTATCAGCCAAAAGTGTGTGTGCGACGAGAAAAAGGGAAATATTAAAAAGAAAGGCATAAGCTGTGCGTTTAATCTACAGTGTTGTGTATAAAAAAACGAATTCAAGATGTTAATGTTGCTTATTACTAAACATCATAAGCAACTACTGTAAGACTCGCTCGTTTTCTTTTATAATCTCGCGACATAAAGTGCCCAACCTCCTTTCATACATACATACTTACTTGATACATACTTACTTAACAAACTGGGTACTCTCATAGACCATAGAATGGTGTGACTGCATTTGATGACTACTTCTTCCGAACCATCAAAATTATTAGAAGTGCTAACTAAATCTCCAAATTTCAATAAACTGCCATCTAAAATGAAAGAATTTTTTGAATATTAGTAATCTATAGATGGACCAAAATTCTACAAGCAGCCCATAGATAACATAAGTCAATGATACAAAACATACTTAGATTCCATTTCAATCCTCTTGTTGTAATACTATCACAAGCTTCTCCGATGGGCACTAAAGAGCACCACTGTTTTGGATGTGCCCTGGTTTCTTCAGGCACTACTATTACATGGTTCCCTGGAGCCAACAGCCAGGATACCGCATCATCAGATATCATGTACAGCCTTGTGGTGAGACTTAGGATTGGCTTCTCTTTGACTAGATGCAGTGTCTGTATGTTACCTAAGATTTGGTCTAGGCGACCAGAGCTTTGGCTTAGAGCTACTACATGATCCACCTAGAAAACACATGTGATTGAGTGATTTATTTTATAGCTCTTAAGTCTGCTTACTGCGTAAACCTGCAACCGTATCTCAGCAACCATAGGTAATAGTATTTCTTCTGTTTTACCAGGCAACTGAGCATAAAAATTATACATGACTGGATTACAAACCTTCAGCTAAAATGTGCATTAATTCAGTTTTCACAGTAAGCAGATGTTATCTACTTTCCATGGTACCTTAAGGAACAATGCAGGAGGGTAAAAAACAATAAGAATAAAAACTCTAACATTACCTCTACTTTATGCGTTTTACAGTAAGAGCTGAGTTCCATCAATGCCTTGGTAAAGTCAGTATAATCTTGGTCTGGAGTATGTAATATCTGAAAAAATAAATTATCTAGGTAATTTCAATTGGTTTCTTTTAGTTTACAGGGTATCTATTAAGATCTATAAGATAGATTTCAGCAGCTATAGCTACTAAAATAAACTATGAGATATGGCACCCCTAGATGTAAGCTGCTTTGACTCAAAAACCTTCACTTTTCAAAAATTAAATAATTAAATATGAAATAGGACAATGCACACAACACCATCTAGCCCTAAACTAAGCATGCTTGTATAATAGTGACCAGATGACTGATGGAATACTTATATTTTTTATACATACTTGTCATACTTTATAACACCCAGACACACAACAAACACCTATGTTCATCGAACAGATGTTTATCCTGGGAAGGAATCAAACCTCAACCTATAGCGCAGAAGGCTGAGCTACTACCAACTGAGCTGACAGGCCAGTCAAATTACTAAATACTTGTTGACTGGCCTGTCAGCTCATTCAATAGTATATATTGTAAAATATTGAAGTATTATATCTGTCATCTGGTCACCATAGTACAAGCTATACTTAGTTTGGTGCTAGATGGTGTTGTGTGCATTGTCCACCAATATTTTTTTATTTATGTTAATCTCTATATTCCAATATCCAGGTCATGAATGCTATGCCAAAATGTGTTGTTTTTACATCTAGAGATGAGTATGAATGTTTTGTATTAGTTCACCTTACAACCTTTCTTTTTGTATTTCTCTAGTATCTCCTCAGTGATAGAATCAAAGTCACCAGTGATAAGGTCAGGGTCCCTCAGGGTTTGTTGCACTTCTTGCGACATAGTATTGATGTATCTGTCCCATTGTTTTGTTCCGCCATCTACTGTTAGTCTCAGAGAAGCTACAAGGCATTTTTGAGATAAAAATAAATTAAGCCTAATTTTTCTTTAGACTTATACTTTATCTGATTCAAACACATTAACCAGTGTGTGACGTGACTAGACAATAGACCCCTAAGCTTCTTACAGACAATATATTATATTATGTTTACTTGAGTATTTGGTTTATTAGGAAAATGCTCTCACCATTGTTCCATAATCTTTTGAGAAACTCTTGGTTTTGAGTGACAGGCCGATTTAATACCAGGACAGCATACTTCAGCTGCATTGTAGTTGTGGAGCTTAAAAATGGAGTTATGTCCCATTTCCAACATGCTGTCCCACAGCTTGCTGACTTTAGATTCTGCTGTAGGTATGTAAGTGTAGATAATGATTTTTTTATGATTGGCCGTGCTGATGAATACATTGAGGTTATAAAATTGTGATAAATATGTTGCTAACATGAGAACCACAGCTATTGCTTTTCATATCACTATATACTCCAATGTTTATTTATAAAGTTGAACAAACCATGTTAATATTTTGATAGCAAATCTGCAAAGTTCTTTAGTTGTATTAGGTAGGTATGTCCAGTATAAATAAACTTCACATCACAGCAGCAGGGATGGATTCACAAACTATAGGAATAGGATGCTCATTTCATTCGGCAAATTCAAATTACTAGGTACGTATTCCCGCCCGAAATAGTACTAATGTGCGTTGTTGTTTTCGACATCACTAACTAAAATAAAAGTTGCTTGTTGCTTGATGGGAAATTATGAGGTTTTGTGTTTGAGTTGGACTTAATCAAGCCCACAAAAACAGAAAAGTATTGTTAAAAGTATTAGAAATGAAAAATATACTAGGTAGGTAGGTAGGTACTTGGTCTAAAATTAAACAACCATTCGGTATTGTTGAAGTGATAACTTAGGGGAGGGTAAACCGCTTCGTTACATAACGCGTTACGGCGCCAGCCTGTATGGCTTACCTTTTTCTTACGCATACGGCAGCGGTAGGCAGGCTCCTCCTCTCACTCTAAGTTAGTAGGTACTCTAAGCGCTAGTTATAGTTAGTATAAGATAATAGCATCTTCGCCAGGCGTACCGAGACGCACACATTTTTTTTTTCGTTTGGTATTGAAATAAAATTGCATTCGTAAGGAAAATTTTGTGTTTTTAAACGAAATATCTAATATTCTCAAAATCATGTAAGGTGTACCGAGGCTATTGTGACTATCATATCAACTCTGTTTTAACTTTACCTTTAGCCATAATCGTTCGGTTAGATAAAATTGACATTCCACATGGTTAAGCATATATCTATGAACGTTTTCACAAATAAATAACGTTAAATAATAGTAAATTTAAGATAAATTTACAAAAAAATCTTAGTGAATTTTAGGGCGAATGTGACTTTTTAGTAGGTATAACTTGTTTTGTGCCTATTGCTTTAAAGTTTATACTTTCATAACACCTACTTTGAACCAATATTTACGCATAAATCATTTCAAACAATACAAAAACACAGTTCTATAACTCAAATGGTTTTAGTTTTTCTGGGGCCAATGCAACTACGCTCTATAGAGTTAGTGTTGGGAATACATTCATCTATAACTTTGTTATGTGACTGATAAAACGGCAACAACGGTCTCGGGAAATAAAACTGCAACATTTTTTTAATGTTATTAATAAGATAATAAACATTAAACCAACAAATTAAATTACTCTTTAAGGACCCGTATAAAATCACCATATATCTTTAAATTAACCAACATAACTTTGGACTGTATCTTCGAAAGTAATACATATTAATATCAAAACCAATTAGGTAAGTAAAATGGCACTTCAAAGCTAAAATAAAAAGATCATAAAATGTAGATAAAATGTAGATGTTTGTGTAATTTTGGACACCTACAATGTCCAAAATTTTTGTAGATCTCAAAATCCTGAACTTTTTCGCAGCTTCGTAGAGACTCATTTTCATTTTTTTACTTTTTCTACTGCTTTATAAATCTTTGATCTTTAGAATAAAACTTTCTTTTCATTATTTTGTAATTCAGCACCATCTAAAAAAATACATTTAACATTATATGAAAAACAACTATTTAATTATATGAAAAAAGTTTTCCAACACTAGCTTTCATTGGGTAACGATGAGCTCATTAAAATGAGCTCAGACACGGATATTTTACTTTTATTCTCTAAGGAGTTCTGATGATTGAGTCAGAAGCTGTTCAATGGATCAGATCGCTGTCACCATATTAATACATAATAGTCGAAACATGATAGATATGCCGAGTTTCATCTCAATTAATAATAATAATAATAATAAAACATTTATTTTATTTATTTCACATAAAGTTAAACATAGGTTACAAAATAATTATTTTTAAGCGACAGCAAAAAAGGACACCACTCAGCAAAATTTCACAGTGGCGTATCGTATACGCCATTGCGATGCTGATCTTCCGTGATGCCTGAGTGTTTGGCGGCAGCAACTGTGGTACACAACGTTTACCATTTCAATCATGTGCATGTAAAATTAAATTATGTAGTTATGTACATTTAATACAAAAAGAAAAAGAGCCTAATAATTAAGATAAAAATACAACATTTACACATTTTGATAATAAATATGTATAAACTTTTCCAAAAATCAACTAAAAAAAGAAATAAAAATTACTTAAGATTATTTACAAATATCGACATGCCATTCTATCGATACTGAACATCGATTCTAAACATCATTAGTGATTCACATTTTCTATACAAAAACAAAAGGGCTATTGCAACTACCTCAAATTTTAGAAAATTAGCTACAAACGCCCCGTAACACATAAAAATGGGGCGAAAGTAACTATTGGAATATCATACGAAATATATGACATAGGATTGCAAATAACATCGTATAAGCTACTTACGATTAATATTTCTTATCTTCTCCTTTCAAAATTGCACAAAACGAAAACAAAACGACTTTTACTTTTTTTTTGCCTAAAACTTGTGCGCATGTTGTCATGTCAAAAAAGGAGACTTGCAGAAAAAACTCTGTCGATCAAACAGTTTGATAGATAGTAGCGTCACCTGTTATTTTTTATAACAAGCACTAATTTCTCTGTTCATCTATAGATGAGTCATCAAAAAAGTCAAAAACAGTCATCAAAAACCGTTACAATGAAAGAAAAATCGAGTAGTCGCATTCACCACACATAGTCACATTCACATCCGCCTCGGTTCACCTTACTAACACTTCATTATTGTATTTAATTACCGAAATACAAGTGTTTAACAAATATAACATGTTTAAATAACATATACCTACCTACTACATGAAGAAGTTAACTAGGCACCTTGTTGTAATGACGTCATAGTGATGTACTAAGTGCATAAAAAGTTCAAGGTCCCTCGACACTCGTGACTTTGCGAATGTGGATGGGCACGTTTTCAAGCGAAGTTCACGGGCGGTTCGCGTGTAAGAGAAGTATTAATAAAATAATAAATAAATAATCTATTCATATTGAAAATTGTTTATTAATTGATCATAAAATTCCAATCATCATTAAATACTAAAGAGTAAGTTTCAAATAATTTATTTTCTCGTAAGCTTTACAGTTTAGATTTTATTTTTAAGTAAACACAAGTAACCTCATAATACAATTTCGTCTTCCAAACTAGTAAGACAGTATTTAAAGTACTTAGCTTTAGCAACTTGCAAAGCAGGAAAGCTCCGCTCTGTCCGACGGCTGCTCACCAAGTGGCACTGCCCTGCCAGCCGCACGACAGCCTTTTATATCAGCGAGTAAACAACTTCCAGTTTGCAGGTTATTTGACAAGAAAAGTGGTTTTTGCTTATAATTTCACTAAAAATAGTACACATAATAATAACTTCGAATGAATACATTATTTTGCAGACAAAACATTGTATAAAATACAGTTTTATCTGCAAAACAAGGTTAAATTATAAAACTAAACAATACAATTGAAGTATGTTTAATGCTTTACAGTATTATTACTTTATTTTATTCAGGAGCATATACACAGCTATACATTATGTTTATATCATGTTTAAATAATCTATCACGTGCGTACCTACTAAATTGATTACTTACTTAATATATGTTTTGTCTCATTCTCACTTTGAAGGATGACAAATGTGTGACTGACGCTAAACATATTATAATTAATCAATAGATACCTAACCTATTCAACGTTTATCAATAAGGGGGTTAAATGTAGGTATATTTTTTGGTAGCAGTTCTATATCCACAGGTTTATTTTTTAATAAAATGACAAATCAAATGGCAAAATAAAAAAAGTAAAGACATCGTTGACATCGCCCGTTAATAGGTACCAAATCTATCAATCATCATCACTCATTACAGGTTCAACTCCTGACAATTCAGATCACTGTCCGTGTTTTCTGAGTAGCTGTCACTATCACTATCAATATCGATTTCCTCTTTTTACCCGGTGTAGTTAATTTAACCAATGTATGTTATGTAGAAAATTAAACTTTAAGTTAATAAGTATTTTATAGGGCAATGTGTACGCTTTTATAACAAGGTCCGAAGCGACATGTTAAATTTGTCTATTGGCAAATTTAAAAACGTAATTAAACAGAAACTGTCTATTAAAGCATATTATAAAATATCTGATTATTTAGATGACAAAAAAGCTTGGGATGAATCTGCTCCAACTCGACTCGGCATCCGTGACAAAATTGTCAAGGGCCATACAAAAAAGTGTTAAGACCAGACAAGTTTCTTGCCGGATTCTTCTTGAACTGGGGTTAGGAGGAACCGGCACCTAGATTCACTAGCATGTAAGAAGACGATTCAAAGTGGTCCTTGTTATTGTATTGAATAAAGTGATATTGAATTTTGAATTTTGAATTTTGAACCATACGCGACGAAGGGCCTGGCGAAGACGATTGTTGCATATCGATGTTATCCGAAGAAGTGCTCGCTGTTTCAAAAGATCCATCTTGCCTGGCAATTTATGTAGCAGCCTCGTTTTTTATTCGCATCAAAGTTCTTTTCGAACAACCAGTAGCCAAACAAGTTCGTTTGACAGCTTGATCGACAGGAATGACGAAACGTTTGTGGTTTTCATTTTCAAAAAACTGCATCACTTTCAAGATACCTAATGTTTCTTTCCCTACTGTGAATAGTTTTCCTCATAATCACTCAAAAATCGGGCCAACAATAATAACAAAAAAAAAAACTGGGGTTGCACTCCAGGAGTGCCGACAGAAGTGAAAACTTATTTTGGCTTGTTAGAGTTTAGTAATAAATCACTTCAAAATCAGTAATTATGGCGACCGTCAATCAAATACTGAACGAACACAGATGATGCAATAATTTTTTGTTCAGAATGTAGATACCTAATATAATAAAGAACCTAACTCAGTAAACTTCTCCATACAGAAGTAGACTGTAAACATGTGAATTAAGGTTTATAATCAAATGGGGCGGGCGCGGCAGCCCTGCGTCTCACCCCAAAAACGGTAACGGTGTCGCGAATCCTGAGGTTTTACCTCATCTAAAAATATGCGTACCGCGCTCAAAGAAGTTTTCACTTCAAAAACACAAAGGACGCGCGCGCGTAACGGTAGTATTTAATTTACTGACTGTACTGACTCGTCGAGGGCGAGAGCGGTAGGCGGTGGGGTGCTTCTATAATAAGCTTCCTGAAAATGCTACTAAACTACCTATTAAGAAATTTAAAGCATACATAAAAGGTAGTCTTTTGAAGAAAGCTTATTATAATATAAATCACTATATTATTGATAAGAATGCATGGCCTCATGTCGCTCTGCCCTCAGACAGTTAACCGACACACTTGAAATATATAAACTCTCTTGTATTGGTATTTCGTTGTTAAGGTAGTTATAAGATGGATCATTTTTGTATTAAATAAATATACAAAAACAAAAAATAACTCATAAAAAAATAACCCATCCTATTCTGTCAGAACGATCGATATAATTAAATAAATAACCCAAGTGAAATAACTAAGTAATAAAGAGCTGGCTCCTATCTGGCTCAGCGTATTAGTATTGCCATTCAATGTGGCAATGCCGCCAGTGTCTTGGGAACGCTGCTCTCTGGCAGTGATCTGGATCAGTTGAGCTATCTATAGATCATTTTAAACGGTCCTTATGTAGCTCAACTGTTTCACATGTACCTATATTATATTATTTCAGTAAATAAATGTACTTTTCAGCAGAGCTTGTGGTATGTGAACCACATGACTGATATACTATTTTTTTGTAAACACACATTATTATACATAGAAATATATCCTACAATATGTAAAAATGGTACAAATACTTTATTTATACTATGAAATCCGACCCTGCTTCACGGGGTTGCTGTTTAAAAAAAGGATATCTAATATGTCATAACGTAAGTCAGACTATGAGTCAGTGTCACTGTGTGCTTCTATGTCTGTATCAATACATCGACACTGACACTACCTTGAGGAAAGAACATATATTATTTACTAGTGGTCGCTGGTCGCCCATAATTCATTAATAATGAATGTATTTTAAAAATATAATAGCATTCTGGTCTGCACTTCTTCTCTATATAAGCATTAAGTGTGCGAAATTTCATACTCCTCCGTCTGCGCAATTTTCGTAAAAAGGGGTACAAAACAAAGCTTTTGCTTCACGTATTAATATATAGATTAAAGAAACGTCTTTGGTCATGAGGAAGAAATTAGTCCCACTAATAAATTCATTGACAAAAGAAGTTTGTTTCTTGGCTAAATCACACCATTTAGGGAATAATGTATCGGCTATGTCAATAAAATTAAACGGCATAGATTTATATACCTAAATAGATCCGCATTTGGTCGCGTAACGTAAAGTACATAAGGGATTCGAATTAGTTTTTAGGGGTTTTTAAGGGTTGTAGGTTGTAGGACTGACTGTTATAAGAATCTTGATAATCGAGCTTTTCTCCTCTGCCTTTGCAACAAATGTGCTTTGGAGATATTAGATACGATTCAATCAAAATGTTTTATCAAAATTCTAGGAAATCCTCTCCCATAAATTCTATGCAAATTAAAACTAATGATCCTCCTTTAAATTTGTGCAGCCAATTTTTTTCTTTTACAAATTGATTTAAAATTCAAACCGTCATCTTCTTCCAAAACTTGGACTCCTGTAACTCTTGCAAATATCCGTGTCTTCCTCGTAGCTTGAAGTTTACTCATCTTCCACATCCTGTTACTCAATTCCTAATGGACCCTCTATATATTATAGCCCATGAAACTTAGCTTTCAAACCTAATAATCGTGTTATATTTCAGAATATAACACAACACAACGCGTCTTGGTGACGCTAACCTCTGGCAGTGATCTGGATCAGTTTAGCTATCTATAGATTTTAAACGGTCCTTAGAAAGCTCAACTATTTCACACGTATTTTATATTATTTTATTGTTATGTACAATTCTGTAATTATTTAAAAATAAATGTTCTCTTTTCACTGAACATTTTGTACATCTTTACTATTGCCTGATAGTATTATAACCTCCGACGATAAATAATAGAACCCTAGCTATTTATACTTACTTACTTTTCTAGGTAATGATATAGCATTGGACAATGATACTTCGTTCCTGGATGATGATTGTTGTGAGGGGACCACAGAGTAATAAGACCATCTGACTTTTAATAAAATTTATTCGAAATAACAGTCAACCTTAAAATACTGTATGTTCATACACTTACATTCAAAAGAATATTTACTGCTGTTCAGTAAACGGTAACACACAGTACAGTGCTACAAACTGTTCCACTGATACCTACTGAACTCAAACCATCGTCATCAGACGACGACGCAGACACCACAGACAGACTTTAACAGGCTGTAGTATAGATCAGCGACGCCGGATCAGAAAAGTCTGCGGCACTACGTGGTCTTGATTACTTGATTCTTGATTAATGATGGTGTATAGTAGGTAAGGTACCTACATTACACGACGGTATGACTATCTACTTTGAAAGATCAACTTCGTTTTTATTCACTCGCTTAGTCGAAGGTCTTCTGTCCAGTCTGGGCAAGAAGCAGATAACAACTGCTGCAACAACTGTAAGAGAAACAACGATTTAAAATAATTTGATCATCTATAGAGTTCCTACAATCAAGTTTAAAAATCAAGTTAGTTCCTATCTAACATAATGCATTTGTTTTTATTTTATTTTTAAATTTGTACTAGATTTTTTTATATCGACGTATAATTATTTTAAAACGTAGGAGTCTACCTTGGAAACTTGTACCTAGATGTCCGTCGTACATCCGTGGAGTGGGGTGACCTGTATTACAGGTTTTTTTAAAACCTATCTCAGGCACCAGTTCTACACAAATAAGGTTTACCTGGCTCATCTCACTACATTACATGTGTACTATTCGTTAATATGCCTATGCTAATGTATTATGTGACCTTTTGTGTGGAAAAATATATCATTTTTATTATTTATTATTATTATTATTTATAATCAAATTTTCAAATTTACATTTTGCGAAACAGTGGTTTCACTCGCGTATTATTTTGTCGATGAAGGCGACACTGTTTCGATTCCTCTAGAAAATCTTTATGAAATCTTCATAGTTCTTCTAACTTGAGAGTTGAGTTCTTGTCGGTGATGATGATGGAGCTCTTTTCACCCATTCCTTTATTGTAGCCTTAAACGACACAACAGCTATTTTCTCTTAATTTTAGCTCATGTAGTCATTTCATCGCATTCCTTCATCCCTTATGTTCTAGTATAATCAGTGTGGTGCTCTGGTTATGACACCATCACTCTTGCTGACCTAACAGTAAATTGAGTTTGTCTCCCTTACACCTGACGACAAGTCTAACTTTGCCAGATTCAGTTTTGAGCTCATAAACAAAACGTTGGAACTTACTGAAAAGGAATGCTGAGGATAGGAATGACACAGAGTTGATGTTGACGAGGTAGCCAAACGACATGTTTCCAATGTGACCGCCTTCTCTGCCGGCAATCAGCGAGATTGCAGCAGCCATTATCCTGGACATGAAAGAAAATGACCGTTTGTTAAGTTATTAGGTACATAAGTGACAGTAGGTAGACCATTTACCAGGCTGAGCCTAGGGATACAAAGTTAAAATGTTTAGTAAAGTTCCCTAAAGATCGCATGCTATTAGGCCATGCAATCTTTAGGGAACTTTATAAGTACTTACATAATGTTGAAACAAATACGAAACTCATTCCACTGTACTAACGTATTTAGGTAGTAAAGCGCTTTGATTTACATAAGCAGCTTATAATTAAATAACAATAGCCGTCCAAGTTGCGGTTTTACTCACCTAGGGTTCGTTCGTTCCACTAGCACACAGAATACGAGACATTTGGCGAGTGATGTAAGAGCTTCGACGATGCAAGGTACGAGTAGCTCCAGTTTCTGGGTGGAATTCGGCACGTAGTACAAACCGACAGTCACCACGCGGTCGAAGCCCATACTGAAGATAGGAAGAAAATTACAAGCTATATGTCATCCACGTAACTATTGGGCTATTGGAAGGCATGTCCTAATAACTAGTAGACAACTATGTGCTTAAGAGTTGACTTTGGCCTCACCGTCACTGTTAAAAAAATCACTGATACCCAGTACAATTCGGTTAAAGCTCGGGTTTGTTACTACTGGCTACGATTTTCGAGCGTATGGTATAAATACTCTCAGATACTTACGCAAGAACGTAGCTCCGAGCTTGTAACCACAGCGACGTAGGGATACAAGCCAAACCGACGATCAACGTATGCATGTACACACTGCCATCAATAGTCTTCTAACAGTCGACAGGGTCCGATGAGGGTTCGTCGGCGACCACGATACCTGAGATGTCGCTGATACAGAAATCCTACACAAACCACTGCTCTCGTGCTAATGCGACAAACAGGTACATGTAGCAATGCCGGATCGATACAATTGACCGTACCTATCGCAACTCCATAGTCTTATGTACCGAAGAAGTTATTAACTTATTTGGTCTAGCTGGCAATGATTTATCCAATGTAAAGCTTGAACTTTCAAATGCAGTGGTCTCGCAGTATCATGGATCCTGACCTGAGGATCTTCTATGTAAAATCCGTTACCACCCTTACACTAAGACGATGGTGAATTGTCCCTTGTGGCTTTGGTAACCCACTTGCTAACTGGGGTCCTTTTATATGTCAAGAAGTTAGCAGGCGTTCCTGAAAAAATTAATGCTAAGTCAAATTACAGTCAGGGCCTGGCTCCACAGCTCAGTTGGTCACTACCTAGTTGGTTCTGCCTTCTGCGCTGTATTTTGTGGGATTGATTCCCTTTCAAATATTAGTCCTTTCAGGACTCATATTTGTGCGATGAGCATTCGATTTAAATTTATTTATTTCTCAAAAAGACAAGTACATATCCATTAATCATAAAGTTGTTTTCGACAGGTTCAGCTTAAAATAGAAGAGTAAATGGTAGTAATCATTTCAACACTTCAGACGAATTGTTTTTTTTTTCAATTGAGGGTAGTTTGTTATACGCCTTCGTTACATACGAAGTTTGTCTCTAAAATTTGTCCTTACCTTCAGAAGTATCAACTAGCTCGGCGAGTGTTTCGCTTCGTTATTTGTTTCGTAGATGTATTTTCGGTCAGTACGGAGAGAACTTTTCAATTGCCCCACTAATTATGCAGTTGTATAAACTATTGTTTGTTGTGGATTATTTTTGTGTCTCAATTTTCGTAGTCTATGTTAGATGGGTATCGAAAAAGCAACCTGGATTTCTGCTAACCAGTTAGTTTTAACGGCGCTGCCACAAATTTATAAGAGTGGTTTATACAAAGATATTAAGAATATTGTAGTGTACTTGACTTGGAACATACCGAACAATTGTTGTAATTGACCCGAAACGTGATGAAAACAAAAATGAAATAAGCTCGATGCGTGTTTTCTTAGTTAAATAGATATCTATCCTCAAGCTTTTCGTCAGATATTTTTGCATTTTTTACTTTATATTTTTTAGTTTTGGTCCTATAGATTAATGTAACACGTATTTGAGGTGTTTAGGGTTAGAAGATTGTGTTGTAATCAGGATGGCAGGGAGGTATGATCTGATTGGGCTTGTGGCAGAATATCTTGTAAGAAGAATTCGAAGTACAATTAAATTAAATTTATTTTCATCAAATAGCCACAAAAGTACACTTTTGAACGTCAAAATAATATAAAAGTAGTATACAATTTCGACTTACGTAACAGTTACAATTTAAAATCAATTATTTATATATACACTTATTTTTTGTTAGTAGGTATGCACTAATTATAACACTATTTACCCCCAAACAAAGCTTGTAATATGGGCGATGATTGTGTCTTGGGGAAGGACATCGTCTACTTTTTATGTAGGTACCTCGCGTGCGAAGCTGTGGGCAGCAGCGAGCATTAAATAATAAGAATTTATCATCCGCAAATAGAATTAACTGTGCAATTTTTTGGACATAAAATGGAAGATAATTTATGTACACTAAAAAAAGAAACAGACCCAGGATCGACCCTTGAGGAACACTAACCAGGGAGTTCAGACTCCGTGGTTGGTGATGAGTGGCATTTGAGAGCACACTATTTTTCCACCTTAATCAGTCTGACAGGTAAAATAGCATGACAAATAAAGCGGCACACCATAATGTTATTTATCATGGTTCACGTAATCAAACGCTTTCGAAATGTAAAAAAAAACATTTGTAGTGTTTTTAACTATTTGAATCGCGCGGTTAAATGTATTATTGAATGTCTGTGTTTAAAAGTTTATACGTATTACTATTCACCACCTACTTGCTACAGTACAAGCTTTGCTTAGTTTGGGGCTAAATAGCGCTGTTTATTTGATTAATTAATGATAATCACGGACTTATTACACTCACTTCATTGGTTTGGCTATCCATGATAAGCATGATAGATTGGTGTTGTTGGTCCGCCTGTATAGAGGGTACGGAGCGTAGACACTCTATCTGGTGCGACGCCCAGTCTTTCTTCTGGCAATAAGTCGAGCAGTACGGTGTCCGTCGACATAGCGAGCACTCCGCTGACGCTTCCCGGTTGCAGTTAGCGCACTGTGATAGACCAAGTTAATGTTTTATTATGATTTATAAGCCAAAGGTTTTGATAGATCTCATCAAAACAGACCAACAAAGGAGAAAACCGGATTTGACTGGCGATGGCGGTAGGATCAATTATACTATAATATATATGGATGATTTTATTTGATTGTCAACAGATAATTGTTGGTAGGTCTAGTTACATTCCCCACTAGAGGTAAGTACGTTATTTTTTTATACAACTACTAGCTTCTGTCGGATGAAATTTTCATACCAAATTTCATCCGTTCAGCCGTTTATCCAATAACAAATAAACAGACATACAAACACTTTTTGGGAACCGGGATACTGATAATCTAGTCCGGTTTCTAGCGCATCAATATTTGTAGCATTATAACATATGCTGTAACTTACTTTTTGTTTAAGTTAGCAATAAATAATTTAAATAAATAATTTTAAATAATTATTAAATAAATAATTGTTTATAATTTCAATTTAAAATATTAGTATGAATATTCGCTGCGAGTTGTACTTCTCACCTACTTATGTTAAAAAAGTAACCCTCTCAATTCTCTAAATACGGTTTAGGTTGTACGTTGTCAGTCGAGTCAATGTTATCGGATTCAGTAAAACATACTTTTTTGGGATCAGATGTGTCAACAGTATGAAGCGGCACATCATTCGAGTCAACGCTCGCTTCTAGTAACGCAGAGGATTGCTCCGGCTCTAGTCTCGGTATCTGTCTCTCGCTGATTATGTTAACTGCTTCCACACATTGCTTTAGCTCAGAACCGAGCCGTATGAGCGTTGAACTAATATCGTCAAGCCGCTTTAGCACGCCAGTCATGTCAGCGATTTCTGCAAATACGATGTTACAACATTCATAAAATCAATTAAAAGCATCAGAGAAAATAAATACATCCGAGTTGATGTATAACAGTTTCTTGGAATAACTATTCCGTTACGGTTAAGTAATACCGTCTATTCCATTATCACTTAATTATCTTAGTGGTGTTAGTATGTGCGGTATAGTCTCTTCATATAATTTTTATGTCAATGAATATAGATGGCAGCAAATTCTTATGAGATAGACCTTTATTAGTTAATAATATTAAGTTTAGTCTCACAATGGCCAATGCAATTAATACTTAGACATTAATGGTCATTAACGGTCATTAATGTATTTTTCTAAAGAAATGGTTACCTAATATAAAAGTCATGGCATACTTTTTTTTGACTGGCCAGCTTGGTTGGCAGTAGCTCTGCCTTCTGCGCTGTAGGTTGAGGGTTCGATTCTCTCCCATGACAAACATTTGCGGTTAAGATAGATCTGGGTGTTAAAATGGAATTTAAGTAGGTATGTTTTAAGTAAGTATGTTATGACTAAAGTCCGGCTGAGACGCAAAAGGTTGCGGGTTCGATTCTCGCCGCGGGACAAATGTTTGTATGATCTGCAAGTATTTGTCTCGGGTCTGGCTGTTTTTATATGTATGTATTTACAAAACAGTAGTATATCAGTCATGTGGTTCCCATAACACAAGCTCTGCTTACTTTGTGGCTAGATGATGCTGTGTGAAATGTCCAGCATTATTTATTATTATATAAGTATTCTATTAGTCATCTGGTCACTATAATACAAGCTATGTTTGGAGCTAGATGGTGTTGGTTATATTTGTTTTATTTTTTTTCGGCCCAGGTACACGTCGCAGGCAATCATGCAAACAAGCATGGCATACAGCTTCCTGGTTTGTAATAAAAATACAAATGCTAAAGGATAATGCGTAAGCGACAGGTTGACATTGGCAAAATAACTTATAACAGTTGCAGAAGCAAGACAACAAAAGCAATGACAAAAAAAACCCTAGTCTGAAACTGCTCTTAATGAATTACATACAAAATTAAATGGATATTATATTAAATGGATAACAGAGGTTATAATCATGTCCTCTCACTCACCCATTACTATTCTTTATTGAAACATGCTCATCAACTAAGAACAAACTAACATGCAGAGTGACCAAGTGCAAGACAGACTCTCACACAAAGGTTTCCATACTTACCTCTAGATAAATTGTTTGATAAATAACTAGTACATTGTTAGTAACATTTACAAGAGTTGATATTTGCCATGAATAAAATATTATGTTACTTGTTAAAATTCCAACTGACTACATAATAAGCATTGAAAAGATGCAGATGTGAAAGACAGACGGACGGACAGTGTAGGCTTACCTTAAAATAAACAGAAAATAAAAAGAAACAACTAAAACCACATAACTATTTACAAAAATGATTTATAATAATAATAAAAAGTCACCTATATTGGGCAAATTGTCGTTGATGTTCATAGTTGTTGAGCTAGCAAATTCTATCCATTGTGACAGACATATAAAAACAATTAAATAACTTTAGGTTATATCATTATGTAACATTATTTACAAATGTTATAAATGGATGTTTGTATATTTCTTTGTGACTCAACCACACCATAACAGCTCAACAAATTTTGATGAAATTTGGTAAAGATGTTCCTTCTACCTTAAAATCACATGTATAACTAATGTGGCATTAAAGTATGATCTCTCCTTAATCTAATATCAATAGACGGAAATAGATTTAAAGAACACATTAGTTAATATGTTATTATAAATGAGGGCCAATCTGTGACCTGGAACATAGGCCACTTTTCATGTAGGTAGGTAGAGCAGAAGATTTTACAAAATGTGTTTCATCGGGTTAAGTAATTGTTGAAAAAGTTTTTATATAATTAATTAATCCATTTACCTCTGCAGGCATAAATAGTTCTTGATATTCAAACTTATATTCATTGTTCCCATTAATTATATTATAATATTCATCTATGTTTAATCCACCTCAATACATATGCGGAAAACATCAAAATGAAGATAAATACTATTGTATACCTAAAGTTTTAGGGATTTATTGAATGTAGAAATGTACCGAATAATATACAATAAGTAATATAAAATACATGTGACAGTTGAGCTATCTAAGGACTGTTTAAAACGATCTGTAGATAGCTCAACTGATCCAGATCACTGCCAGAGGGCAGCATTCCCAAGATACTGGCGGCATTGCCATGTTGAAAGGCAATGCTAATACGCTGAGCCAGATAGGAGCCAGCTCTTGGGTCACACAATGTATCTACCAGACATCCTGAAATAATTTTGAAAATGCAGTGGGCTCTTGTATTGTATTGAATAGAATAGAACAGTGATTTTATTCAAGTTATATACCTGTAGGATCACTACTGCCATCCGGGGTATCTGTCAAAAGATACTGGTTAGTATTGCTATCCAAGCCATCGGCCAACGACTGCCAGGCCTCCTTCGATTGGCTGTTACTGTTAGACTGGTTAATAATTTCCACATCATCACAGTCTCCAAAACTCAGATCTCTCTTTACTTTGGCCCTCTGGTCTTCAGGTTCCGGTAATTTGCGTCTTCTTTTTTTATAGGGTGTGAATAGTCTTATAGGACCCAAGGCTGAAAGTAAACAAAATGATAGCATTGTATTAATTAAATACATTTATTAACAGAAATGTACAAAATAATATACAGTAATATAAAAAACATGTGAAACAGACTGCTCCAGATTGTATTATATTACTTATAGAGTAACAATAAGCTGAGACTGGTCCTTTTTGACATACCACACAGACCTCCTTGCACCTACCTTGTTTCTTAATTACTTTGCAATTTCTTTTAATTTCAAAATAATTTCTTTTAGTGTTAGTACATAGTTAAATTTCGTATTTTATTCTTGTACCTTATTGTGTGTCTCTGTATTGTCAAATAAATAAATAAATATGTCAAATATAGCTTTTATCTATTTATCTATCTTATAATAAGATAGATATTTTATGTTACAAAACCATTGCTTACTGGATCGATTATCATCATCACCATCACAGCATGCACCGCAGGTGCAACTCGCAGCATGGGGAGTGAGTATGCCTTGATCAATCAAAGCTTGAATACTCCGACCACCGAATCTAATGGATCTTTTCCAGTCTTTGCTGGAGGCTCTGCCACAGTACGCTTCGAACTCCGAGGGCGTGTACCACTGCCCGCCGTGCTTGATGCACTTGCCGCGTCCTCCAGAGCCGAACTTCATCTTGTGCAGCTCCGCTGATGTGTTCTTACAGCGTACAGGCAGCACCGGCATGGTCACAGTCTCAGCCCACGAACGCGGTTGCTCGCGCACAGAACTGTCCTTCTCCTCTGGGTTATCTTCCGTAAGCACCAGGTGAGCCGCTTTCAGTTCCTCAATGACGCCGCCGCCCGATATGAACCCGTTGTCGACGCATAACATCGGCTTCAGGTGCGTCAAGTGGTCTGACGCGCTCACATTGTAGGTGTTCCCTGAGATGAGAGTGCCGTCTGGCAACGAGCCTGTCACGGTTATCAGTCCACTGTCGGCGCTGTCGGCGCTGTCGGCGCTGTTCAGCCGGGACCCCTTCAGAGCTGCCCTGTTCGTGACACGCTCGCCCCTGCTGGCTCGGCGCTCGGTCGCCGCCGATGCCGCCGGTGTCGCTGCCGTCAACGGATTAGCTTCGGTAATGTCCGGCATGATTACCGACGTTGTCCGACCTTCTTCTCGCTGCCATGGACCGGCGCCATCATGGTCCGCGGCGCTCGCCTCTCTCTGTCTCCCGCCCAGAGTACCCACACGTCTTGACCCTATTTTGAATAATCACGATTATCACAAACGTAAACAAGTAATGACTGCTCGAGTCAACCACCACCGTCCGCCATAATTAGATTGGAAAATTGTAAACAAACATTTCATTCCAGTCCAGTAAAACTTGGGCGCCAAATTCAAAAATCGCTATTTCTGCGAACAAAATGTTAATCGAAATTCGGTAGAGCTTATTTCGAAAGAGAGGGTATTATTAGATGTATGTAAAATTAGATAATCGTTAGCATCCTAGTAGTCTGTTACCCCGTATGTTTGTTTATAATTTTCCAATCAAATTATGGCGGATGGTGGTGGTTGACTCGAGCAGACATTACTTGTTTACGTTTGTGATAATGGTGATTATTCAAAATAGGGTCAAGCAAGACGGGTGGGTAGGTATTCTGGGCGGGCGGCAGAGAGAAACGAGCGCCACGGACCATGGTGGCGGTCAATGCCAGCGAGAAGAAGGTCAGACAACGTCAGTAATCATGCCGGATATTACCATTGGGCCTATGCCGATGAGTAAAGGCTTTCAATTCATTACTGCCTTACTGCCGTTGATCGATATAGGTACACGGTGGCCTGAGGTGTGGCCGATGGCAGGTATCACGGCGGAAGAAGTAGCCAAAACTTTCATCAACGGATTTCATGGATTTCTCGTTATGGAGTCCCTTGTGTCATAGCCTTTGCCTTATGCCTTTTCCGCAGGCTCCTTCAACATTGCGCCACAACAAGAATCAGAATCTACTAGTTATCATCCGTGCGCTAATGGTATGGTGGAAAGACTCCATAGACAACTTAAGGCTGTCCTTATGTGCCACGAAGACTCCTGGGCCCGTGCATTACCTTTAGTGCTGTTAGGCATTAGGACGGCTCCTAAAAAAGACTTGAAATCATCATCAGCAGAGTTATTATACGGAGAGCCTCTACGCTTACCGGGAGAGCTACTGGTCGCTCCAATTCCATCTGAACGTTCCGAAGATATATCGGATTTTGTCGATCACCTCCGCAAGAAATTAGCTAAATTACGGTCGACACTGGCTTCTAATCACACACAACCAAAGACATTCATCTCTAAGGATTTAGCACACAAACTATAAGATTCTAACGCATTTAGCAGTAGCAACCCATATTCTAAGAGATGACACAGTACGCCGACCCTTACAACCTCCATACACCGGCCATTACAAGATCGCAAATCGAAAGAAAAAAACTATGACACTCGACATTAGGGAAAGACATGCAGAAATAGGATATTGCATACCTACTCTTTGATGCAGAAGTTAGCTTTGACCCAGGGGCATAGCTACTGCCGTATCTGCCGTATCAATTATACGGGGCCCCCGACGTGCAAAAGCAAAAATTAATAAAAAATAAATATTTCAGAAATTACAAATGTCAAAAAAAGCAATTCCCCTTTTTCCGCGTAAAGTATACCTACTAATTGTTGTTTAGATATATTAATTTCTCAAACCAAACAAAGATTTCTGAGCCTTTGCGACCTGAGTAGTATGTTCGAAATATTACAACCGGAGAACTCCTGTCTTCTTCAAACGAAGAGATATTAAACGCTTCCGGAAAACTGTCGGCTAAATACAGTATAGACATCTCAATTAATCTTTATGACCACAAACTATAGGATGCTAACGCATGACGCATAACGCATGATTATGACCAATTAAAGACTCTAAAAACATGCTTAAAATCTGAAAATCAAAAAATTCATTCCATTAAGGAACTCATTGAATTATTGCTGATAAAATTCAACAGTCTTGCATCCAGTTTTCCGGAGGTAATACTAGCATGCTTTTTATTCTAGACCCTTCCAGTTACAACTACAACTGCTGAAAGAAGTTTTTCAAAATTAAAACTGATAAAAAATTGCCTAAGAACTTCGATGGGACATGAACGCCTGTACGACCTGTCACTATTGTCCATAGAGGCAGAAACTTTAGAAAAACTAAACTAAACTGGGCCTCGCCAAGGCACGCTACGACACTGCTTTGCCCGCATCAAACCTACATAGAACATTTCGACGACACTCCTGAGAGAATAGTAGCCACAGCACCCGTTCCTCACCTTTCACCGAACCCATCTAACACGTTTTCACGCTCCAGGACTATTACATCTTACACAGAGATGAAAGAAATACCCGCAGCTTCGGAGTATACCACACGGTCTGGTCGAAGAGTTCACTTTTCGAAACCTTTTGACCTCTAACATATTAATTGCATTGTAACAACAGATGATTATCCCATGCAAAATCATAGGTACGTACTTACGAGCTTACGAGTATGCACGTAGTTGCATAATATATGCATATTCTTGTTTTTTTTTATTTTCTCTCTTACGCCTCCCTTTTTTTTTTTTTTTTTTTTTGAAAAAGTTTTATTTTGCTCTCTCGATTGCGAAAGGGATGGTGTGGAGGTCGGCTTCTGAACGAAACTCCAGATCGTTAGCGAACGAAACACGCGCCTAAGGGCCATAGCGAACCAATGGGAGCCTCGTTTTGAGATTTTGTCAGACGGACAAGATACGACCTGTTCGGTTAGGCAGTTGGTTTTTTCCGCGGTATCAAGAGAGCTCATGATAGCTAGGGACCTAAGATCCACTTCCATGTTCGGTCTAAAAAGGACCTTAATAACTTCAGGTGTCCGTGTACAAACCTCTCACATCCCATGTTGTATTTAAATCTATGCCAACACTCTCTGTACCTAAAGATAAACTAAGAAGTGTACCAGTGTACCAATACTTCTTACACTTCACCAAAGGTTTATTTCACAAGAAGATAGGTATCTACTTATCTTCTTACCTATTTATTTATTTAACCTTTATTTATTGTTTATTGAACCTTTAACACATGTCATGAATCTTAGCTTATCATCTGGAATTTTTCCTGATTGTTGGAAAATTGCGTCTATAATTCCAATCCACAAGGGAGGTAATAAATCTGCTCCCTCAAACTATCGCCCCATATCCCTACTACCAGTATTTTCTAAATTATTGGAAAAGTTAGTTAACAGAAGGCTGACCAAATATCTTGAAATCCATAAAATGTTATCTCCACGTCAGTTTGGTTTCCGGAAATGTAGGTCTACGGAGGATGCCATTCATTTACTGGTCGATAGTGCAGTTTCAGCACTAGATAATGGTAGAAAGTGTATTGGTGTCTTCTTGGACTTAGCAAAAGCTTTCGACACTGTGACAACACACTCGACAACCTTATTCTCTCTTTAGATTAATGATGTTATCTCCTTATTTGACAACTCAGACGAGACTCAAATAGTATGCTATGCTGACGATAAAGCTATATTATTCATGGGAGGTACGTGGGAAGAGGCGTCTCAACGTGCAGAGGAGGGTCTGGCGCGTGTTGCTGCATGGAGAAATTATCATTTAAGCCTCATATTTATGCTCTCTCTAGTCGCGTTAGGAAATTAATTCACGTTATGAAGCTTCTCCGTGATGGGTCAGACAAGGAGACTTTAATGCTCGTTTATACAGCCTTATGCCAATCAATTTTGTGCTATTGCATCACGGTCTGGGGTGGAGCTGCGAAGACTCATATAGAGCCCAACGTTCCGTGCTTAAAGTTATGTTTAGGTTGCCGTTTCGGTACCCAACTGTTTCCCTTTATTTGGATACCCAAACGTTCAGTGTACGGCAGCATTACTTTCAGAGAGTGATATTGGCTCACCACAAAATGGCTTATCTTAATTCTTCTACTTCTAAAAATAATAGTAATGATAATACCAGCAATATTGATAATAATGATGATAATAATAATAATAATAATAATAATAATAATAATAATGGTGATATAAATAATAATCTTGTTATCCCACCAAGTGAAAATCGGCAGATTAGGATAAATGTACCAGCTGTTAAAACTGCATTTGCTGGAAGCTTTAGATATTTTTCCTTCCCCTTTTTATATCGTTGTGCCAGTAAACACTGTCAATTATCCTGTTTACTTGATGGAGTTAGAGAGAGAATAAGGAGGTGGCTCCTGACATTGGATTATAACGGAACAGAAAGCCTTCTGGAGATCCAAACCTGACATTACTTTTTCTAGTCTCTTGCTATCAACCCATTCCCACTTCCCTCTTAGTATATTACTTACTTTGACACTCACTCACTCACTCACTTATGCCCTTCTAAAGTCCCTCGTTTGCATTCCCCCTACTCTACACATATTCGCACATATTTGTATTGTTTGTAATGTTATCGTAGTTTTGGTTTTTGCACGTAGTAATGTTAACTTAGTTAAATTTTTATTTTTTATAGTTAGTTTTTTTTTAGTTTACTGTACTAATTGCTTTATTGTTTATCTGGCCTGTAATGTGTACTTTTGTGATAGGTAGTTACGTTTTGCTTGACCGATCTCCTGCGATACAGGCCTGGCCTAGTGCGGGGATCACCAGTAACTTGTAAAATGTACGTGAAATTTATTTGGTAAATAAATATTATCTTATCTTATCTTATCTTCTTGTAAAATAAACCTTTGGTGATATGAAAAGAACTGTGTTTAGTGCAAACCCTATGATCCTAAGTGTTCTTCCAAATACTCTTCGCCAAAGTCCTGCCCAAATCCAAAACCCTGAGAGCTTTCAGTTGGAACTCCAAAATCACTTTCAATGCCTCGCCGAATGCGGATCCGCGGACGAAATAAATGACGGTCTGGTGGAAATTGTCCATGCCGTTGGGTCAAAGTTCTGTAAGACCCAGCGCAAAGGTAGAACTCAAAAACTCTCTGAGCGCAATCTAAAACTAATGGAAGAACGTAGCGAAATGAAACTGCAGTCTTCAGTGGACAAGTTGAAATACAGCACGCTCAATAAACAGCTCTCTAAGTCTATGCGTCGCGGTTTGCGTCTCATTAATACTTGCAGTATCTGGCAGTATAAAGAACGCAATAGAGCGCAACCAAGACTATAAATTTTTCGCGAGAGATCTGTCTATTGGGCAAAGCCTGTTGACGAAAGCTGAAGACCGACAGTGGCAGTATCGTTCCTTTAAGCCTTCCTTTTACGAGAGCTCGAGAAGTTCTATGGACAACTGTACACCTCATCGCAAAGTCCTGCTAACGACTAGCGATGCAAGAGCCCGCCTAACCCGACACTACACAAAGAAAACATTCCGGACGTCAGCCTATACGATGTTGTTCTTAAGCTCTCAAGCAGCTTAAGAACAACAAGGTACCGGGGGAAGACTGAATAATGAAAGACCTTCTGAGAGCGGGTGGAACACCGGTACTTATGGTCCTCCAGAAGCTGTTCAACTCTGTCATCCTCGAGGGAACTACACCAGAGGCGTAGAACAGGAGCGTGGTGGTACTGTTCTTTAAGAAAGGGGATAACACCATCTTCAAGAATTACAGACCCGTTTCGCTCGTAGGTTTGACGACTTCCAGCTTCCCGAACAAGCCGGGTTCCGAAAAGGCTTTAACACCATAGACCACATCCATACGCTCTGTTAGGTTATACAGAAGACCGATGAGTATAACGGGCCACTTCATTTAGCGTTTGTGGACTATGAATAAGCCTTTGATTCTATCGAAACCTGGACAGTGTTGCGGTATCCCATTGATAAAGAGGTGAGCCAGGGAGATGTTATTTCTCCGAAACTGTTCGGAATTTTATAATCCCATGTAGTATTTCTCTATGGCCACGCGACGTCATCGCGCGAGGCAGCCAGGCAAAAAGAATTCATGACCATGAGCCATGAGCACAGAATACAGAATGCCATGAGGCACTCGGAAATACCGCGACGACCGATCGAGGTGCGCGCGAAGTTCCACAAAATAGCCAAAACGGCATTGGGGGGCAAAATGTATACCATAGACAATGAACTTATGGACTAGATTTTTTATACGTTACGTCCTAAGTTTTATACGTTGATGTTTCAAGGTATAGGCGCAGACATAAGATGCAATTCTGCATGTGTTAACCAGACAAGCCATGTGTTGCTTGTGTAAGGTCTCCAACTACACCGTAATAATGGGAGATCTACCGTAACTCAAACCAAACTACCACAAACCGTGGTAGTTCTGTGCCATGAGCACAGAATACAGAATGCCATGAGGCACTCGGAAATACCGCGACGACCGATCGAGGTGCACGCGAAGTTGCACAAAATGGCCAAAACGGCCTTGGGGGGGGCAAAATGTATACCATAGACGACAATGAAATTATGGACTAGATTTTTTATACGTCACGCCCTAAGTTTTATACGTTGATGTTTCAAGGTATAGGCACAGACTTAAGATGCACAGGCACAGGCACAGGCACTTAAGCACAGGCTTAAGACTTATTTCTGAATGTGTTAACTAGACAAGCCATGTGTTGCTTGTGTAAGGTCTCCAACTACACCGTAATCATGCGAGATCTACCGTAACTCAAACCAAACTACCACAAACCTATATATATTTACAAGTAACTCAATAAACAGCATACAAAATATATAACCTATGATATTACGGTAGCATATTCTACCACAATAAGGTGGCACGTGCAGCACAAGCGTGAATGCGTTGTTTACATTTTGTATTAAGTCGGGACTTGTTGTGAATGTGATAGTTGCAATCTGTATTACAATTTGTACCTACTTGATGTTTACGAAGGAAGCAGGAGAACATCCCTCACAAGAAGAAAGATCGATTTAAAAGGTATGTTTTAAAACAGTTGAGGTTAGTTTCTCTTTCTGAGTGTGATGTTATATATTTTTGGGCTAAAGCTGTGATTTTGACATAGAAAAGGTTTTTGATGCTAAAATGTTTTCTTTGTTTGGGGAATACATGCGCCTCTGTTTTTACAGTCTGGAGCGCTACCCTGTAGTATTTTATGAACAATTTGGAAATCAATCCACAAATAAACTCCATGCAATTTGACAGATAAAATGTCAAAGTAAAGTATTGTTCATAATGCGAAACCTATCGGGATAAAAAGGCAGTGTATCCCCCATTTCGTCTCTTCTGAAATATTTTTTTTGTCATATGCATGGCAGCACAAACTACAACTTTAAAAAAAAAAAAATTTTTAAATTTAGCAAAACCTATTATTTCACCTTGTTCCCTACACTGTCAAGTTGAAAAGGACTAATGAAGGCGTCCAAGACCAAATTAAGACGTCATTATATAGACATTATTACATTGAGGACGTAGACTAGAGACTTATCTGCGTTCTTTTCTTCTTTTCCTTATTTTATGGTGACTTACTTGACTTACCTGCGTTTAATAAAAGTTTTTCAAACCAGCGAAAACACTGTTCTGCTACTGATCGCAAATTAGCAGCATTTATCGTTGAACATAAAACTCCACAAGCAAGTATGAACAATTTCCTGATATTAGCTGAGTCAAGTATAGTAAAAGATTTTTATATGTAATGAAATGTAATCAAATTGAAATGTAATCAATATTGCATACTCTTTTAGATTCTTCGTTTGTCATTTCATGAATGAAATGAAATCAAAAACATAGCTCCGCTAATTTTATATTTCTTGCTCGTTTTATTGCAGGTTTTATTCAGTAATCTTACCGGAATTTTAATTTATAAGTTGTGACTACATGGGATAAGAATGAGTAATTGAATTAATTAATAGAAAATATTATGGTGCAATGTGATTTGAACGACGAGGAATCCCAAGAAAATTTTAGACGGTCATTCCGCGTGACGTCTAGAATTGACAATTGACCATCGACTTTAACAAATTGACTATAAACAAATATAAACTCTTGACACTGGCAAAATTGAAATTATTATATCACATGCCACAAACAAAGAAGAAGAAGAAGACACTGAATATTCTCATTGGGCTAGTTTTATTTTGTGTTTTGGTGGTTCTTTCTTTTCTTGTCCTGTTGTTTGTGAAAAAATAAGTTTCAGTTTGATTCACATTGGAGTGTTATCTATTTCAAATTAAAATGAACAGATTATTCGGCCGCGGTAAGCCTAAAGAACCTGGTCCGAGTATTAATGATTGTATCAAAACTGTAAGTAAACAGAATATGGCCCGTAGATCTTGATGATGATTCATAGGTACCTACTTCTCATCTCCGATCTCAAATCTTTTCTTTTGTGCAGGTCGATGGCAGAGCTGATAATATTGAGCAGAAATGCCAGAAATTGGAAGCAGAACTCAGAAAATATAAAGATCAAATGGCCAAAATGAGAGAGGGTCCTGCAAAAAATTCAGTGAAACAAAAGGCTATGAGGGTGTTGAAACAGAAGAAAATGTAAGTTTTTGGTGCCCACATTAACCTCGTTATTAAGCTCTTTATGTACCTGGTACTGCTTGTTCTATTAAAAATATTAAATACTTAGTATGACCCTGTAACTTCTATTGGGAACAAGAACAAGTCAGTTGTTTACAGCAACTGTGTTTTCACTTGGCTTATTCAACCATCTGCAATATGTTTTGTTATTCCCAGGTATGAGCAGCAATTAGATAATTTAAGAGCTCAGTCATTCAACATGGAGCAAGCCAACTATGCCACTCAAACACTGAAGGACACGCATGCCACAGTAGCAGCAATGAAGGATGGAGTCACACAGATGAAGAAGGAGTTCAAGAAAATTAATATTGATAACATTGAGGTTTGTATAATAATAATAATAACACTCATAATTTAAGATGTCATTAGACAATTTGCAAGAACAGTAAGTTTAAGAAAACCTAGAAGGGTATAAACGGCTGACAGACCATTGGAAGATTATAAACTAATTGATGTTTTATAAGTTATATCACAAACTTTATTGTGAGTTCAGTGGTCCGGCCTCTTTGCTACTTGTGTGTGATATACCTGGTAGAAGGTTAACAGATAACCAATATGGCTGTATACTTGATAGTCAGCTCATTCCCAAAAATGCGAGTTTGTTCAGGGCTACATGGTGCTTGTGTTATTGTGGTTATGAATTATCTACCAATATTTAGATTTTTTTATGAATTCCAGGATGTGAATGATGAACTGGCAGATATGATGGAGCAGGCTGACGAAGTCCAGGAGGTGCTGGGCCGCCAGTACGGCATGCCGGAGATCGATGATGACGAGCTCGCTGCTGAACTTGATGCCCTGGGTATGAGTTTTTGCCTTACCTGGCATACCTTTCCTTCTATTTTACTATTTCCTCTCGCTTTCCTGCAATCTGTGAGAGTGATTTCTTGAAAAGGGACGGAAGCCAAGGAATTGCATGCTATTTGGTTTAACCAATGAGCGCGCATCATTGCATATTAGCAAGATGAGATGTCAAACGTTACACATCACAAAATGCAACACTACTGTAAGGCTCACTCGTTTTTTTTATTTTATATAGAAACATCTTTAGTTTTGTTTTTAGTCATGGATAAAATTCCATTTTCTTAAAATTAAAACTAGCTAGATCGATTTATCGCCCCTGAAACTCCCTGCATACTAAATTTCATGAAAATTGTTGGGGCCATTTCTGAGATTCAGATTACATTTCAGATTACATAATATATACATAATATACAAGAATTGCTTGTTTAAAGGTATTATTTAGTAATACTGTGGACATGACTAGTACCGCATGTTATACCTATTAAGTTTATGTGAGTTGGTGCCCAAAAGCCTTCATGGCCTAAAAACATGACATTCAAAATCATAGCTCTTCTGTCGTCACATTATCAGATAGAAAAAAAATTGAGTTAAGAAACCTATAAAAAAAGTATATAAGTAGTATATCAGTCATGTGGTACTCATAACACAAGCTCTGCTTACTTTGGGGCCAGATGATGCTGTGTGCAATGTCTGGTATTATTATTAATATTATTATAAGATTATGAAACAATTAATTGAACCCACACCTTCACCACACACTACTCTTTCCCTACTTATCAATATAATACAAGGAGAGAGCACTTGTGATCTAGTCGTTGTAGCCCCGCCTTCCGCCGCCTTAGGATCGGAAGTCGGGGCTACAACGACTATCGGATCTGAATCTCGGAAACGGCTCCAACAATTTTCATGAAATTTAGTATGCAGGCGGTTTCAGGGGCGATAAATCGATGAAGCTAGTTTTCATTTTTAGAAAACGTCGTTTTGAAACCAGCCGTGGAGCTGTGTATTTTTGTGCACGAAAAGAGCTTCTGAAGCGCTTTAATCCTTTTAGCACACTGGTTCGATTTGTACTACAAGGAATCCAAGAAATTTCTAGGTGGCTTTTCCGCAATTTTGTTTATAATAGAAAAATGACAATCAACTACGCCTTAGTGACTATATTATATCATTGGCATTTGACATCAAGACATGCCATCATAGGATGAAAAAGAAAGAAGACCTAAGATGCTGTTGATAAAAAGAGAATCCAAGCTATTCAATTCTTTATCCAGGTGATGAAATAGCATTGGACAACGACACTTCGTATCTGGATGATGTGGTGACCTTGCCAGCCGCGCCAGACAAGGAGCCCGGCGCCGACAGCGTGCGGAACAGAGATGGCGTGCCGGTCGATGAGTTCGGACTGCCCCAGGTGCCCAGTGCCGCGCAAACCTCGCGCTAACCGGCTCGATACTGCAGGTAACTCATTTTAACTTCAATAACACTCAGTACATGTTATAACTTGGGGATTTTGGTACCAGCTAAAAGTTTATAAATAATTAGCTATAATAGCTATTATAAAATTTGTCAGATCAGACTAACTTTAAATTATTTTATGCTGTTTGCAGACTTCATTGGTTGTATCTGAGAACGTCATTGTTCTTTTATGCTGCATGCTGTTTATAGTCCAAATATTTAATTACAAAAAACAAAAATTTATAAAAAAAAATATATTAATAAATACAGTGTGAATTATTTTAATGATTTCGATATGTAATACATACATGTAGAAATAAGAGCTTCTTAGTCTAATAATTATCTTTTGAAAAAAATAACGAATGATAAGAATCTACTTTTTAAATAAAACTCCTTGTAAAGTCTGTTCCACAAAACAAACTACTTGCTTGCTCTAAAATTAAAAATAAAGGCAATATTGTGTGTAATATTGTGTATGTGTGTATTGTGTGTATTTGTAAAAAAACTGAACCCTATATAGCCTGTACCACTGAATCACATGTAAATGTAGATTACTAAAACTTTGTCTCTGTCTCACAACAGTACAAGTTCAAATGCTGGAGTGCAACAGAAGATAGTTCTAATGTCATAAAAGTACCAGTAGCATATGTTTGTTTAAAATGGGCAAATAAACTTATTAGCAAATATATTTAAGCCGTATCAAATAATTCATTATAATGTAATTTAGTACATATTTATAAAAAGCGTAGCACTTGTGATTATTAAATATTAGAGCATCAATTTAATTAATAGTAGGTATAATGTCGAGATTGCAACCATAAATTTTAAGTTGGCGTTATTTTGCACTATCAAATATGTATTGTTAATTATGTGGATTATTATATCTTGGAACCAAACTATCACTAAGTGTCGCTGTTAAAATGAAAAATCAACCAATAGTGTCAACCAAAATTACATCACGTCATTTTCGCGCGCTGGCATTGATTGACTTTGTTGGTACCCCTCTCCCATTTGATGAATTTTAGATGCCCTTATGGTCATCTAAAATTAACCAATCGCGTCTCAAAATTGCACGGGACATTGTCGTCCACTAAGTCTCATGTTTTGAGTAAGTGGCCAACTTGTCACTGGCATTTACCTACTTAATGTTTATTACACTCAAGTGAAATAAGAAGCATAAATTCACTTTACACATATTTAATACATAATTTTTAAAATAATGTTATTCTAGTTTACTGTTTATTTTTATTCTTAAGTTTTAAATAATATATTATGTACATTTCTATATCATTTAGTTTTAATTAACCTGTCACACATTTAAACCGTAAGTCGTTCTTATTACGATTCCTGTTCCGTTTGGTTCAGTAGCTGTTATGGACTTTTTGATACAATCAATATCTAACAATTTCGGGGATGTGGTATTACGATAGGCATTGTTTTCATCATTTGTTTTCATCATTTGTTATTCTTCTTCGTAAATGTCTTAATAATGACAATTTTGTTTATCAAGTGTTTATATTGTTTATAGTATGTCGCAAAGTCGTTATATTGTTTATAGTATGTCGCAAAGTCGTTATATTGTTTATAGTATGTCGCAAAGTCGTTATATTGTTTATAGTATGTCGCAAAGTCGTTATATTGTTTATAGTATGTCGCAAAGTCGTTATATTGTTTATAGTATGTCACATGTCGTTCGTCATTTGTTATTTTGTATAAAATAATGTCTTTTTTGGATTTTTTGGTTAAATCATAAGGAAACAGAGAGCTTTTATTCAAATTATTCACACCGAGTCAATAACTCTAGCTCTATTTAAATAAAACAAATTACTAATAAAACCATAAATAACTCGAAACAAATAAACAATATAAAAGAGCGCAATGTTTGCTTCGCCAGACGGCCATAGATAATCAATCATTAGTTTCATTGCAGTTGCAACCAGTTTTGACATTTACGACAGCATGTTTCACAAACAATATAAACCTTCCGTCGTACCAATCCAATAATAACTTAGTATCAGAATTACATAAACGCAGATCAATTGAATTAATACAAATGTCCATGATAAAATAAAACAACTCTTGTAAATTGTAAAGGGGAATTAACCTTTAATAATAATTTAATTGAAATAACACAGTCAACACTAAAATACTGTATGTTCATACACTTACATTCAAAAGAATATTTACTGCCGGGCAGTAAACGGTAACAAACAGCGCAGTGCTACAAACTCTACTGTCCCGGTACTGAACTTAAACCATCGGCGACGGCGCCACACAATTGGTGGATCAGCGACGCCAGATCAGAAAAGTCTGCGGCACTATGTGGTCCTGACCACAGCCACAGCACCAAATAAATAATACTTGTCCTCAATATTTACATCCTAACTGATATGTACATGTACAGTACACCACTCGACGGTATGGCTACTTGGAAAGTCTAATTATTGCACTAGGTTTCATTCACTCGCTTAGTCTAAAGCCTCTTGTCCAGTCTTTGGCAAGAAGAAGCAGAGTACTGCAGCAACTGAAAATAAAAAGAACGATTTAAAATCACGGGTCCTATTGTTGATTTATAAGTGTAAGGCTAATGTAAGGTCACTCTTGATGCCCTAACCAAAGTAATTTAAGTTATATTCAAATCAAAACAATAAAAAAAACATTATTTAAAAAAAACACGAGAACCACTTTGAATCGTCTTCTGACATGGTAGTGCATCTAGGTGGCGGTTTCTCCTAACCCCAGTTCAAGAAGAATCCGATAAGAAACTCTAACATTTTTTTGTCTGATCCTTGCTAATTTTGTAACGGATGCCGAGTCGAGTTAGAGCAGATTCATCCCAGTCATTTTAGTCTTCCTTACCCCTGACGTCAAGTCTACTAGCGAGCAAAGTAAGGTTTATGATCTTATATACAAATCGCTGAACTTACTGAAAAGGAATGCTGAGAAAACGACGATAGGAATGACACAGTTGATGTCGATGAGGTAGCCGAACGACAGGTTTCCGATGAGACCGCCTCCTCGGCCGGCAGTCAGCGAGAGTGCAGCAGCCATTACCCTGGAGATAATAAAATACAAATATTTTTAAGTTATAACAAAAGTGGTATATGTTTGCAGGTCATTTAGCACGTAGAACCTAGCGTTTCAAACTTCAAGCGTTTCACTTCTTTTGTAAGTAAAGTACCCTAAAGATCGCATGGCCGAATCGTCTACGCTTAAAAAATACTACTAAACTCATGCCTTTGTTCTAAATCTTCGTATTTCCGAAGTGTTACCTATTTATAATTAAATAACAACAGCCTTCCATGTTGCGGTCAACTCACCTAAGGTTCGTAGGGAACAAATCCACTAGCACACAGAACACGAGACTGATGGCGAGTGAGGTAAGCGCTTCGAAAATGCAAGATAGCACCAAGTTCTGGGTGGAGTTCTGCACGTAGTACAAACCGACTGTCACCACGCCGGCGAAGCCCAAACTGAAGACTGAGAAAGAAAATTATGAGATACATGTTATTCACGAAATGATACTGAGCTATTGGAAGCGATGGATATCACTATGTCTGAAGTCTGAAGTCCTAAGGCACGTTCATGTTCTACTAACTAGGGTCTCTGGACAATTAAGTGGTGGTTTAGTGAGGGTCAACCCATGAATGGTTTCAGAACAGACTGGGCATATCGCCTCCGTTTAAAAACTCACTGATACTAGGGGTACTGATAATCACTGATAAATTCGGGGTTTGTTCCGCCTACTGACTACGACGTTCAAACAGATTCGTATGAATACTGTCAGATACTTACTCAAGAAGAACTTAGCTCCGAGCTTGTGCACGCACAGCGGCAACCACAGCGACGTAGGAATACACGCCAGACCGACGATCAATGTATGCATGTACACACTGCCATCAATAGTCTTCAAACAGTCGAAGGGGTCAGATGAGGCTTCGTCTGCGACCACGATACCCGACACGTCGCATACTGACGCAGAAGTATTAGGGAATCTGTGCTCGAACTCTTCGTAGCGGTTGAATAACTCGGGGAACCAGATCATGAGGGTGTAGTAACTGAAAAAAGTGGGAGGGTTAAACTTGGTCATGTTATAGTTTGAGCTTTAGGTAAATATGATGTGTTGATCAATAGGTTTATAACTATTATGCTGGTTCCTTAGTAATGTTTTGGATGAAACTCTAGAAAATGGGGTTCTTCCTTCATAAAATGTTATTACCTGGTAGTCAAGCCGAACTGGATAATGCAGGTTAGAACGGTGTACTTGAGGTAAGGAGGTTTGCAAAGAGCTTTGGTCTGGGCCCAGATCTCACTGAACAGTCGTTTCAGGTCCTTGGGTTTACGCATGCTTAGACTTCGGACGGACTTCTGAGAGCTTTGGGATGCCACTGAGATTGTTCGAACTTTTTCTTTAAGGCTCTTAATCTGTTGATAAAATATTAAATGTTATAATGTCCGAATCGGATATATAATTGAGTTCTGTTCCAATTATAATGTGTTTGGATGCTAGAAAGTAACTACCATAAATGCTGCCCTTTGTCAACGAGTAGGTGTGGTTGCTTGGTGTATTACAAGTAAGTGGTCATAAATGTATCTGACTGCGAAACATTAGTATCTTAGTATTAATTAGGCTGTTTCCATGAAATTTAAAACCCCTAAATTGAAAAGCTTATCCTCTATTCTAAAATTACATAGTTAGCGTGGCGCTCAAATAGGCTATGTCCTTGTGTTTTTAATGTCAAAGAATAGAGATGGCAACAGATTTAAACAATTAATTAACTAGTGTGTATTTATAAGATGGACCCTTTGTTTTCCATTGAGGCAATAACCAGCTGTATTGCAAAGGTACTTACGGGATAGTTGTCGGGATCGTCACCGGTGTTCTGTTTGTAGATGCCCTTGAGTACAATCAAGGCTTCGTCGTAGTCTCCGCACTCCATCATGAACTTAGGGCTTTCGGGGAACGAGAAGAGCCAGAAGCCAAGCATGAGGGAGGGCACGCCGCAAGCTGCCACGAACCAGTTCCAGGAGTCGTAGGAAAACTCTCCACTCTCCATACGGATCCCTGTGATGGGGATGATGCCCCACGCGATCACTGAAAGACATCATATTAGAATGATATTTTATTGAGCAAAGAAATTATAGATGGATAGAACTAAATGGATTGGCTATTTGTTAAGGTTGATGTGACCTGCTCGTCGTAATTTTGTTAGCTTGCGTAAGAGAGGCTCACCCAATTCTAAGCACGCACATGCGACGCGTGTTCGACCCTTAAGAAAGAACACCCCTTATGATTGCTGAAAACTGGCGACAGTAACAGTAACAGTACATTACTCACAAGGCAGTAAAATAACTCCAAGAGTCCAGAACATTTCCATCCAGCAGAGGATCTTCTCTCTGTACTTGGTCTGCTGGAACTCGCCCAGGTACGGGAAACAGATACCCATAGCGCCGGCGACCCTGCCAAACAAGGAGTTAGAAGAAAAGTTAATGACTTTGCATTCAGTCTAAATTTAATGGTAGAAAAGTAGCATTTTAGCGAAGGAACTTTATTTATCAGAAAATAGGTCCAACTGCAGTGAAGACTGGCTGGAAAATTTACAGGCCGTTCCAACCGACAAGCATCTCGAACGTTCTAGCCTATAAGTACTACAAGGGTCATTGGTCAAGGATGAACATTTAGGCTAGGTACATACTAGGTAATGTACGTTGAGTCTTTTGTTTATAGTTTAACAAGAATGAGATACTAACGAGAAGCCGTTGATAAATCGGCAGGCCATGAAGACCGGCAGGATCTGAACGAAGGAAGACACGATTCCGATGAACCCATCGATCAGCAGAGCGGAGACTAATACCACTTTGCGACCTTTGGTGTCGGCGAGGCAGCCCCAAAAGTAGGAACCGAGCACCATTCCTGAAATGAATTAAATCTGTTTATTTTCTGCTGCTTAATTTCAAATAATATTCTATTTAAAATATAATATGAAAAAAAAACACTAAAATGACTAACATGAATTACGAAGTGTTTGCACACGAGACTTTTATTAATTCACACGCTTAAAAGTAAATCATCTGAAATATATTAATCTGTTTCCGTATATGCGATCGGAAGTCCATAAACGGTGTAGCATCTAAAGCACGCGTTATATCCGACTTATATTGTGCCATGCCAGTTCTACTACACTGTTTACTATGATGGTGTCATTAATCTGAGGACAGGTTACCGTAAAGGTAGTGTTACCTAACTAGGCATTAGCGGTCAACCAGCTGCTTTTTTACGGAAGTCGTACCTCGGTACAGGGAGCATGAATTGCTTACAACTTGAGTGATGAATTACTCAATATGATCAATTTATACCAATACTTTGTGCATAAAATTAAAAATGAATGAAATAAAAAACATGCAAAAAAAATCAATAGCAAATCAATCAAAATAATAAATAATGCCAGACATTTGACGCAACATCATCTGGCTCTAAAGTAAGCAGAGCTTGTGTTAAGTATGGGGTACCACATGAATAATATACTACTTATATAATGTTTTTTTTTAATACATACCTACATTTATACATAGAAAATACATAGAAAATCAAATCAATGATGTTCCTGCATTTTGTTTATAATATAAACCAAACAGAGTGGACTCAGTGTGAAACAGTGCCCACTCTAGCAAAAGGTATGACATGGTAACAATATGATATTTAAAACATCGCGGAGGTTTGTTTGTCGTGTCAAGAAAACAATTGTCTTATTTCAATGCTTTTCAAAGTAAAACAAGTTTTATACTTTTTCTGCCGTCAGCATACCAAATCATTTAAATAGAGAAGTGTATTTACCCAACATAGGTGCAGCTGTCAGCCAACCCTTATCAGCTGAAGTCATCCGGAAATCGCATGTCGCTGCTGGCAGCACGAACGAAACTATAGTGATTCCAATGGCTGTGTTCGAGTAGATCAGCCCTGTGACTGCCAACAGGCAGAAGTGGAAACGACCGAAGCCTGAAAAAATGATAGTCATTGTAAAATAGACCGTAGCGTTGTGTTCTTATAACCTATTCAGTTACAGTAACTAGCTAGAGCTCCGAGGCCCAAGCCTTGGGATTACAATTGCTGTGAGGAGCGTGTTTGTTTTATTTTATTACAGAGACTCAATATCAATTATAACTCAATTATTTTTATAACTTTGATAGCTTGTTAAAAAACCCAGTTCGCTACACAAAATCTTCATTCGATAGTGGTTTGAAAAACATACTAAGTTATAGGCAAATATTTATCAGGTATCCTTCGTTTTTTTGTAGGTATTGGAATCGTTTTTTTTTTGAGGGTTGTACCTAATCAATTAACATCTGGATCTATCTATAATTTGATATCAAGGGATATTGGATTAATACCTAATACCTAATATTTCTATTAGTTCCAATAAAATGATCTGATGCGAGACTCGCGTGATAACCAATTGTTTCCATTCATACTTCCACAGTAAATGATGTTTTTCTGGTATTTGCCAGTTACACCTACTAGACTAGACGTGCTACAAATACTTACATCGATTACCTATTGTTTGCTTTGTTATTGTTTTGTTTAGTTTATCAAGGTATATTGTATCAAGGTAATATTGTGGGAAAAAATGGTTTTTGGTAATGTTTAAAACCTGTGCATCAATCAAACACCTGTTACCCATTAGAACTAATAAACACAAGACTCCCCTGTATCCTATCACACAATTAGCTAGCATGGCGCTTAATCATGCTTTATCCTTGTCATTCTCATGTCAAAGAATAGAGACAGCAACAGATTTAAACAATTCACTAGTGTGTTTATAATATAGACCCGTTATCTATAAAAACTATGAGTTGTTCCTACCTGTTGCCGAGATGGCGGCTTCGAAGTCCGCCCCATGCTCTAAAAAGTCCAAACCTGTAACAAAAGCAAGTAAAATTAAAAACAGATTCATAGTAACTTTTTACTTCCATACAGGCTTCCGTGGAAGGCAGTACGTATAAGCTGACGGTCACGGCTATAGCAATCGCTTGGGCCAAGGGCATACACTAGGTCATGAGCTTCATGGGACTGGCCACATGATTCAGGTGTTTCTAAAAACACGAAAACAGTTCAGGACTTAACTGAAAATAGTCTCCCATTAGCTTTCCTTGTCACGGTGATGTGTGTTTCCATTATTGTTTTGGACCTACTATTTTACGTGGCTCACATTGAAATGTGCATCACAAATACAACTGAATGAAAATGACACCTATATCCGCTTACGGAATAGTTCAAACAAACATTAATGCTAAAAATATTGGTGTTTTTAAATATAACAATTACAAGATCATTACTACATTGATCATAAGTTCTCTGTTCTAGTTTGTTTTATCGTTGTCAATATTTTTGTGCTACTACCCTCATTTAAAAAACGAGTCAACTAACCCTCTTCACTTACAAAACATCGTCATCAAATCACATTACAAACATATCAAACCCATCATATATGACAGAATTACTCAGTCAGTCTTGTGTTTTCTTAAAAAACAGATTTCAGGGTTCAGTATGTACACATAATTATGTTGACACCTACATGGCTACACCATGTAACATCTAAGTAGGTTCCTACCAAAGTTAGTTTTTATTTACATTACATTTGTCTATCTGAAGCGATTATAGAAAATGGAAATTCCCCGTCATATCTTCTTATTTCGACACTACACGACGCGAAACTGATGTATGACCTGTTTCTACAAGATAGATAACGTTATTTATAGGTAACCGTCTAACCGTAAATTGTAGGTACCTTACATCATTTCAAATAGATAATGTCAACTTCAAGCACTGAATCAATAATTTTCAAGTGTAATAATCGAGATGTATTTATCAATTTTGTCATTCAGCTCTTTACGGGCAGATACATCAATAGCTGTGACATTTTCTTCCTGTTATTTTTCTATCTTGAAATATTTACTGAAGTTTATTTGTCACTTCCGTCGCACCAGAATTCCACTTCGCCTTGATCTAATATTTCTATCTAAATATGTTCGTAGGATTGTAAGATCTTACTGACTGACGTTATTGATACCATAGCATTCATTTTATCTAGAGCAATTCTCAAAAGTTCCCAGAAAAGAAATAAACTGTGTTTATATTTATATTTTACTGACAAAATCTCGGGCAACTCATTAACATCAAAAATATTTGTCTACTTTTCAGTTGATATATGTACATAGATAGGAGCTTATTTACTTTTCTCTTGGCTTTGATTGCCTACAATACAAGTTGGCATTATCTTATCATTTTAAATTAAGTACAGGTAGCGTTATTTACAACAAGTGTATGATTAATCAATTTTACAATGAACACGAGATCAAAGGCTTCGTGGTAAATACGAGTGGCATGTCTAAATATTAGGAGTGTTAAATGTACATACATTATAACAAACAAATGTGACAATGACACGGTCAATTTAATCGTCGCTGCAACATCTCAAGGGTACTCTTTTGGAGTGCACAATAATTAGTAGCATGTTGATCAATTAAAGCAGTATTTTATGTGTCGCTTTGACCATGAACATTATGAACATGCGCTAAATTTTAATTAAGCCGAAGCCATGATGAGCTTACTGGAATGCGGCGACGTGGCGGAAGGAATCTTAGATAGATGAGGCATTGATGCCGTCTAGACAAGACATATTATAGGGTATTAAACCTACTGCAGATTTACTGGGCAATTCTACTCACTGGACCGGAATCTTACCGCAGCTGAACGTGAATTTTGACATGTTTTCGTATTCTGCTTATGAAAAACGGCTCCGCTTACGCTACGTTTACGTAACCGCCAACGATCCATAGAATGTATTCTTACGGTTGGTCGAGGAGATAACATAATAGGTTTTTGGATGTTTATAATCGTATTAGAACTATAACCGTTGTAAAAAGGGACTCCAGAACCTAGACGAAACAAATCAATCGTATAGGTACACGACGGGAGACCTCGTAGGCGGGACGTAGAGGTGCGTAGAGGTGACGTAGAGTTATCGTAGTCGCGACGTAGCGGATCATAGACGAGGCGTAGATTCGACGTAAACGAGACAGAGTGGGTGGAAGACCTTCCGTTTCTGGCCCGCTAGTCTTAGAGACCTACACTTTATGAATTTCACGAACACAATTGCGGTAAGCATTGATATAAGACCCATAATTCAACAACTCGCGCGTCTAAGTGTAATGATATAATAACTACTTATTGATATTCATGTTAGTGCGAAAACTGAAAGTGAACATTGTTAAACAGGATAGAGGGCCGTAAAAACTGTATGCTAATGGCGACATTGCTGACGAAGGCCGGCAGGCCCGTATAGGGCTTGTAAATAGCATAAGTAAGTACCAGTAATAATATTGCATTCGAGTATCGCGTTATTGTTTTTTTATTTCGTTAATTAAGCTCTTCGGAAGGATAGAGACTATCCATGCAGGTATCTTAAATATAACAACAAGTCCCAGTTTTATTTGGCAGCGTATATTTAGGGTACAATGTTCAAGGTTTGTAGTTGACCCTAAAAACCAGTTGAGACAATCCCCATGACTTAAAGCTAATAAAAAGATTCGCGGCATGCAGCTTGTTTTGAAACTACAATGAATCTCAAGGCGATAATAAATTGATCAGAGGCCCTGCGCTGTAATTAGGGTTGCCAGATACGGGCTTATCATTTCTTGGACATTTCTGGGGTTACAAACGGAGTTGGAGCTTTAGAATCCAAATTGAAATGTTCTACAAATACAAATAGAAATACAAAACTACAAATGTTCGCTGTTGGATGGACAATAGAAAAAATATTACAAAATTACTAGTTAGGTACTAACCTATTTTAAAAGAGAAAAATAAAATGATTTTAAAAACATATTTATTTATTATAATTCCATACAAAAACACGTATTAGTATTTTTATTTCGAAAAAAAAATAATAAATTAAACGTAAATTTCTCAATAAATTCTCAAACACATTCGGTTTAACCAAACTTCGGTGGTTCAACCTAAACTTTTCGACATTCGACAACTGTTTTGACAAAATAATAAAAAAATCAGTAAGAAAATCAGAGGCATTTATTTTTTGTTTGTTACTTTACATAGCAATTAAATATTTAAGTTAAATTAAATCCAATAAGAAATTAAACTAGCATTCTTCTTAACATCATCAGAATTTTAACTTCGAAACATTGAAATATTTATCTACAAAATAACTATTTAATTTTTTTATCAAAGTTTCAAATATCACTTAATCTGGTATTTAAAATTTACCAAGGACAGGTTATTGTGGAAAACCACCAAGGATTCAGCATTATTTGGCAGGAGTTCATTACGTTTTTGTTCGTAGTTTTCCTGCCTCCGAGAAAAGTCGCTCAGAATATACGGAGCTTCCAGGAGGTGATAAAAATATTCGTGCTAAAAACTCATGCAAAGAAACTTGTGATTATTCTTAGCCCATCAACCGTATGGACATTGGCCTTTAGGCAGCAAATCATCATTTAGATATCTATCTAGTTCTGATGCAATTAGATTTGTTACTTCTGTAACTATATTGTGAGCCTTTGCTGCAGCGAGTTCCTCGTGGCAGCTCCAAAACGTTTTGTGTATGTCTTCATTGTTGCATTGTGAGGAAGACGGTGCTGGCTGACAACTTCATCATCACTGCTTGTATTTTCTTTCTCATCACTCCTTCTTACATATTCTGCTAGAAAGGCACGACATATCAAAGGTACAGGTGTCTGGTGTAAAAAAAAACATTTTGTAGCGCGGGTCTAACAATATAGCTTGGCTGTAGTGTTTGTCACCTTCAATCTGCCTAAAACGTATATCCATCCCCTCTTTTAGTGTCAAAAGCATAGTGCTCATATTAAGCCACTTGAACTTATTTTTTGGTCAAGTATTTGGAAAGTGTCATAACGTTGGGTATTATTTCTGATATACAAGAGTCAGAAGAGCTGACCATCTCAGTGATTTCTTCAAATGGTTGGAGTAAGGAAAGGCTTTCTTTTAAAATATCCCATTGTCTCTCTGTTATATTTTGAAAGTTTAGCGCATCACTATTGTCTGATATGTATGAAGAAACAGCTTGTTTTTGTGTCAGTAATCTCTCTATGATTCAAAAGGTATTGTTCCAACGCGTACCTACTGACGTCTTGAATTAATTGATGCTTTGTGTATTAAGCTCAGTCTGTATTAGCTTTAGTTTTTCTTGAGCTGGTTTGGAGTGATGAAAGTGAAGCTACTATGTGATGGCCTATGGCCGCTATGGTTTCATTATCATTCTTGCGCTTCTAAAGCATCGTGAATAACTCGCTGCAAAGTGTGGATAAAGCACGGTTTTCCTTCAAAAGGACTGTCATTTACGGCTTTCACGATATTGCGTCCGTTGTTTGTTGTCACAACATGAGTTTTGTGTGTAATGTAATGCTCCATGCATTAGCTATTTCTTCTAGGGCATACCGGTTTTTTTCTGCTGTATGCTGTTGTGTGAACGATTTCATTTGTAGAACTCTATATTGCAGTATAAAATTGTTGTCAAGCCAGTACACAGTAAAACTTAAAAAGCATAGCATATAATTGATGCACGTTCACATGTCGCTTGTAACTGAAATAGTTTTAGCTCTAGAACTGGTCGAAAATATTTCTTTTCAATAGTTCGTATAGCTGAGGTAAAACAGTTTCACTCAAGTATTTCCAGCTTGGCATCTGGTATTTAGGCTTTAATACTGCCATCAACCGATTAAATCCAGCATCTTCTAGAACCGATACAGGTTGGTTATCCAACGCTATCATTTCTGCTATTGCTTTTTGAATTTGTTGAGCCCTTGAATCATCTATCCTCTACTTAATTTCAAATGAACCCGCAACAGACACTTGATGTTGGGAAGACACCGTCGTCGGTGTCGCCGTAGGTGGGACAGTTGTGTTCGATGTGGAAACACTGGTTGAGGTGGGGGTGCCGCCCCGTGTTTTTGTAACTTTGTGGAAAAAAAACAATTGTTCACGAATTTCGGGACAGTATAGTGTAATTACTGGACACGGGACCACACGTGAAATTCCGGGACTTTCCCGGAAATCCCGGCCATCTGGCAACCCTAGCTGTAATTGTACTCGTACTTCTGCTGACGACTAAGTATCGGTATCTACGAGTAAGTTCGTTACAGCTTCGTGGAACCAGACCTTTGGATATTTGTTTCTGTAGCCTAAAGTTCATAAAAACATCTATTAGAGTGCCTGGTATAGTTTTTTACTGAGTTTTCCTGTCCATATCCTATTAACATGTAGATCATTTTAACGTAACACGAACGCATAACTATGATAAGAGATTTAACTATTATGAAAATAGATTTTGCAAATTTTCTCTAGGGGTAACAAAATGCGGGTTGAGCTTACTTATATATTTATGAGCTTAAAAAAATATATGGTCAGACTGGGACCACTTTGTTTCCATAAAAAAGTGCATGACGTTTATTGTGTGTGGTGTCGTCTGGATGACGAAGTGAGACTGGTCTGGATTGGTTAGATAATTAGATTATTTAATAATTTCTACTACTATTTTATCTTGTCCTACTGATGTTTTAAATGCATGCGGATGTTTGTTATTTCATCACAACCGCCGCGCCGCACCCGTATCCAATTTGATTTTAATGTTGCCCGTCTAAAGCATAATCCTAAAAAGTAATCTTTATGAAGCAATGAAGCAGAACTTATGAGAAGTAGCGATATTGTCTGCCCAATCATGGACAATAGCGCATCATTTGATTTTGAAAGGATTTTCAAACACAAATATCTAGAAAAAGATCGAAAAACTTGTGGAACTAATTTACAGAATGTTTGTATTTCAAACTCTTACTTTAGAAGTTATTGTAATTCAAAGATTCGTCTAGTCTAAATGAATATATTTCGTTATTATCAGTTTTTGAGTAATTCAAATCATTCAAATCAGCTCAGCCGTTTTGGCATGAAACATCAAACGTCCACACAAACTTTTGTATTTGTAGTATTAGTAAGATTTTACATTATTAATCGTGAATTATGGTATGGTTATAGGTATGTGATATTACTATTATAATTAGTATAATAGTTAGAATGAATGAATGAATGAAAATTCTTAAAACCTTAAAACTAATCAAGTCAAAGTCAAAGTCAAAAGATGATTTATTCAATACAATCACAAGGATCACTTTGAAACGTCTTACATACTAGGTGAATTTAGGTGCCAATTCATCCTAACCCAAGCTCGAGAAGAATTGGCAAGAAACTCGTCTTAGTCCTAGCGCTTTTTTATATGATCCATCTTATAACTACCTTAACTACGAAATACAAATACAAGTATACATTTCAAGTGTGTCGGTTAACTGTCTGACGGCAGAGCGACGTGAGGCCATGCATTCTTATCAATAATATAGTCATCTATATTATAATAAGCTTTCTTCAAAAGACTACCTTTAATGTATGCTTTAAATTTCTTAATAGGTAGTTTAGTAGCATTTTCAGGAAGCTTATTATAGAAGCGCACCGTGTTCCCCATAAATGACTTATTAACTTTTTCTAGTCGAAACCTAGGGATGTATAATTTATGTTTATTCCTAGTGTTGATTTTATGAAGGTCACTATTTTGCTGAATCCCATCTCTAGTTTTATGTGTATATAACAAATTTTCATATATATATTGTGAAGCTATTGTGAGAATATTAATTTCTTTGAATATTTCTCTCAAAGATTCTCGTGGTTTCATTTTATAAATGGCACGTATTGCCCTTTTTTGAATTACAAATATTTTACCAATATCAGCTGCTTTCCCCCAGAGAATGATGCCGTATGACATAACACTATGGAAGTAACTGAAATAAACTAGTCTAGCTGTAGCTTCATCAGTAAGCCACCGTATCGCACGAACTGCATATGCAGCGGAACTAAGCCTACCAGCAAGCGTTTCAATTTGTGGTCCCCACTGTAGTTTTGCATCAATATTAAGACCTAGGAAGCTCGTGGAATTTACAAGATTCATTTCAATGTTGGACGGGCTATGAATAACATTTGGCAAAGTGAATTTGATACATTTAGTTTTTTTGGAATTAAGCAAAAGATTATTTACAGTGAACCAGTTAAGAACTAACGATAAGGATTCATTTACGTTATCGCATATACTGGTTTTACCTCTATCAACTTTAAAAATTAAAGACGTATCGTCTGCAAATAAAACTATATCACAAATATTTTTTACAAAAAAAGGTAAATCATTAACGTATACTAGGAATAAAAAAGGGCCTAGTATCGATCCCTGAGGTAGCCCTATATCAATAATTGATCCCAAAGACCTCTCACCACCCACGTCTACTTTCTGGACTCTATTGGATAGATAAGACTGTATGAGGTCAATCGCCCGGTTTTTAATGCCATAATATTTTAACTTTGTGATTAGGGTTGCACGACTCACACAGTCAAAGGCCTTAGATAGATCGCAGAATACCCCAACTGCATCCTGTGACTTCTCCCAGGCCTCAAATATATGCTTTAAGAGCGCTATACCTGCATCAGCTGTTGATCGACCTTTAGTAAATCCGTATTGATTACTATGTAGCAGGCCGTTAACGTTAAAGTGGTATAATAACTGATTAAGAATTATTTTTTCAAAGATTTTACTTAAAGCAGGTAATATCGATATCGGTCTATAATTAGCGAGATCACTTTCACTTCCAGACTTAAACATAGGAATGAGTTTACTGTGTTTCATGAGATCGGGAAAAACTCCCTCGTCGATACATCTATTAAAAATATAAGCTAAACATGGTGCAATATCTAAGATAATGACACCCAGCACCTTTTTAGACATTCCCCAAAGATCTTCTGTATTATTATATTAATTAACTTGAATGCTTTTACAATACTAGCCTCGTTAATGTAGCTAAAACTAAACTCATTCTTACATTTTGCAACACTAGATTCTAATAGAACGGAAGCTCTGGAGGCTGAAGAGTTTAACGATTTGGTCACTATATTTGGTATATCTGAGAAAAACTATCAAATGCATTCGCAACATCCTGTTCCTTTGTCAAAATTGTACCATTTATATTTAATTTGAACTGTATATTGCGAGCCCTTGATTTACCTGTTTCATTATTAATTAATTTCCAAGTTGCTTTTATTTTATTTGTTGAATTTTCTATTATTTTTCTCAAAAACAGTGACTTAGCCGCATGACAAACATTTTTGAAGACTTTTGAGTAATTCCTAACATATAAGATAAAAACTGGATCATCTAACATTGTCTCTCTGGTAGCATATAATTCATACAATGTATTCCTACTTCTATAAATACCCGGTGTAGCCCAGTCGACAAATCTAGCACAATTTTTTAATATAACAATTTTATAACTAATTTTATTTACGAAAAATTGTGTACAATGGGCGGTCTTATCGCTAAGTATTGTAATACTAGTTATTACAATTCTAACGCGTAGGTAAAGATTATGTATCTATGCTGGCGCTTACACTAGCTGACTAGGTACTTAGGTAGGTCCTTATGATAATGTTCACTAGGTATAAGGTGCTAACTCTCGTAGCTCTTGATTAAAGTGTTATATTATCATTACACAATCAGGAACCGTATTTACATAAAACCTGTTTATATTTTATGGATTTTATCGCATAAATATTCACTAAGCAGGGAAGATTACCTATTAGTAAGCTGACCTACAATGAGATATTTTTATTATTGATTTAAGTGTAGGTTACTTTGTTTATTTATGTTTTATTTAACCTTATTCATGTTACTTTTTATTGAAACACTAGCTGTCCGCGCGCAGCTTCGCCCGTGTTTATGGTTTTTCTCGGGACAAACAAATTTTCCCGGAATAAAAAGTAGCCTATGTCACCTGCGGATAGTGTAGCTTTCCAACGGTAATCATTTTTCAAATCGGTCCAGTAGTTTCGGAGCCTATTCAATACAAACAAACATACAATCAAATCTTTATTGTATAGTAGCGACCCGCCCCGGCTTTGCACGGGTGCAATGCTGATACTAAATATACTACAGAATGTCTTTATATACAACGTTATCTAGGAGAATAATATAACCTAAGAGTTAAATCTAATCTATTTAAAAAAATACGGGTTGCACTCCGGGAGTGCCGACAGACGTAAAAACTTATGTTGGCGCGTTAGAGTTTAGTAATAAATCACTTCAAAATCAGTAATTATGGCGACTGCCAACCAAAACTGAACGAACACAGATTATGCAATATTTTTTATTCAGAATGTAGATAATATATCAAAGAACCTAGCTCAGTAAACTTCTCAATACAAAAGTAGACTGTAAACATGTGAATTAAGGTTTATTATTAAATGGGGCGAGCGCGGCAGCCGGCTGCGTCTATATCAAAGAACCTAACTCAGTAAACTTCTCCATACAAAAGTAGACTGTAAACATGTGAATTAAGGTTTATAATCAAATGGGGCGAGCGCGGCAGCCGGCTGCGTCTATATCAAAGAACCTAACTCAGTAAACTTCTCCATACAAAAGTAGATTGTAAACATGTGAATTAAGGTTTATAATCAAATGGGGCGAGCGCGGCAGCCGTCTCGGTAACGGTGTCGCGAATCCAGAGGTTTTACCTTATCTAAAAATATGCGTACCGCGCTAAAAGAAGTTTTCACTTCAAAAACCGCATAAAAATCTGTTGCGTAGTTTTAAAGATCTAAGCATACATAGGGACAGACAGACAGCAGGAACCGACTTTCTTTTATACTATGTAGTGATATTGAAACATGAAAGCCACGGGCAGAAGCTGGTTAAAACTAAAGGTTATTTATTTAAGACAGCTAGCGATTAAACTATACTTTTAATAGATTGTGTTTCTAATGGTTTTCGCTTCCGTTTGATACGTATTATTAGGTAGGTATTATTGATATATCTATTGTTTTATCTCTACGATGCATATCTAGTTATGTTGTTAGGTAAGTCGAGTCAAATCATCTTGTAGACAGATGACTCAAGCTTCCTTATAAATGTCTCAGCAAAAATTTTAATGTCTACTTTGTTAAATAACGTCAAAAAGAACAATTGCCTTCGTCCGTGAGTGACAACCGTGTATCCACTCATTTTAAAAGCAAATAAAATGGTTCAACATTGAAAATATAATAGCTATTGTGGCAGTGCAGAATTACTGGACTCATGTCTGTTTGAGCGACAGATTGAGAGAAATGTGATTTTTGACGGCTTTTCAGAATCTTATAGAACACGTCTACGGGAAGGACACGCTTTGTTCCCGAAATAATTTCGCTCCATATTCATGCGTTTTATTTTGGTTTTGTCTATATTTTACTAAATTTTTAGAATTTGGTAAACTTATCATTAATTTGTTTGTATTACGTTCTTGTTGACCTGGTGAACTTCGCTCCACCTCAAATTTATTTTATTATAAACCACAGTAATGAGACGAAAGAAATAAAAAAAATCAAAACGATGGAGATATTTTTGAGTTTTTTAAGAATTCACGCACGGCAATTGATTTTTTATATTTAGAGATAATTTTTTAAGAGCTTTTTATAAGTACTTAGATATGGATTAGTTATGCTTATAAAACACAAGAACGCATTTTTATATTAGTGAAAATATGCAGATAAATGATAATATAATTAGACAACATAGTAGATTAGAACGTAGTGATTTACATCGTAATAGAAATGTTTTACAAGCTAACATGTTTGATCAATTAATTTTATAAATTATATTTAAATGCATCTACTCATTGTCCATATTAAGCAGACCTCGTACAGAGATGTAGAGATGAGATCTAGAACACGATATTGCCTGATGACGACGAACTGTCTTGTATCATATGTGAACAAGTAACATGGATAAGAGTCTTGGAGAGGAACACAGGATTTCGTGCTAGCAGTAACAGTACCTAATGATGAAGTATCTAATACCTTTTATAATAAATTAAATATGAAAGACCCAACACAAAAAAAGACCAATAATTAAATTGCATACCCATTTTCGTAACTAATTCACTTCACTTGTAATAAATAGTTCTTTGAGATCACGTTAACGAGATATGCGTGCACGTTACCGGTGGTACATCGTCACCGTACGCGAGAAGGGTCGATGCGCGTGAGTCGCGGGACAATCGGCGCGGGCGGCTGGCCTCAAGGATCGCGTGCTGCCTGCAAAGGCTTCTGTGCGAATGTCGCCACACTACCGCCTACCGCTGAAGATTCCTTCCATGCGAGATAAGGATAAGGCCGAACATCCAATGTTGCCAATGTCGCCAGTGTTGCCATTGATATCCGCCCGCTCAGATTAACGATCGTGCTATCAAGACGGTCAACATTCATCTTCAAGTATTAGGTTGATTTCACGTCACGCATTTTCAGTTATGAATTATTCAATATTCAGCAAAATACCTAAATATTTCTTTGTTCGTATTCTATTGTTTCGGTATTTATGGTACTTCTTAGTCGTTTCAAGTATCAAGGTCATTAGAACCTTTAGTTCACATTATTTTGTTTTTATACTAGTACTTACATGTTGATTTAAAAGGGTTTGCACATGCATGCAAGCAATAGCCCTAATGCGTCTATCATCTCTCATTTGTTGTTGAATTCGTTATTTTTCTACTTATTATTTATCCCACAATTGTATTCGCTTGCCGAAATCGTAGCGACGAAAAGTTCCGACTACGTTGTCCGCGTGTAGCCTCCGTATTAGCTGGACAAGGTGCAGAAGATATAATGTATTCCTTGATTTCTCAAATAAAAATAGCATTTACTTTCTTGATTGCGTATTTTCCAAGATTCATACTGTCTCTACCTACGATGTGTATTCAAAGAGGAGTCTCTTCAAATTGTTGTAAGACAACCAGGTTCCCCAGGGAACGACAGCGCGGGCTCCTAATGAGCTGTCCGATATAAGGCGATTTATCTTAGTTAATATCCGCGTCTTTTGTAAATTGCCGCCGTTTGTATTGTAGCAGCTTTGTTTCAACTTTTCTTATATTCCGGAAGCTCAGAAGTAGGTACCTAATTATTAATTGACGGATATTTGGAGCAACGGCGAGGTTGAAGGTTCAGAAAAAAGAGGGTTGAAATGATTGAAAAACTACTTCAGCAAACTGACTTCTATAATTCCTCATAAATTCATTACTCAATTAAAAGTTCAATACAAAAATTATTTTACTATTGTTTAAACCTTAGGGGTGGTATTTTTTATTAAAATATAAATGTGGCCAAATAATCCTGGACATTACACACAGCATCATCTAGCCCCAAAGTAAGCAGAGCTTGTGTTTTAGGTACCACATGACTGATATACTACTTATATACTTTTTAAATACATACATATTATACATAGAAACACCCAGTCCCAGACCAAATGGAAATGGTAAAACGTAGAGACTCCCTAAGAACACAAGAATTTTCCAAAACGGTTCATAAATGACGGGGTTATAAAGTAACAAAAATAAAAAAATACTCACAATAATAATGAATTGAGAATCCCATATTTTGTAGAAGTTAAAAATCTCAATGGTTCATAATAAATAAATACCTTGGTCTAACCACTTAATTCTTGAGCTCGGCAATTCTCTTTTGATCCTTATTTTCCTTGACGTAATTGTAGAGAAAACCATTGACACAACGAACTGTCGGAGTTTCTAATATAGACCGAGCTCCTGTTTAGATTTTTTGAATTATTTTTAGGCCGCGCTTATGTCCTAGGTAATAGATTCAAGTACCTAATACCTGCAACTATTGTTTGCCCCGTCGAGTATCGAACCAGCACCATTTCGCGTCTCAGCTCGCCAGACATCCATTGCCATTGTGGTCGTTAAATTTGTAAACTTACATAACATTGCGTTGAAATGAATTCGGCTTTAAAGAATCGCTATTAAACTCGATAGTGATAATTCCACGCGACCCGCGCAAGGTCCCGCCGCGGTCAAGTGCGACCGCCGCCTTGTATGGCAAGCAGGCTGCGCGTTTAGCGTGTACGTATACGTAGGTTAGGTATGTGCCAAAAATGCAGAGTATTGTAAGTTTACTTACTCTGGAAATTGGTGGATATTGATGAACAATCAACACAACACCATCTTCCTCATACCAAGCATACGAGTTGCTTGTACCTACTTTGGAAACCGAATTGGGACTTCAGACATAGACAACATGTTGTTCATCACACAAATGTTTGTCCTCGCGGAGAATGGAACCATCAACCTACAGCGTAGAAGGCAGAGTTACCAACTGAGTTGAGAATAATTAATAGTTTCATATTAGTTATATTGTAAAATTAAGTTGTATCGACTTCTTAACTATTCTAAGATAACGCACACATGCACTAATTAGTGAATCCCATTAGCTGGTCAGTCAAATCTGACCTGTATTGCACGCACACTTTAACTCATTCATTCTATTCATTTACACTCATACTAAACGCACGTCATATTCATCGCAAATATCCACACTTAGCTGTTCAACACACACATAAATGACTTTAGTTTCTTCTTACCCACAATTTTTTTTAACCTACTTATTGTTTCATTTCCTTACTGTTGTAATACATTATTTTGTACAATATTACGGAAGAGGCTAGCTACTCACGATACAGGGAATCCTAGTGCGAGAGCTAGTGTCCACAAGCCCCTAACATTTTCAAGCTGACAATAATTACCTACCTACTAACTTAATACTAAATGAGAACCTACTTACATTGTTAATTAATGTAGGTGTAGTTTATTGTAATTTTTTTTGTTAGTTTGTTATTGTTTCTGTTCATTGTTTTTTGTGTGAAAAATAAAGTTATTATTATTAAGTAACATACTAGGGCTATAGACAGCTTTAAAAGTAAACGTTCTTTAAAGTGTCAAATTAATGCCTTGCAAACAACTCCATTTAAAACTTTTGTGTATTAAGTTCTTAGTAAAGTAAGTTCAGCCAATTTTCTTCTAAGAGAGGCTTATTTAGCTGAGACAGGCTGCACATGATGGAGTGCCTTATGTACAGAGCGGATAACTAGCTCATTTCGAAACCATCTTTAGCAGTCACACCGCATCCGCGTCCTTATAAGATCGCCTTCGACATTAGGTGAATTCACCAACACATCCTTCAAATTAACCGCAAATAAATCAATGTTGACGTAGAAAGGTCCCCAGCGACGTGACACCGTGAACTGAGTTATTCCTAATGAAACCCGAAACTCTGAGCCCTTTACTAAGTTCCTATCGTTCATATTTACAAATACTTAATATATTGAGCGTTATTTTAGTATGATATTTTATTTCTTTTATTATACTTTTTTATTATAGCATATCTTGTCAGTAAAGTTTTCTATGAGGAATGAATCTATCCGTTTGGATTTGGACAGAGAAATCATCTGATGGATGCCACTGAATGACATCATTTTACTGGACCGAGGCAGTCGTAATATTAATTAATATTTATTTATCTACCCGTTCGTGACTAAGTCCGCGTGTATACAACTTAAATCTCTATAACATCTAAAATTATCATGGTTTTGGACATCACGAGATAAAATGTTTAGAGTTTATCGTGATCATGGCGCATGCAACTGTGCCGAAATATCGGGAAGCGGAAAAACTCATATATCATGGTAAATATCCCGTTTCGAGTGAAAATGTAATCTCTCTTTTAGCCAAGTTCCAGAAATCAAGGCGTGATGAAAGAAAGAAAGAAGCATTTTTTATTCAATAAAATAACAAAAACCATTTTGAATCGTCTTCTTATGAATCTAGGTGAATCTAGGTTCCGGTTCCTAACCTAAAATAACCTAAACCCAGTTCAAGAGGAATCTGGCAAGAAACTCGTCTGGTCAAAACGGTTTTTGTATGGTTCTTCCTAGTTTTGTTACGGATGCCGAGTCGAGTAAGATTCGTCATGTGAAGCATATTTCAACAACTAAGTTGAAGAATAAGCTAACAAAAAGTTTAGTCCTATCAAAATTGCTTCAGTAGCTCTAACGCGAATTGTGTAAAGGTAAGAGGGAAGGCAGACAGACAGAAATTCGAAAATTTTTGAACATCTACATTTTTGAACATCTACCGCAGTATTATAGTTCTTATATACATTATAATATAATATAATTATAGGTAATATTTCTATCACGTTCGGTATATATGTAAAATTCAATTGATTTTCTTCTTAAAGTAGGTAGAAGACATAAGAAGAAACATACAAAAAAGCGCTAGGAACAGGGCAAATTTATTGACAAGTCTTCTCGGACTTGCGATAGAAGAAATTGGGATCTAAACTCAACTAGCCTGTTAGACGTTTCAAAATATTCTGTTGTATTATATAAAAATAATTTTAATTTGAATTGAATCCCTATTAATATTATAAATGCGAAAGTAACTCTGTCTGTCTGTTTGTTACGTTTTCACGCCTAAACTGAACCGATTTTGATAAATTTTGGTATAGCGATAGATGGGACCTTGGAGAAGGACATAGGCTACTTTTTATGTAGGTACCACGCGTGCGAAGCCGCGGGCAGAAGCTGGTTAGAATATACATTCTTTCTACATACACTTAGTAGAGCCTATGACACTATTATCCGAATACCTACTAATATGCCTAATCTACCTTCTTGTCTAAATAAAGAACAATAGAATAAGTAGTAGATATTCCCAGAGTGTATTGTCCTGGGCAATAAACACAGTTTCTCGAACTATTAGGCTTCGCAAAGGTGTCAATCTGTTAGGTAATACATACCACGTAATAACTGATAGGTCGCATGGCTCGGGACCGGAATACCAACCATCGAGGAAACATACAATACACTTTTCATCCGCGGACCTCGACCCTCTTTGCATGTTACGAAATATTGATTAAGTACACTAGGTACTTATCTGTACATATTATTAGCAAGGTCCTTGCGCCGCGTCTGTCTGTCTGAACGCGGTTAACTCAAAAACTACCGAACGGATTTACATACGGTTTTCACCAATGAACGGAGTGATTAATGAGGAATGTTAAGGTCTTTGATAAGGTCTTCCTCAACTATTTATAAAACCATGTAAAGTGTTATAAAGTACCTATCATAAGTGGATGTGTATTTCTAAAATATTTATGTGTTCTATCAGTCATCTGGTCACCATAATACAAGCTATGCTTAGTTACGTGTTGCGTGGATTGACCACCAATATTTATATTTATAATAACTGCTGCCTGCGGCTTCGCACGCGTGGTACCAACATAAAAAGTAACCTGTTCTTCTCTAAAGTCCCATATATCTTTATACCGAAATTCATCAAAATCGGTTTAGCGGTTTAGGCGTGAAAACGTGACAGACAGACAAGAGTTACTTTCACATTTATAATATTAGTAGGAATAACATTCATCGTTAACCATTTAAGATGTGGCCTAAAACGCCACTTTATTAGTTTATTATAAATACCAAAGTGTGGGTGGTTATACATATAGATATAATATTTATAAGTTTGTGATTCAATCACACGTCTGAACGTCTAAACAAATTTGGATGAAGCTTATGTAGATGTCAGTGATCTAGAATAATATATCTAGTATGGTATATAGTAGGTACCTTAGTAATAAGTATGTAAATTTATTTTAAAAAACATCAAGGCCGAAATAAGTATGATAAATCTTTCCACTTGAAAAGTTATCTTTGGACAGCGACGACCTATTCGTTACAATTTGACGTGTTATAATCAGCAGGTAAACTAGGTAGGTCCTACTATGTATACAAGAGTTCTTCGCAATTTTGTCTGCGTGTCTCTAACATATCTGTCTGTCTTCTAGTCACTTCTTTCTTAAACCTATCTGTAGCCGAATCTTGAGGAGACTTTTATCTTCCTCTTGATTAAAAAAAACACGCACTGATAGAAAAAAACTTTTTACAAAATAATTTTATAAAACATATCTTCACAAGCTTGTAACATAATTTTCTCTATTAGGCAGTAAACGCTACAGGGCAAGAAACATCTTAGTACGCGACGGGGTCTACACACTACAAATGATTCATTTGCATTTTATGTTGCAGAATTACGTTGCTCTAGTTACAGCAAGAAAATATATCTGCTTGTATATGCAACTTCAATGATTTACTCGTATGTAAACGTTAGTGCAACCGACGATGGTTTCTTGAAAAGTGTATTTATTGCACTAGGTTTGATCCACTTGCTCAATCTAGAGACTCCTGTCCAGTCTTTGGTAAGAAAAAGCAACATATCGTAGTAACTGGAAGAGAAAGAAACGAATAAGATTGATATGATGCTGTGATTGCTTGCCATCACAGCGTCGCAGATTAATAGTTCTAGACCATTATATTGTATATTGTATTGTAAGCTGCTCCGCTGTCGTCTGATTACCCTCACGATGTCGTTCGGTGATGTAGGTGATGGTTCGCCTTTTGTTCGCCTTTTGGTGGTCGTGCGTTCCCCGGACGACCATTCCGAGACTTTTAGCTTGCTCTACTCTACAGATAATGCTCTACTTTTATGTCTCTAATGTATTCTAATGTAAAAATAAAAATAAAAATAAATATCGGTGAACAATGCACACAATACCATCTAGCCTAAAATTAAGCATAGCTTGTATTATGGTGACTAGATGACTGATATAATACCTACCTATATATTTTGAAATACATACTTATGATACTTTATAACACCCAGACATATGTAGAACAAACACATATGTTTACTATACGAATGATTATCCTGGGAGGGAGTTGAACCCTCAACCTACAGAGCAGAAGGCAGAGCTACCACCATCTGAGCTGACAGGCCAGCCATGAACATAGTATATCGTCAGACTTACGGAGAAGCAATACTGAGAAGCTGATAATAGGAATATAGCAATTGATGTCGATGAGGTAGCCAAAGAACACGTTTCCGATAAGACCGCCAACTCGGCCGACGGTCAGTGAGATCGCGGCTGCCATTACCCTGAACATAGAAAAACAATAAATTTAAGGAAATAAATATCATGACAGTGCCTTGTCAGTATATAAACGAAATAGTATGTTCACATCGTTTGTTTAAAAAAATAGGGAAAAGTGTACGCTTCTATAACAAGGTCCCAAGCGACGTGTTAGATTTGTCGATTGGAAAATTTAAAAACGTAATAAAACAAAAACTGCCTTGCCTATTAAAGCATATTATAAATATCAGATTATTTAGATGACAAAAAAGCTTGGAATGCATCTGCTCCAATCCAACTCGATCAAACAAAATGTGTTAAGACCAGACGACTTTGTTGCCGGATTCTTCTTGAACTGGGGTTAGGAGAAACCGGCACCTACATTCACTAGCATGTAAGAAGACGATTCAAAGTGGTCCTTGTGATTTTCATTACATAGTATAAAACAAAATCGCCTCCCGCTGTCTGTCTGTCCCGTTGTATGCTTAGATCTTTAAAACTATTCAACGGATTTTGATGCTGTTCTTTTTAATAGATAGAGTAATTCAAGAGGAAGGTTTATATGTATAAAACATGCATAATATAGTAGAGAAACACTGAAAATTTTAGAGGTTTCTTATGTGGTGTTGTAAATAAACACATAACGCTGGCTGAACTCTACAAGATAGATCGAAATAATGTACTACAGACAGTATTGTACACCCTCAAAAGGTCTACAAAAAAGTCTGCGATGGTATATTGCTTTCTCTTAGGGATAACCATTCTGTAGTATAATTAGTATCAGCATTGCACCCGTGCAAAGCCGGGGCGGGTCGCTAGTATTAAATAAAGAATGATTTGATTGAATTTCCTAAACACAATTATGGTGATGTATGGACAGGCTAGCTGGCAACTGGCTAATTTATGGGGAATTAAATGTCCCTACAATCTTGGCTGAGAAAGGATTAAAGCGAACACTATACATTCTCTATAGCTATCGGGGAAACCACGTCCCGTCTGCGCCACGTGGTTAACACTTCTGTTCTGCAGTGTACCCGTTGGCAGGTATGATATAGATTTTGCAAAAGTATGTGCAATACAATAGAATAACTTCCAATGTAAATAACTTGCTTGGGTACGTCGTTTTTACTTTTCCACCATGATCTAGATATGTGGAGAAAACAATTACATAACAAACTACTTATTACTTAGTTAAATAATGATTAGTTGTTCAGTTCGCGATTTACAGTAACTCACCTAAGATGCGTAGGGTACATGTCCACTAGCACGCAGAGCACGATACTAGTGGCGAGCGAGGTAAACGCCTCGAAGATGCAGGACAGAACCAAGTTCTCCGTGGCGTTCCGCACGTAGAAAAGACCAGCAGTCGCCACACCGCCTATACCCACACTGATGACTACGGGAAAAGTAAATACGATTATATTGTAAGTACATACCTAGTTATAGGTATAGTATTAAGTCCTTATCAGAATTAAAAATACTACAAACAATACTTACTCAAGAAAACCTTTGCTCCGATTTGATGAACACACAGTGGTAGCCATAACGATGTGGGGATACAAGACAGGCCGATGATCAACGTGCGCCAGTACACACCGCTATTGATTTCCCTCAAACAGTCGTAAGGGTCTGGTATATCTGCTGGGTCGTTTACGATGTTTGAGACGTCGCACACTGATGCACGAGTGTTGGGGAACTTGCTCTCGAACTCGTCGTAACGGTCAAACAACTCGGGGAACCACATCATGAGGGTGTAGTAGCTGAAAAAATTGTGCATATTAGCAAAATATGTAAGAAAGTAACCATGTAGGGGAGCAATATTGAAACCTGGTAAGTATTATGAATACCTACCATGTGGTAAGTCCGAACTGGATAAAACAGGTGAGAATAGTGTTCTTGAGGTAAGGATGTTGGCATATCTCTTTGGTGTCGTCCCAGGCCGCATTACACAATACTTTCAGGTCCCTAGCTTTGCACATGCTAAGTTTTCGAAGGGACGTTTGAACACCACTGGTTGATGGCTTCACTAGGCTTTTGATCTGTAAATTATCCCAATACTACGTAACACGTCCGAATCGCAAAATAAAATAAATACCAACCTACTTAGGGCTCCCACACATAACTGCGAATTCGCATCACATCGCAAATATCTGCGAGCTCGCACGAATGCACCGCAAGAACTTCTGATCTGACGCCAAGTTTAGTCCGTTCTGAGACAGCCTAGGGGAAAGATGCCGGCGGGCGCCGCCGTCGTTATGTGGAAAATGGCGGAATATGACGTGGATTTTTTCATATCTTGAATATTTTCATATATTGAGGAGCTATGCTATTAATTATATATGCTCATTCTAAATGACTCAAAAAATATATCTTCTTCTATTCTCAAACCATAGTATTTTCGAGTAAAATAGTTCCCATCAGTGTACATAATCATAATAAATAGATGCACCAAAACCTTCTTTTTATTTTATATCTATTTAACATTAACAGCAGTGCAACAATCTTTTTGCGATCCATGTCACTATTCCTAAAAACACGTCCAATACGGCTGACTACCGTTGAAGGTATGGTCACCTGAACCAACGCTTTGCCGCACAAAATCGTATCGCAGCAATTCTCATCGCAAGTTCCTGCAATGTCGCATCGCATCGCGGTTTTGTGTGGGAGCCCTTAGGTAATTATCTATTTTACTACCAACATTCTTGAAAAGTGGAGATAGTATGCGATGCTGCAAATGGTCACTAGGAGTCATCTATGAATGAAAATGCATAAACAACTCCAAAGTAAAAATAGATAAAGGGAACAAGCGCTAGATAAGCTAAATGAATGACTAGTGGTCAGGTCCCAAGCCGATTCAATAATATCTCCATTAAAAAAACAGGTCCCAAGCCGATTCAATAATATCTCCATTAAAAAAAACATGTATGGGTTTTTGTTTTTTTTTAATGTTTCCAAATCAGTATTTTTTTTCGATATATAGTAAAGCCTTTCTGACCGTGGTAGTTGTCTTGTAATTTCATCATAAATCCAACAATTAAAAAAAAAAATTACCATTTTAAAGTTTTCTATTTACCAATTATAAATATAAATAAATAAATAATCCCGGACATTTCACACAGCATCGTCAGGCCCCAAAGTAAGCAGAGCTTGTGTTATGTGTACCACATGACTGATATACTACTTATATACTTTTTTTTGTTTGTAAATACATACATATCATACATAGTAACACCCAGACCCGAGACAAATACTTGTAGATCATACAAACATTTGTCCCGCGGCGGGAATCGAACCCGCAACCTTCTGCGTCTCAGCCGGACCTTAGCCCACTGCGCTACAGAGGTCGTCAACCTAGTCAAGTCAAAAATTGAATTTCTGTCTCGAAAAACTGTTCTAGAAACATCCTGTTATCTTTAAAAGTCCTATTTAATGATATGCACACGGGTAGTAAAATAAAATAAAAATGCATCCCACTTTACATGTAGGGAAGGTATCCCAAAACGATTTTTTTTAAAACGAAACTATAAAGATTGTTGATTTCGGAATCCTTAAAAAGATCTTCTCACTAAGCAACCATTCTTACTGGATAGTTCTGGGGATCGTCTCCAGTGTTCAATTTATAGATATGCCTAAGTACTTCCAATGCTTCCTCGTAGTCTCCACAGTCCATCATAAACGCCAAGGACAAGGGAGGGTAAGCTGCAGACTGCTACAAACCAGTTCCAGGAGTCAAAGGTGAAGTGGCCACTCTGCATACGGATGCCTTTAATGGAGATGATTCCCCATGCAATCACTGAAACGACACAAATTTGTCATCACCATAAAAATAAAAAGACGGTAACTTTTTTAGGGTTTAGAAGTCCACAATGAACCCGTTATAGTTTCGGTATGTCTGTCTGTTCGCCCCTAATCAAAGCTTATGCTCTCAGACTATTAGTTTTATCGCAACGAACACAGTACACAGTACACAGTTTTGCACAGTAATACGTATTAGTTATGTAATAAAACTTTGAAAAAATGGTTATTAACCCATACATAATAAAGTAGGATTTATTGTATAACGCTATCATGTGTCATATCGTTGAATAGAGAGATAGATAGATAGATTAACACTTTATTATACACAAAAAGAACACAGAATAAATAATAGAAATACAATTGTACAATGGGCCTTATTCGCGCGATCTCTTCCAGGCAACCTTTGGATGGACAGGATAAACAAAAACAGAACGACGGCAGTGTACAAAAAGTTACTTAATATACCTACTAATACAAAAAAAAAACAAAGTATAAAGCATGTACTACACGGTTTGAAACCGCAGTTAGAAACTGCGTTTGCAAACCGTGTAGATAGTGGTTGCAAACCAAATTTCGCATGACCTTTAAACGCCCTTGGTAGAAAGGCTTGCCCAGCAAACCACTGGCAGAAGCGGTGTTTGCAAACCATCTAGCCGCTTGTTTAAAACCACGCGTACCACAGTCGCGCCGCTGCACGTATCGAGCGCGGACGTATTGCGCGCACGCACGGTATTATGGAGAAAGATCGTGAGGTTATCACCGAATTATTCGAGCTATTTAGAGACCTGCCCTGTCTCTGGGACTTAACGTGTAAGCAGTAAAGACTTCGCCCAAAGAAAAAATGCGTGGAATATTTTGGCTTTTTTTCAAATGCACACAAAAGTGCAATACAAACTCCAACCTTGTGAAATTTTGATAAGTAAGGAGCCATGGCGTCTTTGTAGATTGTAACAGTGCAACACAAGCGTTCTACACACGTCTATTCAGCACGAGCGTTTTAAACACTGAAGTTTGGGGTTTGTTTGCAAACCGTGTAGACAGAAAACGTTCTACCAAGGTCACCTTGGTAGAAACTGCGGTTGCAAACCGTGTAGCGCATGCTTTATGGTAATGATGCTAATCGATATACACGATAAACATAAATACATACACACAACTTTCTACAAAAAAATATTAATCATAAGTAGTGATAATTTATGATATCATGTTTTATATAAATTATATTAAGCACTCTATTAATTTTTAATTCCATGGTACCATTTTTAATTAAAATAAAACTTACTTCAGTAAAAAACACAAGACTAATGAACAGAAATGTTAAAAACGATGTTTTGATTAATTAACACAAATGTGATTGTGTTATGACATTACGAATACTTTTTATCGAGTGTTTGAGTACATTAACATACTTGGTGTTACCCCCTCTAGCTGTTAAAACTGCCTGCAATCTTCTCGGTATGCTTTTGATTAAGTTATCAATGAAATCTTGTGGTATTCGAGTCCACTCTTCTGCCAATATAATTTTCATATCTCCTATGTTTGTTGGTGTTGGATCCTGCTGTTTTACTCGTTTGTCGAGCTCATCCCAAACATGTTCGATGGGATTTAGGTCTGGCGAGCGTGCTGGCCACGGCAAAACGTCAATTTCGATCTCTCGAAGATACCCTGAAACTATCGGTGCAGTGTGGGGCCGCGCATTGGCTTGCATTAATTGAAAATGATCTCTTATGTATGGGGCAAAGGGCATGACAATCGGTTCTAAGATGTCATTTACGTACCGAGACGCATCCAGGGATCCATTTTCTACGATGTGTAACTCAGTACGTGCCCCTATGCAAATGCTGCCCCATACCATCACTGACCCTCCACCATATGGCTCTCTTCCGACAATGTTACACTGATCTATCTTCGGGTCGTCTCCGAACTTTGACCCTTCTATCATCTGGCTTAAGACAAAACCTACACTCGTCAGTGAACAATATTTTCCTCCAGTCATCATCATTCCAATTTTAGTATGAGTGAGCAAAGTTAGCACGAGCTACTCCAGGATCTGTGGTCCTCTAGCTGGCATGTAAGGTTTTATTCCAGCTATTTTAAGTCTTCTTATTACGGTTTTAGTGCTAATTGTCACCTGCCGAACGTCCTGGAGCGTAGATCTAACTTCAGAAGTTAGAGAAGTCAAAGTGCGATTTCTCAGAACACTCCTCGCCATAAATCGATCGTCTCTCGATGATGTGAGTCTCTTGCGACCTTACCCTGCACGTCTCGTGTACTCTCCAGTCTGTCGGTAACGTTTAACAATTCGAAAGATGACGGATTTGGAAACTCGGAATGTTTGAGCCACTTCTTTATAATTGCGACCATTTTCAATTAAAGTAACAGCTAAGATCCGGCATTGTGCCTTCAGGTATTTATTGGTGTGTAAGTATGGTAGTCACCATTGCGATACGTTTTTGCAAAAAAAACTTGAAGAAGGACATATTTTATGAAATTAATACGCATACGTCAGCAACATTATTCCAATAGACTAGTGAAAATAACAAATAAACGAAAAAACAAATGAAAGCCAGAAACAAAAGACTATTGAAGCAATTCTTTTTTCAAATTAAATATTAATGTATCTGTAGCCAGTTTGTACTGAGAACTTTTTGTACATATTTTAGTATTTTTCTTTGATTAATGAAGCGTTCCTCTAAATAAGTCCATGAGTGTATATACAGAGATTTTGAAAGGGCTCAAGTTTATATAGTAGAACTTCGGAGAGATCAAGATAGCTGGCGTAATCTAATATCGGATGGAGAAGGGGTTGTGCAAGCATAACTTTTATAGCTGTAGGCATGAAATTACGAAGTCTTCGTAAAGACGCAGATGTGCAGATGTTTTTCCGACTGATTTCATTGATCCGTGGTTGCCAAGCTAGCTTATAATCCATGATAATACCAAGATTTTTCACCGTCTGGATGATCGCTATTCTTGTACCATCAAATATAGGTGAGAGAAGAGAGGTATTAATCTCACCAATTTGCCTCGGACTACCAACTATAATGGCCTGAGTTTTGCTTGGATTCATCGTAATTCCGTAAGATTTACTCCAATCACAAACACGGTCTAAGTCGGGAGTTTAATAGACTTATGTCACCGTTGACATTATCAATAGTGGTTTGGCAGTTTATTTTAGTAGGTGTTTTAAAGATAATAGGAGTTTTAGTTTGAGTCTTTGTAGATATGATAATAAATATTAAGGTTTGAAATCATAATTTTTGATATAAAATAATCAAATATATGCAGAAATTTTAAGGAAAATTATTACGGGAAGGCTTTACTAGATTATAAGTAACAGCCTGATTCGACCTTAAAAAATATCATGAGAGTTCATTTAAATTTTTTTTTAATTTTGCTAACTGATGGTCTTTAATAGGTTTGGGAACTGACCACTAGTCATTTTGATCCTTATTGACTTCGTAAGTCTCCACTGTGCGTGCTCACATGCACTTGGCCAATTCAGAGTTAAGAAACAAGATAAGCTTAACTAACCTATATACACCTTCTTCAGAAGACTACCCTTTATGTAAGCATTAAATTTCCCATTTGGTAGTTTAGTTGTATTTTCAGTAAGCTTATTATAGAAGCGCACCGTGTTCCCCATAAAGATCTTATTTACTTTCTCTAGTCGAAACTTATGTGTATAATTTGTTTCTTTGACGACCTCTGTGGCGCAGTGGGCCAAAGGCCGGGTGAGACGCAGAAGGTTGCGGGTTCGTTTCCCGATTCAGGACAAATGTTTGTATGATCTGCAAGTTTTTGTCTCGGGTCTGGGTGTTTCTATGTATAACATGTATGCATTTACAAAACAAAAAGTATATATGTAGTATATCAGTCATGTGATACCCATAACACAAGCTCTGCTTACTTTGGGGCCAGATGATGCTGTGTGAAATGTCCGGTATTATTTATTTATTTTATTTATTCTGTTCCTAGTATTTTCTATGAAGATCACTATTTTGCTGAAACCCATCTCTATTTTGATGAGTATATAATAAATTTTCATATATTGTGAAATATTAATTTCTTTATACCTATACCTAACCTATTGTAAATAAATAAGCCATACAACTATTAATCCGGTAGCCAGTAATCAAACTTCTTCGAGCTAACAGGTTTTACTCACAAGGCAGTATAATAACTCCAAGAGTCCAGAACATTTCCATCCAGCAGAGGATCTTCTCTCTGTACTTGGTCTGCTGGAACTCGCCAAGGTACGGGAAACAGATACCTATAGCGCCGGCGATCCTGACAAGCAAAATAGCGTCAAATTATTGTCAAATAGCGAAAGACGATGCAATATCCAATAAGGAGTAACGGTATGGGAGGTAATGATGCAATTTCAGTAAAGTATCTAACTAATTATAATATTATAATATATAATATTATAAATCTGAAAGTAACTGTCTGTCTGTCTGTTACGTTTTCACGCCTAAACTGCTGAACCGATTTCGATGAATTTTGGTATAGAGATAGATGGGACCTTGGAGAAGAACATGGGCTTCTTTTTATGTAGGAACCACGCGTGCGAAGCCGCGGGCTGCAGCTAGTATAATATAAAACACTACTCTGTCATACCTAAATTGCCGTAGCTTTATACCAGTGGACCGAAGCAGAGGACACCAAGAATATACCCAGAATTCCCTTTCCCTATTACATGAGCACCTACGAGAAGTACGTCCGTCTTCTGTGGCGCAGTGGGCCAAGGCCCGGCTGATACGCAGAAGGTTGGGTTCGATGGGACAAATGTTTGTATCATCTGCAAATATTTGTCTCGGGTTTGGGTGTTTCAATGTATAATATGTAAGTATTTACAAAAAAAATAACATAAGTTGTATATTAGTCACGTGGTACCCATAACACAAGCTCTGCCTATGTTGGGGCCAGATGATGTGTGCAATGTTCGTAATTATTTTGTATGTAGGTACGTTGGTAATTATCCGTTTTTTTTTGTTTTGACCATTTATATGAAAAGACTAACCTACATTTAACTGAAATAGGTAAGTAAAGTACTTATACTTAGTAAGTATAGTAAGGTATCATTATTACATGATTTAATTTGAATTTCAGGTACAATGCGGTTCATATGCTGAATAATTGGCTTGATGACATCGTTTTCCGCCTAATGGACTACAATAAAAAAATGTGGGAACATAGCATTTATAATCGATTGTAACGTGACGTTTTGATAGGTAATGAGCAGCTGCTATCATTGTCTGCAGCGGCATTCTCTCGATGGATCTTCTGTCATTGTAATAAAGACGAGGAAATCGTACAACGATCACGTGTTGGGACGCATGTATAATTCTTTTGAAATGGTTTAATGTCCAGTTTGAATGTATATAATAGAATAGGTGGTTTATGACTTATGATTATGAACCTTCCTACGGTTATTTAGTAATGTTTGAAGGGATCTTCTAATGGAAACAGTTACCTTGGGAGTAATCTCTAGTGCCTACGGGCAAGTAAATAAATTTAACGTGAAATCTTTTGCTTAGTTTGGAATTAAATGCTATTTCATTCCAAACTAGCATTTATTTCATAAATACATGTATTTTTTTATTTATCGTCAGAATAAAAGTCCGCGGTATAACGATCCTTGACATGATCTGGATCAGTTGAGCTATCGTTTATAACGATCCTTAGAATGCTTGAATAGCTAAAATGCTTAACATTTATTTTCTATAAGTAATTTTGTAGTTTCTACTAAGTTTAAGTTTAGTAAATTTTATGTGCTGTAATTATTCTGTATATTTTTCAGTAAGTAAATACCTTATTTATTTAATCGAATTATTGGGATCTCAAGGAAAATCTCTATTTCTGTTAAGATATTAACTTCTCGAAGAACAGTCGTTTCTCAGAGAAATTTTGCAAAATTTTATAATATAGCGAGAAACTCTAAAATGGAACAGGTAAGGTACTTTCGATTGACGAAACATGTTCGGCTATGATATGTTACCCATAAGTAGGTACCTACATTAGAAGCGATTGCTGCGAGGTGGTATTGGATTAGGTGTACCTAGATTGGTTCACGTGCATAAGTAGCTACTTTAGGGATCTTGAAGGTCATAATATAAATAAAGCAACAATCGCGAATCATGACCGTTTACCGATTTTTTAATCGGAATCGATAATACAAGTCGATTTTTACTACTTGCACTAAGGTATCTAAACTATTGCAAACGCCAAGGAATGTCGTGGCTTTGCAAATACCTGCTGTATATAAAGTAGACTGCTGCTGTACTTGTTTTTAAAAATAAAAAAAAAATAAAAAAAATATGTCTAGTTTATAAATTATATCCTGATGTAGTACGAGAGTACTACTAATTTTAATTGTTATCAAAATTTACATGAACATCATTTAAATTTTATTTGGGGAACTTAAGAATATTTATACTCTAATTAGTAAGAATCCAAATAGGTATAGATGTTATTAGGTATTCCTACAAAATAATTGAGAAATCTGGGATATTACCCAGATTTCTCAATTATTTTGCAACTACCCGCCATGATGGTTACCACACGCGCGGAGGGAGAGCGATCGGGTCGACGCTTCAGAGGATACGGTACATAAGTAATTTTTTTTAAAACAGTTTGAGACTTACGCGAAGCCATTGATAAATCTGCAGGCCATGAAGACATACAGGGTCTGAATGAAAGCAGACACGATCCCGATTAACCCGTCGATCAGTAAGGAAGATACTAATACCAATTTGCGACCTTTGGTGTCGGCGAGGCCGCCCCAGAAGTAGGAACCGAACACCATTCCTGAAATAAAGACATTTGTTTAAAGTTGACGGATCAAGTCAAAAATCGTTCAATACTTACTTACACATTATAAATCTTGTGCCAATTAGCAGGTTCTGTAAAGGTAGTTACCTAACTAGGCATCGAGGTCAACCGAGGTTCTATTGATTGACATAATGATCTTTTTCCTAATGTCACAACGCATAACACTGGTAGTATGTACTTACTTATGAGGCATTCACATAATTATTTACTGACAATAATTTTTCCAGTTAAAAACGCAACGCAAAGGTTAGTGGCATCAATCGTCTCGTGTAACTTAGATAAAGATGTGTGAGTATAGATTTGGAGATTGTCTGCATAAAAAGGTGTTGAGAGAAACAATTAATAATATTTCAACAAGTAGTGGAGATATACCGACGCCCTGAGGAACACCAGCTTTAATTTCACACCTGGATGAGTATGAATTATCTTTGCGGATAGTTGTTAGTTAGTTATTGTCGGATTATTGCCGGCGACCATGCAGGAAACTGTAAAACCACTCAATTACCTAAGGAGATATGTTAAGAGAGCGTAAAATTCCTAGCAGTATATCGAAGTCAACATTATAAAAGGCACTGCTAAAATCAAGAAGTGTTAGAATGGTGAGTTGTGCTTCGTCCATAATGTAACGTATATCATCCGTGATCTTCACCAGGGCTGACACAGTGCTGTGGCCGGGACGGAAACCATGTTGGTAAGGATTAAGGAGGTTATTATTGGACAGGAAGGAACTAAGTTGCTGGTGGACTAAACGTTCTAAAATTTTTAACAGAAATGGAAGAATGGAAATTTTGTAAAGGATGATGGATTTACTTTTTTTGAAGGGGTGTTATTTGGGCCTCTTTCCACATTGATGGAAATATGCCAGTAACCAGGAATGCATTTAGTATAAGCCGGATGACAGGAACGATCTCTTCAATAATAGGAACAATCATATTCCGGCTGATACTATCGCTCCCAATTGCATTCGAGGATATAGTCATTATGCTCGTCCTAACATCACTTTTGGAAAATTGAATGAATTCAAAACTACAATAGTCAGGAATTGGCATACTAGAAAGATGATTTAAGGTTAAACTTTTAGTGTTACTATCAAATACAAAGAAGTAGAAAAGAGTTTATTTAAAAAATCTATGTTTCAATATTTAGGAGAGTGGCCTTAACAAGATGTTTCAATTCCTAGTGACTTATTATGAAACTGCAAACTTTGGCAGGATCTTGATTATCAAACGACTCGTGAATATACCGTTGCGTACGCGTTGTGCGTCTCTTCACACATTCCGATTACTACGTTTTTAAATTTGATAGATAGCTAGATAGATTAACACTTTATTGTACACAAAGAGAACATAGAAGAAATAATACAAATTAAATTTTACAATGGGCGGCCTTATCGCTAAAAGCGATCTCTTCCAGGCAACCTTTTACGGAATTTGTGTGAATTTGCTAATCGACAAATCTAACACCTCGCTTGGGACCTTGTTATTGTTACAGAAGCGTACACTTTGCCCTATAAAACACTTATTAACTTTAGCGAGCCTAACAGCGGAACAGCGAGTTTATCTTTATTTCGACAAATTTTTAAACAAATGAACATTTTTGTGAATATACATTAGATTTTCGTGTATAATATACTGACAAGGCACTGTCATGATACTTATTTCTAAGTGAAATGAGTGAGTTATGGTATGTTTTCTTTATTAGAATAACCTGAAACGATATGTAAATAAAATTAGGACAGAAGATGTTATGTTATGTCAATCATTAGGGAGGGAATCAAAAGCAGGTGTTTCATGCAGTTTGCCAGATTTTTTCCTTAGACCAAGTAAGCTAGAAAATACAACTAGTGGAAGCAGGTAATCGGTAATAACATAGCCGTTTTAAAGGTGTCAGGTGAGGAATAAAAATAGTAATGTTTATTTACCGAACACAGGTGCCGCTGACAACCAACCCTTGTCAGTAGATGTCATCTTGTAGTCACATGTCGCTGCCGGCAACACAAAGGATACTACAGTCAATCCCATGGCGGTGTTCATATAAACCAGCCCAGTGACTGCCAGTAGGCTTAGGTGGAAAAAGCCGAATCCTGGGAACACAAAACTATTTACCATCCAATCCTATTTCCAAAACATGTTGTTGCCAGTTAGAATAAACAAATCTAAAATATATCTTCTTTTTATCGTGTCACTAGTAATTTAGAACCAGTGTGGTGAATGGATTAAAGTGCGCTTCAGAGGCTCCTTTCGTACATCTTAAATTTTTTTAGGTTCTACGACATGCCGGTTTCTTCACGGTGTTTTGCTTCACCGTTTAAAAGTACTGGTATAGCGCACAAACATTTTCGAACAGAAAAATACATTGGTGCACGTCCGGATTCGTACCCACGAAATTAAGTCCGGAAGGTACTACCAGTAGACCACCAGTGCTCCGACAGACTAATCAAAAATAATTTGTAGGTACCTGTTGCAGAAATCGCAGTTTCGAAATCTGATCCAGAGTCTTAAAGGTCCAATCATGTAACAAAAGCAAATAAACATGATATTATATTTGTTATAACTGATAGGTGTTAGTGATATACGAGTAGTATCGAGATTTCAATCTCATCGAAAAGTAGTAATTTGATTGTAAATTATTGTGACCAGATGGCTGGTAGAATACTAACATATTTTTAAATACATACATAATATACTTTATAACATCTATGTTCGTCACACAAATGTAGGTCCTGGGATCACTCCCTGGACCTACATTTGTGTGACGACCCCTCTACGCACGCAGAAGGCAGAGCAACTACCAACCGAGCTGACAAGCTAGTCAAAGTGTTACCCTAATTTGGACTTTGGTTCAAGCAATTTAAGGTCGTTAATATTTTGCTAATTTGGCAAAACTACAGCATTAGGGCCACTAAGTACCTTAATAGGTATTAAATGCTTGTGCAAGCTGAATTGCACTTAATTGCGTCTTAGCGCTATTTAGATATTTTGTTTTCGTGGAGTGCTCCTGCTGTACTAGTACTAATTAGTATTCTATGACCAAGTTAAAAGTAAAATGACTTACCGTAAAGTCCAGTAACAGTCCTTATGAATGTGTCCAGTTTATTGGAAACCATGACGATACAATGCTAAATCGTGACGTGTTAAATTTTGATATTTAATATTTAGATACAAGGCTCTTCGTAGATACAATACATAACGATTCTTTCTTTATTTATTTATTCATTTCTCTCACAAAGGTTGTATACAGAAACAGGTTTATAAAGCAATGGTCTTAACAGAAGTTTAAACTTCTGTTAACCTGTTTTGTGAGAGACTGGTGCCTGTGAAAGGTTCGAAGACCTGCGGGCCTAGCACGGCACGAGGAGAAATAGTCTTTCCACCTTTTTATCCACCTGTCAGTGGAAATACACCACCACCTGTCCACCACAGGTGGATAAAAACGGGGGAAAGACTATTTCTCCTCGTGCCGTGCTAGGCCCGCTGTATGACAGATCACCAGTGATGTCGGTCCACGGATCTAATCGCGAGTTGATCAAGTTAAGTTTTTACAATTTATGTCCAATGAACTAGGAATTGTGGTAATATCATTTTAAAGGTAATTTTGTTAGGTTTCAAGTGATATCAAGACGGTATAAAATTAATTAAATTTCCTACCAAAATTTTGAGAATTATTGCAATAGGTCTAAGTTGTGGTCGTCTAAGTGAATAGGCAGCAATATGAAAAATATTTTTTTTATGAACGTAATGACCGCTTGTAAACGGTTTTTCATTGACGTAATGAGTTTCCTGCTGGATGGATTTCCAAATGGGATCCCTAGTTCATTGGACAGAAATTGTAAAAAAATGTCTTGATCAACTCGCGATGAAGCGATTCCAGTTTAAAGCTCGCGAGTGTAGTTTACTAGTTTATGGAAATAAATGAGATTAATTGGTGTGGTGCAGGTACGTACAGTTTGCTACCGGTACTTATGCATTCGCGAAGTCTCGCGATACCCGAGTCGCGTAATTCATACTGCATGCTAATATTATACATTCTAAAATCTCCGTGTCTGCCTGTTTGTTACCCTTTCTCGTCTGAACGGATCTAGATGAGATTTAAGAAGGAGATCTTGGGGACGGACGTAGGATACTTTTAATGTATAGGTGCAAAGCGTGCGAAGCCACAGTACCTAGTCTCTTATCTTTATAGAAAAGGTCCACTCACTGACTCTCTCACTCATCACGAAATCTCCGAAACTACGACGGTTACAGGTTGAAATTTAGCACAAGCATTATTTGAGGGGTGTAGGTGTTTCATTACCAGCCCGTGTCAGACTACTGCTGGACATAGGCTCTCTCATGGCCATCTCCCACGCCATTTAGCTCAATCTTCAGCTCTCCTCCTCCAATCCTTGCCCGCTGCCTTACGAATATCATCGCCCCACGTAGCTACAGGTTTACTAAGAGAGGATTTTCCAAAATTCTAACTCTTGAAGAGTGAATAAAATTGGCAATATCACTTACATGGGGGCACATCAGAGGGTACATCATGGTTTTGATGGGGTACCCCATCGCACCTATTAGTTTTAGTACTATTAGCAAAAACTTTGTTTGTGTACTTACGATTTTAAGCTTTTGCTTAAAACTTTGTTTGTGTACTTACGGAAACGTGTTTAAGAGTTCTTAAAAACTACCCTTTAATAGGGCTGAAAAGAAGTTACTACCAAACTAGTCAAGTATTTCAGGGTTATAATTATAATCGACTTATGAATAATAAGCAACGAGACCTCGTGGTATCAAAGCACTTGGAGAAAACACTTACTTTTCTGACACGAAACAAGAAGTGAACTAACTAGTGGAATTGATTGCTAGAGTTTTTCCCGATAGTTGTAATTTTGGAGTCCGGATCATTATTCATTATATCATTATTATTTATATATAAAAGGCGATGTGTCTATGTATGTTCCCCATAGACTCCGAAACTGCTGGATTTCGATGAAATTTTTAGGAAATCTTCAGATTAGCCTAGCAGGTGATCCTGTGGAATTTAGTAGCGATCAGTCAAATTTGGTATAAATATATTGTATCTTAGGAACGGACATAGGCTACTTTTTATGTATGTATGTACTATGCGCGCGAAGCCGCGGACAGAATTAGTAAACTATACAAAATAAGTAACAGAAACGCGTGGTGTGATTTGGTTGAAGCTTTTCATATGTATTCTTAAGAACGAATAAATAATGCCAGCACACAGCATTATCTGGCCTTAAAGTAAGCAGAGCTTGTGTTATGGGATCCACGTGACTGATATACTTAAATACGTCTTTGTAAATACATAATACATATGTATACATACATAACATAAATAGCTGCTGCCCGCGGCTTCGTACGCGTGGTACCTACATGAAAAGTAGCCTATGTCCTTTTCCAAGGAATACCAAAATTCATCAAAATCGGTTCGTGAAAACGTAACAAGCAGACAGACAGTTATTTTCGCATTTATAATATTAGTAGGGATTAGAAAAACATGGACATGAGACAAATATTTGCAATTCATACATCAAAGGATCGATCGCAATCTCTGTAGTTGCGGGAATCGCACCCGCAACTACAGAGGTCATTAAATACAATTACTAAAATGACTAATAGGTAATTTATTAATAACCTACCCCTACAATAAGGTGTTAATATTTGTATGGAAACTTTTGGACGCGTGCTGCGATTTGCTTGATAATTAGCGTAAATATTTCTTGAATCAACGAGGTTGGCCTAGGCTGCCCATTACAAATGGCAGATCTGATACAAATGGGATTTAAATAAAAAATAAAAGAGTTTTTGATTACCTTATCAGTTTTATGTGAGGCTGTTGAAGACTACCAGGATTTATTCTGCTTCACCAGGTTAGATAAGGATTCATAAGGAAGTAGGGCGAAAAGAAAAAGAACTTTTTGATAGACAACAATAGAAATACAGTGTTTTAATTCCTGAGAATTGTCTTGTAAAGTCTTGCATGAACGATGATGATTAGGATTTGGCGGTGAAGTCAGAAAGAGGTCAATGGAAATCCTCAACGAATTGCAGTATGTGGTGTGTGGCTCTTACGATCATTTAAATGTGTTAAGCGGGCTGTTTGGCTATGGAAACATAAGTTTACTTAGGTACAGACAGGCGGACGAAGTCTCGGGAGTTCCAGATAGTTTAAACTATGAAAGGTACGCGACTATAGTACCTATCGAATCTTGCAAGTATTTCACAACAAGTACACAACATATCGCACGATGGACACAAGCGTAATTGTGTTTGAATACTTTTGAAATTTAATAAGGTTTAAGTCTTTCTCCGCGGCATTTTTGAGTGAAAAATATTTTTAAAAAACAACGCAAATTTAATTTAAACACCAAAAAATTATGAAGTTGTATGAAGTTAATCGGAAATGTCGTGACATGTGAAATGTCACAATAATATTCCCGCATGTATTACTCTATGCATAATGTTAGATTGTGTTCATAGAGCACTTGTTTGTGTTCATAATGTTTCATAGAGAAACTTTTTGTCTTTTATATCTTTGATTGTTTTACTGTTTGACTGTTTTTGACTGTTTATTTAAAACTTACCTATATAAGTAAAATTTTTTTTTATTAAGTATATATATAGGTAGTACTAGCTGTTGCCCGCGGCTTTGCCCGTGTGGTAGATAAAAACTAGCAAGGTAATGATTGAACGATGTTTTGGAAAAATTACAAAACCTTTCTTAACCCTAGAGGAAGCTGCATACCAAATTTAATTCCAATCCGTTCGGTGGTTTCTAAGATTTCGTGATGAATGAATGAGTTGTATTTGACAAAATAGATTTAGGTATGTTTATATACCTATATATATAATAATAATGTGTATTACATAGTCTATAATTTTCTTTCTTTTTTACACAAAACAAACAATACACACACAGATACACATAATTACATACAAGCATCACACCTTAATTACTGACAGTTTATTTTGTTAATTACATTGAAGTTAGTTGATGCTATGAAATGTCCGGTATTATTTATTTATTCTATATTATCCGTGTACAAACATATTATATGGACTACGAAAAAGCCTTTGACACTGTCGAAACCTGGTCTGTTTTGGACTCCCTGCAACGGTGCTAAGTCGATTAGCGACAAGGGCGTACCCAGGATTATCATCAGGTTGGGGCAAATGTAAATAAACTCGATAAGTAGTAATTTATAAATTATTGTCTGAGCGAGCGCGAAGCGCAAGCGAATGCCTCCGTTTCTGCCTCCGTTTGCTTTTTTGTTACCCTTTTTAAGACGCAACTTTTTTGTTCTAACAACTATTTCATCCAATAAACTTCAAGGGGCCGATCTCATGGTGTTATGGGGTGTAAAATAATAAAAAAAAACAAATTTCATCCAGAAATTAATGAAAACATTAATGGATTGAAGAGGTTTTTGACATAACGGCGATAGCGCCATACCGAGAGGACTATTCGTATTGTGATGGATACATTTGAGCCCCCTGGTTCAGTAAGCAATCAACCAACACCTGTACGTCTGCCAAAACATCGCTTTAACTGACCCGAGAGTTGTAGGTAAGCGACCATAGACAGCGACATCGCTGAATGGTCTTTGGAGCAGTTGGAAACTGAACCTTTTTTTCAACGAAATATCATCTTCAGCGATGGGCCCATATCTGGATGAATAGGTACGTCAACAAACAAAAATTTACGAATTTGGGACCATACCAATCCATATGAGATCCAAGAGGATTTGTAGTTTCATCAGGATGGTGCTACGTCCTATACAGCTAATGCCACATTAGACATCTCACGTGGAGTTGATGTGAACTAGCCACCGAGATTGTGCGATTTGACACCGTTAGACTTTTCTTGTGGGGTTTTCTTTTGCAATAAGCCTCAAACCACAGCGGCCCTCAAAGCCAACATAACCCATGCCCATCGGTCCATCGGTGGGTAAACCGATCGGTCCACCCATAGGTCAAACTCAGGTTGATTTATGCGCCAGAGTCAGGAAAATTTCATATTTCGGATGCGCACCACCCAGAGAAGTCACAGCGGACATTTGAACGTTATAAAATTCCATACTTAATGGCATCGATAGGCCTTTCAAGCGAATAAAAAATGTAGATGATATCGCACGCACACTTTGTTTTATAGCATTTTTTTAATTTCCTATCTTTAAATAGGAAGCGCTTAATGAAAGATATAATTTGTAATGTTGTATTAGGGGTTAATGAATGAATGAACAAGATTGACTGCAGCTGTGGGAGCTCTTACATCTGCCAAACAAAACGTACCATAGCTTGTCGAGTGACAGAACACATCCGGGCGGTCAAAAATATGGACACACAAAAGTCGGCCATAGCTACACATCTACTAGAATCTGGCTCAAACCACTGGATCGAGTTACACAATCCACAGGTAATCTCAACTGAAAAACATTACATCCCAAGATTGGTACAAGAGGCAATAGAGATTACCAAACACAGAATTTCAATCGAGAAGATGGTAGTCAATTGTCTGGAGCCTGGAACCCTGTGGTGAGGATGTGTGGAAATCGTAAAAGTGAGGTACCGGTTATGCGTCCAGATACCGTGATTGTTGTGTGTCGTAATCGTGATCGAGTTGTTAGTGACAGTGAAACCGATAGTAGGGCTAATGTTCGCAGTAAAAGACTGAGAAAGAGGGTAGACCGTTTTGTCTGCCAATAACATCCACCCGCAAAGACTTCAGTTTATCTCGTGATCATGGCGCGTGCAACTGTGGCGAAATATCGAGAAGCAGAAAAACTCATATATCATGGTAAATATCTCGTTTTGAGTAAAAATTAATGAATGAAATTGCCGTTTTGCACTGAAAAGTTTTTAGGTTTTACATAAATTTATTTAATTAAAGTTCCCTTATTAACTATACATTTCTGCCATCTCATAGGAAGATCACATACATTTTGCATTGAACTCTCGGGACCTGGACTCACCAAATTGTGTGAAGTTTTTTTTTAATGCTTATAATTGTCCGAATCGCGGAGAAAATATAAGTCGATTAGGGCCAAGTCCGGTAAGTAAGGTGGATAACGGATGACTTTTAACTGCAGGTTCTGTAGTGCTAAAACGGTTTCTCGAGCATTATGGTCTTGCGTTATCGCGGAACATTTATCTGTTTTGCTATGCGTTTATCTGCAATCAGTCTTCAGATTAGTAGCATATTTTTAATTTAGATTTTTTTAGTTACCTATCATCTAAAAAAGTTTTACTCTGAAATCTTAATATAAATTTGAAATTGCCGTTCTACTGACACTTAGGGTCAGTTCAATTTTTGAAATTATTAATTTACAATTTATAATTTTTAGGGTTCCGTACCTCAAAGGAAAAAACGGAAACCTTATAGGATCACTTTGTTGTCCGTCCGTCCGTCAGTCTGTCTGTCTGTCTGTCAAGACCCTTTTTCTCAGGAATGCGTGGATGTATTTAGCTGAAATTTATATCAAATACTCAGGTCTACTGTCCCTTAAAGCTGTAAAAAAAAACAAGGTTCTAAGCTAACGCAATCAAAAGATACAGCCGTTTATGCCGCAAATTTCCGCAAATTTTCAACAGTCGCAAGGGACTCAAAACCTAAAGGGTACTTCCCGTGAACTCAGAATCTTGAAATTTGGTACAAGGCAACGTCTTATAGCACAGATAAAGGAAAAATTGCGAAAACCGTAAATTTTTAGTTGAATTTCATTTTGCTATAAAAATACCATAACATTGACTCGATTGTCGTGATGGGTGAACTTTTACTTATATACCTACAGGTTTGTACCTACGGAACCCGTGGGCGAGTCCGGCTCGCACTTGGCCGGTTTTTATATGAAGGTTTTATATAAAAGACGGCTGAATGTGAAGTCTACCAATTGAAAAGTTAATTTTGTTACTGCTGTTAAAGAATTAGATTAATTATCTAATTCTTTTACTGCCCCACCTTGCCCCACCGCGGGTACGCCCATGATTGGCGATACATCGTGGTGATGAGAAACCTTTATGAAGCCGCAACGATGACCGTCCAAGTACAGATCCAGCAGACTGAACATATTCACCTGCGCCGCGGAGTGCGACAGGGTGATGTCATATCACTGAAACTGTTCACCAACGCTCTGGAGGATATGTTCAAGACGCTGGACTGGAAAGGTCGCGGCATCAATATAAATGTCGCACATATCTCTCACCTGCGGTTTGCAGACGACATCGTCACCATGGCTGAAACGTTGCAGGATTTACAACAGATGCTGGACAGCCTTGCGGATTCGTCTCAGCGAATCGGTGTCGGGATGAACTTGGATAAAACCAAAGTTATGATCAACGTGCACGTTGACCTGGGACCGGTCGCCGTAAACGGAGTCTTCCTCGAAGTTGTATCCGAATATGTCTACCTAGGGCAGTTGCTCCAACTAGGTAGAAACAACTTCGACAAGGAAGTTAAGAGGCGAATACAACTGGGCTGGACAGCGTTCGGGAAATTCCGTCGAGTCTTCTCATAGTCCATACCTCAAAATCTAAAAACGAAAGTTTTTAAGTGCGTGCAGTGCGTCCTACCAGTAATGACATACGGAGCCGAAACGTGGCCACTCACCGTGTGACTTGTCCACCAGTTCAAGGTCGCTCAGCGAGCTATGGAAAGAGTTCAGCTCGGAGTTTCTCTTAGGGATCGAATCCGAAACGAAAATATTCGTCAGAGAACTAAGGTCACCGACATAGCTCAGCGAATTAGCAAGCTGAAGTGGCAGTGGGCAGGTCACATATGCCGCAGAACCGATGGCCGTTGGTGCAGACTGGTTCTTGAGTAGAGGCCGTGTGTCGGCAAACGTAGTGTAGGGCGCCCTGCAGCTACAGGGCACGATACAGCTGTACAGGGTGGGGCGAGGATATTCGTAAGGCAGTGGGCAAGAATTGGAGGAGGATAACTGAAGATCGAGCTAAATGGCGTGCCATGGGAGAGGCCTATGTCCAGCAGTGGACTGACACGGGTTGAAGATGATGATGATGCTGGACATTTCACACAGCATCATCTAGTCCCAAAGTAAGCAGAGCTCGTGTTAAGGGAACTACATGACTGATATTACTTATAATTTTTTTTTTTGTAAATACATACATATATATTATGCGTAGAGAAGAACACCCAGACTCGAGACAATTATTTGCAAATCATACAAACATTTATACCGCAGCGGGAATCGAAGCCGCAACTTCTGCGTCTCATGCGGGCCTTCGCCCAATGCGCCACAGAGGACGTGAAATAATATGTTTGTACACGGATAATATAAAATACATAAATAATACCGGACATTTCACAGCATCATCTAACCCCAATGTAAGCAGAGCTTGTGTTATGGGTACCTACCACATTAAAGATTTACTACTTATATACGTTTTTATGTGTTATAGGTGTATGTATATCTTAAAATATATAATTCTACTATACGTGTGTATGTCACTGAACTCCTCTAGTGGCTAGGTGCTGGTATTCTGTCGAAACCTTCAGCCAAAAGACCCTGTGAGATATTTTTGTGGAGTGTTGTGTAAATCTTACATTAATGAGTACCTAGGAATAGAAGTACAATAATATGGCAACTTCAAGAGTTAAACAAAATAAATACAGATTTATTAAAAAAAAATTGGTACTTAAAATGGTACTTTTAATGGATCACGAGATAAACTCATATAACAGGCTAGCATGGTATGGGCATGTAATGAGAAGGGAAGAATGGCATGTAACTAGGAGAGTGCTTGGTATGAATGTTGATGGATTTACGAGTAGAGGTAGGCCAAAGAAAAGATGGATGGATTGTGTGAAGGATGACATGAGTAAGAAAGGAGTGAGTGTTGAGATGACGGCTGATAGAGGAGAATGGAAGAAGAACACATGTTGTGCCGACCCCACATAATGTGAAATGGGCAGGAAGATGATGATCATATTATATATCTCGTATTCAGTGAAAATTATGTATGTATAGTTTCAAGTTCCAAAACATTTTCAAAGTTTTGGAAAGGATTCGCGGCGATAACGATAATGCGCAAAAGATCTGCGTCCCTGATGCGCCGGGTGCGCGACAGATCCAACAGCTACCTACAGCTCATTGCCCAGAGGCTGGACACTGACTGTTTCTTTATGGAACATTGGATAAGAGTGTATATTGTACTCTCTTGATCAGTGTGCGATAGTTAGGGTTGCTTTAATTTTAATTATAATCAAATATGGACACTTTAATTATGTTTGTAACTAATTTATAATGTAATGTTGTCTGAAATAAACGTAATGAATGAGTGAATGAAAAGTACAAATTAAATGAAGTTTTATGTGCAAATCTGCTGTTATCGCTTATAGAGTGGATTCTCGAGGACTCGAGGATTAACCACATAATGTACGAAAGATTATGTGTTTAATACAATCAATATTAAATTTGTTTGCATTGATGATTCGAATCAATACTAATTAAGACTACCTACTTATGTTTTATTCCCTACACTGAAAGACAATTTTAAAATGTACAAGTCTTTTTCAATTAATGCGATTAACATACAAATTGAAGTTAAATTACTTCAAGGAGGAGCTCTGGCGAGTCGATTTTGCTGTTTCGTATAAGATTTTGATACTTTGCAATTCCTTTGAAAAAACTTTTAAGAAAAGTTAATCGGCGAGTAGCTTAATTTTATACAAGTCCATTTAACACCTTTATATTGGGCTCCATTTAAAAAAATAACTCTAACTGAATTATGGTTCGGAGATTTTCTTTTGATTTTGGTTTTGATTTGATTTTGATTATGGTTTTCGTTATAATTAATAGAATTTGTAGGTGAGTAAGTACTTAAAATAGTAAAAAAAACAAAACAATTTAATCTTACATAAATAAATAATGTAACTAAAATAATAATAAATAAATAAATAAAAAATGAATAATGCCGGACATTTCACACAGCTTCACCTGGCCCCAAAGTAAGCAGAGCTTGTGTTATGGGTACCACATGACTGATATACCTACTACTTATACACTATTTTTTTTGTAAATACATACATTATTATACATAGAAACACCCGGACCCGAGACAGATAGTAGCAGATCATACAATCATTTGTCCCGCGGCGGGAATCGAACCCGCAACCTTCTGCGCCTCAGGCAGGCTTTCGCCCACTGCGCCAAAGAGGTCGTTTAATGTTTAGTGTTTAAACATTTTATGATTTAGGTAAGTTAAGTAGGTACCGTGCCAAAGGGCAATGGTGCGAATCCTCGGCATTAAACTAACCGACCGAATCAAAAATTTTGATTCGGTCGGTTAGTTTAATAATAGTGTATTCGCTTCAAAACAAAGGTCCTCGACATGGCTGAAAAAGCTGCAAAACTAAAGTACTATAGTGGTACTGGGCAGGGCACGTCTGCTGCATGCCGGACGAACTGTGGGCCAAAGCTACCACTGAGTGGAGCCCTGAGACAGTGAGACGGCGCGGTAGACCACGCAAGCGTTGGCGTGACGAGCTAGACACCTTTAGCGACTGTCGGTGGCAGACAATAGCGTTGGACCGAAATCAATGGAAAACTCGAGGGGTGGGGGGGGGAAACCTTTGCCCAGCAGTGGGACAGTAAGGGCTAAAAACAACAACAACAAGTAGGCACCTACATAGCAGACATATCAGGAACACCTTGACTTCATGTCAAATTTTGAACGACGACGCTGGCGAGTATAAAGATCAACGAAAATGGGAAAACGATTACTATGTTCTCAGAAATATGGAGCTAGAGTTGAAGGGGTAAAATTAAAGAAAGGAGCATCACCAGTGATGTCGTGCTTATATCGGTCTGACGTTTGAAACGATGATGTAATGATGGGTTGGGATGGAATAAAGGGTGTATCCCACTATTTCCATTAGGTATTTCTATTGATAGAAATACTGGGACTGATTCTCCCACTGTTTCTATTGCTGGCGACGGCGGCAAAAAAAACACTGAATTAAATGAACTATATTCTTCTGGCGCTGCGGCGGCCGCTGCCGCGGCACGTTCGCTTTGCTCGCTCGCCTTGCACGTTGTTTTCTATACTCTAACATAACCTAACCAACTGGTTCCGATCTGATTTTACTTTTTCAATAAGAACGGGAAAGTAAAATTTAAATTCATTGCGTTTTTTTGCCGCAATAGAAATAATCACTACATAGTATAAAACAAAGTCGCTTCCCGCTGTCTATCTGTCCCTATGTATGCTTAGATCTTTAAAACTACGCAACGGATTTTGATGCGGTTTTTTTTAATAGAGTAATTCAAGAGGATGGTTTATATGTATAATACATGCATAATATAGTAGAGAAACACTGATAATTGTAGAGGTTTCTAATGTGGTGTCGTAAATAAACTATTTTTTCGCGCTTACATTGCAAACGCGGGCTGAACCCTACGATAATACATTATTTTGATCTATCGATCAAAATAATGTACTACAGTATTGTACACCTTATAAAGGTTTACAAAAAAGTCCGGGATGGTATATGTCTATCTCTTAGGGATAACCATTCTGTAGTATAATTAGTATCAGCATTGCACCCGTGCGAAGCCGGGGCTGGTCACTAGTGGGATATAATTTGGAAAAAACGCTAGTCCCAGTTTTTCTATTTTGTATTTCCATGGAAATAGTGGGATACACCCGGAATAAAAGCGAATACGTGTGGCTATGTTATGCAGGTGTACTGTGCTACGACTCTACGAGTCAAAGTTGGACCTTATACATGCAAACTTAAAGTTAAATTAGAACACTGTGTTTTTGAATTGGTTTGAATCTAAATGAACGGAAATGTGCCCCAGGAAATGGCGTTATGCCCCAAGTGTAAAACAAGAAGAATGATGAGGTCACAAATCTTTTATTGTGTGTATTGTACGGGTCATCATACAGCCTCGAGTTAACATGCCCAGCCTATTTAAAAGTAAGAAAAATCTAAATATCATGTTGGAACATAATTGTTCAAACCGGAAATAATTACGTTTTACGTTTTAAAAACGAAGAAGAAAACGAAAAATCTAAGTTATTATTTTTTAGTAGGTACTTTACGATTTTTCAAAATTTATAAACACCACTGGAAAGTCACAAGTAAGCAAAAATAGGAAAGCGAAATTTCGTTTACTTGGTTGATATATTTTTTCCATCTATTTGGATTTAAAAACTAAACTACTGAACCGATTTTGATGAAATTTCTATGGGATCAATCGGAAAGTTTTCGCTTAAATAAAATTACTCAAATCTATACATTTTATTTTCGATGATTCAAAAATCATTGGTAATAAGAAATCATAAGAAATAAATATCCCGTTTATGGTGAAAATAAGTTTGTAAGTTCTAGATTTCTAGGTTATCAATAAAGTAATATCAATAAAGTAATATAAAGTAATATCAAAGCTTTGTATATGTTTTGATCATGGAAAATTCGTCCAGCTAAGCTTGAGTTAAAACATGGCTAAGCTTGAGTTAAAACATACTGACATTTTAAACATTTTAGATTTTTTCTCAACGGAGTACTCATCTAGGCTATGTATTATTTTGTTCTGCATGGTCTGTATCCTCTCTTGCTCCTGCAAGAGAGCTTCTCCTGCTTCTATTAATAAACTACCTACTAGGTTTTGACCATGGCTTTGCCAGCGTGGCACGTAGATAAAAAGTGGCTTATATGTTATTCCAGGTTCTAATCTATAAATCTATATTTCATTTCATCCAATCAGTTCAACAGTTACATAATGCGTGAGTGACCCATAAAAAAACATCCACATAAACATTTCTATTTATAATATTAGTTAGATAAGTAGATAAGTTTCTATGTTCAAGAATGCATGGCTTCATTTCGTTCTGCCCTCAGACAGTTAATGTGTCGGACATTTGAAATCTATAAACTCTCTTGTATTCGTTTTTCGTAGTTAAGGTAGTTATAAGATGGATTATGCAAAAGAGCGCTTGCCGGTTCCTCTCGGGCTTGGATTAGGAAGAATTGGCACCTAAATTCACCTTTCACCTAGTATGTAAGACGTTTCAAAGTGATCCTTGTGATTGTATTGAATAAAGTATCTTTTGACTTTGACTTTCAACATGAACAAATGAGTTCGATATATACGTAGTATTCAAATGTAAACTATGTTAAAAAAATTCGTAAATAATCCAGTCAGTCCCCGTCGTCACCAGATTCATTCGTGTCCTGACTGGCAGTATAGCCACGTTGTATGGCAATGTGTATTCGCTGACCGAAATCAAAGCCAGCATTCCCGTTTACACGTGGTCTCTACCAGTCTCTCCGCAAGGTCTTTGTATATTTTATGTGCCACTGATCCCCATGGACCTAAAGTCTCCACCCCAAACGGCTTAAATATGTAACCCCGATCGAGATTGACTCGGCTGCTGTTGCTGCGGAGTTAGATAAGTATATTATATATGTTGTGGTTCTATGTACTGTCTCCAAGTACCTACCTACGTTTTAGTAGGTATCTACTGACTCTTATCAGTTTTTCAAAGATACAGTCACTTGTCAAGCTATGATTGATACGAGGCTGGATAGTGGAAACCATCTTTGAACTAGCAAGGTTGGTATGCGGCCTTTAGTAACTTCAGATTCACTTACATAACCTTACCTTATGCTGAGTTCATACGCATCTCAAAAGAAATCAAATAAGGGCTAAATTTATCTGGTCCCCCGAGATGGCCGATAACCGATCTTCAATAAGTTCAATTTTAAGTAATTTATGTTCGCGTATGTTTAAAAAATGCCAAAAAAGGCGTTTAAGCTTGCGTATTTATCAATGCCTTCACCGTTTTCAGTGGAAGTGAAGTTGTAAGGGCACGATGTAATTCATAATTACCTATTACTAAACCTAATCTGAGAAGATGTCTACTAGGTATTCAATATTATATTTATTTCTATTGAATTTATTATGATATATCCCGATTGGTTATTAATTTTCATCCCAGATTTTGTGATCCTTAATCTCCTCAAGAATTGATATTTGCTAGCGAGTCAATCTCAAACATGATGATATGATGTATATGATATGTCATGATGATATGATGATATGTCAATCTCAAACATGATATACCATACTTTTTTTTTGTCATTTACCATTTTTTTATGGAACGACTTCTTCTAATTGTGTCACTAGTTGTACCAAACCTGTGTGGTGAAAGGATTAAAGTGCATCTGATGGACTCCTTTCGTGCACCTGGCACATGTATAGATTTGTATAGATTGTATAGATGTATAGATTTTTATTTTACGATTCCCATCACCATTTAAAAATCCGGGTAGAGCTCACACATTTTTCAAACAGAAAAATTTATTAGTGCTTATTCGAACCTACGACCTATGGAACCTATGGAAGATGGCAGATGGCCGTTTCGCGGAGTAAACTTTGTGCTCTTATATTATTTATTTTTCTCGCGATATTTCGGGTTTTATTTGTAATATTGGTAATTTTATTCAAATAAAGCTAGAGTTATTGACTCGGGTGTGAATAACTGGAATGAAAGTTTTGTGTTTCTTTGTGATTCGAGCAAACATAATCCGTTTAATCCTTCCTTATTATTATAAATGCGAAAGTAACTCTGTCTGTCTGTCTGTCTCGCTTTCACGCTAAAACTACTGAACCGATTAAAATGAAATTTGGTACACAGATAGTCTAAAGCCTGAGAAAGTATTTTTTAATTCGAAAAAAGTGTTGTAAAGAGTTGAAAAGGGAGATGAAAGTTTGTATGAAAGTATTGTCATTTTCAGAACTAGAAGAATAAAATTTTAGGCTGTTGATCCGTACTAATATTATAAATGTGAATTTAACTCTTTCTGTCTGTCTGTTACGTTTTCACGTCTAAACTGCTGAACCGATTTTGATGAATTTTGGTATAGAGAAAGATGAGACCTTGGAGAAGGACATAGGCAAATTTTTATGTAGGTGCCATGCTTGCGAAGTTGCGGGCAGCAGCTAGTAATTTTATAAAGGGACATATATTTTTATAAAATAACAAACGACGAACGACAACATACGACTTTGTGACGTCTTACTATAAACAATTTAAACACTTGACATTGGCAAAATTGTCATTATATAAAAGAGAGGTAGAGAAAGGCCAAGAACAAACTAAGAAACTATATGAACCGGATCAAAGTATCAAGATCAAAGTGAAGGCTGCTGTCATGTCGTATGAGGAGGCTGCTTTAGAGCTAGCAAACAGTATCAGTGGCGCTGACAGAAGCAAAGCTTTTAAATGATTGATGATAATCATGTTTTTATCATAGTTAATTGAAAACATGATAAAAACGTCATGCATGACCACTGTTACATAATAAGATTGTTTTAACCGATGCCGTTCCAGTGAAAAACGGCCTTAGGTCTTTTCTACTCGACACTTTCACGGTGCATTATATTCATAAAGTAGATATTGTTTGTAACTAATAAGATGTATAATATTTAATTATATTTCTGTCACGAGGGCGAGGGAACGTGTTTGAACTATCCTCGTCTATTTATTAACTTCAATACCATGTTTATCTTCTTTAAACAAAAGTGTTAATACTCTATTATTTACGACACTCTGTAAATCATTATGTATCACAATAATGTCGCTAGTAAGACGGTAAGTATTTAGATTTTCAAGAGCAAATGGTTGCTTTATTAATACCTACCTACGTTTCTGCTAGCACTAGTACTTATCTTGCACATATTTTGTTGTGCACTATTGCAGTATAATTTTCACTCATAGGTGCGGTGAAATATGTAAGCACAAATAGGTAAATAAATTAATATCTGGATATCACTACGTGATTTTCCTTTCTAGATTTTATAAACGCATAGTTCATGGTTTTTTAGTACCTACCTGCCTCTATTACCTACATAAAGTTATCTCAATGTTATTTATTACACTTCTATTTCATCACATTCATCACACAAAGTTGACGCTGGGAGCTACGATAAGAGATTTGATAAGATCACTTTGAACTTGAAATATGAGATCATGGTAGGTATAAAAATATTTATACATTTTATTGTCCGCGCGCAGCTTCGCCTGCGTTGAAGATTTTTCCTGGGATAAACCAATTTTCCCGGGATAAAAAGAAGTCTATGTCACCCGGGGATAGTGTAGCTTTCCAACGGTAAAAGAATTTTTCAAATCGGTCTAGGATTAGCGGAGCCTATTCATACAAACAAACATACAATCAAATCTTTCCTCTTTATAATATTATATATATATATACTAGCTGCTGCCTGCGGCTTCGCACACGTGGTACCTCCATAAAAGTAGCCTATGTCCTTCTATCCACTCTAGACCTCTAGAAAACACTTGTAATCTAAAAGCTCAATCGTAAGGATATTTTTTTTCCAAATATCACAGCATCTTAATTAAAGGAAGACCATGAAACTTTACATTTATAATTTCATGAAAATGAATACTTAGCCTTTGCTTTTACTTTGACGTGCTCCTAACAACTGATTTTATCATTTTAAAGTATTACTAATAAGTACCCACCTTACATATAACTATTAAAAGTGCATAGTAAAATAATAATGTAATTAATAGGTACTCTTTAATGTGTTCACAATAACAATACGGATGGCTGATTTAAAAAAAAATAGAAAATGGAATACTTTTTCCTATTATTATTGGCCTTTCGCGTATTCTTTTGAGTTTAATTTGTGTTTTTTGCAATAAAATTGTTAAGTGAATTTATTTACGTGGCGTATCAAAATAATTTGGATTTAATGGAAGCGTTCTTGGAATAACTTGTAGGTACTTGGAATGGAAATTTGGGACTTTTTGATCATCACCACTTACTGCAACCAGAGCACCAAATGAGCGTTAACGATGACGAACTCGACATTTTGATTTATTTTGAGGCGAACCTGAAGAATTCTGAACACGGAAAGATATTTAGAAATACTTTACTACATTTTAAGAAGCGAGATTAATAATCTTCCCGAACTTAATAAAAATTTACCTTCCGGGATCGGTACTAATTAGATGGCTGCCGAGATCCCCAGTCTTTTTTATACGGTTATTTATAAGATTGAGCAGTTTGAAAATATGCAATAGTTACAAACTGAACTTATTCAAAACCTCTGCATTCGGTTTATTTTTGGCTTGCGCTAATACGACCATGTTACAGAATTTTAGCATGAAGCTCAAGTTCCCATTCGTTTTCGGCGGAATACCCATATCCTGTTCCTGTTATAAAACATCCTGTTTCTGTCGTCTTCCTCTCCACATTATTTTATCTGTTCCATAAAATTACGGCTTTAGTTTTTTACAATTTGGCGGGTTCGATTCCCTGTTCAGTCAGGCGATTATTCAAAAATCTTTGAATGCAGTTTAAATTGATTTTAAAATCAAAGTGTTTTTCAGTCAAATTTTCTATCTACAATATTTAAAATACTCTCCCTCTATTTGGCGTAGCCGTGGGACGTCCTGTATATTTACCATTCTTTTAAATAACTAATGTCTAGTGATTAGATTTTATATTTAGTATTTCTTCTTCCTTCCTATAATGGCATCTGTCTTATTGACAGTTTTGCCAGTAATTGTTTTTTTTTGTCTATTCTGTACTTCTCGGGAAAGTTAGTTTCTTAGACTTTTCTTGGGATTCCTCGCCGTTCAATCTCATTGCAACATAAGCTATTGTATATTTTTCAAATACACATTACACTCAATACACTCATTCATCACGAAATCTCAAAAACCACCTAACGGATTGGCATGAAATTTAGTATGCAACTTCCTCTAGGGACGTGGCTGCTCGCTAAGAAAGGTTTTCAAAAAATCACTCGGGATCATGGTCAAACCGCGAAAACCGCGATTATGCTTTGTAATATTTCCGAAACATTCATCCGTTCAATTATTATCTTGTTACTTTTTATCTACCAGGCGGGCAAAGCCGCGGGAAACAGCTAGTTCGTTTATAATTTTTAATTGACCATACTTGTGCTAAGAAGTCACAATTTATTGATTAAAATTCCGCTAAGATTACTGAATAAAACATGCAAGACGAGAAAAAATATTAATATGTTACTTTATGAAATGACAAACGAAGAATCGACATCATTATATTAAATAATATAAACACTTGACATTGTCAGAATGTAGATGTATGTAGATTATGACATGATGTATGTAGATGTATGTAGATTATGACATGATGTATGTAGATGTATGTAGATTATGACATGATGTATGTAGATGTATGTAGATTATGACACATTCCATTAACGAAGAAGAAGGAGAGTTTTACGGGAAATGGAGACGTACGTATTGTATAAAACTCCCATTACCGTAAACGGTTTCATTCGCGCCTCACTGGCGGGATTTCTAGATTGAAAGAAATCACGGAACCAATAAGGCTTCTGTTACACAGGAAGTCGGGGCTTCTGGGGCATCACATCGTCTGTGTAAAACCAGCGCTATAAAGTGCGAAAGCACTTTATGAAGTAGCATAGAGGTGAGGCTGTGCCTTAAAATTGCTAAAAGCGTCAGAATTAGCTGTAAACTTCTCATTTCTGTTATTACTTACTTTGTTATTATTATTATGACGACCTCTGTGGCGCACTGGGCTTAGGTCCGGCTGAGAAGCAAAAGGTTAGGGGTTCGATTCCCGTCGCGGGACAAATGTTTGTATGATCTGCAAGTATTTGTCACGGGTCTGGGTGTTTCTATGTATAATATGTATGTATTTACAAAAAGAGTATAAAAGTAAAGTAGTATATCAGTCATGTGGTACCCAACACAAGCTCTGCTTACTTTGGGGCCAGATGATGCTGTGTGAAATGTCCCGTATTATTATTATTAATATTTTTCCTGAGCGTTAGTATAAGCCAGTCTTTTGAAAACGAGTCCAGCTAGTCTCTCCATCGTTGCTGCGTGGTCGTTTCCTGTCCCGTGGGGTCCACTCTGTGATGTGATACCACTTGTTGCCAAACATAAGCAATTTGTGCTTTGGAGCGAAGTTCACTATTTCTTATGCAGTCCGTAAGTTTGACTCCTAGGATACTACGCTCCATAGCTCGCTGGCAGACTCCGAGTTTGAACATTAATATTATTAAGTACTATAATAAATTTATTTACAGAAATAATTAGAGAAATTAACAGAATAATATACAATAATATAAAATACACGTGAAACAGTTGAGCTATCTAAGGACCGTTTAAAACGATCTATAGATAGCTCAACTGATTTATTAAGTTAAATTTATACCAGAAAAACGTTAATTAATAAAAAGAAAACGTGTGCGCCCGACAGAAGTGATAACTTAAACAAATAGAGGAGGAGCCTTCACGACAAAGGTATCAATTCTGCAGTACCCATTGTAAAGTGTATTATATTTTTGCCGACAAAGGTATTAATTCTACAGTACCCATTGTAAAGTGTATTATATTTTTGCCGACAAAGGTATCAATTTGTATAAGGATGTACTGCACTTTCAATGCCTCTATAGTGCTTCAACCACGCGGTGATCGATCTTGTGACTTTGACAAAGACCTGAAATTTTCAACATAAACGCTAGTGTTTCTGTAGGGGTTTGTAATTGACGTCATTGTAATTGTAACAAATTATTATAATACTTTACAGAATAATAAATTGTGTAATCAATTTACAAACTAATATTCGATATTCGATAATATTCAAATTCGATTCGAGTTATTCGATACCAAATTATTAAAAACTATGAACCCTATTTTGTAGCCGTAATTAGACAATTACTTATAGATAGAAAGTCTAATTCAGACCACTAACCGTTATTAAAGTGCTCTATATATATATATATATATATATATATATATATATATAAGGCTACCTTGTTGAATAGCCCAACTAATTCTTAGTCCGGGGTAACTAGCAGCCCATTGATCATTTTTACCGTTCACCAGTCTCTTGGATATCTTTTTGAATAGGAGGGTCATGAACACACTTCAGGTCCCTATCTATCTTCTTCTTCTGTATATATACTATATATTTGTCGAATACCACTCACTCATTCATCACGAAATCATAGAAACCACCAAACGGATTGGAATGAAATTTGGTATGCAGCTTCCTCTAGGGCCGTAGGTGCTCGCTAAGAAAGGTTTCAAAAAAATAACTCGGGATCATGGTCGAACCGCGAATAAACATTTCAAAGAGCGATAGATAAATAAAAATGTGGATACTGTTAGATTCTCTGGTCGAAAGCTTTCGGCGTGACTGCACCCTTGGACAGACAATCAGTTTGTTTATAGAGTCTGAGGGTACAGACCGCCTGCGGGGACGCAATAAGCGTAATCCCGAGGCGCGCGCCGAAGATATTAAGACTTACGACAGACGTTGACAAATTATTTTTAAGTGATTTTATAAAAGTAGCTAGATAGAAGATACGACTATGATACGGAAGCGCTCTGCCTTTTGCGCTCTAGGTTAAGGGTTTGATGCTCTCGCAGAACAAATATTTGTGTGATGAACATAGATGTTGAGTCTGCGTCTGGGTGTTACAGAGTATGTATTTAAAAATATATTATATCTGTCATCTGGTCACTATAATACAAGCTATGCTTAGTTTGGGGCTAGATGGTGTTGTGTACATTGTCCACATATACATTTTTACTATTTATTTACTGGGTATTTCTATGTATAATATGTACCTAAGTATTTACAAAAAAAAAGTATATAAGAAGTATATCAGTCATGTGGTACCCATAACACAAGCTCTGCTTACTTTGGGGCCAGATGATGCTGTGTGAAATGTCCGAAATTATTATTATTATTGTTATTTATTTGGTTATTCAAATATTAATGTTAGGTACATACATGATTGCTTCGTTTTTAAGTTTCTGGTCATGTAACCTACCTATATCAGATTGTAAGTAAGTATCTATATAACGGCAAAAAGTGGATACGGTAGAAGTACCAATAAGTAATGCCTTACGCAGAAAGCACTTAGTAGGCGTTTCCAGTAAAAATAGATTATGTTTGAGTCATCTAGAATATAACTAATTAAAATTTATTTGTCGGATTTTATTAGATTTATAAATTAGAATTCAAGGTACAAGATGCAATGATTCATGACTTTACTCAAAAACTCTATCCTTTGGTTAGATAGATAGATAGATAGATTAACACTTTATTGTACACAAAAAGAACACAGGAGAAATAATAGAAATAAAATTGTACAATGGGCGGCCTTATCGCTAAACGCGATCTCTTCCAGGCAACCTTTGTATGGACAGGATAAACATAAACAGAACGACGGCGGTGTACAAAAAGTTACTTAATAAACTAATGCAAAACATATAAAAATACAAAATATAGTTGTAATGATGCTAATCGATATACTTACACGATAAATTATTAGTTAGTTTGGTTAAATAAAACTTTATCGGTCTTTTTCCAAAACGAAGGCTAGATATTATGTATTAGGTTTAAACCTAATACATAATAGGAAATTTTTAAGTCTTAGTTTTTAAATAAAGTCGCAAAAGTTTGGGTCTATGCTATAATCATTAACTAGTAAATGTTTTTTTTTAATCTTCGCCATCTTTATTCATTGATATTTTAATGATAAGCACAGACAATACTTTAACGCCGCGTTGGTTAATTATGTGATTATAGAATAGAGGGAATGTATACAAAAAAGCATACAAAAAATGGATACAAAAAAAGACATTTTGAATTACATACCTAAATAATTCAATAAATAATGTCACTTCTAGGAATGTTAGATCTCGTGGTCAGTCGTAAGGCGGGCGGCCGAGGGCAGCGCGCGCGCTCCAGTCAGCTTCCGTCCGCGCCGCGACTACCGCCCGCCCAGAACCACTGCTCAAACAAACCTCGTTATAATCTAAACTGGCATGTCCTCGTTAAATTGTTTTTGTTCGATCGGAAGTCATCCAACATCTATATATTGTAAATTGACAATAGGTTGAACGAAGATACGAGTAAACAATAAAATAAAAAAGTGGTGTAAATAAAATAAAATTGTCTAGTTTGTCAAAAGCTGCTGACTACTCTGGTAGAATTTTGGGTATTTAAGATCACATTAATAATGAGGTTATCGAAAACGTGAAATTCAAAATGGCGGATAAACTAAACGAGTATCAGGGAGTAACAGGGAGGCTCCACGGAGCCCGGGATCGGTACAAGGAGAGGTGGTCCAGGTGGAAGGAGCAGCATCCGCGGGGGGTGAAGGATGTGCTGGCAGAATCTCTGTTCGGCATTCCCAACTCCGACAATCCCCCGGAGAGAGTGTGGCAGGATAGTGCTTATAGTGATCTGTTCAGGTATGGATTATTTCTTGGTTACCCTGTTATAGTAGTCTTTATCAGACCAACTTTCGATAATAGTCAAAGTACTTTTTTCTTTCGTCGGTTAAAAAATACAAATTGTTAGCTAAAGGAAAAGCAGCCCATAAATTCACGTAATAAAATTAAGAAGCCCTTAAACGGTAATCCACCCTAACTCAATTTAGGTTTACTGTAGTCGTTGTTTTGGCTTAGGTACTTACTTCAAGTGCATCTATAATTGCTAGTTTTTCTGTATATTATAACAGTTAATTGATATTAAATAAAATTTAAATGGACACATTAAAAATTCACAGTTTACAAAGTGAGTGCGTGAAACCTTATTGAGAAATATTTTTAAAAGAGGTTGTGTAACATTAGAATCTAGAACGTGATCAGCCAACAACCGTAGAAAAAAGTTTAAATTTAGAATGGCTTTAAAAACATAACACCAAAACTGAAAGCACTCTCATTTGTTTTTTTTTATCATTTTTGTTGTTGAATTGTTAATTTTATATATATTTAAAACATTTTTCTTTCTGTCATAATGTAAATATTATAATAATGTTTATTCAGGAGGAAAAGCCGAATCGAGCTGATGCGTATTTCAGCCGCCGTGATGGGCATAGAGTTCTCATACGCTGGTGAAACCGCTTTCGTCTCCCCGACGCTTCTTCAAATCGGAGTTCCGCACCAGCAGATGACCCTCGTCTGGGCGCTTTCACCGCTTATAGGGTTCTTCATGACCCCTTTGCTAGGATCACTGAGCGATAGGTGCAAGTCCAGGTTTGGAAGACGAAGACCATTTATAGTCATGATGTCTGTTGGAGTTTTGTTCGGTAAGTGTAATTACAAATGGGTACAACACGAAATATTCTTGGATTAGATTCAAAGCATTCTGTATGCATTAACAAAGCTAACATATTCAATAATAGTTTAGATTCCGTTGTTTCGCATCACTAATTTACATTTCGTAAAATACGAACTATATTGTTTTGTTTGCATCAGTTCGAATAAGAGGAACATTTTGAAATGTCACTTCTTAAATTTACAAAACTGACGTGTGATTGACGTGCTGTAAACTTGCCGTTCATTTAAGTCGCCATGTAAATTGGTGCTGAATCAAGTACAAAATCCTAGAAACATCAATTCAACAATGGTATAAAATGACGATTTCAAATGTTACTTTAATTTTGAAATAGATGGAAGCAAAATTAGATCGTCCGTACTCGTACCTATCATTAAATGTATCTTATCCATAAATTATTATGAAACTTGTGATTAATATTCAGAGCCAACCACCTGACTAGTCTAATTATGCAAACACAAATGACTTACTCCAGCGATCATTAGATTTCAATATAATTTTTTAGGATAATGAGGGCAATTATATATCTTGATATATCTTTATATTAATACGTGAAGCGAAAAACTTTGTACCCCTTTTTACGAAAATTGCGCGAACGGAGGAGTATGAAATTTCGCACACTTATAGTTTATATAGAGGAGTGCAGAATGCTATTTTTTCTAATTTTGAATAAAAAATACATTACATTAAATTTAATTATGGTCGAGTTTCGACCAATGGGCGACCACTAGTAATACATAAATAATACCCAAAGTAAGCAGAGCTTGTGTTATGGGTACCACATGACTGATATACTACCAAATACTCTTTTTTTAAAACATATATATTATACATAAAAACACCCAGAACCAAGACAAATATTTGCAGAACATACAAACATTTGTCCCGCGTGGGATCGAACCCGCAACCTTCTGCGTTTCAGCCAGGCCTTTATCCACTGCGCTATTTACCTGGTAGTAGTACTTACTATACAGAAAGAGTCTGTCTTGTTGGGTACCACAAGGTCAGATCTTCTGCATCTAAACAGTGTGCAAGACGCATTCATGTGATTAGGTTTGAAGGGCACTGGATCAAGTAAAATTACTGAGCAAGAATTTTGTCTAAGGCCGGCATTGTGCGGCTGATACCATCTCCTAGTATTACAAATATTACCATCAAGTGGGCCATATGCTTGTTTGCTGGATCAGACATATATAAAACTAGCTGCTGCTCTATGTCCGTCTCCAAGGACCCATGTATCTCTATACCAAAATTCATCAAAATCGGTTTAGCGGGTTAGGCCTAAAAACGTAACAAACAGACAGACAGACAGTTAGGTACTTTCACATTTATAATATTAGTATAGATATCATTATCGTGTATCTGAAAAAAAAACATGAAAAAATTTTGGTAATCGTTAAGTAACCTCACTTAACGATTACCAAAATTGTATTATAATACTTTTTGCACACATTTTTTATTTTCTACCTAGGCACATATAATAGCAGCATCTAATAAATATCTTTTTTGATTCACAACAGTGAAAATTTTCTGTTTACTTCACCAGGATTGATACTGGTGCCGAACGGTGAAGCCATTGGCTACGCGATGGGTGATGCGTTACCTATCAATCGCACTGAGATACCATCAGCACTAGGTCCTCGCAGCGCTGTCCTGGAGACTGAAAGCCCTAACTACCATCCCTGGGGAGTTCTATTCACCGTCCTTGGAACTATTTTCTTGGACTTCGACGCTGACGCCTGCCAAAGCCCGGCGCGCGCTTATCTGCTTGACGTGACAGTTCCAGGTCAGTAATGTTTGCTAATATTAGGAAGTTTAACGTTTTATTGATGTGCCAGTTTCTTTTACTCCGCTGTCATAAATCTGAGAAGGTTATGTGGAGGTTCTTTTTTTCCTAGAAATTATTCAGTAATAAATTTTCCTTTTTAACCTGTATAGTAATAGTAACTTGAATCTTACTTCGTTGGTCGGACTAGACTGTTCTCCTTATCGTATTTGTAGTTATTATTAATAGCAGATGTAAATATTAGTATTAGTCTCAGAAACTTCTTTCTTCTTTTAAACTTGACCGTATAAAAGTACTTACTGCACACATCAATTTTCAGAAGAGAAAAAATCAAAATCCAAAAAATAGCTGCACGACCGGATTTGACCCAAACGACCTTACGATCTATTGTTGTAACATACATTAAAACATTTATCAATAGTAAATAACATTCATGTGAGCTTTTTAAGGGTAGATTTGTTAGCTAGTTAAGCTAAGTTAGCTAAGTCACTTGTACAAGTTTAGTGCGAGTGCTGTAAAGTGTAGGTAGATAACATTTGTTTTATTGTATTTCTGAGACGCAGAAGGTTGCGTGTTCGATTCCCGCCGCGGGACAAATGTTTGTATGATCTGCAAGTTTGTCTCGGGTCTGGGTGTTTCTATGTATAATATGTATGTACATATTTACAAAAAAAAAAGTATATCAGTAGTACTTTGGGGTACTACTGATTACTCTGCTTACTTTGGGGCCAGATGATGTTGTGTGAAATGTCCGGGATTATTTATCTATTTATTTGTAGCTAGAAAAATAATATTGTGCAATATCTGCCTCTGCCAGATCTGCCACTAGAAAAGATCAACTTTCTGTTGGCATTCAAGCCTGCGTAAAGATTAGATTGTATGGAAATATCATGACCCCTTTTACATTTTTGAATTAATTTATTCTATGTTAGTATTTATATTCATATAAAGGTATATATCTTTAGTTTTTATATTATTCTGGTCACTTATTTTGAATACAACTTGTTTTTAACCTCTCCTATGGATAATGCAGGGTCAGCTATTTATATATTGTGACAGCTATGGCCAAATAACAGCGTCTACTGCGAAAACAGTAGCCATCATGCTCAGGGCCAGGGCCAATTTGCTGGTGTAGCATACACATACACATACCTAAGCATAATTGTATTATTTGGACAATGTGCCTTGTTCTTTGTTTTATTATGTACGTTGTGTCTATGTCTATGTCTAAGTCTAAATGACAGCAGCAGTCAGGCTTCAGTCACGTGACTTATCAAGTGTGTTATTCCAAACAATTTGATATTTCCGCAAGCTTGAACGTCAACAGAAAGTGGATCGATTATTTCTGGCCGTTTTGCAGAGTAATCATTGTGCTCTTATATTATTTTATTTCGGATTTTATTGGTGATTTTGGTGATTTTATTCTAAGAGTTATTGACTCGGGTGGTGATTAATTGGAATAAAAGTTTTGTGTTTCTTTGTGGTTCGAGCAAAAATAATCTGTATAAATATCTTATAAAGAGACACCAATTTTTATAAAATAACAAACGACAACATACGACTTTGTGACGTCTTCTTCTTCTTTGTTTATGGCATGTGACATAATAATGACAATTTTGCCAGTGTCAAGTGTTTATTTTTGTTTATAGTCAATTTGTTTGTTAAAGTCTTAGTCGATGATCAGTTGTCAATTCTAGACGTCACGCGGAATGGCCGTCTAAAATTTTCTTGGGATTCCTCGTCGTTCAAATCACATTACACCATAATACACATACAATTCAATTTTCCATACCCGTCCTGTAGTCACAATTTATTCATTAAAATTCCGCTAAGATTACTGAATAAAACATGCAATAAAACGAGTAAGAAATATTGAATTAGCAGAGCTATGTTACTTCATGAAATGACAAACGAAGACTCTTTGTGACGTCTTACTATAAACAATCTAAACACTTGACATTGGCGATTGTCATCATATGACACAATCCATTAACGAAGAAGACTAAGTAGAAAGTGGAACTTGTCTAGGCCCTGTAGGGCAATTATGGAACTCTAATTACAATCAATGTCTATCAGTAATGATTGAAATTACGCCGAAAACTGATAGACATTGATTGTAATTAGAGTTCCATAATCGCCCTACAGGTGACTAAACAAGATCCACTTTCTACTTATTCTTCTTCGTTAATGGCATGTGTCATATGACATATGGTGTCATATGGTGACAATTTTTGACAATTGAAAAAATTACCATGCTTTATGAAGCAAAGCATGGTAATTTTTTGGCCATTTTGCATACAAACATTGCGCTCTTGTATGATTTATTTTTTCGAGTTATTTCGGATTTTATTTGTATTTTTAGTGATTATATTCCAAAAGCTAGAGTTATTGACTGGGGTACTACACCCCAATTAACACTAATTGGAATAAAAGTTTTGTGTTTCTTTGCAGTTCGAGCAAAAATAATCCGTGTAAGTAATTATTTTAAATGCAAAGATAACATTTTATATAAAATAACTAATGACGAACGACAAGATACGACTTTGTGACCTCCTACAATAAACCATCTACTTTTCCTTCTTCTTCGGGTGGCATGTGTCATAATGATGTCAATTTTTCCAATATCAAGTGTCTAGTATGCATTGTGGGGTTGCATACATACATCAGTCCCTCTGTTGCCTAACAGAAAAGCTAACAACAGAGAAGGAAAATTTAAAACAATCCCGGCTCGGTGTCAGCCGTTAGTGTGGGTACCTGGGAAGGCCTGTGCTATCAAACAGAATCCCAGGCAGAGTGTCGTCAGTTGAAAGGAATCTTCACCCATCTCTGATGGAATGGATCCATGAACTAATGTTTTTAATTACAAATAACTGCTCTGTAACTTGTATGACGCCACCTAAATCATCTTCAACAGATGAACTAAGGCCAATGATAATGAGCATGCATATGTTTATGTTTATGTAAGGCGTCACAAAGTCGTACCATAAACCATTTAGACACTTGATATTGGCAAAACTGTCATCATTATGCCATTAAAGAAGACGAAGCAGGCCATTAAAGTAGAATACTATGTGCATTCTAACTATCTCACTAACTAATTGAACTCTGAATTTAGGACATTAAATATCTAACTCTGCTAGCAAGTACTTGAGACAAGTGGCTGTGCCATATTGAAGTAAACAACACTGAATACAACGAATAGACATTTCTCAAGTGGATGAACAAATGAATTATTGACTTACATATCTTCCTCTTCATGTTGGTCTAGGGTTTTACTAATGTAAAGTATTTGTTTAGTTAGAGTTTATGCATAGACAATAAAAAGTTTAATTGCAAAAAAAGTAAGTTTACCTTTCATTTTATTGAGATTTATTGTCTATCAGATACAACTTTTTACTGAAGTAGTAATTTTATAAACTGACTACGTGATAAAGTTGAGTCAAAAAATAGGTTTAAGATCCTCAACCTAGTTAGATTGATAGTCAGGCAGGACTCTGATTAAATATTTGTTCGCGACGTCACAGCATGTGACTAGCTGTGTGTATTCGCTTTCCAACAAGAGTGATGAACCAAAAACAAGTCTTTATCAGCTCACGTCTGACCGTGATTGATTTATCTTGCTGCTAACGTTATTTTGGGGTTTCCACTTGATGCCGGCGTGTTTCTTGTGGACATTATTCCATAATACATTATTCGGGTAGTTCATTTGGTTAGTTAGCGAAGGTTTATGATGGATTGTAAAATGCGGAAACAGACAACGTACTCAAAAAAACATAGAGAACAAGCGGTCATATCAGCCAATAAGATATTGGCAATCCGTGTTATAATAGATATTATATTTCATGTTATACATTACTTATTGCTAGAGTTTTATAGAATATGCAAAAAACATTATTTTTGGTCCATCTCTAAATTGAAAGGAAACCCAAAATATAAATATATTACATAATTACGCAATTATTTTAAAATTAAACAAATTAATTAAGTCACAGTAGTATTCAAATATTGACTCGTTTATCTTCACCATTTGGCTTATTTGGCTAGTAACGAGAGCAGAACTAAAAAAATAAGTACATTATGATATGTGTATCAACCACTTAATAAAGATGACTCTTATATGTACCTACCAAGCGACACTGATACTATAAGTACATTCGGAAGTTTGTTAAATATTTACTCGTATCTGCTTTATGTAGGACAGTTTCATCTCAAAACCAATATTTGATGTTTCCAAATTAAGTAATCGTTGGAAAACTAGCCAGTTGTGGTAGTAATATTAAAGAAGGTTTCATTTATTGAAACATTTCCGGGAATGGTATGCTAGCTCACACATTATCCTACGAAATTAGAATAAAAAAAACCAGCCAAGTGCGAGTCAGACTCGCGCACCGAGGGTTGCGTGCAAACCTGTAGGTACATAAGTAAAATTTCACCCATCACGACAATCGAGTCATAGTTATGGTATTTTTATTGCAAAATGAAATCCATAACATGACAATACTTATTAAAAATATTTTTATTATATGATGTAACTAAAAATTTTAGTTTTTCGCAATTTTTCCTTTATCTGTGCTATAAGACGTTGCTTCGTACCAAATTTCAAGATTCTGAGTTCACGGGAAGTACCCTGTAAGGTTTGATTCCCTTGCGAGTGTCGAAAATTTGCGGAAATTTGCGCCATAAACGGCTGTATCTTTTGATTGCGTTGGCTTAGAAGTTTGATTTTTTACAGCTTTAAGGGACAGTAAACCTGAGTGTTTCATATAAATTTCAGCTTGATACCTCCACGCGTTCCTGAGAAAAAGGGTCTTGACAGACAAACAGACGGACGGACGGACAATAAAGTGATCCTATAAGGGTTCCGATTTTCCTTTCGAGGTACGGAACCCTAAAAAACCCCAACACTAAAAAAAACATCTATCTATTATTATAGTGTTACAATGAATCATAGTATAGTATAGTATAGGCATACTATGCCTATACTATATAGTATATATTTAAAAATATTCTGTAAAAATAACAGCCATCTGATTACCAATAATACAAGCTATGTTAAGTTAGGGGCTAGATGGTGTTGTGAGCATTATCCACCAATATTTATTTATTCATTGATATCATTAAAATGAGCCCAAACACGATACCTCTTCTGTAAGTAGAGAGTTGAGTATCCTGCAGGTTCCAGGTGCAGCATCAGACCAAAGCTATCACCAAATTCCCACAATATAATTGATGAAACAGGATACCTAATTTTGAATAGATCAGGCTTGCGGAAATTACTCAATCTTAGCAACTAGAAAAAAGCTGATGGACTTCAAATGGCTGAACAGATTTTCTTGAATCATATTCAGATCAACATTTTAACAACATTTTGTAGCAGTATGGTGAAACGGTTACAGAGTGGCTGAGAGGCTCCTTTTGTGCACTAGACACGTGTCTTTAAACTTTAAACACCGTTACTACTCATGAAAGTTTTGAAATTGAAACCATCCAAAGTAAATCTAAAAAAATAATTACGTTTTAAAAACTAAAAAGGCAACCGACTCCATGTATATACACAACTATTGTAAAACGTTGAGCAGTTCCCTTGACTGTCCTTCGTCTTCATCATCAGACCTCTAATGACAGTCACAACCCATCTAGGTTTAAAGTTATCATCAATACAAATTAATCAAGCCCAAATCCAGGTTATTGCTGTAAATCGTTGAGGAGTTCCCTCGACTGTCTTTCGGCTCCATTATCAGATCGTCTCCAGACCTTTATTAAATAGTAGTGCTTTAAAATACTTAATGAAAAAAAATAACAAACGCACTAGTCGCCACTACGATTTTCGAAGGTTTCCCTCGATTTATCTGGGACCCTTGGATATCTCCTTTCCAACACAAAAATAATCATCAAAATCAGTTCATAAACGACGAAGTTATCCGCGAACACACATAAAAAAAATATATACGGTCGAATTAAGAAACCTCCTTTTTTTGAAGTAGGTTAAAAACTAAATCGAAGGTTTACCCGATTGGGGGCTACGATGTCACAGATAGACTCACACTTTACACAGATTCTCACGTCAATCTTATGACACCCCGCTATTTGCGATGGGGTGGTTGGGTAGTAGTAATACGAGTGGTATGAGACTTGTAAGTATATCCTAACATGTAACATAATTAAACATCAGCATGTAACGCAATTTACAGTGGAGCGATTAAATAGATTATTTCAGCGAGGATGTAATTATCCCAACCACATGAATTAATACAATCATGACAAAATTTTGTGGCTTTATAAATTATTTACCTCATTAATTTGCACCATCTGAACTAATCTATATAATACTACAATTTTTTCTGTGACTAAATAATGTGGAACTTATGTATAACGAAATGCTTGGCAAGGTCAAAATTAAATGTATTCTTAACAAATGATCTAGGTTGGTTTTTTCACAGAGGACCATGCAAAAGGGCTCAGCACTTTCACCGTGATGGCTGGTCTCGGAGGCTTCATGGGGTATGCGCTCGGCGGCATCAACTGGGATGACACCAAATTAGGTAAACTTATCCTGTATTTATTCTACGGCCCAAGGGCCGGGTGATACGCAGAAGGTTGCGGGTTCGATTCCCGCCGCGGGACAAATGTTTGTATAAGCTGCAAATATTTGTCTCGGGTCTGGGTGTTTCTATGTATTATATGTATTTATTAAAAACGTATATAAGTACTATATCAGTCATGTGGTACCCATTACACAAGCTCTGCTTACTTTAGGGCCAGATGATGCTGTGTGAAGTGTCCGGAATTATTATTGTTATTAAAAAAAATTTTTTCAACTCAACAAACTCGTAATAAACCCAGACTAGACTGTATTAATTGGTAAAAAACAAGCACTGTCGGAATACTTGGATACCGATTAGATGAAGCCTTTGATCATATCCTAAAGCTGAATCTCCGGAAGTAAAGCCGTCGGTAATACTTGTTAAATTGTGGTTTAAATATATTTCGGAGCCGCTTCCGAGGCAGTTGACTGCTAAAATTTTGTTGACAGACGAATTTGTCAGGCTTTGTTACCTTGTTTGTGTAGTTTGAGTGGGCTTTTAGGGGATTATTTCGCTGGATTGTTTGTTATAATATTTGTTGATGTTTTTTAAATATTACCCGTTGTTAGCTGAAGCTTACAATTTAAATTTTGTGAAAACAAGCTTAAGTTTTGTTGGTAGATATTTTAAATCAGTCTAATGAAATCGAGCTTTGTTATAAGTTCGTAACCAACTTTACGACTTCTGACTACGGATTGTGCTACGGCGTAGAGGCGCGTAGCATATTTTAGAGAAGTTGAAAACATCTCAAGGAATAGCATTCGACTTGAATGACATATCCCACCCATAACCTATGTTGGTTCAGATCCATTCTCTCATTCATTTAATTTATTCATAAACAATAGGACAATTATGTCTGAACTAAACTCATAATCATTATCATAAATATATTAAATAAAATTAGTGCATAATCAAACAAAACATACAAACGTTGAAACTATACGTAACTAAACGTTAACTTAACTAAGGTCGTCAATTGAGTAGAAATGTCTATTCTACAAAAAGTCTTTTTACATCCTGAATTTATTGAGTTTCCTAGTCGCTTTCAATTAAACTGGCAGGGAGTTAAATATTCTGATAGTGGGTATCTGCCACAGTATTTGGCAATGTTCAATCTAGGATATATAGTTGTATTCAAATGAATAGGCTTATCATGACGTGTCAAGCCCTCACACTTCTGCATCATCATTCTGAGTTGTAGCCTTTATCCGTCACGGTCTAAAAACTTATATCCAATATCCTATCTTATCTTACTTATCTTATTAATATTATAAATATAAAAGGTTGTGTAAATGTTTAGGTGTTTGTTTTTTACAATCACGCAATAAGAAAGAAAGAAAGAACGAATGAAAAAACATTTATTTAGCACACACATAATGGGGAAAACATAAGCGCATAAATGGCCAAAAAAGACTAAAAATAGGTAAGGGAAATTTATACAAACACAAAAACACAACTTTACGTAAAATTTGTTCTTCCCGCGAACCAATCACCATTTTAGTGTGACCAAAAAGGTTCAATCTCCGATTTAGATGAAACTTAGGATATACGAGTATATAAATGTAAACCTGTATTGACATATAGACTATTTTTTATCTACATACTACCCAGACAAAGGGTAGCTGCTAGTGTTGAATATTTTTCTTGGGACGACGACGACGACTACACTGGTCTCTATCAAAAATGGACACTTTCAAGTTTAATATTTATCTAACGAATATCTGTATCGAAAATGTGTTAAATAACACTTATAATATGTTTAAAAAGACATATCAACGATTTGCTACACAATGGGATAGTAGAATAAAAAAAAAAACAATCCCACTTTACGTGTAGGGAGGGTCCTTAAATACCAATAATACATAACTTTGTTGGGGTCACTAATACTTATTACCGTGCAAAATTAAATCACGATAAAACTAATAATATGCGAGCAAAAGCAAGCTGAAAGACAGACAGACAGACGGAGATAGCAAAACAATAAGTGTTCCTTGTAGATTTGGAACCCTAAAAAGTATTATATGCTATTTTAGATCTCGGACTACATGTATACTTATCAAGTTTCATCGAAATCCGTCAGTCGTTATGGCGTGATTGATCCACAAACAAACCTACAAACATATAACTATATTCGTACCTACACAAACATTCGCATTTATAATATTAGTACGATTAGTAGTTGTTGTTGAAACCTTAGGCCTGTATTGGAACAAGAGCCCATTGTGTTTTGAAAGTTTTTACAGTTCTGGTAAAAACATATCATGATCCAAAAGCTGGCTCCTAGCTGGCTCCTTGCTGGCTCAATGTATTAGCATTGCCATTCAACGAGTTAATGCAGCCAGTGTCTTGGAGACGCTACCCTTAGGTAGTGCTCTGGATCATGAATGTTTCAATCTGTAAATTTCTATAAATAAATGTAGAAAGTGCGATAGAAGCCAGCTCTTCGGTCACCAGTCATGTTTCTACCAGAAGACATGTAATTTTGAAAACGATGGGCTCCCGTTACCCACGGGCTTCGATTCCAAAGAGCTCAAATATGTACGGCCTATCGGCATATTTGCACCTTTTGAGGTCCTCGGCCCATTCGGCTGCCGCACCAGCTCTAACGGAAGTCCTCGACAAATGGGATGGGTACCTACGCAAGTAGCATCCCACACCAATGGCCTACCCATCTCCCATGGAACAAGAGTCATACCATCAGGCCTCTTACCATCATTATGTAGACCGTTTGGCTCGAGAACAGCTGGTACGTTGACGCTGGTAAGTGCCCGGTGAATGACATAGTTAAGACTTGCGTGGCGGGCAATCTTACCCGCGGCACAAGAACACGATAATCCGCAGAGTCCAAGCTCAAGCACCCAACCGCAGACAAATTTCAACTCGAAATGTTGTAGGGTCATCATCATCATCATATGGCCCAGCGTATTAGCATTGCCATTAAACGTGGCGATGCTAAGACGCTACCCTCTGACAGTGATCTGGATTAGTTAAGCTATCTATATATCATTTTAAACGGTCCTTAGATAGCTTAACTGTTTCACACGTATTTAATATTATTGTATATTATTCTATACATTTCTGTAAGTAATTGTTTTAGTAAGATAGTAGGATTTACGTTTAATATTCTAGGTGATTTCTTCGGTGGGCACGTCCGCGCTGTCTTCTCTCTCATCACCGTGATCTTCGTAGTGTGTGTGTCTGCGACCGTCAGCAGCTTCCAGGAGATCCCTCTAGAAGAGCTCCGCGAACAGGACCATTTTCGGAAGCAGGCACAGAGCGAACGAATCCAGGAGAGCATTGACCTGGCTGATGAGGCGGAGGGAGTGGGACTCAAGAGTAATGTCAGCTATGGCGCGGTTGATAACTCCGAGGTATATAATTCAAATTCAAATAAATTTTATTCAATACAATATCAAGACTATGGGACCATAGGGATCCAGTACTAAATTATTTGTCACTGAGTCAAATGGTTAAACCCTTTGACTCAGTGTACTAAAAACCCTAACATGTATTACATGCTGTTAGGTATGTTTAGACAAAACTGAGTTTTTCAAGTTATATTTTATGTAATACTTACTGCACTATCAACATTTCAATAACCGCAGGAGAAACCATGAAACTATTATAAACTCTTTGCACATAAAAAATAAAATAAAAAATCGGGTTGCACTCCGGGAGTGCCGACAGAAGTGAAAACTTATTTTGGCGCGTTAGAGTTTAGTAATAAATCACTTCAAAATCAGTAATTATGGCGACTGCCAATCAAATACTGAACGAACACAGATGATGCAATATTTTTTGTTCAGAATGTAGATAATATATAAGAACCTAACTCAGTAAACTTCTCCATACAAAAGTAGACTGTAAACATGTGAGCTAAGGTTTATAATCAAATGGGGCGAGCGCGGCAGCCCTGCGTCTCGCCCCAAACGGTAACGGTGTCGCGAATCCAGAGGTTTTACCTCATCTAAAAATATGCGTCCCGCGAAAAGAAGTTTTCACTTCAAAAAAACAATTGCCATTATGTTTTAGTCGAGGTTTAGTAGAATAAATTCTTTGGTCATTCCACAAACTATAGGATGCTACGAGAATGCAGCCAAAGATTTTGGAACTCTTCCATATTAACAATTTTTAAATTACTTTATGTATTAGGTAGGATTTTTCATTTAGCTAAAGAATATGTGAGCAGATAGTAATAATAAATTTTCTAATTTGAAACAACGGCCTGTTAGTAGGTACACTCTTACTACTCGTACTGACAGGCCGTTGTAAACTCGTTGTACTCGCATAAGTTCTTATAAGATCAACGAAGTTAAGCAACGCTATGCGCGTTCAGAATCTGGTCAGCATCTGGTGACTGCAGAGGCATTTTCTTTCAATTGAGCTCTTCGTGCTTCGTAGAGTACGATAAGCGGTTCCGGCGTTTCTGAAAATTATGACATAGGCCTTTGAGCAGCTTGTTAACTCTGTCTTTGGAAATGTCTTTGGAAATTAACTCATACGAAGTAGTACTTCTTTTTGTACCAATTTAAAAGAGTTCAGATTTAAGTATTTTAAATTTCAATATTCCCCGTTGCCCCAGTAGACAGTAGTAGGTAAAAACATCGAGAGCACACGTAACTGGAAGGTTTAGTTTTAAGAATCCACCCAGAGGAACGTAGTTAGTCGTGAACAACGTATCAAGAAGTGTAAAACGTGAGATTAGAAAGTAAAGCTGACGCGAAATGCGCTCGTCTTGAAGACCCTCGAAGAGGGTTACCGATAGGAAGATATCGGTGCCAAGGTTACAACTACAAGTATTTTTAGAATTGACCGCACTTGAATACACAATACACATAACTTGTACGTACATTGTAGGTTTGTTTGTTGTTTGTAATTTTGTTTATATGTCGAGTGTAACTTGGAACTATTGAACTGATTTAAAAAAAATGTTACTTTAGACTTATAGATTAGCTTCTACTAAGATGAGGAGTGTTAAAGGGGAATGGAAAAGAAGAACCTATTGTGGTAACTGTATTTAACATGAAAAAAGGGCAGAAAGATAATGATTTACGACACTGTATAACACCGGGCACAGAACAAACCTCTATGAGGTTTGTTAACATATATAGGTTTTGTAACATAGGTTCATTTCATCACACACATCATGTTTGTTCTGGGAGGGAATCGATTCCCCCGTGTAGGTCAGCGCAGAAATTAGAGCTACTACCAAATGAGTTGACAGGCCAGTCGATATAATACCGGATACTTTACACTGCATCATCTGTCCCCAAAGTAAGCAGAGCTTGTATTATGGGTATTACTGATATACTACTTATATACTTTACTAAAATTTATATTGCTATTTATGTATATGTTGTTCTCCTTTAAACTAAATCCATACGTACCTACTCGTATGCATTAAATATATCATGTTTTTTTGTTTAGGTACTTTATCTTTTTTAATGCATTATTGTTCGGTGTGACGGTATTACGTACCCTCTTTGATCGGCGCAGTCTGAAAACCAGCGTTATTTCGCACTGTGTGAAATAGCACAAAGCTGAGGCTATGCCTTTTTGACAATCGCAGACTAGGTTTGGTACAGGGTGGGTACACGTACTTATAGGTACTCATAATGGTAAAAAAATATTTATACCACACCTACAAAGAAACTTGCCTATTACTTTTCCAAATATAACTTAGAAAGTACATCATTTCAGGCCTACTAAAATTCGGGACGGAAAAGTCTATGGAATTTCATTTCTAAAGCGTTTAGCGGGAGAGAAAAGTGTATGGAAATCCATTTCTAACGTGTTATTTTTTTTTATTTCTTCATAGATCAGCCGGTAGCTATGGTTATTTTCATTATATGTCAAACGACAAAAAGTTTTTACTCCAAGCCCGCCAAATGTTTTATTCCTCTTCCGATTTCCGAACAATATTTTGAAAAAAGAACCCATGTAATAAAGGCATGCGCGGGAATTTCTTTGAAATTTTATTAATTCTACAGAATGTCGTCGAGTGATAGTGAAGATTTTATTCCTCGTAGGTGTAGTATAAAGTGCTATGTATCACTCGGGAGAAAGTGCGATTTCTACCTCGTGTGTTTTAATGCAAATGACACACTCGATAGGAATCGGGCACTTTCTCGCCTAGGTGTACAATGTACTATTGTGATCTTCCAGAGTGGTCCGGCAGTTGTCCCCGAGGAGGCTCACTTGTCCCTCGGCCACTACCTCAAGTCGATAGTACTGATGCCGGCCTCGCTGCGCATAGTGTGCCTCACTAACCTCTTCTGTTGGATGGCACACGTCTGCTACTCGCTCTACTTCACTGACTTCGTGGGGGAAGCCGTCTTTGGAGGAGATCCTGCTGTAAGTACTGGCCTTGTTATACTCGTATCACTTCCACAGTTTTGTTGTGTGTTTAGATTTATATATCACATTGGCTTAAAATGCAAATTGGGGAAGATATTGAGCCCGATACAAAGAAAATAGATGGACTATATGCAACCAGATAGACAGGATCTACTGGCAAAAGAAGGTCGACCAGGAAAACGATGGACTAACGACATCGTAAAAATATTGGTTGAAAAGGGAGAAATATAGAGTGCAATGGTGGAGGCCTATACTCATAAAGGGATTCCTAGCCCACATAAGAAAAAGAATGTATATAAAACATAATGGAAACAGAAATCGGAAAAGGCTTTAATAAATAAATAAATAAATAATGCCGGACATTTCACACAGCATCGTCTGGCCCCAAAGTAAGCGGAGCTTGGGTACATACAAACATTTGTCTCGCGGCGGGAATCCAACCCGCAACCTTCTGCGTCGCAGCCTAACCTTAAGTCCACAGCGCCACAGAGGTCGGCGCAATATTATGTAAATATCACCAGCTACACTAGCCTGCGGCTTCGGGAAGTCGTCTTTGGAGAGGATCCTCTAAAGTGTTGTGAATAATGATTAATAATAGTATATAAATAACTAGCGACCCGGCCCGGCTTCGCACGGGTACAATACTGTAGTACATTATTTTCATCTATCTCGTAGGGTTCAGCCAGCGTTTGCAATGAAAGCGCAAAAAAATGTGTTCATTTAAGACATCACATTAGAAACCTTTAAAATTATTAGTGTTTCTCTACTATATTATGCAGGTATTATACATATAAACCTTCCTCAAAAAACCCGCATCAAAATCTGTTGCATAGTTTTTAAGATCTAAGCATACATAGGGACAGACAGACAGCGGGAAGCGACTTTGTTTTATACTATGTAGTGATGCCAGACCATATCTTACAGTCCCATCTAGTCCCAAACTATGCAAAGCTTGTACTCGTATATAAAAACCAGATAATTCATAAATAGAATACTTTATAGTTGTATATACATATTGTTTGCACTTGCACTACTAAATAACTCACAGTTGTTTCGTTGTGATTAGGTTCATATACTCGTGTAATAGTAGCTACTGCCCGCGGCTTTGTATGCGTGGTACCCACATAAATAGTAGCCTATGTCTATCTCCAAGATACAATGTTTATCCTTTTCTTGAGAAATAAATTATGTAGTACCAATAGTATGTAGTAAAAAAATGTGTATAAGTAATCAATTATGTTGTATCCATAACACACGGGCTATGTATTGTCCGGAATTGTCCGGAATTCTTTAATTATTTATTTGTATATGGAGTTATTTTAAAATTATGATATCTCCTAAGATGTTGATTGAAATCAAGTGAAGTCAAAGTCAAAGTCAAAAGATACTATATTCAATACAATCACAAGGATCACTTTGAAACGTCTTACATACTAGGTGAATTTAGGTGCCAATTCATCGTTATAATGATAAACGCAACTCCGTTCCGAATTAATAACCTAAAACCAGCACTTCTTGTGGTTTAGCCGGCATTACGCCCGCAACGTCGCAGAAGTATTCGATGTACATTATTAGAAGTTGGGGGTTCGGAGATAAACATTTGTGTGATGGTGGTTTTTCTGTACCTGGGTGTTAAAAAGAATCATATGTATGTATTAAAAAATATATAATACACCATAATAGGTACAAGCTATGCTTAGTTTGGGGCTAGATGGTGTTGAGTGCGTTGTCCACCAATATTTGTTATAAGAAAAACATTAGTCAATGTCTCCTAAATTGTGATGTACCTGTGATGAATATCAGAAAAGAGCCGTAAGTTACGACATTAGTAATATCATTATTAGTATCCCTGTCTCGCGATTCGTTTCTTATGAATTTTCAAAGCTTTACGTGACGCAATGAATCTTTCACCACGCTAGTCCTTTTGTTAGCTTACAGTACGTTTCTAAATACAAGTACCACCACACAAAAAACTCCTTTCTACAACCCAAACACAGCAAACACAGCTGATAATTGCCGTGTCATAATTCCAGGCGCCCGTCGGTTCCGAGAGTCGCAAGTTGTATGAAGAAGGCGTTAGGTTCGGTTGCTGGGGGATGGCTATGTACTCTCTGTCCTGCGCCTGCTACTCTACGGTCATTGAGAAACTAATCAAGAAGTTAGGGTGAGTACTACTACATTTGTAAGAGTCTGTAGTCTGTCTGAGGACGTCTACTCGCCCGATTTTGTAAACATCGTTGAAATGTTCGTCGAGTTCAGTCCAACTTTGGCTTCGTTGTCAAATGCAAATTGCCGTATATTTTACCTTCTTAGTTTGTTTGTTTGTTTACTGTTTTGGTTTTTATTGTTTTATTTAAATGTATTTGTGTTTAGAGATTTTATTTTACAAAAATACAGTTTACTAATAATGAAAATTAAATCAGTAAATTAACTGGTTCATAACTGATGTACCTAATTAGGTAGGTATTTTGTTAAGCTAGTGGCGAAGCATGCAGAACTTAAAAACTATAGCATAACAACTAGGTAAGTATGAAGGCTTTTGTTGGTAAAGCATAATTCTAAAAGATAGGAATATATATATCGACACACTCCAGAATTAATAGGGTAGTCGAATAGTTTTTTAAGCGAAACCGAAAAATAATGTGTTCTATGCCGAAGAATACGTTAAATAAGATCTGTAACTTTTTCTATTGTGTCTGAATTAATAACAACATTATATATATTACGACATAGATTGTCATAGATAATGTCGGTCGTTCTCAACGAGTCGAAACGATTTTGTATGTGTAGGCTTTCCCGATAGTTTATCGTTTTGCCGAGTAGGCCACAGTCTCTGGTGGCAGATTCAATATGCCGCCCAAAAGTCTCTGTCATAACCTATGCTGATTAATGTTATACTGATAAACAGCCCAACTTTTCCCATAAGTATTTATTTGAAGTGAAAAAAGAGAGATGGACGGAAAAGTTTATTTTGTATCGCAAATATATTTTACATGACTCTAAAAAGTAAGACTGTTTTGTCTGTTATTTTATGATGTATTGTTGTCTCCTTAATAAATAAATAAAAAGACCAAGCTCATGTGACTACGCAGAGAGAAGGCTTCCGAAGTCAAGAATAAAAAAGAGTAACGTTCATGTCCGAAACCAATTCAACAACCCTCTCTTTAGTAAAATAGAAGAATTTAGGTACTATGGAGCTTCTATGAGTTTTTTTAAAGTTACAAATCAGGCTGTTACTTGTTACCTGATAATTTTCCTGATAATTTCAGAATATGTACACTCAAAAACTTTCAACGAAAACCTTTTTAGGTGCCGATTTAGCGGGCAGAGGGATTGGGGGGATACTGGAGTCTCATTTCAAAGCTTAATAATTATCACACCAACAAAAAACTGTTTAAGAAATATTTTGAAAATATCTATCTAACGATAAGCCACATGAGAGGGTAGTAATAAAAATATAACTTTATTTGTGCCAATTGGCGTACTAAGATTAGAAAGAGATTATAGCGCAATTTCAGTGATGACTAAAGAGTCAATAGAACCATACGTACCTATCTCAGTTGTAATACACTTGAATACTGAATATGAGATAATGAACATAACTTGTCAAGATAGTTGACCTTATCATTATGACACATGAGTCAGATTATTACCAAGAGGACTTTTTACTATGGTTCAATTGTATGGTTAATTTATAGAATACCTTCTCAGAATCCTTATAACCCACTTAGTAAAACGGTGGTTCCTTTATTAGCATGGGTAATGAGACGAGACAGTACACTATGAATGACTAAACGCATGACAAACTATCGCTATTGCTTCAGCATTTTGCGTCATCGACCTAAAACAAATCAAGGCTGAGATTAATCTATTTCCTAGAACAGTGTTGATGTCATCAACAAATCGCTAATAATATATAATTAGTAGCCCGTGTGTAGTATATGATAGGTAAGAGTCTATCATACAGAAAACAAACGTCCGGCAGACTGGGCAATGTTGGCCTAGCAGTATCCTAGCCTAGCAGTAGTCTTTAGACCAAGCACTTTCCATTTCGCCCTAGCTTTCGACCCATTCTTCTTCTTGTTATCGTATCACTAGATTTCACAATCTGATGTTTGTGAAGCTAAACCCTGATAAATTTAACCTAAACTGTAACATTCATAATTATAATATAAGAAATAAATATATAGTTGTCTTCCTAAGCATAGACTAACCAAAGTCGGTAATATTTATAAGCATAAAATTGTACAATAAACTGACACCTGCATTACAGAACTCAGAATAGATCTTGAATATTATCGTATAAAGATAAGAAATATATTACAGGAGAAATCGGACTATTCTCTAGACGAAGCACTTGCTGATGACCATTTTACACAATTAATTTATTTAGAATTGAATGTAGCTAATCTATTTGTAATAAATTATTATTGATTAATTTTGTAACCAAACAGTTGGCCCGTAATACTATATTATTATATTATGGAATAAATAACTATTGAATTGCTTGAATTGAATTGAATTGAAAGTTAGCGCTAGTTAGTATTACGAAGCAGTATGAGGTTTAAAATGTAATTATTTACAAATTGTACAGCACAATAAAATACAGTTAAATCAAATAAAATATTAAATTATGTATATTATATATCTATCTACTTAGGATGCTAGTTGCAACTAGCGTCTAAAAGTGCCTGTCAGGCATTACCTGTCTGACAGACCTGCTGGCTGATATAATAGCATTCTTACACTTGCCGCCCCTAGACATACATTTATTAAAGTGAGTCTTAGAGGGTCTAATTGACTTGGACCTATTGACCCATTCATTTGGACGTTTCAGACTCAATAAAATTTATATCATGTTCAAAAACATTGCACAGGAAATTGTGGACAGTTGCATAACACCAAGGCAATAGACCGCAGGCGTATGATAACACTTCCGTCCTTATCAGGGCCGTTTACACTTCAACTTGATTTCATTTCTACAGTGACATGGTTATATCCTCGCTGTAATAGGATCACCAGGTCCTTGACTTTTAACATCGACCGCAGTTAGCTGGCTTCTTTACCAGCTAATATAAACTAAGCACTGATTTAAAAATCAATAGACCATGATCGTAGGTGACGACCGATAATAATATTAAAAGAAGATTCTAGAGCCGGGCTCTACTTGATAATAATTATTTTTTAAACTTACGCGATCAGAACACATTATTATAAATACGGATGACGGGATGACGGATGACTCATCCCGTCATCCCGTGACCACTACAGAGTGTAAACCTGTTGAAACGTCGGGAAAAATAGGTAATTAAACGCGATAAATACCCGTATGTATTTATAATAATTATTATTTTATAAATTTGCGAAACTTTATGCATTTGTCTAATGACCTTGAATTACCTTGTGAGTGAGCCTGGTGGAGTGAAACTGATGGGTAAAGAAGTTTCGTTTCTCTTCCAAGTCCTAACTTGGTGTGCTTCTGTAGAAGGTTTTTATCTTTAGTTTCAGTTATAAAAAAGTAGATATTTCACGACGCTTGCATTACTTTGAAAAACGATGCGATTACGTTGGGTTCAAACTGTGGATTTTAGATCCAAATACCTTCGTTCCAGACCTTCGTTCGTACCTGCGTTTCTTAGCAATCTAAGTCAAATGCATATAAAATATTAGTATTCGTTCTAGTTATTTATTCTGTGGTTCGGAGCGAACTTCTAGCAAAGAATACGTACATTAGGTACGTATTGTAGTTAGTCTATCAAAGTTATTTTGTTGAGGCGTCTTCTAGAAACAACGCCTCACCTAAGAGCTGGCTCCTATATGACCCTGAGTTATCAACATGCCTTTCAACGTGGTAATGCTGCCAGTGACTTTATTGATCTGGATCAGTTAAACTTTCTAAAAATCGTTTTATATTAATTTCTCATACTCGTATATGCTACAATTTTGGAAACGTTTTAAGTACAGCGGTTTAGTTTGTAGGTGGGTGGATACTGAACTCAGGCAAAAATAATGACTCTAAAGCTTAATATTTAAACGAATATCTTTATCGACAAATTGTTTAAGAAACTTATCCAACAATATGTGGTATATTGATAGAGTAGCAATATGGTAGGCTAGTAAAATAAAACAAAACAACCCCACCATTTAACAAAGATTGATTTCATATCTTTTGTAGAAGCCGTTAAAACATATTACCGTGCAAAGTTTCATTGCGATAAAACTAATAGCTTAAAAGCAAGATCTCTGAATAAGGGCGGACAGACAGACATAGACATGCGGTTCCTTGTGGACTTGGGAACCTTAAAACAGTGGGTCTTATAATACTTATACTTATATATTTTTAAATACATCCAAAAGATACTAGTACCCAGACACGTAACAAACACCTATAATCATCAGTAAATGTTTATCCTAGGACCAAACCTACAACAGAGCTACTACCATCTGAGCTGTCAGCAATCAAATGACCTAGTTATAAAAAAAATTATCGCGGATTCCACCTGTAGTTTGAAAGAATGAGTATTCTGGAAATAGGATGATGATAACACAAGCTCTGCTTAATTTAGGACCAGAATGGCGATTATGGAACTTTTGACAGAATCAATGTCTATTAGTTTTGATTAGCAATCGGCATAATTTCGATCATAAGTTTGATTGTAATTGGAACCAGTTTTGACAAGATAGATTACTATTACGTACGTTCTATATCTATCTCAAACCAAATAAATATATAGACAGAGACTGCCATGAATAACTAAAGTGAAGTCTCAAAACCATGCTCCTCTGTGTAAATACACGCACCCACGCACACACATCTACCCAAACCGTGCTCATTGCTCTTATTATATGCATACATACTTATACTATTAAGTATTATGTGATGTCGTGGTCAATAAAACATATTACCAAAAATAACACTATTTATTCAATATATTGATATATAAAAGCAAGAAGTTTTCGGTGTATGTGTGTGCGTGGGTGCGGGTATCTACACATAGGAGCACGGTTTTGAGACTTTATTTTGGTTTGATTGATGTTTAACGTCGAAGGAAGAATGTTAGCTTTTTAGTTCCAAATTAATAACTAGAAGTCACGATTAAATTGAACCGTATAATATAGGAAAGCAACTTTTTTAATGATACCTTAACGTGCGCTTTGTTCTCTCGTATGTTCACCGCAAAAATAAGGTACATTAGTCATGTTGTCAGAAGGTTGCGGGTTCGATTATTGCCGCGGGACAATTGTTTGTATGATCGGCACATATTTGTCTCGGGTTTGGGTGTCTCTATATATATGTATTTATAAAAAAAAGTACGTAATGTAGTACGTCAGTAATGTGGTACCCATAACACAAGCTCTGCATACTTTAGGGCTAGATGATGCAGTATGAAATGTAAATTATTATTATACTAGCTGTCCCGTTCGCGAATTCGTCCACGAGTATAAAAAAAAAATGTAAATCTAAACCATTCTCGAATCCACTTGAACACACATATTTAACAAAAATTGGTCCAGCCGTTTAAGAGGAGTTTAATTACAAACACCCAAGCCCCTGAAAATAAAGCCAGACACTCTAGCTGAAAACGGCTAAGGTGAGAAATCACCATTTATTTCTAATAAGCTCACTTAGACCAAGGAAGTTGTTTTATTGAACACCTTCCCCCCTCTCAAGGACACGTACTTCTTACGTTCGTAGTAGAACTACCAACGTTGATGTTGTGTTCCAGCGCCAAGCGCGTGTACGTGGGCGGGCTGGGCGCGTACAGCTGCGGCATGGCGGCGCTGTGCGCGGCGCGCGCGCCCGCCGCCGTGCTGCTGTTCTCCTGGACTGCCGGCGTCATGTACTCCACGCTCTTCACGCTGCCCTACCTGCTCGTCGCGCACTACCACGCCACCGGCACAGTCAGTATACCATCCTACCATCCTACTATCCCACCATCCCACCATTCCACCATCCCACCATCCCACCATCCCACCATCCCACCATCCTACCATCCTACCATCCTACCATCCTACCATCTTACCATCACCATCTTCTACTTCTACTACTCCTACTAATACTTCACTACATATAAAATAAATTCCCCCCACGGCGTCTGGCTGTGTGTTTGAATACTTTAACTACATTTTGTAAAACAAACTCCTCCCACCGCGTCTGATAGTGACACTTTCACTACATATTGTAAAACAAACTCCCCCCACCGCGTCTGACTGTGTGTTTGAACATTCTCACTACATATTGTAAAACAAATAGCTCCCACTGCGTCTGACTGTTTCAACATAAAAATAGCTGACATTTTTACTTAACAGATTGCCTACAGCGCTGAAGACATAGATGTAAATAAGAAAAATAATGCTTTTAAATATGATATTTTTCAACACGGACATATGAAAATTAGAAAACCCAACAGAAATTAAATTAAATTAATTGTAAATAGGATGAAGATCAACCAATGACGAAATACTAATTGGGACGATTAAGCAAAATATTAACATTATCGCCTCTAACAATTTTTTTAAAATATTTGTTTAAATTTTTGTCTTTTTCCTGTTGAATTAAAATTTGCCAGTCTCACTTACGAGAGACACATATGACATATGAGATGAAAAAAATCTGATCTAAAGAATTACAGGCCCATTTCGTTATTTCAGCCGACCTATTTCAAAATATTTAAAAAGCTATATGTCACCAGATACAAAGATAAATAATAAACAAAAAACACTTGAGATATAAGAAAAAAGAAAAAAAGAGCCACCTCTTTTGCAAAAATGAGTAGAATGAAAACAGTAGCTTCGCCATAAATTGAGTGAATCTAGAAACCACTGCTGTAGCCTACATACAGAAGAGAGGAGGCCACAACCCCACAGCAATAAATTCACAATCACATCATCCGCTCTACCAGAATAAAAGAGACCTATTTTATGTTTACTGGGTCGAATAACAGGATTCTCTGATATGATTATAATTCCGCTATTTACAAGAACATACTCTGCCTCGTTGGGCAACAGATGTATCTTGCTCATTCACTCGCAAAATTGACATTTACTTGGTATACCTACCTACGTCTAGCTCTGTGCATGTTGGAAATTAGATCGATTACAACGCTGAATTCTGGTCTGAATATTTGATCTGAACATTAAACCTATGATTTATGGGTAGACTAGATATGCAGTGGTGCGGACTTTTCACCCTGTAATTAAGTAGTGTTTGCTTAATGGCTTAGATCAAATGGGCGACTAGCTTTAAGCAGGAACTGTTTCCATTTACCATTATGATTTATAATCAAGGATTAAAGTTTAAATTGGTCATTAATACTTCTTTAGAAACCAAAAATAATGATCTAATAGCTCGACAATACAATTCACAAGTTACTTAGTTTTCACTTAGTCTTTGGGAACTGCCGTCTATCGGCATTGACTGCCCCGCATTTTTTTTGAGTGTTTTTTATTTGTATAATGTATGTATTCATAAAAAAGCTTTAAAAATACTTCACCTGGTAAACATTTCGATCGAATTTTCATTCCAAAACCAACTGCAAACTGTGCTTACCTCAGGGAAATTATTACATATATGACGGCGGCTTCGCACGCGTTGTACCTACAATAAAAGTAGCTTTTCAGTAGTCAATTCAGCCATGAAAAGGTAACAAACAAACATACAGAGACGTCCGAATTTATAATATTAGATTGGAGTATGAATGGATCTTTTTTAGAATTATTAGACATATAACGCACCAGCTAATTAATCTACACGGTTTAAACCGCGCTATTCTGAAGTATAAATTTTCAACGCGGTTGTTTCCCTTAGAACGTGCACCTACGTTCGATCCCATGTTTCACGGAATAGCGAATAAAAAATTGGCCTAATAGTTCACGAGAGAGCACATAAAATAATAATAATAATCTCGGACATTTCACAAATCATCATCCGGCCCCAAAGTAAGCAGAGCTTACGTTATGGGTGACCACATGACTGATATACTTTTTTTACATACATATTATACACAGAAACACTCAGACCCAAATCAAATACATGCAGATCATCCAAACTTGAAACTTGTCGTAATATTGACGAGGGTCCCGATGGTTCCGTCGACAGTGGGACGAGGCCGGCAACGGATGCGGGGCAGCTCGCGGCATCGGCACGGACATCGGCGTGGTGAGTAGTTGCGTGTTCGTGGCGCAGCTGGTGGTGTCGCTGGTGATGGGGCTGGCGGTGCGCGCGGCGGGCTCCACGGCCGCGGTGGTGGCCGTGGCCGCCACCTTCGCCGCCGCCGCCGCGCTCTCCGCCACTAGGATCACCTACCTCGACTTGTAATCTACCTTCACTTGTCGCTGTACACCCTTTGACATTCAATATTGGGACTACCTCGTCTTGTACTAGCACTTTGACATTCAAATAAGATACCTTGACTTGTAATATCACCAATGAAATATTAGGACTACCTCGTCTTGTACTATCACTTTGACATTTAATATAAGATACCTTGACTTGTAATATCACCAATGAAATATTAGGACTACCTCGTCTTGTACTATCACTTTGACATTCAAATAAGATACCTTGACTTGTAATATCACCAATGAAATATTAGGACTACCTCGTCTTGTACTATCACTTTGACATTTAATATAAGATACCTTGACTTGTTATATCACCAATGAAATATTAGGACTACCTCGTCTTGTACTATCACTTTGACATTTGATATAAGAGACTACCTCATCTTGTACTATAACTTTGAGCATTTCAATATAAGAGACTATCTTGCCTTGTAATATCACATTCACATGAAATATTAGGAATACCTCGTCTTGTACTATCACTTTGATATTCAATATAAGATACTACCTTGACTTGTAATATTATATTCACATGAAATATTAAAACTACCTTAACTTGTAATATCACTTTGACGTGAAATATAATCGAATCGTACAGTAAGTATATTACTTTGACTTTTACTCGTAGTCACTTTGTCATGAAATTTTTGGATTACCTTGACTTGATTTTGTACTAGTATTGTATTACTTTGACATGTATTCGTTGTATTAGGTACATTGACTTATATTATCATCATTGAAATAAAATTTAAAGATAAACTTGATTTAAATTGATTTAAACCTTGACATGTAAAATACTCTAATTGTCCCTAGTATAGTACAATGTGATAGTACAAGTTGAAGTATATAATCTTGACTTGCACTGTTTTTTTGACATATAATTTTAGGATTACCTTGGCTTGTTAAATCACTGTGAAATGATATAATTATATCTATGTAAAGTTTTTTAAACTTACGCGATCAGAACACATCATTATAAATACTTACGGGTATTTATCGCGTTTATTTACCTATTTTTCCCGACGTTTCGACAGGTTTACACTCTGTCGTGGTCACGGGATGATGTCATCCCGTTACCCAAATACCCGTTAATATTTATAATAATATATCTATGTATTACTATGATTCGTGTTCCTAGTATTTCATTGACTTGTACTATCACTTTGACATTAAATAAATTACCTACGTATATATTAATAAATATATAAAGTATTCTACAAGTCATCTGGTTAACATAATACAAGCTATGATTTGTGGGCTAGATGGTGACAACACCATATATATAAATAAAATAGAATATTTATTTATTTATTTAAATATTTCCTAATTATAGGATTATGTAATATAATATTGTAGAATATGATATATTCTACAATATTATAACCTTGACTTTGAAATGAAATATAATCTAATTGTATCTATTGAATCCGTAGACAAATATTTAGTACTATTCTGTCAATGTATTATTTAGTGAGTTAGACACAAAGCAGACGTGTGCAACCCTCGACTGCCCGTAATGATGGAGAGGTTTGCCTTTTATCTCAATAGGTGTTGCATTACTATACTTTGACATTTTATCTGTCAAAATTGTGTTTGTTGGACTTATTTTCAAATTGTTCATTAACTGCAGTGTTGCGCTCCAGATTGTAAAAACAGAAGCTTGCATATCCCCAAAGACCCAAAACAAAGAAAACAATTAAACACAAGAAATACCACCGCAGTTTTCGTTTCAATCAAAAACCTCTAATCTATGAAGTAATCATAGTTTTAACCCAAAAAAATATTTAACATCACGCTTAGAAAGAGAACCTAACCTCAAATGTTTTAAAACTTACCTCTCAATCATTCTTTTTTCCTCCGAGGGCTCTCCTTCGTCCTTCGTATATAGCAATTACATTTTCTATATACGAAGCAAACACTACAAATTGCATCTAACACGTTCACAACAACAAGTCCCAACTACATACAAAATGTAAATAAAGCATTCGCGCTTGTGCTGCCATCTGTAAATAGCTTTGCGTGTGCCATACCCATTGAAAAGCCATCCAAAGCATCAACACAAAGGTAGAACACACCATCAACATAACCTCCAAAATAATTTAAGCACTTGTTTCGCCTCCACGTGGCATCCTCATGAATTGACTTAATCCTAACAGAAACGAAGAAACACCATGTAATCAGCACCGCTAGTAATATCTGAATTGTGTCTAATTCATTAGAAATTAATTGTATATTAGTATCGCAATACTGTAACTTGTACCTACTCGTAGTATTATTTTGACATGTACTATCACTTTGACTTGAAATATAATTGTAGAGTTCTAGGATTACCTAGACATTAAATATAATCGAATTGTATCTAGTATAGTATTACTTTGACTGTATTCGTAGCATTACCTTGACATGTCCAGTACCTATTTAATACCTTTGACTTGTAATATTTTCTTCAATTTTGATGTGTAGATACTTTCAACTAGAAGCAGCATCTTAACTACCAACTTAAGTCATTTATTTTAAGTAGTGAAATTATGTAGATATGAACTAATAATGGTTACAAAAAACTAAGATATTGGAAAATGGTCTGTTGATTTGTAAGAAGAGTACCTCACAAATTGTCTGTTGATTTGTAAGAAGAGTACCTCACAAATTGTCTGTTGATTTGTAAGAAGAGTACCTCACAAATTGTCTGTTGATTTGTAAGAAGAGTACCTCACAAATTGTCTGTTGATTTGTAAGAAGAGTACCTCACAAATTGTCTGTTGATTTGTAAGAAGAGTACCTCACAAATTGTCTGTTGATTTGTAAGAAGAGTACCTCACAAATTGTCTGTTGTTTTGTAAGAAGAGTACCTCACAAATTGTCTGTTGATTTGTAAGAAGAGTACCTCACAAATTGTCTGTTGATTTGTAAGAAGAGTACCTCACAAATTGTCTGTTGATTTGTAAGAAGAGTACCTCACAAATTGTCTGTTGATTTGTAAGAAGAGTACCTCACAAATTGTCTGTTGTTTTGTAAGAAGAGTACCTCACAAATTGTCTGTTGATTTGTAAGAAGAGTACCTCACAAATTGTCTGTTGATTTGTAAGAAGAGTACCTCACAAATTGTCTGTTAATTTGTAAGAAGAGTACCTCACAAATTGTCTGTTGATTTGTAAGAAGAGTACTTCACAAATTGTCTGTTGTTTTGTAAGAAGAGTACCTCACAAATTGTCTGTTGATTTGTAAGAAGAGTACCTCACAAATTGTCTGTTGATTTGTAAGAAGAGTACCTCACAAATTGTCTGTTGATTTGTAAGAAGAGTACCTCACAAATTGTCTGTTGTTTTGTAAGAAGAGTACCTCACAAATTGTCTGTTGATTTGTAAGAAGAGTACCTCACAAATTGTCTGTTGATTTGTAAGAAGAGTACCTCACAAATTGTCTGTTGATTTGTAAGAAGAGTACCTCACAAATTGTCTGTTGATTTGTAAGAAGAGTACCTCACAAATTGTCTGTTGATTTGTAAGAAGAGTACCTCACAAATTGTCTGTTGTTTTGTAAGAAGAGTACCTCACAAATTGTCTGTTGATTTGTAAGAAGAGTACCTCACAAATTGTCTGTTGTTTTGTAAGAAGAGTACCTCACAAATTGTCTGTTGATTTGTAAGAAGAGTACCTCACAAATTGTCTGTTGTTTTGTAAGAAGAGTACCTCACAAATTGTCTGTTGATTTGTAAGAAGAGTACTTCACAAATTTAGTTACAGAATCATTCCATATCTACTCTCTTGATTGTATTGTTAAATTGCTGTTGTAAGGTATATTATGATGCTATTGTTATGAATAATTAGAAATTATTTATGGAATTAAATATTATATATCCCTGTTAATTATGCTGTTCTTCAAAGTTCCAATAACGATTCCCAAGTTTTTTTATTGCGAACCTGGCAAACAAGATACCGTCCACATAATGGTATTTTTGGGTATCACATGAGCGTTAATATAAATTTAACTTGTTCTGGGAAAATATTTATAATTTTCTGTATGTTTTTGTGACTGTTGGTATGGAGTTTCTGTAAGTATGGAAACGCACCTTCTATTATTTAATGTTGTATTGTTCAGTGCATTGCTAAATAAGTTTGACCCGACTGAGGATTTTAGGGTCATCATTTAGGCTATTCCTTATCTTCCTTATTACTTCCTTATTACTCCGGAATAATCATGAGCTTTAAAATGATCATGGCTTATCACCGGTTATTAGTCCAGATTCTAGTCGCGTAGGATTTAAATTAATATATAACCATCATAAACACACGCTTACCTATAAGTAAAGTCACTTCAAATAAATAATCACTTTTTGCTGCCGATGCTATTCATGATGGAAGCTCTTGGAAGGTTGTTCAAAAAGTTTACTCCAACTTTACTGCTGTCGAGTGGAAACTTTAAGACACTACTCTTCGAGTCCGTATATCACTTCACTAACCTAAGAGATATTGTTTTGTCCCTCGTGTCGTTTTCATGGTGAAATAACTTGCAGGCCCACATAGTTATTATCGGCTCGGGGATGGACTTTGATAAGACGCGATTATGATGACTGCGAAAATAGTCTTCTATCGAAATGATTTCGTAGCAAATGGTAAAAATTTGGCATGCTGATTTTAAGTACTTTCGAGATACCAGTCAGGTAATGTTATCTCATACTATCAATGTCCTGTCGTTATTATGTATAAAGCTCTACTTTTAAAAGGATCAAGGTTATAAAATGAGGTTGTAACACAAAGGTTTCGGGAAGGTTCTCCCGTCAGCCCTCAGGCTACGACCTTGCCCGGGCTAAATCAAAACGGAAAAAATCAGCGATCTTAAAAATAATCTTTTGTCTTTGTTAGTTCAAGTAATTAGCGTTAGGCTCCTAATTTTTTCTTTGTTATATAACTAGCTGTTGCTCGCGACGTCGTCCACGTGAACATCAGTTATCGCAGTTGGATAAATATTATGACTATGTCCTTTCTTGAGGTTTAAGCTTACTCTATACTATATTTCGTCAAAGACGATTCAGTAGTTCTGCCGTGAATTCGTTACAAATAGATAGACAGGCAGAGTGACTTCTCGCGTGAACCCGAACATACCTATTTTGTTGCGGAGTTATTTTAAAATTATGATATCTCCTAAGATGTTGATTGCAATCAGTGATGTCAAGTACAATTTTGTTCACAATAAAATACTTGCGATTAATAACATATTTATTTGGATATGGATTAATATTATGTTGATAAAATTCCTTCGCAAATAATGCTTTAATTTCGAACAAATTGGATTACCATAAAAAGGTTATAGTGAGTCAATCTTAAAAGATAGACATAAGCTGTCGCGAACTTTTTTTTAGTTCTAAAAAAAAAAGGAACAATTCCATCACACATATTTTTGCGTAACTTTTACTTTTGACCGTTTACGCAGCGCACGCAACGGAAGCTCTCAAAAAGAAGAGACCGTTTTTGCAACATTTTCCATTTATGCTTCGCTCCTATTGGTCGGAGCTTGATGTTATAAAACCTAAAGCCTTCCTCGATAAATGAACTATCTTACACAAAAATATTTTTTCAATTCAAACCAGTAGTTCCTGAGATTAGCGCGTTCAAACAAACTAAAACTTTTCAGCTTTATTATATTATATATAGTATAAGTGAGGTTTTTGATTTTATTTGATGTTATTTACGGTTTACGAATATACTCGCCGTGGAGTAGACTTAAGTACACTTACGAAACTTATGTATGGCTTCTAACGGTGGTAAGCCGTAGGTACTCGTATTCCCCAAGTAGGTATGTAATAGCCCGGTGTTAAACTTCGCCTCACTTCTCGTTATTTGACGACCTCTGATTCGCAGTGGGCTAAGGTCCGGCTGAGACGCAGTAGGTTGCAGGTTTGATTCCGCTACGGGACAAAATCAGTCATGTGGTACCCATAACACGAGCTCTGCTTACTTTGGGGCTGGATGATGCTGTGTGAAATGTCCGGCATTATTATTATAATTTATTAGATATTATTTGCTTACTATCTACTAGTTTTTTATCTTGTTCATCGCTAACCGCTATCATTGTGGACAGGTGTCTTAAGTGCTTTACTACTCTCTACTCTCTTAAATTTATTATATAACGCCTCCTTGCGCTGAGCTTGTGCTTACTTTGCATTGAGTTGTTGTGCTTCAAGTTTTAGTCTATTATAAAACGTCCATTTGCTTTAACTAAACTCCAGCTTCAAAGTACAATCCTGCTTCAAACAACGCGTCACTTGTAAGCAGTGAACGTGTTCATCATCACTTACCACACACGTTGGCCTGAATTGATAACGTTCTTTTCAGGTTTGTCTGCTATGGAAAACAACTTGCTTTACCTGCTTTACGGGAGCACGATGAAATAAAATAAATAATGCCGGACATTTCACACAGCATCATCTGGCCCCAAATTAAGCAGAGCTCGTGTTATGGGTACCTCATGACTGATATACTACTTAAATACTTTTTTGTAAATACATATATATTTAACATAGAAACACCAAGACCAGAGACAAATACTTGCAGATCATACAAACATTTGTCGCGCGGCGGGAATCGAATCAGCCGGGACTTGACCCACTGCGCCACAGGGGTCGTCTTGATGTTTATATTGCGAGAGATACTGCACTGTGCTATCGGGAACTTGCCTATAAACGAAATAGTGGTCGTTGTCATCGCAAGCCTTTTGCAAATAAACAAGTTTGTACCGATACAAGAATATGGTAAGTGTTGTGGATGTTCTTTGAACGACAGCTACGTTATAAATATATAAATATATAATTGCAAGCTAACCAACAAATATTTTACTTAGTAGTTCTAATATTTGTAGGGGATTAGGGATATGTTTAAAAGTAAAACAAACCCCAGACTCTGCTATAGTAAGGGGGATTTACGGAAAAATGTATAGTGCAGCATACCTATAACCCTATTAACTGATCATTTCCAAGCCTGTGACTCTGTCTATCAATAATACAACTAATGTATTACACTGCCGTGTTCTTGTGTGTATTCTTCTTCAAGATCAATTACCAAGCTGCTTACGATCAGCTAGCCATAGAGGCTAGCTGGTTGTAAGCAGCTTAGCAGAAATTATCGTGACTGTGGAATTCTTGGTAGTACGCACTAGGAGGTTTTTCCGCCGCGCGTTGCGGTTTATTCTACCACCGGCGGCTATTTCTGCTATACCTATGGTATGGCATACCTGCCAGTGGGAGCTGCAAAAATGTCCACTAATGCGTGCGCCTACGTACGTCTGATTCCATGATCTACAGAAAAGCGCTGCGAATTAATCTGCAGTGCGCGCTAAGATTAAGTAACAATAATATTTATCGCAAGCAGAATATCAGTAGCACACAAACTCCAACACAATCTGAATCGGTTGAACACAACAACCATCTATCATTGAGCACTCACTCATGGGGAATGTTTTGGCAATATTTATTACGAGTCTACTTTAAGTAAAAGCTTTTTCAGGTATCTCTCCGAAATATTTAATTTATAACAAAGAGTATGATAAATACCTACCTAGAATTAATAACTTGTTGAAAACAACATAAGTACGCTCATTTAGAAGTAATTAAATTGCACAAGTCAGGAAAAATTTTTGAAACAAACCAAAATAACGAAAGAACTCAATATTAATATGGCTGACGACTTGGCCTAATTCAGAAAATATTTATTGTAATATATTAGCTGCAACACCTAGGTAAGCAATTGTTTGGTATCATGCGAACAAAGCCACGGTTATAAACTAGTGCAACTAGCAGCACTAACTCTTGTAGAATCAAATCCTCTGTAAGTACAATTTCAATTCAATTTCACCGTGGATTCAGCGTAAAACTATGATTACATTTCCAAATTGAATATGCTGATGTTGACACTGCTCGCTGTGAATGGATGTAATACCTAGAACAATTTATTTCACTCACAGACTCGGTGGCGCTGAGATTGAGAAAACTGAGTAAACTCCTATAAATATATCTGTAATATAAAGTGTCTAATAAATAACTGAAGCGCGAATGTGCAAGTCTCGCCTAAGTTTTTGCTAAAAACAAAATCATGTTACTTACACTTGTGTACACCAACTGTGCTTTCTGTGCTTTAGATAGCAACTGGATACTTCACTTTAAAATCTTTCGTGAGTTGTACTATACACACCGACACTGTTTAGATTTATCTAGAGAATCTTCATCAGGGTGAGTTTAAGTGCGAACCGTGAACTCGGCAACGCGCGGATCGCGGATCAAACTCACCCCGATGAAGATTCTCTAGCTAGATGAAACGAAACTGTGTCGGTGCCTCAATCAACAAAATAAAGCCCGTGGGTAAAGCCCGTGTTTATCAAAATGTATAGCAACTGGATAGCCAATATTCATTCTCTCTTTAGTCGTGTTATGAAGGGGTTGATTATAACACGAAACCGTAATTGAATATGTTCAATCCGTCCGTTGCATCTGGGGCCTAATCTATACAGGAGTTTTCCTCTACCAAATCCCTAGAGTTTTCCGGGAGGATCGTAGGAAAGTGCCTTATCGAAGCCGTGCCGGTCGCTATAGCACAAAAGCTATTCCCGGATCTTTTATTCCATTCCACTTAGAAATAATCCGCAACAAACCCAGAACTTATTTATGGGATATTACGATATTACATTTACATCTGGCTTTCCAAATGATATATTTTATTTGACTTTTTATTGCTCACAATTTGCTTCATATCACTGTATCTATTAAATCTAAATGTGTTTTAGATGCCTAGAACAAATCAACAGCTCGATGCTTCGCAAATTGACGCAAATGCATATAGCAGAAGACATTATTGAAGTGATATATTCTTATGGGAGGGTTAACCGCTTCGTTACGTAACGCGTTACCCATCTAACCTAACCCATAGCGCTAGTTAGATTAGTTGAAGGTATCACTTCTGTCGGGCGTCCCGAGATGCACACGTTTTTGTAAAAAGAGGCCCCGTCAGTTTTTATTTGATAATATTGACATTGACAATATTATTGACATTGCGTAAGGTTTTAGGAATAACAATAGTACATTATGCTACTAGTGTGTAATGTTGGTGATTACCGCTGAGGCGCCATTAAGGCCCGAGCCGTTAGGTCACTCACCTAACGGCTTAAGAGAGCCGAGGACGGTAATCATCAATACACACGTGTATCATACGACGTTTTTCAACACACTTGTGAATAAAATAACAATAAAAACTCATTTTATTTAGTAGATAAAAAGTTTATTTAGAGAAACAATTAGTAAAATGTGCAGTTAGTAAAATTATAATTAACTGTTTTTGATGGCTTAGCGGTCTCATCAGATAGATTATTTTTTGAAATACTTTCATGTTCTATTGTAATTTGAGATGGCTCATTATTCGTGTAGGTAGGTGAAATCCAATCATTGGATGTACTATTAGTGTTTCGTCAGTAGGAAGCGCCTCAGAATCAAGTTTAATGCTTTTTGTGATTTTTGCACAAATTTCCTTCTTGTTTTCTATGGAATCTTCTACGTATGATTCTGCTACATTGCTAGATCGCCACTTACCATGACGCTTCAAAGTCATTATATCAGCTCCAGAATTAGCCAGCAATGTAGCTGAAGTTCTTCTGAAACTATGTCCAGTGTAGCTCTCAGCATCTGCTAAACCTAAAAACTTAGCGATTTCTTTAGGCATAGAACCAAATTTGTTTATACCTATAGGCTGACAGGTACATTTATCATTCTGGTAATTTAGAACGAAACGGTCAGTTTTTGCTTTTGGTGACCGCAAACTTTCATACTTCTTAACAATTTCATAGAATGGACCGTGTATGGTGAATGACCTCGGTATTTTAAAGCAACCTAAAAAAAAAAAGAAACAATAATTAAGTTCAACACACAACACAGGCTGAAGTAGATATTTAAAATTAATTTAACTAACCTTAGTAGTCAGATATTGGTTATCTGGAGCATCTTTTATAATTTTTTCAATATCTTCAGACGATAAAACCTTTGATTTCTTGCTTCTAAATCCATCGGATAGTCTCTTAAGATAAGCTGACAAATTAGAGTATGTTTTTAAGTCCACTCCATTTTTTGTTCGGACTGTACTTTTTAACATTGAGTATAAACACCACAAAGAGCTAGGTTTGTACTTATAAGATAATTCTTTAAAGTACGCCATGAACACATTTTCTGAAAAAGACTGATATTCTTGCTGTTTTGCCATTTTATGAAATTTTGGTACGCTAATAGATATTTTTCCTTGGAGTTTTCGGGTAGTAAACTTTCCATAATGTTAAGGGCTTCACATCTAATATCGGGCGGTGTACAACATAAATCATTTTCTTCGTAACTAGTACTTGTAGACATTTTAATTAATAAATAACTATAATTTCAACAGTGAAAACGAATTGTGAAAAATGATTCGCTATGGCGGGAAAAATTTATCAGTTTTCCTATGCGCGCGCATTGCGATCAGCCACAGACTAAAGGGATGAGGTTTTTTTTATTTTCTGCGCATATCGTTTGCGCCTATTCTGCCACGTACAAAATGGGGAATTTAAAGTTTTCTTTTATTACAGAGAAAACAAAATTTACATTTGAGTGAAAGTTTTATTTATTAAACACGTACGAGTTAAAATTATCTATTTAAATAAGAAGTTGCATGAATTGAGCAAGCAATAGGAACATTAATTTATTTGTTCTATTAAACACAATCTTTTTTTGAATAAAAACTTTTTTAAGAACAAAGCACCTCAACCAATAAAATTAAAAAAAAAAACTATAACTCACTAGTGAGTTATAGCAATGAAAAAGTCACAGTTTGATTACGGGTGTCATTCTGTGCCTAATTGCGGTGACCATAGAGCCACTTTATGAGCAAGTGTGTTGAAAACACTTTTACGTTTTTCAGTCATACACAAATCTTCGAAACACTTTGAGCGCAGACCTATGTTCTGCCAGTTTGTGGCCAGTGGAATTCTTATCTCTTTCATTGCTTACGAGGTCAAGAGACTATTCTGCTAAAATACATGTCTAATACTCGTAATATGTAAGTATATTTTTAATTTTATTTAAAACTAGCTTTTGCCCGCGACTTCGTCCGCGTAGAAGTCGAAAATGGTTCTAATAGGATTTTTAATTCGTTTTTTACGTTATAAATTTTGTTATAACATATAAGTTATTATGTTAAAATGTTTAATTAATTATGAAATATAACAATATTTATTATTAATTATCGTTGTAAGATCGATGCTCCCGATCTCCTGATGACTTGGCGAGGCTCTACGTCCCCAACAACTATTGCAGTATCAGAAAGCACCGGCTGTTCCAGGAACCTTCTCGCACTGTTGCGTATGCATCTCTCTCACGTACTCTTTCTGCTCTAAATGCCATCTTGAATGAGAATCCGGAATGTGAAGTGTTTGTGGACGGATGGAAGGTGATTCTATCTGAATGTCTGAGGTTCTGTGAGAAGTCTGTTTGAGTGTGTAGGTAGATGCTTACTTTACTACCAGTTAATATTTTTACTTGTATTATCATTTAAGGTTTCTGTTATTGTTCTTTTTTAATTAGTGTTATTGTAATGTTCGTGCTAATTAATAAATAAAACAACTTTTATTTTCAGAAATAATTACAGAAATGTACAAAATAATATACAATAATATAAAATACACGTGAAACAGTTGAGCTATCTAATGATCGTTTAAAACGATCTATAGATAGCTCAACTGATCCAGATCACTGCCAGAGGGCAGCGTTCCCAAGATACTGGTGGCTTTACCACGTTGAATGGCAATGCTAATACGCTGAGCCAGATAGGAGCCAGCTCTTGGGTCATGCAACGTATCTACCAGACGCCGTGAAATAATTTTGAAAACGCCCTAAAAAAAAAAAAATATAAATTAAAATGTAGGGTTTTAATGGATAAATAAATATGAAAATAATAAAAATAAAATTGTTATATTTTATGAACACGAAGCTCGGTCTTTGATCTGGTGCAAGTGACACGAGGGTATCATCTTTTTACAACGAAATCTAAATAATACACCTACCGTAGTATTTCTTTGTAAACAATATTTTTTGTTTTTCCTTCGGGTGCTAGAACCACAAAGCTACTCTGTGCGCTTGCTGTGGAGCATGCCACATACAACTGGCCGTGAGAGAAGCAGCTTTCTCTCAAGTCTACTCCCACTACCTTAAGAGTTTGACCTTGAGCTTTGTTTATGGTTATGGCGAAGCAGACTCTGATAGGAAACTGCAATCACTTGAATTCGAAGGGGTAATTTGATGGTGTTAGGGGAATCCTAGGAATAAATACAGACTCTCCTCGAGAAAATCTTTGACAGTATAGTTGCCTAGATTACATTGCGTGACATTCTAATTTTAAAAAATATTGCATTGCACCAAGCTTTTATGTGAATTTAAACTTTTTGAATAAAATCGGATTGAGTTTTCAAACATGTGTCAAAATAAAATGTAATTAAAATCAAAAGCACTAAGGAGTATTGATATCAACTTCGATGCAAATCACTCCTAAAATAACTTTCTACCCCTATTTAACCCCGTTAAGCAATGGCTTTCAATAAAATACGAAACACATCTTCCATCAATTCTGTTAAATAATGTTTATGCTAAATTTGAAGTAGATTGGACCAAGGAATCACAATTGTTCCATACAATCTTATCTCCCGTTTTTCAACCCCTTAGGGGTAGAATTTTGGAAAATCCTTTCTTATCGGATGCCTACCTCATACAAAGAACACACACACTCCAAGTTTCAGGTCTCTACAATCAGCGGTTTAGGCTCTGGGTTGATCCGTCAGTCAGTCATTCAGGATAAAGCATTTTACATGTATACATTGAAATTCAGTTTACATACAGAACTAATTTGTTTTCTTCTTCTTTTTATGAAAAATTTAAAAGTTTTAAAACAAAATACGAACAAAAGTTTACAATACGAAAATATTTACACCATGCGCTATACCTAATACCTACGTGGATTAAACAATGCGCATTTATCCAATGCGTTTTAAATTAATACAGCTACTCATGTCCGAAACGTAAGTTTTGTTTTAGTAAGATTGAAATGGTATGAGCCGAAGGGCTAAATATGTTCAACCTCATCGTGAAAAAACATTGTTCATTTTATCACTGAGAAACTCCCAAGGGTTTGCAAAATAATGTGGGAATTCGGTGGATAATGTAAATTAACTACTGGTATTTCCAGGGATGTTTTTCCTCTAATTGTCTCGACATTTTCACAGTTTCAAAAATGATATACCTTTACAGACAATAAGCGATGTCAAAACCGTGCATAACTTTTTTAAGTTTCAACATATTAGGTTGGGGAAAAAGTCTTTTCGCATTATAGTATGTATGAACTTGTAATAAAATCTCTTTGGCTATACTATTTGTATCTGGCTAGTTTTGGTATCATTAAAAGTTTAAATTTTAACGAACATAATTCCAAATTCAAATTAGGAAGATGTGTGATTTTTATTTGTTTTTCGTTCTGTCAAGATGAGTGAATCTAATGAAGAAATTCAATACATTTTAAAATTTTACTACAATAAAGGTAAAAATGCAACGCAAGCCTTGAAAAAAATTTGCGATGTTTATGGACCTATTGCAGTCTGTGAAAGTAGCACAAAATTTGGTTTAATCGTTTTCAATCCGGAAATAATGATGTCAAAGATGCACGTCGCTCTGGTCGCCCTATTACAGATAAAATGGATGCCATTTTTGAAAAAGTGAAGCAAGATCGGCATATCAGTAGTTACGACGTAGCTGAAGAACTGGGAATTGACCACAAAACAGTTTTAACGCACTGGGTACACAGAAAAGCTCGATATTTGGGTACCTCACGAGCTCACTGAATGAAACCTAATGAACAGTATACTCATTTGTGATTCTTTATTACGACGTAATGAAACCGAACCATTTTTGAAGAAGATGATAACTGGTAATGAAAAGTGGATGCGAAAAGTGCGAACGTGCGAAAAAGGTCGTGGTCAAAGGCCGATCAGGCTTCACAGACTGTGGCGAAACCCGGGTTAACTCGCAACAAGGTGATGCTGTGTGTGTGGTGGGAATGGGAGGGCATTATGAGCTGTTACCACCTGGCAGGACCATCGATTCTGAACTCTACTGCGAACAACTGATGAGATTAAAGCAAGAAGTTGAGAGAAAGCGGCCAGAATTAATCAACAGAAGGGGTGTGGTTTTTCTTCATGATAACGCTAGACCTCACACATCTTTAGCCACTCAGCAAAAATTAAGAGAGTTTGGCTGGGAGGTGTTAATAGTCCTGACCTTGCACCTTCAGATTTCCACCTGTTTCGGTCTCTTCAGAATTCTTTAGGCAGTGTCAGGTTAACATCACGAGAGGACTGCCAAAACCACTTGTCGCGGTATTTTGACCAGAAGTCCCAAAATTTCTATAGCAATGGGATCATGTCCCTACCTACAAGATGGCAAAAAGTTATCGAACAAAATGGTACCTACATACTTTAGTTAAATGTAAATAAACTATATTAAAAAATGTTTTGAATTTTCTTAAAAAATGCGAAGAAACTTTTTCCCCAACCTATTATTTGAGCTGTTTATTATTTGCCAAGATTTCGTGTATCGAAATCTCACAGTTCAGGTAAGTGTTCAGGTAAGCACTGTAAGATGGATGTTGTAAGAGTTTAGACGTGGCTTTTCTACAATTGTCTGTATGCTGGATTAGTTTATTCACCACTAGCTGGTGCTCGCGACTTCGTCTGCGCAGGGTTAGTACTTCCTGTAATTCGGTAAAACGGTTTTTGTAGCACACGCCAGAATAGCTGCGGCAGATTTTTTCTTACTTACTTGACACTTATCGTTATATTTTGGACAATTCACACAATATCTTTATAAATTATAGCCTATGTGTTATTCTGATGTATAAGCTATATTATTGTAGTTTCATTAAAATCCATTCAGTAGTTTTTGCGTGAAAGAGTAACAAACATACATAGAAACTTGCGCGTTTATAATATTAGTAAGGATGAAACTGAACCTTTTTTGAGCGAAATAAGCGAATATCTCAGTGGCCACTTGGTGACTTGACTTTGTATGTTAGTTTGTTCGACGATAAAATTCCAACCTTTGATCCGATATGCATGAAATTCGGCCAATCGACAGATCTGAATTGAGAAATGAGCATACTGAAACAAATATGTCTAGATTTTTTTTATTTTTTTTTTATTTATTATTTTAAAGTAAATACATATTTTTAATTGTAAACATCTTAAAACCTTGTTAGGTTTGACTGAGATGCAAAAAAGAAAATAATTCCTCAATAAAATTAAGGTTAATATCAAGATGCAAGGGTACGATTAGGTTTACACTTACACTTATAAACTTAAGGTAGATAAACTTAACTTTAGTAATCCTAATAAAAAAAAAAAGATAAGTAAAATTTATAATGGTAAAGTGGGTAGGTACACAAAAAAGAAGTCTGCCATAACACTGGGCTGCCTGTACATACCTACATACAGTACAATGCACACTCCTATCTCCGATGTCGTATACAAGTTGATTTTAGTTTTTATGAGTAAAGTACTTTGTTCAGTGATTGACGGTAAGCTAATAGTGTTTACCTATGCAGGTATTTGTATCAAATAGTTTTATAATAAAACTTCTGATATTAATTTTGGTAATTTTATCATGTATATCTTTTGGATTTTTTTTTAATCTAGGTAATTTGTAGTTGGTAGTTCTTTCTCCATAGAAGTTTTTAGCTGATATTGTACAGAGTTTTTTATCTTTAACATGTCTAGTATTTAACTTATGTGTAACAACCCGATTGAACATGAAGTAATTTTCCATGAACTGTGGTAGTTTGACAATGCTTAAATAATCCTTCGGAGTCATTTTTATGTTGTTCTCGTATTTTCTTAGGTACTATTGTTTTCAATAATCTTGTTTGCAAGTTTCGGATTTTATCAAGATATGTGCTAAACGTACGGCCGTAGCTGGACAAACCATACATTATAATACTTTCTGCTAAAGATTTATATCGGTTTAAAAGAATTGGATAAGGGACTTTAAATTTAGCTGTATAAAATTGAGCTAGTATAGCCCTAAGTTTATTGGAAACGTAATTAATATGGTTACTCCAGTTAAATCTATTATAAATAATTACGCCTAGGTAAGTATGATAGGTTACCTGTTCGATAGGTTCACAATCGCACATACTGTTCTTTCTATGTAGGCATTTGTGATTGTGAGCTATTATTTTGATGTTGTTATTATTTCTTCTTCTGTTCTGAGAGGAGCACACATGTATTAATTTAGTTTTCTGTGAATTCAAAACTAGGCCAGCATCGTGACACCACTCTACGATGCGGGTAAATCATGTTGTAGTTTATTCTCAGCAACTGCAATATCCCTATCTTCTGCTATAAGTTAGTTAGTTTGTTAGTTTGCGGTCCCAAAAGGGATAAAAACATTTTAAAATGTATCAAGTCATAATGAAAGTGCTCTGTTATTCTAATGTCTTTTTTTTAGGATGTAATGTGTTTTTTGGATACAGCGTAAAAACTAAATCATTTTAACATGCGCTCCATTTTACTAGAGTTTTATTGAATTCAGTCTTTCAAATAAGCATGTACTTATAAGAAGGCTTGTCGTTTTAAGATTGAATTGGAAAAATTTCATTTAAATAAGTTTGTTTAGTATTTTCTAGCTTGAAACATTGTACCTACATAACATAGATATGTATGTAATTATGGAGCCGGGTGCTGTTTAACAGAACTCCTCAAAAAATAAGCCAATTAAGCTGAAACTTCGCATACTCTACCTGTTATAAATTATATTGTTATATTAAGACGACGGTGAAATTATCGATAGATGGAGTCAGGAGCTGTTCGCTGTTTTATGGAACTTCTTAGGGAATAAGAGTTTTCTTGGGATTCCTCGTCGTTCAAATCACATTGCACCATAATAAAGAGTTAATCAAATTTGTCATACTTGTCCCATGTAGTCACAACTTATTCATTAAAATTCCGCTAAGATTACTGAATAAAACATGCAATAAAAGGAGTGAGAAATATTAAATTAGCAGAGCTATGTTACTTCATGAAATGACAAACGAAGAATCCACTTACCCGACTTACACATTATTTTATATTTTATATTGATGATGACGATGATGACTTATTTGAGTTTTTGTCAGAGCAAGCACATAGGAAAATATATATTGTTGAGGATGGTATGTCCGTCCTCCCTGGGATCAAACAAACGGTTAAGTTGGTGATTGCTCAAATGAACAAGCCTTTAACGTTTACTGCAGGGGGTTTGGACAAACTCTCTCTTGCTTCATTGTCTTACGTAAGTAACTAAGAAACTACATGACGGAATCTGTAATCTCTCGTAAGTATATAATTTTTAAATGCTGTCCCGATAATCATGACCGAACGAGACAGTTGGTCCAAAAGTTATATACCTACATATTAATGGTTTCGTCCGATATTCTTTATATTTGTGAAAAGTCTGTTTATTGAATCTTCATTTAATTGCCAAATAATCCACTCTGCTCAGACAGAATAATATAAAATGACACCGCATTTTAAACAAATAAATTAAAATAAATTCAAACCCACAATGACGTCCAACGTGCAATAATTGCAATATAGTGATTTGTGAAGTTCTATCGTTCATACAAAACATAATAGATGTGATGAGCGAGGAGTTTATTGTTCAAATTTGTACATCTTCGTTCTCGGCTGAAGAAATTGAACAAGCAAAGAACTTGTTGTTTGATTCGCTTACAACATCAAAGCGGAAGATTTCTCGAAAACGGGACGGGCGTACCTACACAGCCGGATCTGTATGATGTAATAAGTGTTTTTAAAGCAACGGATCCGAATGAAACTCCAATCTTCGTTGCAAGGAGGCTTCAAAAACTGCCACCTATTCTGTGGGACCATTTAGACGCGACTAGAATACTAAAGGACATTCTTGTACTCCAGAATGACTTAAAAACACTAAAAGAAACATGCGTATCAGTTGACAAGCTTGAGGAGGTTAAAAATGATCAACTTGAAACAAACATCAATTGTGAATAATTATGACTGCTACGTGAGTAAAAAACGAGGAGGTGGTGGTGTTTTGTCTAATAGTTACTATATGGACAGCGGGCCAACCGTATATTTTGGAGCGCAGTCAATCAGCTGAGATGACGTCACCGGGCGATAACCGCTCGGTGTTTTCGAATAAAGTGACGCGCGAGCAGCGGGATTGTAATGAGGACTTGTATCGACCAATTTGAGACAGCTCCAATAGCTACCTACAGCTCATTGCCCAGAGGCTGGACACTGACTGTTTCTTTATGGAAACCTGGACAAGAGTGTATATTGTGCTCTTTTGACCAGTGTGCGATAGTTAGGGGTAGTTTAGTTTTAATTTTAATCAAATATGGACACTTTAATTATTTATTGTAACTAATTTATAATTTAATATTGTCTGAAATAAACGGAATGAATGAATTAGCTTTTGTGCTCACGCAAGTTTTTATGCATAAAAATCCTCTATTTTAAGGCATGAGACGGCTTTGTAATAATACATCTTTCGTAACTTACTAAGCCATTTTACAAGCGACCTATCTTTTATGACCCAATTACTGTAGGCAAGTAAGTAACTTGGTAACCTACTACATGAATGAATTACCCTATTACTGGTACACCTGACGCAGCGACTGGAACTGGGCTGCCCATTCACTGAGGAGGTCAGCCAAAAGTCTACAATTTCTGATGTAGCAATGTGTTGAGTGTTTTGTCGTCTCTTTTTTCTATCGAGTTGGTTTCTCGGAGCATCAATTTATTTTTGTCCTAACAAGCTGTGTTTATTATTATTTTATTGTATTGTTTCAGCTTGTTAAAACATCGTAGTTACAGTGCTCTAACAGTGTTGCTTCGGATTGCGCAACGTTAATGAAAAACTAATCTGGGAGTCAGTTTTATAAAATACCTATCATGCTTTTTAGAAAATGGATATATATATAGCTTAGGTACCTAGAAAACTTTTTTATTTTGAATTAATCATTTAGCATCGGTGGGGTATGCATTCTACCGAGTATATTTTTACTGGGATTTAACTGCTTACCTATTCTTATAACATATTATATTGACCTACAAAGAAAAGACCCTGATAATCATAATAAATACATGAATTACATATACAATTAGACATTTATTTACATAAATATACATAATAATAAACAAAAATACAAAATACAAGTCAAACAGTTGAAATATCTAAGGATTGCGCAAAATAGATAACCCAACTGATTCAGACCACTGCTAGAGAGCAGCGTCCCCAAGACATTGGTAAGTACTAATACGCTGGGCCAGATCTGAGTCAGCTCTTGAGTCACGCGATGTTTCTATCAGACGCCGTGAAATAATTTAGAAAACGCGATAGACTCCTGTTTTCCAAGGGCCCAGGGTCTGGACTCCAAAAGGCTCACATAATACAGGCCTAAGTAAGCCATATTTGAGTCTTTTCAGGGCCTCAGCACCTCCCCACATTCAGCCACCGCACCAGCTCTAACGGAAATTCCAGACTCTAATGAGATGCGGCAAGGGTGTCCACACAAGTAGCATCCCATACCAATGGCCCACCCATCTCCCAAGAAACAAGAGTCATCAGGCCTCTTACCTTCATCACGTATCAGAGAACAGCTGCGCTCCTACCGGAACAAACAACATAAATTGAGTGAGCGACTCCCCGGAAGTTGCTCGTGTACATTTGTGTTTATTTTAACAATTTTACATCTAAATGAAACCTTACAAATATAATAAATAAGCATAACAAATAACACATTTCACGAGCAACGACGAGCTAACTGCATTCTGCATGGTGTTTCTATGTATAATATGTATGTATTTACAAAAAAAAAATGTATATAAGTAGTATATCAGTCATGTGGTACCCATAACACAAGCTCTGCTTACTTTGGGGCCAGATGATGTTGTGTGAAATGTCCGGCATTATTATTATTATTTTTGTGTTATAATTTACGTACTCAGTTTTACGATTAAACCGGGAGTTAACCGAGATGCACGGGCCTAAGCCAAGTGCACATCAGTGCCTATTAAGGTTGGGATTTCCTTCATCCTGCAAGTCAGTCTGCAGGAATTTCCTAACTATCCTGCAGGTGTTTAATATAACATGCCTTCTGGAGAAGAGCATATGTATGTCTGGGAGATTTAACCGGTCAAGGGATTGAAATAGTTGTTTTGGGACTACACCTGTAGAAGACAAGACTATCGGGACTATAGAGACATTCTGGAGACGCCACATGCGGGTGATTTCATTTTTTAAACCAACATATTTAGCTAGTTTTTCGGCAATGGTATTCTGCAGGTTGTGGGTGTTGGGGATAGCAATGTCAATTAGGAGAGCTGTGTTATTACTTTTATCCAAGAGAGTTAAGTCGGGTCTATTATAATGTGTTGTCTTGTCGGTCAGGATAGCTCTGTCGAAATAGAGTTTATGAGTGGTATTCTCTAGCACCGTTTCAGGAATGTATTTGTAATACGGGGTTGGGTTTTACAGATGCGTTAATTAAGTTATACATAGCAGCTATTCTTTGGTGGATTATGTTTGCCACCTAGTCGTGTCGAAATTTGTAGTCTGTTTGTGCTAGTGCTTTACATGCCCCCGTTATGTGCTGGATGGTTTTAGAGGAACTATTACATTGTCGACACAAGTCTGTTGGTAAGTTATGTATCTTCATGATATATTTCTGGTAGTTCCGGGTTTCAATCACTTGGTCCTGGATAGCTATCATGAACCCTTCAGTCTCGGGAAAGAGTTCACCTCGGTTGAGCCATTCGTTCGACGCCTTTTTGTCGACGGTGGGTTGGCTCAAGTCATGGTGGTGCTTCCGTGGAGAGACTTACGAGACCATTCTGCGATTAATGTCTGTATGTCTGTCAGTACTTCATTATCTTGCTTTTCGTGGTTTTGTAAGTTATGTGGAGTGTGCTTAGAATCTAATAATGCTGCTGCCCTGTGGAGTATAGAGGTTTGGGATTTAGAATAAAAGTATGACCTGAGTGTGGATATTTGCCTGTTGTGTAGGTTTTGTACATTTATAATACCCCTGGCTCCTTCTATTCGAGGTAGCACCTGCCTCTGTACGCAAGCTCTAGGATGATGTTTTCTTTGTTTTGTCATTGTTACATTTATGAGCCGCTGTAGATCTTTAAGTTCTGTTTTAGTCCAATTTATAACACCAAATGAGTATGTTAGTATCGGGATTGCAAAAGTATTTATAGCTTTAATAATATTTTTGGAGTATAGTTGTGTTTTAAGAATGGAGTATAATCTGTGTTTAAAATTCTGTGTTAGTTTAGTTTTTATTTCTTTATGATGTATCTGTTTTGATTGGTTGTATCCTAAGTATTTGTACGTTTCATTTTCACTGAGAGACTCTAATGTCTCACCAGTTTGCATGTCATACGCATGTTGATAGTTCAGACCGGCTCTGATGGAGTTAATTTTACATTTGTCAATACCGAATTTCATAGAAATATCCAGAGAAAATTGTTCAGTAATTTGTATGAGGTGTTCTAAATCTTCCTGTGTGTTAGCGTACATCTTAATATCATCCATATAGAGAAGATGGTTTATTCTGCATTCTACAAAGTTTGTCAGTCTGTCGCGTATATTGTCGAGTAAATAGCCGAAGTGTGTTGAATTAAGACTGTTTGAGAGCAGATTCAGAGCAAGGCAGAACCAGAGCGGACTAAGTGCGTCCCCTTGGAATATTCCCCTCTGGATCCTGATAGGTGCTGATTCTACGGTTCTACTGGTATTTTGTGCTTGCACTCTAGTCGTCCATCTAGCCATAGATTCACCTAAAAACTTGACAATTTGTGGGTGTATTTTATAAATATTTAGGATTTTTATGAGCCACGAGTGTGGGACAGAATCATATGCTTCATATGCTGATTCTACGGTTCTACTGGTATTTTGTGCTTGCACTCTAGTCGTCCATCTAGCCATAGATTCACCTAAAAACTTGACAATTTGTGGGTGTATTTTATAAATATTTAGGATTTTTATGAGCCACGAGTGTGGGACAGAATCATATGCTTTTTTATAATCGATGTAAACAGAGTACAGATCTTCCTTGTTTTTTTCTGCCTGTTTTAAAATTATAGAGTCAAGTATGAGTTGTTCTTTGCAACCCTGGCTGAACTTTTTGCATCCTGTTTGTTGTTCTGCTAGTAACTGATTTGTGTTTATATGGCTATATATCAATTGTGAAATACAAGCTGTAATAATTTTATATATTGTTTGAAGACATGTGATCGGTATATATTTAGCAGGATTTGTCAAGTCATTTGTGTCCTTGGGTATCATATATGTAATACCAGTAGTGATGTAAGTTGGCATAGTGTGGAGGTTTTGTATGAAATTGTTTATGTGATTGTAAAGAAAGGGATGTATACGAGTGAACTTTTTGTACCAGTAACTATGCATATGATCAGATCCTGGAGCTTTCCAATTGTGTATTCCTTTTAAGACGTTTTGAAACACATCAATAGGTATGTCTAGATATTCCATGGGCTCTAAGGGCGAGCAGCTCGTTTGCTCCTCCTTTATCCATTCTGCATCTTCATTGTAGCCCACAGGGTTTTCCCAGATATCTGCTCAAAATCGTCTGAGTTCTGTAGGATCTAGCGTGTTTATGTTGGGATCACTTTGACTACTGTTCGCCATATTATGTGTTGATTTGGTCAAAGACTGGTAGAATTTTTTTTCGTTATTAAAGAACTGACTATTTTGAGTTTTGCGACATGTGCATGCTTTGTAACGTCTGAGGCGACTGCTGACAACTATGCGTTTCTGTTTTAAAGTATCTAAATAGTGTGTGAGGTTGGAATTAGGTTCTTCATGTGTAGTGTGTGTTTTATATTTTTCTTAAATCGTATTTACTTGTTTAGTTAGTGTCCTGCTCCTATTTGTATTGTGTCAACCTTCCTATGTTTTTTCTTAGGTCTACTACCTTTATTTCAAGACGTTTCTGCCAGTTAGGTTTTGAATTCCGACGTTCTTTGTTTCCTGATTCCTGTGGTGGTATTTTAAACTTTGTTCCATTTGCTTTGGCTGCTGTCCAGGCTGTGCAATAAATAATAGTTTGCAGGGTTTCGAAGGTTGTGTCAATATTCACATGTTCAGGTAGGATTATTTCATTTACGTAGCCTACAATCTTTGCAAATTTTTTAGTAGCCCTTTGTTTGGGAATAAACGGCCTTTCAGTTGGCGGTGTGTCTTTAAAGTACTGTTGGGCTAGGTTGAATATTTCGTCTATTTCGCTGTTTCTTGATTGTTCGCTGATTGTCTCGTTTTCAGTGTTGTTTTCTAAATTAGATTGAGATTGTGATGTTTGTAATGTTAGTGTGTCGTGAGTGTTATTCATAGTGTTATCATTGACTGCATCATACCAAATTGTTGCGTTAAGATCTTCTTGGGGTTCATTAAGCATTACATTCGTGTGTGGCTGTGTATCTAATTCACTAGCTACCTCCTGGCGAATAAGTTGGAGTCTATCATCATCAATAAATTTCTTTGCTATGATAATCCTTCTTTGATCTGCAATCCTTTGTTCGCTGATATGGGACAGATGAGGGAAAACATTGATAAAGTGCTGGTGTAAAGGTTTCCTATACGCTGTTTGGTTGGTTTTTAACTGCGTTATTCTATAGTATGCCCTAATTATGGTTTCGTTGTGTTCTAAAGTCCAATGGATTCGCTGTGTGCTTCGAGTTTGCGAGGCGAGTTGTTGTGTTGGGTGCTGCTGGGTTAATAGGTACGTTTCTACATCATCTCGTATAGTAGTCACACATGTTTCAGTCAGTAAGTTGTTTCGAACTATTGCTCTTCGTTGGTCACCTATCCTCTGTCTGCTGACTTGCATGTCTGGGAATTTATTACTAAACTGACTGTGTAGTTCTGTGAGGTATAGTCTTGTATTAGACTCCAAGTTGGTGAGTATGAGGTATGTACGCAGGATAAAGATATTCATTTCCTCAGTCCATTTTTTGCGCGTACGTGATTTAGCTTTGGTGGGTACAGCGTTGTCGACAACTGTCGTCTGTACAACATCCTCGGCCAGTGTAGATGAAGAGTGGGGATTACGTGAAAGTGGGGAAAGAGAAGAAGGTTGTGAAATTGATTCAAGGTAAGAAAGGGGAGATGAAGGGTTTGAAGAGAAGAGAGATTTATGTGATGAAATAGATGATTGGGCTTCGCTATCCTTTTCAGCCCAATTTGTGCGACCCGGGCTCCGTTCCTCAATAGAGGCCAGTCGCGTTGCTTCCATGTCAACTGCACTCGTGCTGCTGACACCTTCTGTGCCGGTTCGAGATGTGTTCCGGCTTCCACATAGTGATCGTAGGTTATATATACCTTCTGTTGGGCTCACATTGTTCGGGTTCCCCGGCAGAGGGCCGCCCATTACCCTCGCCACCGATGGCTTGCATGCTGTGACGTCCAGCATCGGCTCCAGACGTGCCCCGGCGATCACCCCCGGGAAGCGACCATATACTTACTTTCTTAATTGGCTCCATCATGATGGGTTTGCCATTGCCCTTTTTAGTCACCCGCTAGGTTATTTTATTGCGGGTGTCCGCCTCTCACGTGGCATAGGTGGTCAGCGCAGACGTAGGGTTGGGCTTTGAGAGGCTTATATTATTATTATTCTGTTCTGGAACACAATAAAACATAAATTTATAGATTTCGCAGGAAGTTAGCTCGATAGTTGTTCCTGTAAATTAATAATTAATTTAGTAATTAATCACAAACTAGGTAGGTACATACATTTATTTTAAGAAGTAAGTAGGTATTTAGCCTAATCATATAATGGTTTCTAACACTAGCAGAGCTCACAGCACAGCACTTGTACATTACTGCGAGATTAAATTACAATACTTCTTCTTTGTTTATGGCATGTGAGATAATAATGTCAATTTTGCCAGTGTCAAGTGTTTATAGTCAATTTGTTTGTTAATAAAGTGTTAGTCGATGGTCAATTGTCAATTCTAAGCGTCATCGCGGAATGGCCGTCTAGAATTTTTTCGGAATTCCTCGTCGTTCAAATCGCAATGCACCATTATACACATATAATTCAATTGTCCATACTTTATTCTATGTCGTGACAATTTATTCATTAAAATTCCGCAAAGATTACTGAATAAAAAATGCAATAAAACGAGTAAAAAATATTAAATTAGCAAAGCTATGTTACTTCATGAAATGACAAACCAAAGAGTATGCAATATCCTATAAGACGAAGAATGAATTACAGGTTCAGGTATAGAGAGGATAAATTACTTACCGAATTAAAAATCAACGCAAAACTTCACTCTGTCATCTTTGAAACTACAACAACGGTTGCTTGTTAGTTTGGATTGATTTGATGTTGATAGCAAAATAATCACTAGAGAACAAACATGACCGGATCGGACCGGATAGAAGTATGAAAGATGAGGGGAGGGAACTGTCACATATGCTAGGGCTTCTAAAGACTAAAAAATCAGACTGGATTTAAAATGTAGTGATTATCGGCCATGAATAACACTTTTAAATTAACTAAATTGGCGTGTTTCAGCTCATTTTAGACGTCATTATTTGGTGTTGAAAATCTTACAAAAATCAACTCAACTAACCAAACAAAATAGCAACAATAACATAATATAAAACAGTAATTTAAAACTGTGACTCTAATTTTGGTAAACAACATTTTTATGATAGTTCATATTTTAGGGAATCCGTCCGGCGAAACACCAGAATCAAAGTCAAAATCAAGTCAAAAGATACATTATTCAATACAATCACACGGATCACTTTGAAACGTCTTACAAACTAGGTAAATTTAGATGCCAATTCCTCCTAACCCATTTATTGGCAGCAGTAGGTACCTATAATAACCTACAAGTTATTATAGGTACTCATATAATTATCTAAAGTGAAATACATTAGACAAAATTATATATTCATTTTATGCCTGTTTTCTGAATATCATGATGTCAGTTCAAAGGTTGTTTTAATATAGTTGCTTTGTAATTAAAATTGTTCCATGCAATAAGAATAATAAATTGATTGTAGACGACGGTTACCGTTTCCATTCTACGTAGGTCTTATTTATTTATTTATTTCTGAGAGAATAGGCGAAATGCCCGTTTTTGGCTCCTTATTAACCGTCAGTTACGTAGGTGACGATATTATTGTATATGTATTTTGAGCACCATCTCTCCTTGAAAGTGTTAACATTAGTATATATACATATATATATATACATATATATGTGTATATATATATATTATATATATACTACTTAAGTCAAGTCAAGTCAAAAGATACTTTATTCAATACAATCACAAGGATCACTTTGAAACGTCTTACATACTAGGTGAATTTAAGTGCCAATTCATCCTAACCCAAGCCCGAGAAGAATTGGCAAGAAACTCGTCTTGGTCCTAGCGCTTTTTTGTATGATCCATCTTATAACTACCTTAACCAAGAAATACTAATACAAGAGAGTTTATACATTTCAAGTGTGTCGGTTAACTGTCTGACGGCAGAGCGACATGAGGCCATGCATTCTTTTCAATAATATAGTCATTTATATTATAATAAGCTTTCTTCAAAATACTACCTTTTATGTATGCTTTAAATTTATTAATAGTTACTTTAGTAGCAGTTTCAGGAAGCTTATTATAGAAGCGCACCATGTTCCCCTTCTTCTTATCGTGTCACTAGTTATTTCTAACCAGTGTGGCGAAAGGATTAAAGTGCGCCTCAGAGGCTCCTTTCGTGCACTTAGGTAAGCCTTAATGTAAGCTCTCGACCTTGCCGACAGGACCCGCAGGAAAGTTTGGTTGCAGGTGCATAACCGCTGGCACCGAGCCGGGCTTGTTTCATGTTTTCCTTCTCTAATGCTAGCTCTTCTGTTAGTCTATATACTAGCTGACTCGTGCCCACTTTGTTGGGCGGTTATTACTTCACAAAAAATATTAAAGTACTAATATCACTATTAAAAAAATATAGCGATTCAAATTATTGTAATAATTACAGAGATTATTAAAGTTGCGGATAAATATTGATAGATTGCGCTAGCGGCTACTTGCGGCTTCACCCGTCCCGTTCCCGTTTCCGTTGCCGTTGTTTTTTAGTCTATAGCCAAATCCAAGTTACTAACTATATTCATTTTAGGTTTCATCCAAATCGATCCAGCGGTTCTCGAGTTATAAGTGGTGTAACTAACACGACTTTCTTTTATATATAAGAAGATATAATGTTAGTATAGGTATATTTAGTTTATGTTTAGGTTAAATAACATTTAAATTCTGTTTTTTTGTAGTGTTTGTATTAATATTTCTTAATTTCTCTTTTTCTTTCTCTGTTTTGTAGGTACGCATCATACCCACCATTAGTTAAAGATATTTTTATTTCCCAAGGTTTGCAGGAAGAGAAATATTTAGGGTTAAGCTCGCCTGTGTACATGCCATATGATAATGTATGTTTCAAATTATGTTCAATTTGTGTATAATCCTTACTAATATTATAAATGCGAAAGTAAGAGATAGATGGGACCTTCGAGAAGGACATAGGCTACTTTTTATGTAGGTACCACGCGCGCGGACAGCACCTAGTAAAGACTTAAGCATAAAGTATTATTGTTAAACGATCGTTTTAGTAAATAGACACATACGAAAGCAGTAGTAGTTCAGACTGTTATTTTATCAAGAACACAATACAATGTTTAGCGAAACTTTTAAGGTGAAATAAAACTGTCGCGCGCCCCGTAGTGTGGAAACAAACGTTATCTAGATATCCACTTAATTACTAGCTTCGTAGTTTCATACACATAAATAGGGATGGTCTGAAGGGCCACCCTTAGTCAAGTGCAACATTTGCTCGATAAATAATAATTGGTAGTTACTACTGGCATTTTATACTTATTACAACCTACTGGGCTAATTGCTGGCTGCTAGAATGGGCATCGTCAGAAATGCATGGATTAAAGTAACGCAAACGAAAGCGTTGGCTCGCTGCAGCGGCGACTTTGAGATATTGTTCTTTGAATCGATTTATCGTGTTACGTATGCTGCTGGTAATTATTTTTGCATTGTTCTCATATGATAATTTGATGAAATTATTAACTTGTACTTTCACTGTCCTTTTTTAAACTTGCTCTAATTTTACCATAAACTTGAAATAAATATCTCACTATAAAGTTGTTGATATGTAGAATAGAATACACTAATTTATTCTTTAGCTGATTCATGTTTTTATTTTTACTTTCTTTGCAATCGTAATGAAAAAATTACACCGCCGAAAAAACTGAAAAGCAAAAAATAATAAACCTTTTTTATTTAACCTTAATAACTAAGTTCTCATACTAATGTATGTAAGTAATTTTGAGTCGCCAAACAAGCAAATTAATTAATTACATCACGCATGTACGCGGTGGCGTTCACGAAGTTAATGTCAGCGAGACAGCAACCTGAACAGGCACACACGGGCATGTGGGCATACGTGCGTCGTTGCTGCATTTGGTTGCAGCAAACAAGCAAATGAAATGCTCCCTCCTCCATTTTTTCGTCGGTAAAAAGCACAGTGTTTACCTCAGGGGACAGACTTATTAAGTCCCTGAAACCCCGTCTCTGCACTAAATAAGTTACTTTCAGCCCCAGGCTAACAATGTACTATAAACTTTGGTGGTATAAGTATATTTCCCAAAATGCCAGAGACAAAGGAATCAAACCTTATCACGTTACCGAAGCCTTCCTCCCTCAATCCTATTTGAGAAGCCTCGTTCCATCTGACCGAATTCATATTTTCTACCTTATATTACATGTACCTAATGGGATAAAATATGACTTGCTCAAAAACTAAAACTACCTACATTTAGGAATATAGCTCTATGATCCTGACTGTTTTACGCTTTCTGTAAATTTACCTAGCCTTGTCTATCACAGGATGACTAAAAAGGAAACAGTGTCCTTAAGGACACTTGTGCTTTTTTATTCCAGTATTATTCCTATTTGCTGGAGTAACCAAATCCGCAGTACCAGTAAATATTTAATTATTTACGGTAGGTACCTATTCCCGTCGTTAATCAGAGAGATTATGATATGACGTGACGTGCGAACCTCGCCTTGAGAAAATGACGTACAAAGAGTTTAACACAGAACCGAGAAAATATGTGCCAGCCTCGGACGACCTCTGTGGCGCAGTGGGTCAAGGTCTAACTGAGACGCAAAAGGTCCGCAAGACAAATGTTTGTATGATCTGCAAGTATTTGTCTTTAGCCCAGAACAGACATATTATATATATAAGTAGTATATCATTCATGTGGTACCCATCCATAACACAAGCTCTGCTTACTATGGGGCCAGGTTATTGAGTGGGAAATATCCGGCATTATTTATTTATTTATTCTAGTTTGTCTACTTTAAGGTTTATCGACTGTAGACCGTGGCGTCTGCTACCTGGTGTACAGCTCTATTGTGAAATTACTAATAGTAACGTTTATGCTCGGCGAGGTTTGGTTCTTGTACAGCGAGGCCCATGGCCTCCAGCTGGACGATATCGCAGCCTGCATCAACGTTATCGGTATACAGATTATAACTTTTTATAAGGTCAAGAATATGGTAAGTATTTAACTTACTTTATAAATTCTACAACATACAATGCTGGTAATTTCGAGGGTTTGGCAGATTAGCTAAAATTGCGTAAAATACGAACGATCTGATTTTGATTGCACCAAAGTCTGAATTAGCGTAACAGAATAATATAAAATACCAGTTGAACTGTCTAAGGATCGTTTAAAACGAGCTATAGATAGCGCAACTGGCCCACTGCCCACTGGCCCACACATCACTGTCAGTGGGCAGCGTCCCCAAGACAAGGCATTTCTACGAAAGACAATGCTAACACGCTGGGCCAGATAGGAGCCAGTTCTTGGGTCACGCGATGTTTCTACCAGACGCCGTAAAATTATTTTGAAAATGTATTCCTATTTGGATTTCAGTGTAAACAAAATATTGTAATTTATATTTAATGTATTTTAGGAATTTTAGCTAGTCCGAATCACCAGCTAACCACGAGAATTTTTTATAGGTTGTAAACTGATACAGTTTCTATTTATTCGTACCTAAATATCATATCAATCCTAAGTATTTTTCCAAGTCCTAAATAAATAAACAATGTTCGTTTGTTTAGTAACGATGAATGTACCCACCTAACGATTACATTTTAGATGGACCATAGAGACTTGTACCGAAAACTAGCTAGCTCCATGGAGTCGCCATATTTCGATACATCCACGTTTGAGAGGAAAAGGCTGGTGGTGTACTGGGCGGGCGCGCATGAGAGATATCTGAAGCTGCTTATTGGTTTGGGAAACTGCACACTTACAGCATGGTAAAATTAAACGTTTGTTATCTACTAGTTTATGTACTCTAATATATTTATGGCTTTAACAAAACAGCAATTTGTTTCAGGCATATCTACCCTTTAGTAGACGAGCTAGACTACAATCTCATGGTCAGCGTCCGTCTGCCGTTCAGCTACAACACGCCAAACCGTTACCCTTTCGTCTACATAATAGTTGGCCTTGCATTCATATACATTTCCCTCTTCATCATGGTGACCGATCTCGTCATGCAAGCTCCGCTAGTACCCTTGGTCTGCCAGCTGACCATACTCGCTGACTGTTTTGTGAACATTATTGAGGATTGCAGATACTCGCATAATACGAGTATAACAAGTTAGTACTTACATACAAAGACGAAACTTTGATTTGAGTTATTCATTCAAAGTGCTAACCGAGTTAATCAATAAATTCCTTTGCAGATTGCACTAATGAATTAGTTAAGAACAAAGAGTTTACCTCGAAATACCTGAAAAGGTTGAGAACCTTGATTGAACAGCACAATCTTATTTTGACGTGAGTAAAAGTTGGTTACATTTTAATGCCCTCTGATTTACATAAATAAGTAAACAGAGAGAATGAATATCTACAATAATAAAAATAACAGATATGGAAAACATACACACGATCTGAGTTGGTTGATGATTTGGTAGCAGATAATAATTTTGCCTAATAAATACGTGCGATAAGTTTGCGGTAAATTCACTGGAAAACCCATGCCTATTATGTACATTATTTGCATTTTGTAGTTACACGATGGATCTGCGAGCTATTTTGAGTGGCCCCTTGCTCGGGCAAATGGGGGCGAGCGGCATCTTGATTTGCTTTGTCGGTTACCAGGCTACCACGGTAAGCTGAACTACAAGTTGGCTAAACTATAAAAACTGTTGTTTTTATGTTTTTATATAGGTATATTTTGGAAGATTATTTTTTTTCATTTTGGAAGCATATCGAGCACTAAACCAGAAACTTAACTCATAGTTCAGTAAACAGTGTTTGTTTGTTTTTGAAGGTCATTTATTTTATAAAGTAAATCTATAATAGTACATTTCCAGTATAAGTTGTGAACCTTAAAAGCAGCAATTTTATATTGTAAATGTTAGTTAAGCTAGAAGCGCTTGTCAAAACTTATGCAAAAATATTTTTAATCTGCATACAATTACTAAACAATTATGTAAATAAATATCAAACTAGAATTAAGTGAAAAGCTTTAGTTAAACATCAGAAATTGAAAAACATACAAGTTAATAACTAGATAGCTCGCTTGCCAAATGTATGTAACTAGCTGCTGCCCTCGGCTTCGCAAGCGTGGTACCTACATAAAAAGCAGCCTATGTCCTTATTCAAAGTCCCATCTATCTCTATACCAACATTCATCAAAATCGGTTTAGCGGTTTACTCGTGAAAACATGACTGACAGAGTTACTTTCGCATTTATATTATTAGTATGGATTAAGTTGACAATTAACAAAATGTAAAATCGGAGGGTACTTCTGAAACTATCTGCTACAAAGAAGTCAAGCAAAAATGCAACTAGCGGCAGGACAAATAGAACCCGTTGGTCATAATAATTGCAGTCGCCCATACAAGTTTTTGAAATGCCTGCGCACTGCGCACGCATCTATCGTCCTATATCCCAAGAAAATAAGGGCGATAGTCGCGCGTGCTATTACAAAGCAGTGCGCACGCATCTGTGTGGGCCACTGTGCCTTTTCATCGCAGTCGAGAAACAAGTTTTGGGTGATGGATCAGTAAACAGTAGACATGAAAATGCAAAATACAAACACATTTAGTCCTTCACATTATTGTGTCAAAAGCATAATGTTTCCTTATTCAATCATAAAAAGTGACAAAGGTGAATTGTGTTTTTAATCAGTTTTATCATTACAGACGATCGCGGGAAACATCGCTAAGTGCCTGATGAGTCTTTTCTACTTGGGCTATCATATGTTGAGTCTCTACATCATTTGTCGGTGGTGCGAGGAGATCACTGTTCAGGTTTCTGCCTCTGTCTGTAGGTATTTGGCTTTAATCATGCAGTTAGTCAGTATTAATCAGGTATTTCAGTGTAGGTACCTGCACCTACGTATTTTTTCTTTCTTTTGACGCTCATCGTCATGACGGATAGCAAATTTGATACTTTGTTTGATGTATTTATGTAAGAATTGCTTTATTTCTACGATTTGCTACTTACGTTTTACACGCTGATTTTCCCATTATGTTAATTTTGTATGCTACGGCACTTTGTTATAGTATTTAAGTAGCCCAAAGTAGTCTCATTAGCATGTTGTTGTCGTGATGTAATGCGTCATTTAGTTAAACTACATTCACTGTTGTTTTGTAGAGTCAAAACATAGGTGAAGCAGCTTACAGCTCTGGTTGGGAGGGTTTGTCAACGCTGCCTGGTGTACGGTCTACTATCAAGATGGTGATCGCTCGTGCCAACAAGCCGCTAGTCTTCACCGCGGGAGGAATGTACAACATGTCTCTGAATGCCTACACGAACGTAATGTATTTCAATCTCTAAGCTTAGCAAATACCCTCCCGTTCGTAATGATTGCTTTAGCTGGATAGATATTCATGAAGATCATAAAAGATGTACCGTACTTACCCAATATATTTTGTTTCAGTTGGTTAAAACATCTTATAGCGCTCTGACAGTTTTGTTGAGATTTCGTCAAGAATAAACACCTCAACGATTGATGCACAAACTATAGGATGCTACCGCATGATTGATGTGACTTGTGGATGTGTTGGATCCTTTTCAGCTACGACTGCAATATAACAGCTACGACCTTCTTCTTGTTCTTCTTTGTTAATGACATGTGACATAGTAATATAAATTTTGCCAGTGTCATGTGTTTATATTTGTTTATAGTCAATTTGTTTGTTCAATAAAGTCTTAGTCGATGGTCAATTGTCAATTCTAAACGTCATCGCGAAATGGCCATCTAGATCTTTCTCGCGATTCCTCGTCGTTCAAATCACATTGCACTATAAAACATATATAATTCAACTTTCCATACTCGTCCTATGTAGTCACAAATTAGCAGAACTATGTTACTTCATGACAAACGAAGAATCAGCTACGTCCTTATTATCCAATAATAAGGTCTACAAAGACTAGCTTGTTTTCGTAGGAATAACCAAATATTATCGTACCATACCTACAGAATAGCATCTGCAGTTCGTTCAAAATAAACTATATTGTCTTTGTAATTGTGGCTCTCTGATAAAGCTGCACGAGGATATGACGGACCCGACTGCGCCGAAAGAATTTTATCGAATTCGACAAAACTATTTTGGCGCGGTCGGTTTCGCTATTGGCACTAAATACTTTGTATAACCAGCATCATTGTGTATTATTATTGTGCAATATTGCAGCTGTTAGCGTAGTCTGTTCATATAATTGGGACAGAACAATTCAATAATATGCAACGTATGTAGCATTATTAGTTTCCAATTATCTGCGCTGCTTCCTAATTGTTTGATAAATTAGATTCATAATTAACAAGCGATAGGCTATCAGTACTATAGTGCTACATACCTACTACACTTACAACATGTCTCGCGATATGTACGTACATGTTTGCACATTATTATAACGTTGAAGCTTTGATTATTTTATTGACTTGTTTATTTTATTTAGGGACTTGTTGGTACCTATAAATTATATATGATATTTTATGTATTGGTATTATTTATTTCACAGAATTACTTGAATAATAAATACTGAATAATTAATTACTTTTTAGGGTTCCAAAGTTCGCAAGGAACCCTTCTAGTTACGCTATGTCCGTCTGTCTGTCTTTCCGCCCCTAATGAGAACTCTTGCTCGAAGACTATTCGTTTTGTCCGGATTTAAAATTTTGCATGGTAATAAATATTAGTAGCACTACAAAATTATGCATTAAAAGTAAAAAAAAGAGGTTTTTTGGCATACTTTGCGTACATGTATAGTGGGTTCGTTTTTTTTCCTTTTTAGTTATACTTTGTACAAAAAGCACAAAACTTAAATTTATAACCGATAGCCAATAACAGATTTATGTTATTATTTATAGTGTAATTGTTGTGGGGTATATCGTAGGAAAAGTCTTTTAAATATGTGGTAGGAGGTTTCTTAAACATCCACCTTCGGCTAATATGATTGCATATTATGATATCAAGTAATATTATCAAGTAAAATTATCACGGCAAGTAAGGATTTACTAGATATTGAGTACTGATTTGTAAACTTTAAAAAAATCTAAAAGCCCAAACATTGTGTTTGCTGTTGCTATAGGTAGGTACTATGTTAGTTTGAGATATGACATTCTAACTAACTTCGGCCTTCTCTGTGCGTTGTCACAGCGTTTAGAAAATTTATTTTGATGAACCTTATAATTACTCGTATGTATTCGTACTCTCTCACACATAAGAGTAGGTAAGAATAAAAATAGTGAACCAACTTTGACTCCTTATTGTCCTAAGCCTTTGCGTTTCCCCGCAAATACAAACCCTTTATTCAGAACCACTTTATTTATCAGCACGTGAACGAGAAAATATGGTCATAACGATTTGTATGCCGAAAACTAGATAGAGTCTGCGCCGCCGTAGACTCCACTGACTTTCATAACAACCTTTTTCTTTAAGAATATTTTGATGATTTTTAATTTTATATTTGTAGGAATACGAGTAAGTAGGTATTGCTGTGTGAGTCATACTTTGCCAAAATACTAGCTATAAAAGAAACACAAATATTTCCTCCGACAAATGAAACTAAGAACCTGCTCAAAGCCTGCCTGCTGTTAATTTCATTCGATTAATTTTATAAATAATATAATAATAAGGAATTAATTTATTTACAGATATAGTAACTAAAATGTACAGAATAAAATACACGTAAAACAGTTGAGCTATCTAAGCACTGTTTAAAAATATCTATAGATAGCTCAACTGATTCAGATCACTGCCAGAGGGCAGCGTTCCCAAGATACTGTCGACATTGCCACGTTGAATGGCAATGCTAAAACGCTGAGCCAGATAGGAGCCAGCTCTTGGGTCAATAATAATAATATAATGTAAATTCTTCCCCTAAAACAAAAGATGTACAATAGTTAATGCTACGATTGTAAGGACATGTCCTATCACCTTTTTTACTAGAGACTGGTGCCTGAGATATGTTTTGTAATAAAACCTGTCATACAGGTCACCGGTAAAAAACCTATAGTGCAGGTCACTAGATGATTTACTTTTTATTGACTTTGAAAACAATCAGTAGATATTTGAAAGGTAGCATAAGTAAAGATTTTTAAACTTAAGCGATCAGAACACATTATTATAAATATATACGGGTATTTATCGCGTTTATTTACCTATTTTTCGCACTCTGTCGAAACGTCGGGAAAAATAGGTAAATAAACGCTATAAATACCCGTATATTTTTATAATAATGTAGCATAAGTAATAGGTAATATTTTGTACGAAATTATTTGCAGTATTGATTTTGCATCTAACTTTATACGGAATATCGATAAAGTTGTACAGGTCACCAGTAATAAAACATGTAGTACAGGTCACCCAATGAATAACATTTTATTGACTTTGAAAACATACAAATTCATTTATTTTTACCAAGAAAATAAAAATACAGTGTTAACACACCTACTGATGGTCCCCGCATAAGGGCAAGCCTATATTGCAGGAGACCAGAGGCATAAGATGAGCGATTTCCACAACTAGATAAAGATAAAACAAATCATATTACACTTAAACAAGGCAAGACACAAGGAGGACAATCCAGGAGAAATAAAATAAAAATCGAAAATCTCCAAACAAACTAAAAGAACTCAATAAATAAAGAGCACGACCAGCTGTAAGCTGTTTTTGAAGTTTGTGTGAGTATGTGTGTGTGTTGGAGAGAGAGAGGGGGTAAGTGGGAAGGGGAGTTATATTGTGGCATAAAACAATATAACTAGTATAGTATCAGTTAGTCCGACACTACGAGAGAGGTCAGACCAGAACTTCCAGCAAATTTTCCGTTCCGTCATAGTCTAGCGTGAGAAGCCATTTTCTTATATTTTCCTTTACACCAAAAAGAGAGCAGTTTAGGTCACAATGCTTACAAACACAGCGGTATATAAATGGGAAAGAATAATATTTGAAACGTCTTGCAAAAGAGGTTTTGACCACTGGCACTTTGACTTTTAGCCGCCGGTTTTCCGTGGAGGAGAGAGAACTGCAATCCGAACGTAAAGAAACATTCAGTAGATATTTGACAGGTAGTATAGGTAATAGGTAATATTTTGTCCGGAGTTAAATGCAGTAGTGCTTTTGTATCCAATTTTGTATGGAATATTCATAATGTTGTATAGTGTACCTTATTTTGTGTCTGTGTAATTTTGTGTCAAATAAAGTTTTTATCTATCTATCTATCTAATAAAACCTATAGTACAGGTCACCTGATGAATCACATGTTATTGACTTTTAAAACATTCAGTAGGTATTTGAAAGGTAGTATAGGTAAAAGGTAATATTTTATACAAAATTAAATGCAATAAGTATTGATTTTGCATCTAACTTTATATGGTATATCGAAAATAATATTAATTCCAAACATTTTATAGCATTTAGAAAGAACCCTGTCTTACCCTCTCAGCATAATGCCCGGAGCAGTGGCCCTTACCTTGGCGATAAAATATTTAAGTTGATAGAGCAACAGTAGTCAGAGGTTCCTATAGTTACGACGACTTCTGTGGTGCAGTGGGCTAAAGTCCGGCTGACACGCAAAAAATTGCGGGTTTGATTCCCGCCGCGGTACAAATGTTTGTATGATCTGCAAGTATTTATATATTTATATATATACTGCATACTGCAATATATATATATATTGCAGCGCACACCAGAATAGCTCGCACATGGCAGATTTTTTTCCCACTTACTTGACATTTACGTTATATTTTAGACAATTTACATTTTAAAATCAATTTAATAATTTTTTTACTAAAATTAATAGTTAATAACATATCCATCCACGGCTTTTAATTACTGCTTTACACCGGCGAGTGTAATTAGTAGGGACAATGCCCTATTAATTTTTGACATTCCGCAAGAGAAATAGAGTTCCATTCTTCTAAAAAAACGTCGTACAGCTCTCTTAAATTCCCACACTGTGTATTTGAAACCTTTTTGTTTACATCGAACAACAGATTCTCTATTGGGTTTAGATCTGGGCTGATAGCTGGCCAGTCTAAGGCAGAAACTGATTGCGCTGTAAGAAATTCCTTTATGGTGCGTGCAATGTGCTTTGGATCATTGTCATCAATGTCTAAATAACCGGTAGAACGTCTTCAGCATAAGGTAACATTGTTTCTTCCAGTATATTTTTGTATTGGAACTGATCCATGTCCACCACCGTGCTTTAATGTAACTTTCGTGTACTTAGGGTCGAATGCTGTATTCGGGGGACATCGTACATATCGTTTTCCATCAGAACATACTCTGTTTATTTTCGTTTCGTCAGAAAAAAGTTCATTTTTCCACTGTCGCACAGTCCAGTTTTCATACTTTCTCGCAAATGCAAGCCGGGCTTGTCTGTGGCAAAGTTTCAACATGGGTACCTTTCTTGCTATCCTATCGTGCAATTTTTCTTCTACCAAAAGTCTTCGAATAGTGCGTGCTGAGATTGCTGAAGGGTTGTTTTCACCAGCTCATTGGACCCTTTAAAAGGATTTTGTTTTGCCATACGAACTATGTTTTGGTCTTCTCGAGGAGTTGTTTTTCTCTGTTTAGGTACTCGTGGAACATTCGAAGTAGTTTAATACGTAGCAAAATGCTTTACAGCGTCGTTTTTGAACATTGCAGATGGTCGGCTATCTTTTTATAAGACCAATTCTTTCAGCGAAGTTTTATTATTACTTCCCTTGTAGCTTTATCAGAACTTTTAATTTTCCCATTGTTTTTTCATTAGAAGCAATCACTTTTAATCTTTTACAGCACTAAATTTTACAAACAGTAACAAATCGACTGAGTTGTTCTCTATTTAAATTTGAACAAAGGTATAAACTATTTAGCGTTCTTAATTACGTGACCAGCCAGTAAATAGAATAGAATGTAATAAATGTAATTCAGCATTGGAAGAATGATCGACTTTAACGATGCCGAAAGCTTGTTGTGCCTGCGAGAAATTCATCTCGGCGCCAAGTGCCGCTAGTTGTAGCGTCTGCCAGACTTTGTTTCACAAAGCCTGCGTGAGGCTTCTAGAGGCGTCTCCTGTGAGCAAGGGGTGGGTGTGTCCTGGATGTACGACTCGGACACGTACGGGTGACAACACCCCTGTAAAGCCTGCCGCGCACGATATACTAGGTACGACGCAAAGTGCCGTTGCGTTGTCGCCGTGCGCAGCACCTGCTTCCTTCTCTACTGGACCCTCCCTGGACCTGCGTCCTGCAGTGCACCGCGAGCTGACGGAATGGATGGCAGAAATGCGGGAGTTCTGTCGGGAGATGTCTGAATTTCGCGCATCTATCAGTGGTGTGTCTGAACGCATGGACACTTTTGAGCGGCGTTTGGAGGCCATAGAGCAGCGGCGCCATGAACCCACCGCGGAAGTTGCAGAACTGCAGTGCGGGGTTACACTGCTTCAACAGGAACTGAATGACCGGGATCAGGACTCACTTTTGACTGACCTAGAAATAGGGCATCTTCCAGAGGAGAAAGGGGAGAATGTTGTCCACGCGGTGGCCGTACTTGCTACGAGGCTTGGTGTGTCGTTGGAGGAGCGGGACATTGTCTTTGCTGAGTGGGTGGATGGGTGGGTGTGGCGCAGAGCGCTGGTGCCGCAGGAGAGGCGCCGCGCTGTCGTTGTGTCGTGGTGCGATTGGCGCGACGCTTTCTGCGCGATCAGATGCTGCAAGGCGTGCGCACTCGTCGTAATTTAACCACCGATGATGCTGGCAGAGACCCTAGCTCCATTGCGGGTGCCCCTAATTCACTACGCATTCGTATATTCCTTAACGAACGTTTGACTCGCATCAATCGTCAGCTATTTCACCACGTTCGTGAAGAGTGCCGTAAGCTGCAGTGGAAGTACGCGTGGACAAAGAAAGGTCGCGTTTACGCGAGGCAAGCCGACGGAAAGCAGGCATACCCTATCCGACCTGAGGATGATATCAAACGGGTTTTTGGGACCAGTTCAGTTGGACCTGCCAATGAGTGCAAAACTTAGTAATGTTTGTATTCTAATGCTACATATCGCACTCTTTTTTTTTTGTATTCGTCTAGTATAGGATTATATTGTAGTTATATTTCTGTTTTGTTTTATGGGTGTCTCTCAATGTCTGGCGTGTTGTTTGTGAATGGATTAATTCCTACCTATATGTATATTTTTTTAATTTTACCTACTTACTTTAGTGCTGTAATTAATTATTATTATAAGATTACTACAAGTTATGGCTTAGGCGCTGTATTTTATGTTTAATCTATTTGTTATCATTTTTATATAATAAAACTTTTTATGACAACTACAACCTGTTGTGTGAATAAATCACAATTAAAATTTGTTCATATTACTCGAAGGCAAATATTATCTAGACTCGCAACTAATAAACAATGTTTATTTATTCATGCTCAGCCTCATACAAATGATTATTTCGACTGCAATGTTTCAATGCAAAAAAAGACAGACTATAATGTTAGCCAGTTGTAGTTTTAGTAATACTTTAAGCTGTTATAATGTTTGATAAAAAAATTAAAATTGGCTTGTCTAATCTTTAGGATCATTAGGTACAAATCACGATAATATTGATGCATCCTTCTGGATTAGTTCTTGTGAAGACAATCGTGCCCCAGTTATACCAAATTATAAATTGCGCCATATCCTACGGCCATCTTTTGTGGCAAAGCGAGGTGACGGGGTGGGTTTTTATGTTAGGAAAGGAGTAACAGTCCGTACTTGGACACACCCAGTTGATCCCCTGCATGCTGCCGTGGAGCAAATGTGGGTTACTATGAACATCATGGGGAAAAAAATTGTTATCGGCACTGCCTATAAGCCACCACGTATGAATGTGGACTTGTTTTTTGACGCTTTAACAGACTCCATAAATGCTTTTCCCTGTTGTGATAATACAATTGTACTCGGTGATTTCAATATAGACGTTATTTATATAAGTTTAAAAAGTTTCAAACATTCTTGGAATGCCTTGGACTCTCCCAATTAGTCACTATGCCCACACATTTCACTAATACAACAGAGTCACTTTTAGATGTACCAATTAGTATATTGCCCTGTACGTCGAATACTGGAGAAGGTGGTGTGCAATCAATTGACTGACTTTCTTGAAAAAAACTAACTTTTGCCGGACGTACAATCGGGTTTTAGAAAAGGACGTAGTACAGCCACAGCTTTGATGGATGTCACCGACAACATCATTGGCGCTCAGGATAAGGGACTGGTTTACACTATTAGTACTTCTTGATTTTTCTCGGGCTTTTGATGCCTTAAACTGCACCCTGCTTCTATCGAAATTAAGGTACTATGGGTTTAGTGTTGATACCGTTAAATGGTTCGATAGTTATCTGAGCTGCCGTCGTCAGCACGTTAAGCTAAGGAATGCTGATGGTACTTCTAACTTATCGGACGAGGTCTCTGTAGAGAGAGGTGTGCCTCAAGGATCCATTCTAGGGCCTATACTATTTGTTATATACACTGCGGATATCATTCACTGCATTAAGCAATGTAATTATCACATGTATGCAGATGATGTCCAACTTTACATTTCTTTTACACCTGAAAATGTATCTTCAGCAATTCTCAAACTTAATGAGGATCTTACTATTCTAAGCTAACTGGTCGAGCGATAACAGTTTAGTCCTAAATCCGGTAAAACCGAAATACATGGCCTTTGGCTCTAGGAACAAGCTGTGTAATCTGACCTTGCCTTTCGATATCTTGTTAATGGGGGAACCTATTGAGCGTGTCTACGAGGCACGTAACTTGGGGCTTAATATGGACGCAAATCTGAGATTTGAGAATCACGTTATTGCCTCGGGAAAAACGTGTTTCTATAAACTTAAGGTTCTGTACAATATTAGACCCATTATAAGTGAGGAACTACATACCCAGCTTGTGGAATCTCTGTTACTGGTCCATGTTTGCTAAGCCGGACTCAGCGCCTAGTTCAGAAGGTTCAAAATGCCTGCGCCCGTTTTTGCTTCAAAATACCGCCCAGGGCTCATGTTACCCCATTTCTAAATCTTCACTCAAATTTAAAGAAACTTCATTTGGCATGTCTTCTTTTTGGAGTTATAAAATACCGAAAAACCAGCTTATCTTTTTGAAAAACTGACGTGGGTCTCGGATTCTGGGTCATTGCGCAAATGCTCAAAACAATTGTCCACACAGAAGCATCACTCGGCGGCTTTCAGAGGTAGCTTCCGGTACTCTGCCACTAAATGCTGGAACAAAATCCCACCGCTAATAAGAGATCTCCAAGGTGTTGCAAGCTTTCGTTTGAAACTGAAACATTATGTCATCGAGCACCAAAAAGAGTATGCGCACCTTAAAAATGAGGTGTCCCTCCTGTAGTTCATTAGATTATAGCACCTGCCTATAATATATCTTTAAATTATACTATTAAGTAGGAATATTGTAGTATTGATAATAATATTGTGATTGTTATATTAAGTAAGAATATTTGAAATTAATGATTTATATGATTGTGATTATAATATATACGTTTATTTATTTACTTTTGATATATCCTATGAATCCTATCTGACTATCTTGACGCACCCTCCTGGTTTCCCTGGAAGATCAGCGTTGTTTTTAGTAGTACTACTGAACGCAACATCATCCTGAGTCGAACACCTTTTTGTGACGTCATCCCATGGATTGAGAGACACAACATAGACCATTGTTCTTAATATTGTTTTTTTAAGCTTCTTTAATTTTTTTTTTCTGTGTATTTCTTGTTTTTAATGTGTGTGTTTGTAATCTGTGTGTCGCTCGGTTCCTTGTGTACCGTTGCAAATAAATTATTTTTCTTTTTTCTTTCTTTCTTTCTTGCTTTCTTTGTAATAGAATGTTTTATTAATTATAAAAAAAAACACAAACTTAGTTTTGCGCCTTAGTTTGAAAAAATCTTCCCTTTATACCAGCGTTCTTAATAATGTGACCACCACTGTATATAAAAATCTTGTGTTACAGTTTTCGTGTTTATACTTCTCCGAAACGGTTTGACCGATTTTGATGAAATTTTATACGTATATTTAGTAGGTCTGAGAATAGGTTAATAACAAATTTTTATACCCCTAAGTGTTAAGGGTGGCTCACCCATCATACCCATCATCATCATCATATTTTTAAAACATACTTATGATACTTTACTCAGACACAACACAAACCTCATGTGTTTATGTTCATCACACAAATATTTGTTCCCTCCCAGGACAGGTCGAACCCGCAACCTGCAGCGCAGAAGGCAGACCTGCTACCAACAGAGAGGTCAATCTTAAACTTGTTTAATTTGCTCATAAGTAATACAAATGAAAAAGATTAGTTTTTTGTATCTGTAAAACCAAATTATCATAAAACATTTTTTCACGTTTCACTTAAAACGTGATTTCTCTTGTTGCCGAACCATTTAACATTTAAATTAAGCTTATTAGGTCAGGGGACCGTCAAATCAACCAATGCATGTCTTCATTGAAGTACGCACAATTTTTTTACATTACTTGATGAGATTTTAACTAATTTAACTTGCTTACGTATTAAACATTAAACGGATGGATAAATATTTAGCACTACTGGTGGTCGCCCACTGGTCGAAATTCGACCATAATTATTTAATAATTAATGTATTTGTTCTGCATAATTAAAAAAAATATTAGCATTCTGCACTATATAAACAATAAGTGTGCAAAATTTCATACTCCTCCGTCCGCGCAATTTTCGTAAAAAGGGATACAAAGTTTTTGCTTCACGTATTAATATATAGATTCCGCCAATCTATTCCCAATGAGTTAGACACGATGCAGACGCATGCACCTCCCTCCCGCCCGCAGTTGAAAAGCCATGCAAACCGTTAGTAAAAGATAAGCGCACACCATCCACACATGCAACCTAAAGTCACGCATGAATCTATTATTTATTTTTGGTACTTTGGACGACTGCTCGAAAAACCCTATTGATATCCCCAAGTTAAGTCGTACTATAGTTAACTGTCTACTCTGCGATCGACAACTTCGACCTTTGCATAATACATATCTCCTTTAAAGATGGAGGTAAGTATGACTAAATATTCTGTTGTTAATATGACAAAGTTTAGGGTAGATAAAGCAATTCGTAATTTTTACACAGGTAAAGTGGTATAGGGCCTGAAACACCTCTGTGCGTAGTGGGTTAAGGCCTATCTTAGACGCAGAAGGTTGCGGATTCGATTCTCGCCGTGGGACAAATATTGTATGATCTGGAAGTATTGTCTCGAGTCTTGGTGTTTTTATGTATGATATGTATGTATCTACGAAACAATATAAGTACCATGTCACCCATAACACAAGCTCTGCTTACTTTGGGGCCAGGTGATGCTGTGTGAAATGTCCGGCATTATATATAAATTTTTTAAACAAAGTATTTACTTAAATAGTGAATAATAATTATTGTACTAGGTGTATATTGTATTGTTTGTATTGTATTGTATTGTATTGTTTATTGAGCACCTTAGCTAACAATAAGTACAAGTTAGAGATATACATAATTTCTTAACCTAAGGAAGTTACAAGGTACATAATGTGATACAACTGACACCTAAACTAAGATAATAAAAATCCTGTATGATAGGTATCAGCGCCCACCCTCAATATAGGTGCAATTAAGCTAGAGAAATTCTAGATAAGTTAACAAATAGCTTGTGCGGTAAGTACATATTAATAATAAGCACTCAAATGTAGGTAAGTATGATGATATAAACAAATTAAAAAGAATAAAATAAAACTGTTAAGTATGTCTGCGAGTGTGTATATGTGTGTGTGTGTGTGTGTGTGTGTGTGTGTGTGTATGTGTGTGTGTGTGTGTGTGTGTGTGTGTGTATGTGTGTAAGAGAAGTTTGTATGTTTGACATTTGTATGGTTGTTTGAATGAATCTTTACAATTATATCCCAATGCGTGGTGAAAGCTTCGCATTAGGATACAATTGCAAAAATATCTTCAGTAGTATCGTAGTTTAATGATAACAGCCATGTTGTAAGTGTACGTTTGCATGTTCGCTTGTTCAATGGGAAAATTAGCAGCTCCTTGTTAATTTTGTTGTAAAGCCAAGCTCCAAGAAACAATGGAAACCTTTGGGCAAATCGAGTGCGGCAACTAGTCAGCGGTAGGATCTGGTGGTTTCTCCTAGTGGCTAGACGTGTAGTATCTGCATCTTGGACCACAGAAGAATGCTGCTTCAGGATGGTATTTAAAATAAAGAGTTGGCGGACTGTCAGTACTTCACATTCTTTGTACAGATCAGTTGTACGATAGAGCTTTGGTTTAAAGTAAATTACTTTTAATAAGATTCTTTGGGCTCTTTCTACACATATAAGATTAGTCTTAGCTGCGCCCCCCCAACAGGTTAGACAGTAGGTTAGAACTGACTGGCATAGTGAAGTGTAAATTAATTTCATAATACGATTGCCTGCAGAATGACGTAATTGTTTACATATAATATATAAGTTTCCTGATTCTATTAGATATATACTCAATATGACTCATAAAGTTTAAGTTGTTATCTATAATTATGCCTAGATATTTAATCGTAGAAGCCGTGGATATTACAGAACAATTGCAGTTTTGAGAAGAAACATAGTCACAGGTATGTGCAATTATGTTATATGTTTGGGATATCGGATAGGGAGGATTATAAATAGAAAAAGGTATATATTTAGTTTTAGCAGTGTTTAGTGAGAGGTAGTTAGAGGCAAGCCAATTGGTTACTATGTTGAAACCAGTTTGAGCATGTTTGTACACTTCAACCCAAGTTTTCCCAAAGAATGTCAAAGTCGTATCATCTGCGTACGATATTATTTTACAGTTCTCGATTTTTAATGATGCGAGATCATTAATGTAAACTAGAAATAGCGTTGCATTAATGTAAACTAGAAATAGCGTTGTATATTATTATACATACGTATTATATTATTAATATTAATATGTACCTACGTATTATTGAGTGATCTAAACTGGCCTCTCAGCTTAGGTAGTTGATTGATGTTATGTTATAAAACATTAGTGTGATGAACATAGATTTTTTCTGTGGTTTCGTATCATAAAGTATCGTAAGTAAGTATGTACAATTACATAAGTATTCTATCAGAAATCTGGTTCCCATAGCTATAGATTTACCTACCGATAGCTTTACCTAATTCGGGGCTTGATTGGTATGTGTAAATTTACAAGCAATATTTATTTATTTTGACAACCTATGGTAGTGCATTGGGCTAAGATCCGGCTGAGACGCAGAAGGGTTCGATTCCCGCCGCGGGACAAATTTTTGTATGATGTATAATATGTATGTATTTACAAAAAAAGTAAGTATATAAGTAGTGTATCAGTTATGTGGTACACATAACACAAGCTCTGCTTACTTTGGGGCCAGATGATGCTGTGTGAAATGTCCGGTATTATTATAATTTATTTGCACGTTTTATTATTAGCACCTGGATGACCGAGCTTTCCTCGGTGTAAAACACGGATAAAAAGATGTTGTCTAAAAATGAAAGCTAGATCGAAACCTAGAGCTAGATCGATTTATCGCCCCCGAAACCTCCCGCATACTAAATTTCATGAAAATCGTTGGAGCCGTTTCCAAGATTCAGATTATATAACATATATACATATACTTATACATGAATTGTTCGTTTAAAGGTGTTAGATATATAGATATTAGATAGATGTACGTACGTTTGAGTACTTACATATCTTAAATTGATTTCGACGTCAGAAAGAAAATTATACCTACCTACTCTACGTCAGCAACAAACACGGCTCCATTGTCAATTTAATATCTGTAACGAGCTGAAACGTAATATACCATTCGCACAAAGTGTTCTAAATCAGCAGCTCGTAGAAATTCGTCAACGTGTTCGAGAATACAAATTATAAATTCTATGAAAAAATCGGCCCCAGAGAATTTCGGCATAATAAGTGAAGACATTCCAGTGTACAGAGGACTTACAATATTGTGGTTTAGTATTGTTAAATCAGTGATCGAAATGAATATCTCCAGTTATTTGATTGTTATCGCGAATTTACAGGTTAGTGCAGTATTATGAGGTTTTTTTTTAATCTTAACAATGTTTTTGTAGATTAATTAAGTAAAGTAAAAATGTATTGCATGAAATACATGTGGTAAGTATATGGTGGTTTTTTAGTGTGCACTTGGTCAAGTTTCAATCTATTCTGCCATGTTTGGCGTACAATTTATTAAATTGATACATAAAATTTAAAATGTCAGTTAATGATTATTATCATTATCGAGGTTAGGTTAACCTCGATAATGATAATACTCTATTGATAAAGAATATTTTTATAGAATACGTAGCAATAATAACTGCTGTATGACTTTTACGAGTAACTTCGATATTTTCTTCTGTAAGTACCTTTGATATTGAAAAATAAGGTTTCTACTTACTTAACTTACATATACTTTACATACCTACTTGGTACTAGGTACAAGTTCATATTCAGGTCATTTGAAACACCGTTTTGTTTGTTAGTATAAGCAGATGCAATTCAGTTTAGTTCTCAACCAATTGAACAAACAGTCGATAGATACTTATGCGTAGGACCATTTGTAGAAAACACATAATGTAAAAATCATCAAAGTCAAAAATATTTATATTCAATAAAATCACTTTGAAACGTCTTATATACTAGGTGAATTGAGGTGCAAATTGGCCTTAGTACATCTATTGCAGATTTAGGGGGCGTCAATAAAGTTACAGAGCAGTTATTTGTAATTTAACACAAATAACTGCTCTTTTGTTCAGGGCTAAAGAGTCCTATGCGGGAGTGGCCGCCACGATCACTTACTACAAATAAAAGAAAGTGTGAAAATAAATCTCCGCATCTTATATATAAATTAAGTAGGTACTTGCGTCTAAAAACCAAATAAATTATAAAATTTTCAATTCCAGTATTTGTCCAGAGTCGGCACGCCTCTAAAAGATACGACCATCCACCTGGGTTCACTATATGAATTGACAATGGAACTCCTAAGCCTGCCTGATTTCCCACTTGAAGGTTACAAAAACAATGGCTTTCAAAAACACGATAACTGGGCTGTATACGTATCACAGAATTTAAGGGAATTCATATCCCAAGGACACGGGAGTCCAGATGATGAAGGATTTGTCGTCAAATTTGAATATGCTGGCGCTGGTGAAGTGGTAAATGTCAGTGGTAAATTTAACACGCTAGCCTATTTGATTCAAAAAGAAGGACAGGAGCTAAATGGTCCTGAAGAAGCGAAGCTAAATAAATATCTCATGGATTTGGGAGCACGAGCAACAAGAGCAAGCCGGAGCGAAAGGTCATTTTTGGACAAACTCAAACCGTAACTTTACGGCAGCATTTTACCTTTTATGATACCAATAACATAAGTAAATAAAATAAAAGCAAATTTAAGTATTAGGTACCTGTTACTATGTCAACAGATTCATTGAAGCAGCAGTAACTTTTATTATTTTTAAATAACCAAATAAGAAAAATACGCTGTGTACACCTGCTTACTTACCCGAACTATGAGATTATTCACAATAAGTAAGTACTTTGATTCCCAGAGGATTAACCGAATGTACCTATATAAAATATTTATGTTTGTACTTACTTATCTATAGTTTAGTTATAAGTGAATAGTTTAGGCTTTATTAATGGTCTTGTCATAATTAGTAACTCATTTTCTTTTTCTAGTTTTGTACTCATGCAGATATACCCGAATTTCCAAGGTCATAAAAATGCTCTAATAAAACAATTGAATCATAGAAGTTCGTATCTTTTATTTAATCAAAGTTAAAAAGTTGTATTCGATACAATCACAGGGATCACTTTTAAACATCTTACATACGACCTAGGTGATTTTAGGTGCCTATTCCCCCTAACCCAAGGTTTGATAAGAAACTCGTCCAGTTCCTAGCGCATTTTTACATGAAATTACAAAGATAATACCAAAACTTATTTTATAATAATAACTAGCTATTACCCGCGACTTTGTACGCGTATTCTTAAACCCATTTTTTATTTTTGTAAGGAATGCATTCTGTGCATCTAAATGACATGTCATAAGTTTAATCTCCTATTTTACCCCTTAAAGGTGGTTTTTTGTGACAAAAAATAGCCTATGTTCTTCCTCCGAATGCAATACATCTTCTTACCAAATTTCATCAAGATCCGTTCAGCCGATTAGCCATGAAAACGTAACAAACAGACTGACAGAGACACTCTCGCATTTATAATATTAGTATAGATTTATAAATTAACTAGCGATCCGCCCCGCTTCGCACGGGTATCACTTAATATACTACAGATGTCTAGTGTGATTAGAAATCTCTAAAATTATCAGTGTGTCTCTACTATACTATGCATGTATTATACATATAAACCTACCTCTTGAATCACTCCATCTATTAAAAAAAACGCATCAAACTCCGTTGCGTAGTTTTAAAGATCTAAGCATACATATGGACAGACAGACAGCGGGAAGCGACTTTGTTTTATACTATGTAATAATGATAATAATAATTCAGTTAAGTTAATCTAATAGTTAATATCTAAGTCTTATAATAAAGTTAGACACATTACAAGTCCATTTGGTGTTAGTAGGTATGTAAGTCTTATTTCTAGGTTAGTGTTACATATTAAAATAGAAGTGATAATCATGTAGAAGTTTATGATCTTTAATCGCGCTCCAGTCCAACGGTTTCATGTGCTACCACTAGACTAGAATACGAATGAAGGATTTCATAATAGGCAGATCATATCTGTCCGGTATGAGCTGCAGAATGTTATTGGTGCTGCCCCGCATACTGCTGATCAGTGAGGCAGTTTTCTTCCTGATGATGGCAAGGAAACCATCAATTCTCGCTTCCACAAACATGGTCGTTTTTATCAAGACATAAAAAGTATTTATATTAAGTAGTTTTTACATGCATAATCTGTTTTACAGAGCTTGCAAAAAGCACTATTTCGCACTTTAGGTCCAATGCGCGATTTACAAAAAGTCCAAGACCACAATTATACAAACAAAGAAAAGGTTATTTTTTGTCTTCTACACATTTTATTAATGGATTTTAGACAAAAAAAATATGATAGCGCGTTCCTGGCTATGCCTCCAAACATAATGAGTCAATGATAATTTTAGTTTTGTTACACAAATATTTTACCGGAATACGGTCTTATAAAGTCTAGTTTGATTATTGGAACGATGGAGCTCAGTTGGCAGTAGCTTTGTCTTTTGCGTTGTAGGTTGGGGGTCGATTCCCTCCCAGGACAAACATTTATGATGAAAATAGATGTTTATTCTGTGTCTGCATGTTATGAAGTATCATTAGTGTATTTAAAAATAAGTATTTTATTTACAATATATATTTACTATAACATTTTTTTATATATAATTTTCAGCAAATTCTGTAAATACTGTTTCATTATTAAAGTTAGAATTTATGTGTAATTTATAATATGTACCGCCGCCTGTTATTCTAAAAAAAAGAGGGCGACTGCAGTTGATTTTGAGTTGAAGAGGATTAATTTGTTCGAAACTAAAAAAAAAGAACTGTTAGTCCACTGTTCAATGAAAATACATTTAAAAAAGTAATTTATATCATTACATGCATCACATCATTTATAGCATGCTAAGAAACCTATCTACGCGTCTAAGACGCACTGACGCACTTTAATCCTTTCACCACACTGGTTTGAAAAAACTTGTGACACGATAAAAAGAAAAAGAAGAATCCTATCCTATCTAATGCCTCATGTTTCGAAAATTGAGCTGCATAGTGAACTTGATGTCAACACAGTCGCCGATGAAGTAAAGCTAAGTCACCCAAGTGCAAGAAGCACCTGAGTGTACATTCAAACCACCTAACTACACAGGTGACCACAAAGAGGCCTAAAGAGTCTACGCAGACAACACGTCATCACTGGAACTGTATCATAGAACTGAATAAAGTATGATGCAAAAATAAAAGTGAGTATATTTAGCGGAGCAACACTTTGTATAGCCTAACTGCCCACACCTACTTATAGTTTATATGATTATATATATTCTGATTCATGAAAACAAAAAAATATAAAACTTGTTGCTAAAGTTTGTAAGTATAAACTAAAAAGTATTAAGGGTACATCTATAATAGAATAATATAGAATAGAATAGAATAATTAATTATTTATTTGGTACACATACACACACGGAAATTGAAAATACAATAGAAACAGGCAGTTTAGAAAGTATATAATAACAATGAGATAAGAAAGTAAGTAAAAAACAAAACGAAAAAAAACAGAAAATAAAAGAAAACACAGAGTACAAGAATTCAATAAAATAATAAGGTACAATTGTACACCAATAGTAGGTACCTATACTAACTGTGGTTCGAAAACATTTAGTCCTTTCCCTGTGTGTGGTATGTCCAAACAGGTCCAGTCTCAGCGTTGATGCTACTCTCCTAAAAAAGTAGCGCTGGTTTTCAGACTAGACCTTAACCAGCGTGAATTCACGGGCGCGATACATAACGTAAATAATTAATATAGGTACATATAAAATTAGTAATAAAAATAAATAATAAATAAATAATATTAGGTTAAAAAGTATATGATATAGATTCAATTTGTGTATCCATTGAGACGATTCCAATGAGCTCAAACACGATACCTCTGCTGTATGTTAGTGAGGAATTTGGTATCCTCCAGATTCCAAGTAATGCAGCAATATCAGGTCATGGTCATGTAATATCATTCAAGTAACAGGATAATCTATTTTCCAATGGATCTGTAAGTCGCTCATCCCGTCATCAACTAGAAAATACCTTCTAACGGCAGAACTTCTTGTATCATAGATAATAACACTATCAATCAAGTTCAAACAAAAATGTAAATCAAATTCGGTTCATGTGCTTGGGAACTACGATCACAGACAAACACATGTTAAACAACCTCCGTTGTTTGTTTAGGGGGTTAAAATCAGCTTAAACGTAAAGTAAAGTAAAGTTTGTAATTTGGTAACTTTGTTGGTAGAGGTCATCTTTGGAAGGAAAAATCGTTTTGTAAAAATACTGATAGTAATATAATAATAATAATATAATATCACTGATAGAAAACTAGATTATTCCCGAGATAGAAGTTCTATAAGCTATGTTTTATGAAACTTACTTTATTATTTAAAACGTCGTTTGAAGTCGTGGTCAGCTAGCGATGAATAAATTCAAGTGTAGGTACGGTGGTGGATTGGTGGACGTTTGTAGGTACGGAAGGTTTTACTGCAACCTTATCTACAGTATAAAATGACTTAATTTATGTGTTTACTTTGAGAAGTCCAGTTTTTATGTAGGTAGATACTTACCTGTTATTTTATGAGCAACTAGTGGAACGCCCCGCGATTTCGTTCGCGTACAAACTTTGCAGTCCCGTTCCGTTCCCAATAAGTATTTCTCAATCCAAATCATAATCTATATCTGTGCCTAAGTGTAATTTTAACTTCAGTATCATATATACTAAATATTATTAAAATATGCAAGAAAAGATTTTGACAAAAACAAGGCCAGGAAAACATACAGTCAAAGAAGCATAAGAAAGACTATTTTAGAACCCACAGAACATCGTCTAAGAACCTCTAATAAACAGCCTATTGCTATTGGTTCAAAGTTATACCTATAATAAACTACCAAAATTCATCAAACTATCGCCAAATGAGCGCTATTTTAACAATCACGTTAAGACTCTGTTATTAGATACGACATTGTACAGCATACAAGTATATTTATAAAATGACTACACCCACTTAAGGTTGAATAATTAGATATATCTATTACCAATGCCCTTATACTAAAATGTTTTACGTAAACATATAAATTGATAATATTATTCAATCCACAGACTTTAATCAATATCAATATGTTAGTTTGTGTTTTTTATAATTAACAAAACATATTCTATTCTATCAAATTTTAAGAAAATCTGTTGAGATATGTTGTGTATAAATATGAAGCATTCAAACTTTTACATTTATAATATTAGTGTGATTTCATTTACTGGCATTTCAATAAATTATGAAAAATGATTGGGCTTCCTATATTTGCCCTTCGCGAAGCGGCTGCAAAGTAACAACATCATTACATATAATTGCCTACTTAATGTGTATCACGCTCTCTCGCTAGACGATAATGAAACACAAACGGGCGGGCGGTCGCCCTTTGTTTACAAATGACGCATGGCGCGCACATGTAGCGCGTAGCCTGCATGCAGCGTGCGGTCGGAGTCGTTTACCTTCCGCGGGACGAGACGGCCGCGATGTGCTAGGATGCGCGAGCGCCGATACACCGCGCGCCCCGCGCCGCGCTGGCGGCTCTGGCTTTGGGCGGCCGCGCTGCTGGCGGCGCTGCTGGCGGCGCTGCCGGCCGCGCGCGCCGAGCCGCCGCCCGTGCGCCGTCTGCGGCTGCACGGCTGGGAGCTCGAGCTGCACGAGAACCGCGCGATTCGCTCCCCGTACTACGACGAGTGCCTGTTCTACCGCGGCCGAGTGGTCGGCTCGAGCGGCTCCACCGCCACGGTAACTGAGTGCGGAGGCCGGCTGTACGGCCTGCTGCGGGTTGACGGCGAGGACTTCGTGCTGCAACCCTCGCCCCATCGCCTGCGCCGCCGCGACGTGCTGCTGGCGGACCAGCCCGCGGCCTACGACCTCACCGGCGACACGGTCACGGACCTCGACCTCGACCTGGACGATGAGCCGGTGTCGGTTCCTCACGTGCGCCCGCGTCACAGTGACCCCTCGCCTACCGTGGACTACTTGCGCGGTAGCGGACCGGTCAGCAGACCGCTCTCAGGTGCGTCCTCAGAATCGTACCTGCGTAGAAGTGTTCCGCGCTCGAGTGATGCGACGATTGTTGATGTTTCAGGGTTGAAGGGCCTGTGGCTGGAGATGGCCATCGTGGCCGACCACACCATGATGAAGTTCCACGGTCGGGAACGGGTGAAGCACTACATTTTAGCTTTAATGAACATAGTGAGTATTTATGATCGGTGCCGTCAGAAATGTGTTTATTTCTGTCCGTTTGAGGCGAGTTCGTTCAATCTTTATGTAACGTTGTAGGTCAGTGCCATATTCAACGACCCGTCTCTCAACTCAAACATGACGCTGGTGATCAACAAACTGTTTCTGTACGAGGAGAAGGATTCCATCATAAAGTTTGCTAATGTAAAGAAGTCTTTGGAAGGTGTGAATAAATGGAACTACCGACACCTAGTGAGACTACCTGCAGGTAAGAACTTCGAGGTCTCCTAAAAATATTATTATGGCTGGAACAAAAAACTGAATTTATTATGGTAGGTCAAACCCTAGTAATAACTTTATGTTAGGTATTGCAAGTAAACACTTACAATCGCCAAATAAGAGGAAAAACCGAATGCAAGGGTTACTTTATTATCATTACATAGTATAAAACAAAGTCGCTTTCCGCTGTCTGTCTATCCCTATGTATGCTTAGATCTTTAAAACTACGCAACTGGTTTTAATGCGGTTTTTTAATAGATAGATTGATTCAAGAGGAAGGTTTATATGTATAATACATGCATAATATAGTAGATAAACACTGATAATTTTAGTGGTTTCCAAAGTGGTGTCGTAAATACACTCAAATATTTGCCCTTACATTGCAAACGCTCTCTGAACCATAAGAGGTAGATCAAAATAATGTACTACAGTATTGTACACCCTCAAAAGGTCTACGAAAAAGTCCGCGATAGTATATGTCTAACTCTTAGGAATAACCATTCTGTAGTATAATTAGTATCAGCATTGCACTCGTGCGAAGCCGGAGCGGGTCGCTAGTAGTAGATATTATATAGTCAAAGTAAACACGAGCTTGATGTGATTCTTAATTTTCTAGTAACTTGTAATAACTTCTGTAACCTGCTAAGAAGTATTAGTAAACAATACTTCGGTTGTTAGAGTCTATGCTGAGTAAATAATGAGATATGCTGAGGTACTTGTGTCGTGGAACACAAATGAAGCTTATCTTTACATCTATTTATGTCAGTGGGGCTACTGAGCCCCAATCAAAACGCATCGTGAACCCGAGACGACGGTTGAGTTTATTTACAGATTAGTTTTATTAGCTACGTCATTATAGCTTCCGGTACAAAAATACTGTGATCTCATCAAAGAACGCTAATCGCAAATTAATCTTGAAGAAAAACTTCAAAACATTTCTGAGAGAAGTGAGCTTTATGTTTAGGATTCAACGGTGATAAAAAGCTTTGGTATCTATCGATAAATTACAATAATCAATAGTTCTTCGACCATTTACCTCGCACATGATAAACTTGACCGCATTCAACGCCAGTGACATCACCGAGGTCATGATCATGAGGTCATCCCATTTCTGTCCGGTTATTGTGTTGATTTTCTAAGATGACAAAACCTATCGCCATAATAATTGTTTCGGTCAGAACCATCACTCTTTAAGCTTTATGAGATCATGAGAAAACATTAATAGAAATAGAAAAAAGTAGGTTGTGGGTTCGATTCCCTCCTAAAACAAACATTTGTGTGATAAACATAGAAGTTTTTTCAGTGTTTGAGTGTTATAAAGTATCATAAGTATCTATTTAAAATTATTTAGGTATTCTATCAGTCATCTTGTCATAATAAACGCTATGCCTAGATGGTGTTGTGTGCATTGTTCACCAAAATTTATTTTATTTATTCGATTTTGTTATTCTTTTGTGCAATTGTAAATAAGTTTACAATTCTTTACAAGTACCTACCTACTCAACGTTTGTTTTGTAAACTCTTGGCAAAGCCAAAAGTAGTTACCTACACGTGTCATAAAGGAAGGACAAGCTAATTATAGCTCAGTTTTTTACAATATTTGTGTGAATGACTTGTATATTGTAGGTTTATCGTAAATACAAAAAAAGAAAGACACATTACAGGCAGTAATATCGTAACTTGCATAAGTCATCATCATCTTCCTGCCCTTTTCCCGCATTATGTGGGGTCGGCACAACATGTGTTCTTCTTCCATTCTCCTCTATCAGCCATCATCTCAACACTCACTCCTTTCTTACTCATGTCATACTTCACACAATCCATCCATCTTTTACGCATAAGTATTCACAACAATTAAAATTCCACAATTGGAGCTTAAGGCCTAAGCAAATAACTAAATTAACTAAGCATATCCGTCGTCAGGGCATTTTTTTGAATTCTGTCATGAAAGTTGATATCTTGTGAGCTCACACACGAATACTTTATACAGGCAGTACAGGATGGGACGCCACAATATGGCTGACGCGTTCCGTTCTCGGAGGACCGTCAGGGTACGCGCCTGTTGGAGGTGTGTGCTCAAGAACCAGGTCTGCAGCTATCAACCGCGACGAGGGCCTCACCAGCGCGTTCGTTATTGCGCATGAGCTCGGCCATCTGTAAGTAATTTTGCTTATTAAATTACACAAGGTACAAAGGATGTGTTTCTGAAAAAAAGCTTCTGAAATTGTTCACACGGATGCAATCCTGTCGCAGTTGACAAATCTAACCTAGTCAAGAATCAATAATTGACGATCTTTGTGGCGCAGTGGGCCAAGGTCCGGTCTGTGACGCAGAAGGTTGCGGGTTCGATTCCCGCCGCGAGACGCGAGTCTCAGGTCTCGGTGTTTCTAATAAATGTATAATAATGTTAATATTAAAAATATATAAGTAGTATATCAGTTGTGTGGTACCCATAACACAAGCTCTGCTTACTTGGAGGCCAGATGTTGCTATGTGAAATGTCCGGCATTATTTATTTATTATTTATTTAATAATAATAATGACAAAACAATGCACAATCTATATAATATCGTTTAACTTTCATTAAGGAGGCACCTAGTACTTACTGCTACACTCCTATTTGTCTTTTTTTAACTTTTTGGGTAACATGGGCTCTTTGCATAAAACTCGTAAAATGTCCTGCAATAAATATGAACTCATTTTATTAAAATTCTCATTAAATTCACAGTCTGTAGCAGAATTCTCGCTATAGTAAACTAGAGTATTTTTGTAACTGTAATAAATAATAAAGATGACCGTGAAGTCAAGTGTTCTAGGAAGAGTTGACAAGACGTAGCTAGAGTAAATAGTAAATAGGAAGATGAGGGCACAGTGGAGTGTCTCTCGTAAATATCACAATGCACAGTTTACGGATGTTGAAAGGGCACATCATCGTGAGCGAGGAAGAGTAATCGACTTATGGCAAAAAAGCTTGGGATGAATCTGCTCCAACTCCACTCGGTATCTGTAACAAAATTGGCAAGGATCATACAAAAAAGTGTTAAGACCAAACGAGTTTTTTTCCGGATTCTTCTTGAACTGGGGTTAGGAGGAACCGGCACCTAGATTCACTAGCATGTAAGAAGACGATTCAAAGTGGTCCTTGTGATTTTATTGAATAAAGAATGTTTTGATTTGATTTGATTTGACTTATCCAAATTATTTTCTGATTCTTATTTTCAGTCCTGATTTAAATTTTCTACGAACCATTTTCAGAGACATGTCTCTGTGAAATAATGTGCTGTTACAATAGCTGGCGGCTATATGTTTGTAAAATTGCGGACAACCCAATTATACCCAGACCTTCCCTGATTTATTATGCGAAAGCCTACTAATAGCATTTCGGGGTAGGTAAATCCCTTCATGTACTTTGGCGAGTTGTGCTTTAGAATTCTTTAGTAGGGCACTTAGGTCCAGATAAATAGCAGTTAGAGTAATTGCAAATTGGCAACTACAGTAAAATAACTACACGCAAGAAGAAACCCAGAGACGCCTGTACAAAAATAAAAATAAACTAGAACCTTGTCACTTTAAATCAGTGTTGCACGCTCGGGACTTTAATATTGTACGACATTTTTCTAAATTTAGAACCAGAGTTCATATCTTCAAGATCGGGAGTCAGAAACAGACTATCAATGTTCTCAAATACCGAAAGCTAAATGCAATAAGTATGTACAATCATGCCTGCAGTATCATGTTGCAACTATCATCTAACGCGCCGACTGATAAGGCCATGATTCATGAATCAGAGAGCGAGTTCAAAGTGTACTGAACTCGAATCTGCGGAATTTTAATTAACACCCGATGGGTATGAGATGCTTCGAAAAAGGGACCTTTCCCACAGCTAAGTTTAGACGAAATCAAACAATGAGTCCCTGTATGAATAAATAATGTTTGTAAGGTATTACTTATATTATTTTTCAAGGCTTTTCTTTCGGTGTACCTAATACCGAAATAAAATAGGATGCAGCAGTTTGTTCCAGTGATTATATTTTCCTTGTTCCTTGTGGACTTCGGAATCCTAAAAAGTAGTGTCCATACATTTAGATAAACACGGGCTTTACTCACGTATTATTTTGTGGATGGAGGTACCGGAACAGTTTCGATTCATCTAGAGAATCTTCGTCAGGGTGAGTTTGATCCGTGTTATTATCCGTGCACATGTTATTCCGGGTTGAAATCTCTATCTACTAATGTATACTTTACCGTGTTTCGGATCAGCCGTTATTGCTGTTTTGACAAATGTTTGTATGATCTACAAGTATTCGTCTCAGGTCTGGGTGTTTCTATGTATGAATATGTATTTAAAAATGTATTTAATAAGTAGTATATCAGTCATATGATACCCATAACACAAGCTCTACTTTGGTGGCTAGATGATACTGTGTGAAATGTCCAGCATTATTTATTTATTTATTATTATTATTAGTGCGTGACTGAGTACAAACAATCATCCAAAAACTCACAATTTCACAAAAACTTTTAACATTTATAATATTTGTAAGTATATTAAGGCATGCTAAAAAATTGCCTTGTTGTGACGACAAAAGCTTCTCCTATTGCCCAGAATAAATAAATAAACCAATCAACCGCGCGAGGTTACAAAAGAGCGGAATATTCTTCGTGCCTCTATTTGTATCCATACGGTCATTCAAAGTCAAAGTCAAAAGATTTTTATATCATTATAAGTTCATCATTTTATTCATTATAAGTATTGTTAATTGATGACTACACTATTGGGTACTAATGGGTATATTGTATAAAAAAAAAATGATATTTTGACTGGCCTGTCAGCTCAGTTGGTAGTAGCTCTGCCTTCTGCGCTGTAGGTTGAGGGTTCGATTCCTTCCCAGGATAAACATTTGTGGGATGAACATTGGCGTTTGTTCTTTATCTGGGTGTTATAAAGTATCATAAGTATGTATTTCAAAACATAAGTATTTTATCTGTCACCTGGTCACCATAATACAAGCTATGCTTAGTTTGGGGCTAGATGGTGTTGTGTGCATTGTCTAGCAATATTAATATTTATTTATATTTATAAACTTAGTAGCTGTTATGATCATGATATTAGAACGCCGGCAGCTTCATAGGGATGCAGGCAAGTGACCCGGTTCGATCAATTTGTGTTTTACTTTCATCTATTTCGGCTCGGATTATTTGCTGATTGATGCTGACAAGCAAGGTTAATTCAAACTTATTGAATCAGACCGATTCTCATTCTCAATATCTATAAACGTCTAAACGTATAAACGTATCTATAAACGTATAATATCTATATCTATGTGTATTACATCGTATAGTTTCTATTTACGTTTTGAATACAAAATACCCTTGATATCGCAATCAGAAGCGTATTATGCATACGGCATGGAATATACAGCAACGAACCATGAGGATGTTTTATACTTACTATACTGATATAACTTTTGAAACTATCATGGTTTTGAACATAATTAACCGACTTAAAAATTGAGCTTTCTTAATTCGCCCTATATATAAATTTTTATATGCGTGTTCTTTGGATAACTTTGTCATATAGGAACCGATTTTGATAATTCTTTTTTTATTAGAAAGGAGATGAAAGGGTGGTACCATGATAAGGAAACCAGGATCTGATGATGGCATTCCAGATAAATCGAGAGGAACCTTCGAAAATAGTAGTGGCGACTCGTGTTTTTGTTAATTTTCTCATTAAGTATTTTCAAGCACTATTTAAGACTTTTTACTTTTTATTTTCCTGTTAGAAGTCGGTTTCTTTTTGTCAAAAATTATTTTCACTCAACTCACATACATGTGGTGACATACCATAAAATTATCATCCTATCTACATATGTTTATGCAAATAAATAATCTTTATCTTTATCTTTATCTTTATCTTTATCTTTATCTTTATCTTTATCTTTATCTTTATCATGGTAAATATCCCGTTTTGAATGAAAATTATCACACTGAACTCTAAAACTGCCTTATTTCCAAAACAATACATCAATGTCTGATTTAAAAGTCTTACTCAACACTTTGCCTTTCTTTTCTCTAAACCTGATTGAGAGCCTTTTTTGCCTAAAAATATTGTTTGATTGAACTCTGTAGGCAAGTACTTTAAAGTAGCGAAGATGTGTAGCGAAATACTTTACTGTGTAACGTAAGGTCTTAATTCATTTTCATCGTTTTATCTACAGTTATCCTCGTTTCTTAAAAATCAAATGTTTAAAACATTGAGCAAAAATCCAACTAAAAGAATACACTCAATTTAAATGAACGGAACTGAGGAAAAACTTAAGCTTCTTTCAACTCTTCCAAGGCAATTGCCATGTTTTGTTGTAGTCAGAAGTAAAGAGCTTTAGAAGAGAGCTTTTAGGTATTAAGAATAAGTCTTGCCAGTTTGTAGGACGTCCATTAACATAAATGTTTTTAAAACCCTCGTCTAAATTATGGTTCCAAACTGCTGTATCAGTTTACACAGACATGGCTATAGATAAAAATTAATACATAGGTTTCACCAACTGCATAAAACTTGACATTTAGAAACAGTAATAACCTACCTACTCTTCAGTAAATTTGAATTTTGTCTCTAATATCATAGCAATCTTGGCAGTCGTTTATATACCCAAATTCGCTATCTAAAATCAAATTTGGCGTTATTATATCGTTAAATTCCCGTTTCAGTCAAAAAATCGGTCTCTTTTACTAATACGGATGAATGGAATAGCCACTTACACCAACCCAGTATAGCAACTTAGTTACGTATTAAAGAAAAATGTTGTTCCCAAATCTTTTTCGTCTTATTATAAATTAATTGAGTTCATGTGTCGTTTTTTTAGAAACGGTCGTTGTCGTTTTGACGAAAGTTACATAACATAGTCAGGAAGTATTAATTCTTTGTTGTATAATTTAAAACTCTTCTTTTGAACTCAATCTCCGCCATTTGGAGAACGAATGATTCAGAGACAAAATTAAAAGCTTACGTTTCCGTTCCTCAAGAAGCCATTATAATTTTTCTTATAGGCCATTATAATTTTTCTTTCTTACATGGCGTAAATACAATTAATGCCACTTGATTTAATTAAGCATGTGCTGTTTATCTGCTAAATTACCAATCTAATGGACTTCTAAAGTGTGTGAATTTTCAATACAAAGACGAGCGAGCATCGAACTCGAACAATTGTCCATGGGTACTTGGTACTTTATGTTTCGATGTTTCATTTAATCGAACCTGATGAATCGGATCTGGGTGGTTAATCAAGTAGAAAACGTATTGAATTGCTTCTACACATATTGAAATATTTGCAAAGTAGCAAGCAAGGGTTATTTTTATCTCTTTGTACGCCAACTTTCATCGATATAGAATCCATTCATTGAATTTAATTTTCCATACAATTTCACGTTCTCTTTCAAGCAAAACATCATACGTTCATCATCAATATATTATTTTTATTATCAATGTCGATAATGAAAATAATATATTTTTACTAAACACTGAAAACCGGCTTCCTAAACCTGAATATCCAACAACCAATACAATAGCTACTCTGATTGCGATAAGTACATGTTATTTATGTGAACTACCATCATGTATCGCAATTATGTGAACTACCATCATGTATCGCAATTATGTGAACTACCATCATGTATCGCAATTATGTGAGCTACCCTCATGTATCGCAATTTTTTACATCAAAAATATCATATCATGTTTAAAAAAACATATCAAATGATGACGAAACGAAACGACGAAGCGTCAAGATGGGGTAGTCAAATCTACTCAGACAGACAAACAGACAGACGAACAGGATGTATCAATGCTGAACTTCGAAACCCTGAAAATGTTAAATATGACATTAAATATTTTATAGTGCGCCGTGTGAATACGCCTTCATTCAGCAGCATTATTTCCACACAGTCCGCTTTATGTTTGAGTTCTATAAATAGTAATTTACGTAGCTGACCCTTCTTTGGCTTATGTTAAACAAATGTGCGGTCTCATGTCACTGTTTATAAAGGAACTTCCGTTTGGGTAGCCAGTTCAATTAAAAAAGCCGGAGAAAAATATTGTTTTGTCTAAACAGACAAAATACAATATTTTTCTCCGGCGACTCTGTGAAGTCCCATTTCACAGAGTCGCGCAACGTGCTGTGGAGAGAGCTATGTTGGGTGTTTCACTACGTGATAAAATCAGCAACGAGGAAATCCTTAGAAGAACCAAAGTCACCGACTTAGCACTTAAAATTTGCAAGTTGAAGTGGCAATGGGCAGGCCATATAGCTCGCAGAACTGATAACCGTTGAGGAATGAAAGTTCACGAATGGCGACCAAGGACAGGAAAACGAAGCATAGGACGACCCCCACCCAATGGACTGACGACATTGTAAAGATCGCAGGAAGTTGGTTGGAGAGGGCTCAAAATCGTACTCCCTGGAAATCTATTGGGGAGGCCTATGTTCAGCAGTGGACTTCTTAAAGGCTGTTAATATGATGATGATGAGTCCCATTTTGATTCGAACTTTAGTCAATAACCTAACGATTAATTACTCAGTCTACGAAAAATAATAGGCCTCTACTTATGTACGGTTGAATTCCTTAGATAGATACGTTAAGTCAAGGTTATATTTTTAGTTCAGATAAAGTATGTACGTAGATGAAAACCAATAATAATCCATGAAGTCATTTTGTATTAATTATGTGACCTTTTGTATTCAAATTGTAGTAAGAAAGATATCAATAAATAAATAAATAATGACGGACATTTTACACAGCATCATCTGGCCCCATTGTAAGCAGAGCTTTGTTATGGATACCACCTGACTGATATATGTACTACTTATATACTTTTTTTTAAATACATATATATTATATATAGAAACACCCAGGCCGAGTCAAATACTTGCAGATCAAACAAACATTTGTTCCGCGGAATTTTGCAAACGTTTGAACCCGCAACCTGCGGCGTCTAAGCCGGGCCTTAGCCCACTGAGGTCCCGTATAGCCCGCCATAGAGGTCGTCATTTTTATCTTAGGTATGTTATTACTTTTGTTAATAAGACAATATAGAATATTTTGGTAAATACATAATTTACATTTAATTAAGGAAAGGGAAAGGGAAAAAATTAACCATTAAAGGATAAAGCATGTGCTACACGGTTTGAAACCGCAGTTTCTACCAAGGTGACCTTGGTAGATACGTTTTCTGTCTACACGGTTTGCAAACAAACCACAAACTTCAGTGTTTTTAAAACGCTCGTGCTGAATAGACGTGTGCAGAATGCTTGTAATGCACTATTACAATTAACAAAGACGCCATGGCTCCTTATTTATCAAAATTTCTAAAGTTGGAGTTTGTATTGCACTTTTGTGTGCATTTGAATAAAAAACAACATTTTTTGGTTCGAGTCTTTGTACTCCTTAGACGTCAAGTCCCAAAGACAGGGTAGGTCTCTAAATAACTCGATTAATTCAGTGATAACCTCACGATCTTTCTCCATAATATCGTGCGTGCGCGCAGTACGTCTTCGTTACTTCGTTTCCAATCTGTCTGGAAATCTTTTTTCCCAAGAACGCGTAGATGTATCAAGTAGAAATGAACATATTACTAAGGCCTACGTTCCTTTGAAACTGTAAAAAAATCAAGCTCCTAAATCCACATTATGAAAAAATACGGCTTTAATACAGTTATTTATGACGCATATTTCGATTATCGCCAGAAAATCAAAACCTCTGTGGCACAGTGGGCTTAGGTCCAGCTGAGACGCAAAAGGTTGCGGGTTTGATTCCCGCCGCGAGACAAATGTTTGTATGATCTGCAAGTATTTGTCTCAGTTCTGGGTGTTTCTATGTATAATATGTATGTATTTACAAAAAAAATCGTATATAAGTAGTATATCAGTCATGTGGTACCCATATCACAAGCTCTGGAGCCAGATGATGCTGTGTGAAATGTCCGGTATTATAATTATTATTATTATTATCTATGGGGTACTTTCCGTTGACCTACAATAACCAAAATAACCAAAGAATCAGATGTTACTATGAGAGGTGGTACAAAACAACAAATTGGCACTTATAACACGTAAAAAAGGAAGACCGTATAACAGATGGTAAGACGGCGTAAACAAATCAGGCAATGGGTGGAGCAGAGTCGCTAGAGATAGGTTATGTTAATAGGTAAACGTTTGTGAAAGGAACAAAAAATGTTTATAGGTAGTAGGTATTACGTAGTAGGTATTCATCAGTCACCTCTCAGAAAAAAAAAACTAGTGAATTCAGTTCCGGCTAAATTGCAAACAGTTAAGCTTGGCCCTCCACTTCCGATTGTAATATCTTTGAACATTCCAGAGGGTTTATTTCAGTGAACGAGCCAAGGCCTCGGAGAAAGTCAATGAGATTTAATTAATACTGGCCTTGTTTAAATTGGGATTGTTTATTACTCATCATTGCTCATCACTTCATCAGGGTGTAGGTATCAATAAGTTGTTAAGTTGTATATACTTAGGTATATTACACCCGCGGTTTCTTATTCGGTTGCTTTTAAGGTCATTGTTTGCCTACGAGCCTACAGTAAATAAGTATTCTGGACATTTCACAATGCATTATCTAGCATCAAAGTTAGCAGAGCTTGTGTTATGGAACCCACATAATAATACAATAATGTCGGACATTTCACACAGCATCATCTGGCCCTAAAGTTAGCAGAGCTTGCGTTATGAGTACCACATGACTGATATACTACTTATATACATTTTTTTTGTAAATACTTATATATTATACATAGTAACATCCAGTTGTCTTTGTATCTATTGTATTGAGTTGACACATTATTGATATACTACTTATACATATATGTTATATGTATATGTTTTTATCTTTTATATTATCTGAATAATTTTGTTTTCAAACAAGAAAACTGACTCCATCTTCATCTTTCTAATCTAATACCTTTAAACGAGCAATTCTTGTCTATATGTATACATACATATCTAGAACTAGCTGCTGCCCGCGGCTTCGCACGCACGGTACCTACATAAAAAGTACCTATGTCCTTCTCCAAGGTCCCATCTATCTCTATACCAAAATTCATCAAAATCGGTTCAGCGGTTTAGACGTGAAAACGTAGCAGACAGACAGACACTTTCGCATTTATAATATTAGTTAGGAATCAACAGTCTAAAATTTAATGCTTCTAGTTCTGAAAATGACATTACTTTCATACAATCTTTCATCCCCCTTTCAACCCTTTTACAACGCGTTTTTCCAATTAAAAAGTAGCCTATGACCTTTCTCAGGCTTTAGACTATCTGTGTACCAAATTTTATTTAATTCGGTTCAGTAGTTTTGGCGTGAAAGTGAGACAGACAGACAGACAGAGTTACATTCGCATTTATAATATTATATATAAGTACATAAGGATCTGAATCTCGGAAACGGCTCCAATTTTCATGAATTTTAGTATGCAGGGGGTTTCGGGGCGATAAATCGATCTAGCTAGTTTTCATTTTTAGAAATCGTCGTTTCATCCGTGTTTTAAACAGAGGAAAACTCGGTCATCCAGGTACCTACTTTATATAAAAATACGAAATTTCGTTTACTTGGACGAAGTATTTTTTCTAAAAGATTTTGAAATTTTTATCGTAGGTACTAATCGGAAAGTATAACCTAAAATAATTATTCAAATCGATCTTCGGCCAAATTACGGAGTTATGAGGTAACAAACATAAAAAATACAACCGAATTGAGAATCTCCTCCTTTTTTTTAGTTGGTTAAAAACACCCAGAACCCGTAGTAATCTTTTGCGTCTCCGGCGAGCCGATTCATTGGCTACCAGCCGCACGACCAGTAGTGTCATTGCCCATTAACGACACTACCAAGCCTATTTTGGATTGAGTTGTACAGTCAACATTACAAAGTCAAGAAATTTTATTCTTTATTTTTTACTAAGTGAATGAAAAATGAAAAATGAAAAATGTTTATTAACAGCAAAACAGTAAGATTAAAAATAACTTAAACTTAACACATAATATGCATAAAATAAAACAGTCAGTAAATATCCTACGAGTACATCTATATAATAAAAGCTTAGATTAGTTAACCAAAGTAAATCATGATATAAAAGTAAGAAAAAAAAATAGAAATGTATCTCCTTAATTATAACTAAATTTGAATAAAAACCTCAATCAAGTGTACCTAAATACAAAAAATTAACACAAATTATGTACAACCTTCTCCTTAATTGTAGTACTTATGAATAAAACTAATATTGAACCTCAGAATATAAAAATCGCGTGAAAAAAATTCTCAAATGTTCTTTTCAAATGTAACTATATCACTTTATCTTAGTTTATCAAGTGCATGGACTAAGGTAATCTCATTGCTTAAGAGTTGCATTTGCACATGTGAGATAAAATAATCGTTAGAGATTACTCGTTTAATTCTTGTTGTTATAATTATTAGTACTTTTTTGAAGCTTTATTTCCGTGTTTTTCTGAAACTATAGCTAAAGCTATAATAAATAGGACATTGTCGATTGCTGATATATGTAAAATATATACGTAATATTTTGAGAACGAAGGTCGGCTTGCATGGTAGCTTCATCCTTGATAATTAAAAAGTATTGATGTACACACCTTAACCGTAACTGTTCCTGAACATTTTTTTTTTTATAATTCGAGCACCTCCAAATAGATGCACCATTTGAATATTTCTTCAGTACATGATATTTGTGTTTGCCCAAAAGCAACGCAGTTACACCATTCGTCGGTAAAAATTGTAAAACTGATTCGCTATCAGCTTCAGACATCTTATAGGTTTATTTAATTTTGTTCAAAGCTAGACTTATGAAGTGGTACCACGAGTAAGCGTAATGTAAGAAAATAGTCTCAAGAACAAATTATCGTCAGTGTCATTTGATCTTTGTCACATTTTTAAACATCATAAGTAAAAAGAGAACTGCCATAAAAGAGGTTGATCATCAATTAGTTCAACGAGTTGAACTTAGAGTTAGACTTAGTGGAGTATGGGTCCAAAACTTCTGTGTTAATTGTACAATTCAATCCAAAATAGGCATGGTAGTGTCGTTAATTGGCAATGACACTACTGGTCGGCTGGTAGTATCCTTGCCAAATAATGCTTCTATCGCTAGTTACAATGTGAAGTTGGTGTCAAACTATAACTCGACCAATTTACAAAGTACGATTGTGGTAGGAACCGTGTTTACCGTACTAAGCATTTAAATACATCGTATATGATTGATTGAATTAATGCCTATTGCTAATAGAAATTAATAGACATTGATGCCGATTGCTAATCGAAACTAATAGACTTTGATTGTATCAAGAGTTCTATAACCGCCCTACAGATGAATATGTCTAATCATACATCGTAATCAAGCTAAAACTAAATAGAGATATCTGTTAGCTCGTCACTACATATCGATCTTCATGTCATAGAGAGTTAAAATGGGCGGAATGTAGAAAGGATATACTTCCTGATTAGTCCCATAGAAATTTGATCTAATCGGTTCAGTAGTTTGGATTTCAAATCTAAATAGCTGGAATAAATATGTCGTCCATGTAAACGAATATCCATATTTTGCTTTCCTGTGACTTTACAGTGGTGTTAACGAATTTAGAAAAATGATAAAGTACCCCCAGGCGATATGCCAAGTAGACCCTCACAGTGGACCAATCGATCGATGATGGTGACACGAGGCGAGTCCGATATCCTTGAGCAGAGCGCACGTGTAGTGACTAATGACACTACTGTAACCTTTTATTACGACCTCTGTGGCGCAGTGGGCCAAGGTCCGGCTGAAACGCAGAAGGTTGCGTGTTTGATTCCTGCCGCGGGACAAATGTTTGTATGATCTACAAGTAGTTGTCTCAGGTCTGGGTGTTTCTATGTATAATATGTTTGTATTTACAAAAAAAAACGTATATAAGTAGTATATCAGTCATGTGGAACCATTAACACAAGCTCTGCTTACTTTGGGGGCAGATGATGTTGTGTGAAATGTTCGGCATTATTTATTTATGATTTTTCTAAATAGTACGCATGACACAAGTGAAACCGCAGACATTAGTTAGTCATTAATCACTCGTCGCCCTTTATAGTTATCAGTAAGCAAACATCGTCTTATACAGCTACTGTAGTAATAAACAAATATCTTACATGGTCATCTACGTACAAAACGTGTCTATTAAAAAGTAATAAAGCCTCCTTTTGGTAATGAGCTCGTTCTGAAACTCCATGGTTATTCTAAGTCATCTGTTAGAATACTGTTTTAGGATTCTTCGTTTGTCATTTCATGGAGTAACATAGCTCTGCTAATTTAATATTTTTACTCGTTTTATTGTATGTTTTATTTAGTAATCTTAGCGAAATTTTAATGAATAAATTGTGCCTACATAGGACAAGTATGGACAATTGAATTATTTGTGTTTTACCATAAAACACAAATAATTCAATTGTTCAATTGTCCATGCACCATGCATACTTTTTTTTTTAATAATAGGTTGGGGAAAAGTTTCTTTGCATTTTTTAAGAAAATTCAAAACATTTTTTTAATATAGATTATTTACATTTAACTAAAATATGTAGGTACCATTTTGTTCTATAACTTTTTGCCATCTTGTAGGTAGGGACATGATCCCATTGATCCCTATACGGCGGATGCATTAACACCTCCCAGCCAAACTCTCTTAATTTTTGCTGAGTGGCTAAAGATGTGTGAGGTCTAGCGTTATCATGATGAAAAACCACACCCCTTCTGTTGATTAATTCCGGCCGCTTTCTCTCAACTTCTTGCTTTAATCTCATCAGTTGTTCGCAGTAGAGTTCAGAACCGATGGTCCTGCCTGGTGGTAACAGCTCATAATGAATAATGTCCTTCCAATCCCACCACACACACAGCATCACCTTGTTGCGAGTTAACCTGGGTTTCGCCATAGTCTATGAAGCCTGACCGGCCTTTGACCACGACCTTTTTCACACGTTCTTGTCGTACGTGATCCACTTTTCATCACCAGTTATCAGTTTCTTCAAAAATGGTTTGGTTTCATTACGTCGTAATAAAGAATCACAAATGAGTACGCGGTTCATTAGGTTTCTGTCAGTGAGCTCGTGAGGTACCCAAATATCGAGCTTTTTTGTGTACCCAGTTTTATTCAAATGCGCCAAAACTGTTTTGTGGTTAATTCCCAGTTCTTCAGCTACGTCCTAACTACTGATATGCCGATCTTGCTTCACTTTTTCAAAAATGGCATCCATTTTATCCGTAATAGGGCGACCAGAGCGACGTGCATCTTTGACATCAACATCCGGATTGAAAACGCTTAAACCAAATTTGTGCTACTCTCACAGACACTGCACTAGGTCCATAAGCATCGCAAATTTTTTTCAAGGCTTGCGTTGCATTTTTACCTTTATTGTAGTAAAATTTTAAAATGTATAATTTTTCATTAGATTCACTCATCTTGACAGTACGAAAAACAAATAAAAATCACACATTTTCCTAATTTCAATTTGGAATTAGGTTCTTTTAAAATTTTAACTTTTAATGATACCAAAACCAGCCAGATACAAATAGTATAGCCAAAGAGATTTTATTACAAGTTCATACATACTATAATGCGAAAAGACTTTTTCCCCCACCTAATACATACTTATTATACATAGAAACACCCAAACCCGACACAAATACTTGCAGATCGTACAAACATAACCGAACCGAAACCGAAAATAGGCGGAACACAGTCGAGCACGAGCCAAACGCTCAAAGCGCGCTCGTTCGAGGCTCGTAAGTCGGTCCACACAACACGAATTTTAGACAAAATTCGTGAAAAAAATCGCTCGTGCTCCGCTCGTGCTCGGCTCGTCTAGCGTAGACCCATCTTTAGAGTACTGGTTGTCTTTTGGTAGTGGTTCTGTCTTCTAATCCTAAGATCGTGGGTTCGAATCCAGTCGCGCACCAATGGATTTTTCTATTCGAAATTTGTACGACGACTATTTATACTAGTACTCTCAAACGGAGAAGGAAACCGTTAGGAAACCGGCATTTCGTAGAACCTACCATTTCAAAGACATGTGCCAAGTGCATGAAAGGGTCCTCGCCTCAGAGGACACTTTAAACCTTTCACCACACTGGTTCGAATACTGACACGATAAGAAGAAGTTCTGTTAGACTTTAATAGTGCTTCATGGTTACTTAAGTCGCTCCTTAGTTTAGATTTTACAAAAATACTAAGGAGCGCTGGAATCTATATATTAATACGTGAAGCAAAAGCTTTGTACCCCTTTTTACGAAAATTGCGCGGACGGAGGAGCATGAAATCGCACACTTATAATTTATATAGAGGAGTGCAAAATGCATTTTTTTTATTATGATAAAAAAATACATTAATTATTAATTAATAATTGTCGAAATTAGATCAGTGGGCGACTAGTTTTGACTAGTGAGTTAAAATAAATAAATAAAGCTGGACACTTCACACAGCATCATCTAGCCCCAAAGTAAGCAGAGCTGTTATGAAAACTACATGACCAGTATACTACATAATTTTTTTTTGTTTAAACGTAATTATCTACAACATCTACGAACATTTGCGAGAATAGAACTTTTAACCAAGTCGTTAAACCAAAAGGATTTGATGATTAACACAAAAATACATTATCTGTATTACCACAAGGTCCAACCAGACGCCAGAAATCGATACTACGCGACGAAGATGTCACCCAATATTTAAGTTCCCAACAAACTCCTACTCCAATCATTACAAATCTAACAATTTGTTTAGGTAGAATTATAATTGAGTCTACACCACGGAGACGCAGGACTATGCCACTCGATTATAGTAAGATTTCAGTCGAATGTAACGTCAGTAGAGTTCACTTTAGCTTACTCTTCGCGATGAATCTATCACTTTGGCATCGAGGTCTTCACTCTCTCACGAGCAATTAGCTTCGTTTACTAGGATTAATTAATTCCCCCGAAGGGAGTTCTCGGGTAAACATGCAGGATTAATCATTATATACTAGAAATCTAGTTAATATATTGCCCCGCGGAGAATTATAAACGGAAATTATTGTTGAGGTAGAAGCTCTTTAGGAGCTCACAGTCAAAACACTATATTTTAGGAGAGTAGCATCATCGCTGAGATTAGACCAGTTTGGACATACCACACACAGGGAAAGGACTGAATGTTTTTAAACCACAGTTAGTGTACTATTAGTGTACAAATGTACGATGTTATTTTACTGTATTGTACTCTTTATGTTTTCTGTTTTTGTTTCTTCTCTTACCTTCTTACCTAATTGTTCTAATTACCTTCCTAACCGCTTGTTTCTACTGTATTATCTATAATTTCAGTGTTTGTTTAAGTATCAAATAATCATGGGTTCTATTCTATTTATTAATTTATGAGGCATCACCAATAGCAATCTAGTAATTGTTTACGACAGCGTATTATACAACGCGCACAAATCACAGACATGCATAGATTTTGCCGTAAATACAGCAAACTATACAGAAAACTGAATTAACAGTTTTTTTAACACGAAATAAAACCGCGGCTAACTTCAACACATAATATAAAATATGTATAAAAAATATATCAAATATAGTGATACAATGGTGGCAATTCGGTTGGTTCATTTCTAAAATTAGGAATTGTCTAAAATATATTTAGTTAGTCGTAGCATTTGTAAAACCTATTCGGTTGGTACCACCTAACTAAATTAGGAACGCTTTATTAAGTTAGATAAAATTAAATTAGGATAACTTGGTAGCAGCAGAATACCAAAGGTTAATTTGACAGTTCAAAACCTAATTTTAGCTAAAATTAGTTAGATTGGTGCCAACAGAATCGAGGCCAATAACTATGAATACCTACATAATTATGAATATATGAACCATTGAGACAATGAGTTTTGATAATAACTTACATACTTAATTATTATAAGGATAATAACTAATCGCTTAAAATACGTATCTGAGCCAAAGTAGTAAAGGTTAATGATGGGTAATACTATATACCTAATAAAAATATTTCCCTGTTGCTGCACTCTGACTCTTATAAGGTTACTAGCTGCTGCCCGCGGCTTCGCATGCGTGGTACCTATATAAAAAGTAGCCTATGTCCGTCTCCAAGGTCACATGTAGCCCTATACCAATATTCATCAAAATCGGTTCAACGGTTTGGGCGTGAACACATAACAAACAGACAGACAGAGTTCCTTTAACATTTATAATATTAGTAGGGATGCCATTAATAACAGATTTCAAATCCTTTCGCCGCATTTCGTCAAATAAAATAGAATACATACATATGAAAAAACTACTCATTGTACAAAACCACCAATAGATTGGCACTTAAAAAAGCAATTGTAAAAATAATAAATATTACTGTAGGGTGTAGATATACCTACTAATATGTATTCTGCGGTATATCTTCTAGTACATAGATAAAATAATATGACCCTATATGATACCATAAGTCTGATTTAAAAAAACATCTCATCTATTAAGATAATGCATTTGCTAAGGCAAAGCAAATCAAATAAAATATATTTTCTCTTGATACGCTCTACTCTGAGTAAATTCATAATTCAAAGCGGCGCGTATTAATTCTAAGCCCGCATACATTTCAATAACGTATTAAGTAGGTAGTATGTTTATAGTAAAATTCTCGGAAAATAATCAGTCATACAGCACTCAATGACCATAGGGTCATTCTACTGTTTTCTGACATTATTGGTATGGTCATGGGTAGCGTAACGAACTCGTTTCGGAGATTCCCGAGGCGTGAACAGCGCGGCGGGCGGGAGTCTAATTGAGATTCATGTCAACTATAGACTTCAAAGAGCACGCTTGGTGAACCGCGCAGACAGCATTGCGAAGTGATCATGCTTACCTACTACGTAATTGGACTAATTATTTACAATTGGCATCTTAATAAATACAAAAACTGCCACATCAATTGTATTTACCCACTTTGTATTATCTATCCATATGGTAGTACAAAATAATATACAAAAATACTTATATAATTTGCCTAAGAGATTGTTATATAAGGCTTATTGCTGATGATTCTATTGTTTCTGCAGACTAGCAAAATTTCCTTTTGCTCAGTTTTAATGATTTATTAAAATAATAACAGAAATGTACCGAATAATATAAAATGCAAGAAATAGTTGAAATATCTAAGGATCGTTTAAAACGATCTATAGATAGCTTGACTGATCCAGATCACTAGAGGACAGCGTCCCCAAGACACTGGCGGCATTGCCACGTTGAATTGCAATACTAATAAGCTGAGCCAGATAGGAACCAGCTCTTGGGTCACGCAATCTTTCTACCAGGCGCCCCGAAATGAATAGGTGGTAATAGGATTAGGACTATAATGTTGCCGTGAAACATACCAGTAATTGTGTATCCTATTCAAAGACTGAGGGAAGTATTTGGCTATTAGTGACGCCGACAACGGCGGCCGATGCCTTCTGGTACTCACTAATACTGAAGATTATCATTATCACGCCAATACTCTGTAAAGTAAATTAGTGTGATTGTATATCGTTTATCTCATCTCATAATCATACAATAACCTAATGTAGCGTTGAAGCGTGGACTGTCCTTGTCATTCTTATTTCAATAAATAAAGATAGCAGCAGATTATAACGCGACTGTTACTGACTTGAAACACAAATGTGAATGTAAAGTTGTACAGTGCATACCATACCGCACAGCAAATAAAATAAAATTAACTACTTAACTAATTAAATTAAATAGTAGTATAAATATCGTATAAAGAAAAAGATATAAAATGTTGGTACTGGGCATTTGTTAACATAGACGCTTAACAAGAAAACTGTGTTTTGTATATGCTAATGAATCTAGGTGCCGGTTCCTCCTAACCCCAGTTCAAGAAGAATCCGGCAAGAAACTCCTGTGGTCTTAACACTTTTTTGTATGCTACTTGCCAATTTTGTTACGGATGCCGAGTCGAGTTGGAGCAGATTCATACTAAGCTTTTTTGGCATCTAAATAATGTGCCGGGCGATTATGGAACTTTGATATTATCAAAACATTGATTACTAAAAGCTTTCAGTAACTATTTATGAATACCAGAAGTTTGATGTTTATTGTAACACATGCTGTCATATGAATAGAAACTGAGGTAGAAACCGAACGTACATAATACCAATCCATTAAATAATGCCTATTACTAATCGAAACTGATAGACATTGATTGTAAAAGTTCCATAATTGCCATACTGATATTTAATAATATGCTGTTGTTTTATTACGCAAACAAAGTTATCGAACGCTCGTTCGTATCGTTTATGTGAATGGGGTAAAATTGTAGACAGAGAAACTAATAGACGACTAGATAGCATCCGTCGCATTCATACAAGAAAGAGAACAACTTATGTGCAGATACTGTAAAGAAACGAGATAGAATGGTTTGATTTTTTGTTTCATGTCGCGTGCCTGTTTTTTCAAGATCCGCACCAGATTGTGCAAAGCAACGTTTGACAGTTTGCCATTGTTTGGATGTTTGTGCTCGCTTTGTGTGAAATAAACAGAAAAAAACAGTTAATAATAAATTGTGAACACGCTGAATTACTTGCGAATTGCAAATAACAAATTCCTTTACCGGATTTTGTAAAGATAATGGTTCGATGTATCGTTTTAGGATGTAAAAGTGATAGTGAACGGAAACACCCCGATTTGTCTTTTTACTCGTAAGTACAAGTATTTTTGAGTAGTTATTAGCTTTCAAACTGTTTTTTAAATAATATACACAATAGATAACAGCATTTCGAACTGAACTTTGTTCGCTACAGCATAATTCATAAATCATAACAAATAATTTATTTATTTTGGTGTTGCCTGCATTCGACCTTAACATTCCCCAGACTAGGTACATAAATTTTACATAAGTAAAATATGTTTTACATTTCGTATGAATTTTAATAATTCAATTTAACGTAAGTATCGTACAATGTTGATAGATGAATATATGGAGGCAAGGTAAAGGCAAAAGCTGCTTAAAATCGGTCTGAGGAAACCTTTCATACATTTTGATGTCAATTGATTGTGAAATAATGTCCTGTCAGCGACAATAACCATACCGCCCTGTATAAATAAATTGATTAAAATGATTCTTACATTGTAAAATAAAACACCTCGCTATTAATTTGTTACAGTTTTCCATCAAACGATAATGTACGTTTGCAGTGGGTTGAAGTCACAGGCCGAAAAATCTGGATACCCAAAAAATCTTCGAGAATTTGTAGTACCCATTTTGAGAAAAATAAATTAACTATTCTGTATCGTAATGCTGTTCCACTGGTGGTTAGTAAATATATGATTTATGAGTTTTTATTCTGTAGGTAGGTAGATACTGATCAATACTTTTCGACTAGAAAAAATAAATAAGTCCTTTATCGGGAACGAGGTGCGCTTCTATAATAAGCTTCCTGAAAATGCAACTAAACTACCTATTAAGAAATTTAAAGCTTACATAAAAGAGTATTTTGAAGAAAGCTTATTATAATATAAATGACTATATTATTGATAAGAACGCATGGCCTCATGTCGCTCTGCCTCAGACAGTTAACCGACACACTTGAAATGTATAAACTCATGTATAAGTATATCGTAGCTAATTTAGTTATAAGATGGATCATGCAAAAATGCGCTAGGACCAGGACGAGTTTCTCTTCTCGGGCTTGGATTATAAATTGGAACCTAAATTCACCTAGTAGGTAAGACTTAGTTTCAAAGTGATCCTTGTGATTGTATTGAATAAAATATCTTTTGACTTTGTGTTATATTTATGTTTTTTTTTATTTCTGTAATGTTATACTTAGCTTTAATAATAAGTAAACAATTAAGTACACAAATGTTGTTATATGTTTTCTATATCACACATCGGTTAAAAAGTTTGGGTTTTGTGATAGAGAGGACAGCTCTAGAGATTTCTACTACAACATAACGTCTCGAATAAATCTAGGATTACTTAGGACTAGGGTAAAAGTTTTAATGTGGCAACACCACCCACCTATCGTTCTATCTCACACGCGGCACGATCACCATGTGTCTATTGTTTTCTCTTTCTACGGGTAAAACGCATTTATTATCCTTCAAACTATTGACTAGGTAAATTTGACAAGCAGATACAGTTTTAGATCTATTTTAGTAAATGTGGTAAAATGGCTTTTCCTATGGTTTTGCCAATTGACCAAATAACATCAACCGCTATTATAATATGCCTAAATGCACATTAATAATCGGTAGACTGAATTTAATGTTAAATAGTTGTTTACCCAGTACCTACATATCTACCTAGTACATTTAGTGTTCCGCAGTCTGCAAGCAACCTTATAGTTTCGGGATGTCTTTCGGACTGTCTGTCCGCCTCTTATAAGTGCTCTTGCTTGCAGACTTTTAATCTAATCGTGATGAAAGTTTGTAACAGTTATTCAGTAATACATATCTGCAAGAATTTATCTCGGGTCTGAGTGTTTCTATGTACCTATAATATGTATGCATTTTCAAAAAAAAAGTATATAAGTAGTATATCAGTCATGTGGTACCCATAACACAAGCTCTGCTTTCTTTGGGCCAGATGATGCTGTGTGAAATGTCCGGCATTATATATTTATTTCATCAATGAACATTGGCATGCAAATGTTTTCGAAAACATACTACTGATGGATTCTGATCATACTTACTGTATGACTCAATATCTGTTACCTACCATATTTCTTGCAAATAAATTATTTCTATTTCTAGACCTCTAGTAATTCCATCTGAAATATAGTTAGTCTACAGGTAGATAGCTTGAGCTGATCATTTTCTCATTTCCAATACATTACGCTTAGATGGCATTTCAATTTAACTTTAGCATTCATTTTCTGCTGTTGAATGTTATTTGTACCTGCTCGTATTTCGAACATATTTCGTGTATTTCATGCGACTGTGGATCAATTTTACCAAAACATTTTATTACTAGACTGTCGTAGAGTTATTATTATGATACATACCTATGTAGCTAGGTAACAAGGCAAAAAAATAAAAAGCTTTCTAAATCGTGCCAATAAACTTGCTTCATCTAATTAAAATCTGGCTTCTGCTCGTCGGTCGGTATTTTAATTAAAAAGTTTTCTTTTTCTATAACACGGATTTCTTGTTTTTCAGAATAAGTAAAATAATACTTCAGATCCTTAGTACCTTAGTAAATTAACTAACCTTAGTTAGTTAATTTACCTACTTTTATTTGTAACATAAAGAAATTACAACCAAAGATTGTATTTGATTCGCAGGTTAGGATTACACCACGACGGACCCGAGCACTGCCAGATGAAAGGCTCCGTGATGGCGCCTACTGTTCTGGCTACCCTCCACAACTACGCTTGGTCTTCATGCTCGAGAGACCAATTTCATGAGAAGTCCATGTAACAATATTTTAATTTTTGTAAACCGCTTAGAATTTCACTATATTCGTATATTCCGTTTCCTATTTATTGCCCACCTGGGTGATATAAAAGATTTCATTGTCCCCCAAAGACGACAAATATACATCATAGTATTCCATAGTCTTGAAGACTATGTCCATAGTTTTGAAGACTCATTCACACCGGTACCCAATTCATCTACTGCTTCATTATATTAAGAATAAGATTAAGAGTTTATGCAATAACAATTTTTACATTGTGTCTGAAATACTTAAGCCTAAAAACATAATAATAATATACAGTAAAAGAATAGTATGTATGTCAAATAATCAACTATACCTATAGAAGTACCCCTCCAGCAAAAGCTTTATCAATGCAGACTTAAATGTAGTTGGACTTTCTATGATTATTTATTAATGATACCCAAATAATTTGTAATACACAACATTAACAGAAGAAATAACAGTAAACAGTTTTCGCATCGTCAAAGAGAAGTTATCGCATTAGCGTCACAGAAGGCAAAACCAGATACTAAATGAACAAAGTTTATCCACAAAATGCAGCCGCTAGTTTTCGTTTAAATTATAGCTCGGGGCGACGGACGTGCTGACGTGCAGCCAAGTTACCTATAGCCCGCGAACGTTTCCGTGACGCAATAGAAATTGTAGCCTTATTCATGCTCTTTTGAATGTGACATGTTGAAGAATGGAATATCTGTACGCTGATATTTATTTACACTTATGTACGTACTAAGTAGGGATGTAAGCATTGTCGTTACTGTGTAAGTTTTTGGTTACGTTGCGTGACTTTGTATTGCTACTATTTTTGAGTTGTATTCCCATATTTAGGAACACACAAGATTATAATAACGAGTAAAGTGATGGTAGTAACAGAAAACTTTCGCTTCAAAAACTATTCGAGTACCCTATTTGTTCTATTATAGTTGAGTGTGTCGATATATTCCTATCTTTTGAAATTATGTTTTTTGCAAACAAAACCTTCCTATTTATCTTCCTAGTTATTAAATTATAGTTTTTAAGTTCTGCATGCTTCGCCACTAGCTTAACAAAATACTCAATCGTATCGTAAGTCGTAACTCAATCTCTCACAATTTAGTATTTTCATGCGCACTTAGAGTTCAGAAATAAAAACCCCGTTTTACGCTCCCTCGGGATTTGCAAACGTGATTCTGAAGAGACAAGAGTAAGTACGAGAGCGTGATGAAAGCCTTTAAAATCTCTGAAGAACAGTTCTTATATTCGTGTCGATGTTTCAGTCGTTATATAGATTTAGAATAGTAGGTGGCGATCTCAATCGCACATACTGTGGCCGTGATAAGGTGCAAGTGCAAGTGCTTGTGCAAGTGTTTGTACAGAGGGCACACGAGTAGATGCGCCATAGATTGTGTTGGAACACTACAGTCGCAATACGCCAAGCTGGAATCCTTATATCCCCATTCGCACATGTTAAATCTACAGCGGCCAACCTGAGTGCGAAGTCGATTAAGGGACTTCCATACATGCCATGTTAGGGCGTGACCTGGTGGTAATTTTTCCTGCGGGATGATAAAATCAGGAGGTGGAGGTATTCTTTCCTTCCAAAGCTTATGTCTTGCAGCAGTTGGTCGTTCAATGCGCTAAAAGTTTTTGCGGTTTTTGAGTCGAGCTCGAAGAACAGTGCAAGATTGGCTTGTGCGTATAGAAAACGAAACGTTACAATTCGCACTGGTAAGGAATGGGTATGAAACCGCCTTAATTTTTGACCACGAATTATGCTGGACATAAAACTTTCATAAAATAGCTCAGTGAACAATTTTAAGCCTGACGACCAAAACACTTAAAACAGGCAGATATAAAAAAGTTTCTATACCTAAGAGTTTTACCTTTCGAGGTTTGGGAGGGAAATGGCTCTTGAATTTTGTAATTCGTGAAGCAGCAGCAGCTGTTACTTGAAAATGTAAATACAAACTGATGAGGATATCCTCCCTACGCCTAACAGATGGACAAAATAAACCGTTGTACGCATGTTATTCACACCACTATCAATCTTCATACAGATGTTCGACCATCGCACATTCACAGATTCTATGAACCGGAACATCTGGTGCTCTGGTTTTGCACAATCAGTGACCGTATTTTGACGAACAAGATATAACGTTGGAGCTGTAAACGTCGATTTTTTATTTCTATTGGCAGAATACCGAAAAAGTTGTCTTGCAGAGGCGCGACGTGCGTGATAATATGCTAAATAAGAATGCATTATACGTTTCTAGCAGATGGTTTAACAAATTGATAGTCCTGTAAATGTCTGAAATTTGAGTGCAACGCTATATAACGGACGCTATTGGAGCCTCAAGGCACAACCACTTTTGCGGTTGTTTTTTAATTTTTCATATTTTGGTCGGTTAAAAACGTACATAAGTGACTTTTGGATCTAATTTTTTTAAGGGATAAAAAATTCGACAAGGAGCTCTTTATGTATTGCCATGTCTGTCTGTTCGACCTTAATCAGAGCCCTTGCTGCTTATATCGTCAACTTACTGGTCCGTCAGCTCAGTTGGTAATAGCTCTGCATTCTGCGATGTATGTTGAGGGTTCGATTCCCTCCCAGGATAAACATTTGTTTGATGAACACAGGTGTTTGTTCTTTGTCTGGGGGTTATAAGTATCATAAGTATGCATTTAACAATATTTAAGTATTCGATCATTCATCTGGTCACAGGCCAAATAATGTAACGAAATACATTACAGTATGAACCTACCTAACCTAATTTTTATAAAGCTTTAAAACAAAACATGAAAGCGACATAATATTAAATTATTTTATTATGCAAACTAGATGGCGTTGAATTTGTTTGTGGGACCTGACCAGCATAACCAATAGTCATTCTTTTTAATACTGACTTCATATGCCTTAACTGTGAGTTGTAGGACACGTGCAATTTATCTACTAGCTGAAAAAACCAAATATACATAAAGGTGCTCTTTCAAAACATTCGTGATTTTAAACCGACTTCATCAAAATGGAGGAGGTTCTCAATTTCCCCGGGGTCTTCTTTTGTTTATGTAGGTTCACCGATTATTCGAAAACGCCTAGACCGATTTAAAAAAATATTTTGAAAGGGTGGTCTTCCCAGGTGGTCTCATTTAAATTATATCAAAATCGGTTGAGCTTGCAAAATCAACATAAATCTAAAAATTGTATACATAGATGATATTTTCGTTTCCTCATTGGAGCAGTGCGTTTATTTGGCCTACCCATATTATATATATACAAAATACATCTACTTTCCACTAAAACTGTATTATAGGCTCAAATTTAATTCAATGAAGTTTTCTTTTTAAATTTTAAAACGTAATTATTACTATACATTTTGATAAACACGGGTTTTATCAACATATTATTTTGTCGATGTCGAACGATTGACTCAATAATACGTGAGTAAAACCCGTGTTTGTCAAAATATTTATTAAGGTGCATTTACACATTTTCTTGAGCAAAAACCCCCACAGAATTTACTTCATAAATAACGGCTTGTATAATACATAACAAGTAAGTGCTGGCAATTCTGTTGTTTCGCCGGACTAGCTAACATTTTTTAAAATATGGACAACCTTATTTTACTACCAATAAAGTTCAAATTAGAGTACCCATTTTAAATCACAGTTCTAAAATAAGTTAAAATTATTATTTGTTTTATTGCTATAATGTTTATTTCAATTAATTCCTTTATTGAAAATAATTAATAGAGGTGTTGATAAAAACTACGGAAAATAGCCGTAGTTTTAATCAACACCTCCTTACATGATGATTAAATTGAGCTAAAACACGTCAGTTATACGTTAATTTAGTGTCACTAAAAAAATTCTAATTCAGACTTTAATACAAACAAAAAAAGATCGTTTTTGTTTTAGAAAATTTTAGTTACTCTAGCGAAACAACTGAATTGAGGCCATTGTCTGATGGTGTATTATTTGGCAGAAACTGGTGGTGCCTTCACGAGCGTAGCCGAGACGACGGGGTGGAACTCGGAGGAGCCAAGGAAATCTCCAACTACGTGTTCACCATGGAAGAACAGTGTCGGACTGAGTTTGGTGAAGGGTAAGTTCAGCTTCGTGTGGCTATGCTGACTGTAGATTATCGTGCTTAGCGTAACTCTCATCATCATTGGTCTTTGTTTATCTACTGAAGATGATTTAGGTGGCGTCAGTGAAGTTACAGAGCAAATAATTGTAATTGAAAACATTCGTTCATGGATCCACTCGAGTAAGCTCAGGTGGGTAAAGTTTCCTCTCCACTGACGCCACTCTGCCTGGGATTCTGTTTGATATCGCAGGCCTTCCCAGGTACTCACTCTAACCTCTCGACCTTGCCGACAGGACCCGAGTCAGTACATACGGTGTATGTCGGTATAAGCGTAACTATGCATAATAATTATCCTTACTGATATTATAAACGCGATTGTTTTTATATTTATGTTTGTTACTCTTTCACGCAAAAACTACTGAATGGATTTTAATGAAACTTTACAATAATATAGCTTATACATCAGAATAACACATAGGCTATAATTTATAAGATATTGTGTGAAATAAATAAATAAATAATCCCGGACATGTCACACAGCATCATTTGGCCCCAACGTAAGCAGAGCTTGTGTTATGGATACCGCCTGACTGATATACTACTTATACATATATATTTTTTATAAATACATACATACAACACCCAGATCCGAGACAAATACTTGCAGATAATACAAACATTTGTCCCGCGGCGGGAATCGAACCCGCAACCTTCTGCGTCTCAGCTGGACCTTAGCCCACTGAGCAAAAGAGGTCGCCAAAAAAATTACCAAAATATAAAGATAAGTGTCAAGTAAAAATTCTGCCGTCTGCGAGCTATTCTAGCGTGCGCTGCAAAAACCGTTAGAACACAAAGTACTAATCCTGTGCAGACGAAATCGCGGGCACAGGGTAGTAAACATATAATTAAAAAACCGTACCTTTCCGTATTTCTAACATAATGGTCATGTGGTAGCACAATAACAAGTTCTGTTTACTTTAGTGCTAGATGATGTTGTGTGAACTGTTTGGCGTTATTTATTTTAATTATTTGAGTCAACCGACTGCGAATTAAGGACCTTTGGGTGAAGGCCTTCTGCAGGATCTTCCATTGTTCCTGCTTTTTCCCAGATTCATTCAGACCTTCCATGAGGCTTGAATGATGTCACCAGCCCACTGTCTGGTTGGCCAGCCAACATTTAGTTTCCTGGTGAATCCATTCATCTTCCATATTCACCTCTTCACTCCTCATAATCCTCCTATTCAATCAATTTTATTGATTGTGAACTAAAAAATCTTGCTTTTAATTTTTGTCACGGATATGGTCGATATCCAACTTTAACGCTATTTATATAGAACTGATTGCAGGTTGTAAATTTCATCAGCGTGATTCTTAAGGTAAAATACAATTACGCGCAATTTTCACTTCGCCAGAGTGCTAAGAGTGCCTCAGAACAACTGCATTATTAATACGATTATATATTGAACTTTTAAAAGTGCTCACAAATTTTTGTTCAATCACATTTGTTTCATACACAAAGAAAGTATTACCTATCGAGTAACTAATATTGTTATACCACGAAGAGTATGTAGTTATCTAAAACAAAGTAACTTTCACATTCAATATAAAAAAAAAAAATCCGAAAGCATAATTTCGATTATTTCCTTCTAATATCACCATGCCAAGTTATCAATACCTGTCTGCCAAACCCCATTTTGTGAGGAACATCTGACGGTGACACATTGAACACAAAATATACGACGAATTTACGTCACTCAGCTCCATTTCCACTACTATCCTTAATTGAATTTAAGCTAAGCACCAATTTCAATATAAGTGAGTTGTAATAGAATAAGCATTCACAAAATTTTGAGAGCGGATTAATCCGCAGCGAATTTCTTCGCGCATTTGTGTGGAACATAGAAAAAGACGTATGCAATAGCGGATATTTCTGCTAGCAAATATGCAAATAGCTCAGCGTATGTTCCGCATTTAAACAAAACTTAAACTAAGCATAAATTATATGACAGGTCTGAATAAAAACCAGTCTAAACGTATAAAGCATTGTTTTTCCTCATTGTTCTAGATCCATTCATAACCAAACATTGTTTGCGAGTGTTTAAACTCCGTTCCAGTAAAACGCACCCTAGGACACGATAAATGAGAAAAATACCTACAAATTTATTTGGGGATTTTCATTTAGCGAGAGAGCTCGAGGACTAGCCGTAATGTAGACAATAAAGTAGTGGAGTGGTGCTAGACCAATGACTCAAGTAGAGTGGAAATGCCCGCCACGTTATACGAGTAGAGATTTGGTTTCGTAAAAAGCTGTCACCGTCCTATGGCGCAGTACACTATCAAAAAATGACCTTAATTTTTTTTCCTACTATACAATTACTTAAATTATACGTTAGCAAAAAGTCTATGCTGATGAGTTTCAGCGTATTTTCTAATAACTATGTCGACGACGTCTATAGACCTGTAGATATCCACTTTTCAGAGACAATAGTTGTTCGAGGCTCTGTGTCTTAGTGCTTTATTTAATAATGTTTTTATGATTAGTATGTTACTTTTTTGGTACAGCCTTACAGCTGATTACTTTAAGTCCATATTGGTACCGGCACTGGACCAGTAGTCCATACTGGTATTCTTAATATAAAGAAATCAAGAATCTATCTCCACTCGCTACGACCAATGTTAGGTACATTGGTCGTAGCGAGTGGAGATAGTGCGAGTGTAGGCGAGTGTAGGTTCAAAAAGGGATAATGTACCTTTTTGCATTATCACTTTAATTACTCGTATTTATTAAGACGGGTAGCCCCGTCCTCAAATGTCAAAGTTCAAATTAGATGCGGTCCCGCATTATGATGAATGCCTCTTTTCAGAACGTCTGAAAACCAAATATTCAGACATATTCAGAGCTCAGGCTCGTGTTTTTCAGGGACCTTTAAATTCTTGGTCACCTGTGGAGAGTATTTTGTATAAGTGCGCATTTTTGTAGGTAAAATTCGTAGACAAAGTCGTTGAGAAAGCACTTGTAGTTGCCTCTAACGTACTTATTGTAATCCCATGATCAAATAATCAAGTGAGCTAGGATCAAATAATCAAGTGAGCTTAGAATATGAGTTCTTAGTATAATCGTAGCGTCATTTAGAATAATTCATATCTATGAATTAACTGTCCGGACTAGATACGAGTAGGTTTCTTACAAATCTTACCATAAATAAACTGATTCACGTTGTTGAATATAACATTGCAGATATTGCAGACGCCTATATTACCATGCCTATATTTTTATAGGTATATCAACTGAGGCCTTGTCTCAAAACAATCAAGTGTTTTTTTCAGAAGATTATAGGTACTTCAATAAAAAATATTTACTCCTTAGATATCTAAGGAAGATAGTCGTAAACACGGCCAAATATCCCCCGTTTTTGAATCCATATAGTGTAAGACACGCGAGAAATTTACCCATTTAACGTCTCCGCTTGTCGTACTTAGCTGCTTTTTATATGAGCATTAGGAGCTATGTAAAAACTTTACAAGGAGTGGTGATTATAGTTTATAATCTCCCTATATTTAGCATCAAATGAATCATAATAACTGTATCTACTATTGAGGCACATGCGGAATATGATGGCCACATTGACATTGACATTCATTGTCCAACAAGATCATGGTCAAATCATCGTGAACATGTGCAAATTGAGACCTACTGACAAATTGCAGAAGCTACTTTAAATTGTTTAATCGCGAACATCTGTTCAGTGCAAGTGTTAGTTCCAGCTTTATGTGTTTTTTTCACATGAAAGTGAAACAGACGCACGAGTTGCGTAGTTTAACACGTTTGCTAAAGTCACTTTACAGATAGAGATTGTATCTCTAGAAACTATCTGCATCTGACGTGACGTGAAAAAAACATCATCAAAAATGTAGTTTTTATTAAAATCTAGCCGAACGTAATCCTCGGTAGCGCCAGTCGAAAGCTCACAGCATTTTGAGGTTTTTCCAATAATCTGTTTACAAGCAGCCATGCACGGAATGTAGCCGAATCGATACGACATAGCATAGGCAAATTGTATTATGAGCCATCGGGAATCCTGACGTCATTCTGCAATTTGTATCGTCTAGTAAATTCAGGCTAGCAGCTCGGTGCAAAATAAATATTGCCTAGTAGACTGTAAAATCATTTCGTTCAGCGGTATCTTGAAACCAGGCGACTTACGTGTATGTTCAGCAAAATGATAAAATACCTTTGGGAGAGATGACGTCAACTATTCATTAGTTTTTGTTTCCAACGTTGCAGCCTCAGTTGTCTAGTAGCCTGGACTTTTTTCTTAAAGGAGAACCATTTCCAAAGCAAAATGATGACACACCTTGGAGTTATTGCAATCCACATCCTGCCAGATCTATCATAAGTGCCCACTTGATTACGAATAATCAAACATGATCGGGAGTTATGGGAATCTAAATGATTTACAGTGACGTGTGTTAAATAATCAGTGAAAGAACTTTAAACTTCCTAATGCACATTGTGCATTGTGTTTTCCGCAAAATGGTTATCACATGTTTATATGAATAAGAGTAGTGGAACTCTTGTTGTTTTGTTTACATACTGTTATTTTGTTACGATCTTTGACTTTCACCGCAATCATTGTCTGGATGTATGTAGTATTCCTTGATTTCTATCTACCTACATAGATCCCGAATGTTAAATACTCTCTTTAAGTCTATGTTAGTACACAATTCATTGCCAATTAATTAGCATGTATCCTACTATGCCTATCCTCGGTACCTATCCTCTGTAATTATGTAAGGTACCTATCCTCGGTACCTTACATAATTAATTGCACGTGAAAATCTACTTCTTCTTCTTCTTCTTAGTTAATAGCATGTGTCATAATAATGACAATTTTGACTTTGTCAAGTGATTATTTTGCTATAGTAGTCACAAAATCGTGGTCGATCGTGATTTGTCTATTCTAAACGTCATCACGGAATGGCCGTTAAAATCTTTTTAGGAAAATTAGGAAATCATCTTTTTCTTTTGTAGTGTTGCAAATATGTCTAACAAAAAATAATAACAATAACAATTTTTGACCTAGTATTATCAGTCTAAATATATGTATTATGTAGATGCGAGTTTTTTGGTACGTGAAGCACAGAAGTCTAAAATAGATAAGGCTTGAATTATTGGCTCAGTGAATCTGCACCCGGCACCCTGCAATGAAGCAACAATCGCATCAATCATCGAATTATAAACATCTGTTATTTCAGTATCCATCTGATACCTAAGAACTTAGTACCTAGGTATATATTATCACTAAAATTATTCACTCCTATCTTTTTAGAATATATAATGTGGAGTTCTCCTTTTGAGCGAGTTCAAAACGCCCGCGGGTGGACACATCGTAGCATGAAACTCTTTGAATACTTTGAACACACTGAGAATATTCGTGTAATTTTAACAGAATGGTAGGTTCCTAGCTAATTGAAGCTCGCGTAAAACTAGGCAAAGAGCCTTTTATCAATTTAGTTTCACGGTATTATTTATCTTTCATTGTAGACATATTTTTTTGAGATTCGATCAAACTTTGCAGTAGCATTTATTTTATGATGCCTTCGCTCTTTTCGTAGTGACACCAGTTAAATGTTTGCCAATTAAGTAATTCTTCTCGATGTTTGCTGATTTTGTTTGAAATAAAAACTGAAAAGGAAACTGATTTCATTGAATTGGATTTGAGCCCATAAAAATACAGCCAAATTTTCAAGTCGACTAAAAATGTTTTCATTTTACGCTTTTTCGAATCATTTTCTAAATTCGTAAACACCACTGGAAGGTCACAGGAAGGCTTAATACGAAATTTGGTTTACTTGAATGAAATATTTTTTTCACCTATTTTGATTTATACAACGAAAAGACTCAAATTTCTATGGGACCAATTGGAAAGTAAATCCACTCACATAAAATATATTTTTTTAATTGGTCCATAAATGCCGGAGCTATAAGGTAACAAACATAAAAAAATACCGCCTAATTGAGAATCACCTTTTTTGGAGTCGGATAAAAAACAGTTTGTACCAGTATCACGATAAAGTTTACGAGTACCATGAACCAATTTACGCGAAGCAATTTATCGAACTGAATGTTATTATTTCATCGCAAATCGATTTCTTTCCAATCACTTTGGCTGGGGTATTGTTGTTGTTTTAACTTTTTACGAACGAACTCTTAGAATTAATAGAACTATACATTATAATCTTGCCGTTTGATAAATTTAGGTACTCTGGAAACTTATGCACGTATTTTCATAAAATCACATGGTTATATGAATCTGAGCAGTTCAACTCTTGTTGTTTTGTTTAAATAATGTTATTTTGTTACGATTTTTAACTTAACCGCAATTATTGTCTGGATGTTAGTAGTAAATTCTTTGATTTCTATCTACATAGATCCCGAATGTAAAATAATATCTTCAAGTTTAAGTTATACACAATTTATAGCCAATTAGTCAGCAAGTAGGTACCCGTCTAACTATGCCTGTCCTCGAAACCTTACATAATGAATTAGACTTGAAAATCTACATCTTCTTCTTGTTCATTAATAGCATGTGTCATAATAATTTTAATTTTGACAGTGTCAAGTAATTATTTTGTTCTAGTATAGACACAATGTCGTGATCGATCGATCTATTCTAAGCGTTATCGCGGAATAGCCGTCTAAAACTTACTCGGGATTCCTCAATCACATTGGAACATAATACACATATAATTCATTTGTACTATGAAGTCGCAATTTTTGACATAAATATTATAATTATACAAAATTTCTTCCCATATATTTTCATCCTTAGTGCATTTGTATTAAAACTTTTTCTTCAAACTTAAATAGAACCAAATAGGGAATACACAAAAAAATAGTTTTAACCGGTTCATAAGTCACAGAGTTCTAAGGTGACAAACATAAAACAAACAACCGAATTTAGAACCTCCTCCTTTTGTTAAATCGGATAAAAAACGGTTCCTGCCGTTCGGCAAGATAAAATGTATATTTTTTGTCGCGATTACCTGCCACGGTAAAATGTTATTTTTATTTGTCTAACCCAGATTACTTGAACTTTAACTTGAATATTGCTCTGAATATCAATTCGTATATTGATAAGGGAGAGGTAAAACATGAATCATTTTATACGCTAACCATTTTTGTCACTCCGAAAACTTTAAGTCGTTTGAAGTGTATTCAAGGCACACAAATTAATATTCAAATGAGTTGAATAAGAAATTGATTACCAACTAAACAGGGTCACAAAGTCACAATAAACAGTATTGGCAATTAGTCTTTAAATATCAATATCTACGATTGTCTTGGATTCAAACAGTTCTTAATTAAATCTTAGAAATAGTGGGCTACTTATTGATAAACGGGATTTGAATGAGCAAATATTTGCTGAAAAGCTCATTCAAAAGCAAAGGAAAAGCGCCAACCATCTAGCTCTTGATAGTAAATTATTCTGTATCTCCGTCAAAGGAGGTAAATGAAACATTTTCCATTTCCCTTATTTTACCCATTACCTAACCATTTTGGCATTATTTTAAAATATAGATTACCTTGAACTTGGAGTTCTTAATAAAATAATAAATATTGGTGGACAATGCACACAAAACCATCTAGCCCCAAACTAAGCATAGCTTGTATTATTGTGCCCAGGTTTTTTTGTTGTCATCTATAAACCTACGTTTGACCACGATCTCGCCTGATGTTAAGCGACGATGTGGCCGACGATGGGCCACGCAGGTCTAGAAGATACCTATTCACTCGAGACTTGAAGAGACCTAGATTGTAGTTTTCAGGAAATACAGACGTACCTATTTAATACTGATACTTTATAAATGTGTGTCTGGGACACAAACATCTATGTTCATCTCATATATGTTAATCCTGGGAGGAAATCGAACTCCTTACCTACAGCGCTAAAAGCAGCCTTTATTATGGTATCAGTTTCCGACCTTCTGTCGTAGTCGGGTTTTTCTTTTCGTAATTTCAGTGAAATTAAGAAAAACTTTCAAGTATTATCTTAGCGAATATCTCAGAAATGATCTTATAATTTTTTTATCCGTATAATTTCGTCCGTAGGTATTCCGTGTGTAAGACTGTGAAGGTGCGGTCAGCGTGCTCTCGGCTGTGGTGTGCACACCGTTCCATGCCGCACGTGTGTCGGTCGAAACGCGCGTCGCCGCTCGAAGGCACGCCATGTGGACATAACAAGGTCAGTCAAAGCGTGAAATGCGTCAACTACTTGAGTAAATAAACAAGGCGTAGTATTAGCCAATTGAGCAAATACGAACCGGAAGATGTGAAGCGAGACAGATTACAATGAATTAATGGGTGTTTATTTACAATGTCGGATGTCTAGAACAATCTTGCTTACACTATATAATCGTATTGGAGTTTCATATGATAACCGATTGTCGAACTGCCACACCCAGGCATCACGGGGTATATTATATTTCGGTGTGGTTAAGCTATGTACCTACAGAAATTGCATAGGTTTCAATAATATTGCGTGTTACCCGGAGCTATTTTTGTAGCTTCGATGGTTAAAATATTTTTGAACCCAAAAAAACTAAAACGGCTTTCAGCTAGCAGTACTCGTATATATATATATACATAGATAGATACTGTAGATATACATAGATATATATCTACAGCAGTGGTTTCCAATAATGACTGGACCTCGACTGACCTAACATAATATTCTAAATCTGGGACTAACCTCTTTATTAAGGAAAATGTGTCATAACTATATGAATGAAGGACTGTTAGGAGTGATATTTTTTATGCATTCGTTTTCTTTTTTTTATCATTATAGCCTTGACAACTCAATTTTTTTTCCGATTAAATTACTTTTAATGAGTTTGATACGTCCAGTATATTTTGGTATTTAGTTTTAATATCAATCATAGTCAAAAACCCGCCTCACATAGGTATTAAAATTGAATCCTTTCAGTATCTAATACCTATGTGAGGAGGCTTGCGATTGAAACTATTTTTCAGCCCACTCTATATTTACTCGCGACCCACCAGTGAGTCGTGATAATACTTTGGGAACCACTGCTACAGGGTTTGTAGCCGGAGTTCCAAAAGCGGATTACCTTCTGCCTACAGAATAGAAGTCAGGATTAGGCTAGCTCTAGCTATTCTTAGTTCTGCCTACGAAGGGAGGAGGCTATGTAAAGTTAGGCTGACATACCAGCTCTTAAGGCGAGCAACGGCTCTGTATGCGATGTATTTGCATTTTCTTTATCTGTGGGGCGATTATGGAACTTTGATACTATCAAAACATTGATACTACTAATAGCTTTCACTTACTATTGATGAATTGGTATCACGGATCCCTGCAATTTCTATCGGCTTCATCGCTAGTTACAATGTGAAGTTGGTGTCAAACTATAACTCGACCAATTTACAAAGCACGATTGTGGTAGGAACCGCGTTTAGCGTACTAAGCATTTAAATACATCGTATATGATTGATTGAAATAATGCCGATTGCTAATCGAAATTGATAGAAATTGATGCCGATTGCTAATCGAAACTGATATACATTGATTGTATCAAGAGTTCCATATTCGCCCTACAGAGCTGTTTCCGTATCGAATATCAATTCTATCGATAATAATATTCATATAGCGCGCATATACTAATGAGAGGCCTAGAAGAAAACAGGCCGTTCTTAAAAGTTTAATAGTTGACGTGCTCCCCGAAGCAATGACACACTCTTTTGTACTTGTAAATGTTACTAGCGGTCACTGTTCAAATGATAGCTGAGCTTATAGTATTGTTTAAGTTAGCTGATGGTAATAAATATTCAGAGATCTTCACTGTTAGTTATGTCGCTCCTTAGTTTAGATTTACCTTTGTCAAATCTGTACTAAGGAGCGACTTTACTATCCATCAAGGACTCTGAGGCTATTTATACGCTGCTAAAATATGCTGTCTGACGTACTGACTGACTAACAATGCAATACTGCTTTTAAACAATGTTGGACGGCCTAAGTTGTATCAGTAGAACTTCATAACGGGGGATGGTGTCAATTTGAATTTAACTCAACAAAGTTTCGGCATACCTATTGTAGAAACAATGCATGCCATGACACAGATTAATACGTTATTACGTAAGCCTCTTCAACAATGCTAGCATACTACGATATTAATTTCAACGCCTGTCCGCTGCTATGCATTTAAGCCAGGGTCCCTTTTAATAACGGTCAAAAGTTCTATAACAGCAAAATTGCTAATAAAATGAATGAGGCGCAGCTGATCTCAATAGGATTTCTTTTTTGACGTCATGGCAGTGTAAGTTCTTATATGTAATTTACATAAATGTTTTATGAAAATATTTTTATCCCATATAGACTTAGGAACACCCAAAAACATTGCTTTCAATAATTTACGTACATACTTTACCATACGTATGTCTGTCATATTATGTCGATAGACGAGTAATATGGGCACTCTCTTGTTGCATCTAATAATTGTAAACTCTACACGACTCCATGCATATTGATGAGCTATGCATTCAAGTTGCAAATCGAGCTATAGTTACCTAGGTCTCACCACAAACGTATCGTTTGACACACGACTTTATCAGCATGTTACATAATCGATCATTGCGCTGTATAAAAGAGATGTTTAGACCGCGACGGAGCAAAGTCAGTATATACATATTTACTGTCTGGTAGTTTTGATAATAATTAATAAGTGCGTGAGAATTCTTGAAGCTATGATTATTGCAATCAAAAGCAGCCGCTATACTTCCGTATCTCGATCGTGTCGCTGCAGTGTAAATGATCATTGTATATTCACGTTGGTCGCCGCATGCCTTACTAGGGATTCCAGCAATGTATTCGAGCCGGCACACGTGTGTGCGCATAAATTCGATAAAATGCTTTGTGAATACGTTTTTCGACATGCAAATGACGGTTGGAGGCTTCAAGGCTCGACAGATAAATACGGCCGAGCCCGTAATAAAATCACACAAAAGGGCCTCGCTCGAAGGAACCCGGTAATCGGTGCCAATTCCAATTCAATTACAATTTGTAACCAATTTCAAGCTAAATGCATTCCGATGAATGTCGATCATGGATTTTCCACACAAATGTAGGTAGGTACCAAGTATTCGCGGGAGTAGGGTTCAGCCGGAAGTCTGCGAGATGTTTGAATCTAATTGGCTTTCAACTTTCTGTTGCAGACAATACGAGTGTTTCTTGGAAATGACCCAATTCCAAACGTGTAATTAGAACGAGGTGAACCGTAATATTTTGCTCTTTGTATAAATGCCGCAAAATGGATCTAATTAGTTACGGCATGCCAATATTGTTCCTTGAGCGGCTTCAGAACGTGCCGATAAATAGTTTTCAAAGAGTTTCATCCAAGTATTCAAAATTTGATACTTTGTTTATGTAAGGAAAATCAATAGTGTTAGATACATTATAATTAAATAAATTAGTACATTATAACTTATTCTAAGTAATTAAGCAATTCCACTGAAGTTAAAAGGCTTTATTAGTAGGTGTACTACATTTATGGTAGCTACCTCCTGATATTGGTTTTAGAAAAATGGGTTAATATTACATAAACAAAACCTATAATATACTTGTTTATACCAACGTATTGTAAAGTAACTCCTTTACGTATATATTATTCATTTTCATTCTTAAAAGAGCCCTAAGTTAATATTTTGATACATAAAAACATAAGGTTCGTGAGTAAACAACGTGAGCCCATGTTGCTTTGGGCTGCCTCTGCCATTATTCATGTTATTAACCTCGACAGAGCGAAAGAATTCAGAAGACTTCTCAATTTTATAAAAATATCCTTCATTAATAAATATAAAATATATAAGTAATTCCGACATTTCACACAGCATCATCTGGCCCCAAAGTAAGCAAAGGTTGTGTTATGGGTACCACATGACTGATATATTACTTATATACTTACTTTTTTTTTACATACATGGAAACACCCAGACCCCGAGACAAATAATTTGCAGATCATATAAACATTTGTCCCGTGGTGGGAATCGAACCCGCAACCTTCTGTATCTCAGCTGGTACATTGTTTCAGTGGTGCGTGAAGCGTGTTTGCGAGCCCATGCTCGGGTACAACGTCAGCAGGAAAATGGTAGATACAGAGGAGGATGAGAAGGCGCACTGGAGCGAGTGGAACCGCTGGAGTGATTGTAGTGCGGAGTGCGGCTACGGTCTACGTTCGCGAGTTCGCAAGTGTCGTTACAAAGGGTAAGTTAACAATGTTTTGACACGTTTGTCGTATTAATGGTTCTTTCTTCCTTCCGATGGTGAAAGAAGTAGGTTGATGATGATGAATATAGAACCAAAATCAAAACATTATTAATTATAATATTAAACATTATTATAAAAAAAAGGAGAAGTTCAAGAAGAATCCGGCAAGAAAATCGTCGGGTCTTAACACTTTTTTGTATGATCCTTCCCAATTTTGTTAAGGATGCTGAGTCGAGTTGGAGCAGATTCATCTCAAGCTTTTTGTTATAATCTGTTATTTTTTAATCTATCTGTATAGTTTCTGTTTTATTGCGTCTTTAAATTTGCGAATCGACAAATCTAACACGTCGCTTGGGACCTTGTTATAGTAGCCCTGTATAAGATTTATTAAATTGTCGCTTAAATATTTATCCTAACTTTGGTTTTATCCAAATTTACGTCGGTTGATCCATAATTTTCTCTGAGATTTTGGTTCGAAATCAGCTCTGCATCTGTCCATCGGTCGGTCACAGGAATTATTTTGCAGAATAATATCTGAGAGGGCTTGTGAGGGTGCAGGATCTCAAGTGGCGGTGTGCTGGGCAGGCCACGCGTGCGCTGTGAACAGGGACATCCGAGCAGATCTGTGTTTCCGGCAACAGACCAGTTTCATACCGCATATGCATCCCGATGGTAAATAAATACTATACAATACACAGGTTACATAACCAAGTTCTTTGGCTGCCAGACAAAAAGCAACATGTCATAATTGTAATGTATGTGACATGACATGTGTATTTATTTCATTTCATTTCATTTGCTGTATTTTTTTGTTTTGTTCTATTGCTGTTTTATTTTTTCTTGATAATTTTTTTGTTATTATTAGTATGACATAGGTATCAATGTTTATCATGCAATATTTCTTTCTTCCTTATTGAAGTGAAAACTTCTTTTAGCGCAGTACGCATATTTTTAGATGAGGATAAAACCTCTGGATTCGCGACACCGTTACCGTCGCAGGCGAGACGCAGCCGGCTGCCGCGCTCGCCCCATTTTATTATAAACCTTAATTCACATGTTTACAGTCTACTTTTGTATGGGGAAGTTTACTGAGTCAGGTTCTTTGATATATTATCTACATTCTGAACAAAAAATATTGCATCATCTGTGTTCGTTCAGTATTTGATTGGCAGTCGCCATAATTACTGATTTTGAAGTGATATATTACTAAACTCTAACGCGCCAAAATAAGTTTTCACTTCTGTCGGCACTCCCGGAGTGCAACCCGATTTTTTTATTATTTTAGAATATTATTATATTTCTATTATTATTGTAACCTATAAAATAATTGCAATTACACTCATAAAGGGTAGATTACATTGAATCTATATAAGTTGTTACATCTTTTTAAACATGTAATGATGCAATAAATATACTTTGACTTTGACTTTGTATATCAATATATTTCAGAGTCCAAACATTGCGAGATTTGGTGCATGGACTATAGAGGTGGAGAAGCGTCTAACTTCGGATCCCTCCCTGAAGGCACCCCCTGTAGCTACGAGAGGCCTTACGATGTTTGCTTCCAGGTAATTCCTAAAAGGATTTTATTATATTGCTTTTCTTTTAAATATTGCAAAGCTGAGTAATTACTCAGCTTTGCAATATTTAAATGCAATGGTTAATGGTTATAATAATTATTATAATCATTAACTGAATATACGAGGACGTTGGTAGGTAAGATTTCTATTAATCATGGTTTTTGATCTGAGTTTTTCTGTAAAATCATATAAACAGATTGATTTTCTTACACTTCATGTGTTTGATGTATTTTGCCGTCGCAATGCAGGTTATTATAACTTACAGTTTTCGTCAATAAATTTCTTTATTTATTTAAATTTTCGATGCATTGTAAAAGTTGCCAGTTTAAGCTTACCTTTACCTACTTCATACGAGCCGCAATACTTTTCTCATAATAAAGCCTTTATTAGTATTCCCCCGGCTCGCTTCCTTTGAAATGTCGCACTTCAATATCTTTTATCTCGAATGCGACTTGATTTATGCGAGGCTTTTCAAACTTTTATTAAAAGCACGTATGTTAGATCATTACCATGTGTTTGTAGTTTCAGTTTATATTGTGTCATTCTCGTATCTATTCTATTGCATAATTATTCGCAGATTATACTTTTATTTGAAGATATTTGTGATGCAACGGATATGGGTTGGATCCCTGCTGCAAGACAAAATGTTTGTATGATATGCAAATTTTTATTTCGAGCTGTGAGTTTCGTAGTTTTTGATATCCAACCGGAGTGTGAAGAACTAATCTAACGTTGTATGATTTAGTGCAATGTTATATGTTCCAGTAGTTATCGTTCCGATATGATTGTTTATTGACTGTTATGTTTATTGGCTGTCGTTTGAGTCAGGAAGATAACTTTGAACTTTCTTTACTGATATTTTTTTTATGTATCAGGGCACGTGTGTAAAGGGGCAATGCAACTCAACAGACCCGTCTTGCAATTGGTGCCCGGATGGTTACTGCAGCAACAACACTCATATTTACAGCAGGCAACTGCTAGGAAAAGGTACCTGATATAAACATAGTTTTTGAAAACTCTCTCCGGAAACACTCGGTAAAATTCCAGAATTTTCGAAGTGCTTTTAGACTAACCCGTGGGAAAGGATATGAAACTTGTTACTTATGTGGATATTAAAAATTAAGTTCCGAGTGTGTGTAGGTACAGCTGCTTGAGCTCATAACGCGCACATAAATTACTGAGCCGCGAAAATTAAAACTCGCAAACATCTTTTTTACTCCTATGTTGTGTGTAATCATAAAATGCAACATCAACGTCATAGTTACATAATGAAATGAAATGATTTGAGATTTGTTAAACTCTTATAATTTTAACGAAGTTAGTGGAAGAGTTTGTTTAAATGTCCCAAACAAGACACATTATATGCATGAATGTTATAAATAAATAGTAATAAATATTAGTGGACAATGTACACAATTCTATTTAGCCCATAATAAAAGGATATATTGTATTATGGTGAGCAGATGACTGATAGAACATACTTACTTATAAATTTTAAAATACATACTTATGATAATAAATAACACCTAGGCACAGAACTAACACCTTTATTCATCTCACAAATGTTAGTCCCGGCAGGGAATCGATCCTCTATACAGCGCAGAAGGAAGAGCTGACAGACCAATCATTATTGTACCTATATTTGTGTTATTGGCAGTTGTGTTAGTGGTGCATATGCCATATTTTATTTTTATTTTTTTTATTTCTATTGTCAAAAAACAAAATAAAATAAGGCATAAACCTTTCGTTACTGGATTGATAAATAGGTAAAGGCATTTATTTGTAGCTACAAACACGCACACACATAAAATCAACTAATTAAATAGAGGGAATTGAAGTTGGCGGAAGTATACAAAAGCAACACAATTAATACTTAAATTATAAATATATGTATGTGTGTGTTGCAGCCAGACAAAAAGGTAGCTCAGCGCGTAATTTTGCTCAAAGAGCAAACACAGATTTTTAGTTACAATCCTTTGAAATGAATTGTACGAGGTGAAATACCTGCAGCATAACAAATATAGTGTGTGTGTGCGTGTGAACCAAACAAATTAATAATAGTAATATTAAATAAATAACGCCGTGCATTTCACACAGCATCATCAGGCCCTAAAGTAAGCAGAACTTGTGTTATGGGTATCACATGACTGATACTATACAATATTATACATATTACATATTAAACAAAGCAACATTAATGTTAATAATGGTTGTTCCCAGACTGGAGTCGCATGACGATGATCCCCCATGAGGCGCACCAGCTGTCCGTCCACATCGCCTCGCCCGTCCCTCTCCACATCGCCCTGCGCGAACGCAAACGAGACAAGCCAGTACTGGAACTCAGATACCACTCCAAACCAACGCCGCACAACAAACAAAACGACTACCTCAAATACGATCCCAACGTCCCACAAAACCTACAAATCATAGACGTGGACAGCCACGTTATTGATATAAGGGAGGACAGGGAGGGGCAGGTTGTCGCCTCCGGCACTCTGCTCCGCTGGAAGCAAACCGACGCAGATGTTTTCATATCATCAACCGCTCGCTTGCAGACCGACTTAATGATAATGGTGAGTCTCTTTGAAACTTTCTCGTCTGATTGTTGCTCCAAGTCTTTATCTTTGCACGTCTCATTACCATAAACCAGCTCGAATTTGTATTTCTAAGCTTCTGAGGTTTTAATTTATTTTTTACGAGCGACCGCAATCGCGCGGATTATCCGGGGTGCGAGTAGTTTTACGGCGCGGCCGAGCCTTTTTACTCAGACGGGGCTTATAAATTACGTGTGCGCGAATAAAACGCGTGTCGTTTACCGGGTGGCTGTCTACTCGGATTGTTCTCGAGCTGAAAGGCTGATTTACCGGAGTTTACGATACTTGGTATTGTGCGAAGTCTGTGAACAAGTAATAACAAAAGAGTAACGAGTGCCTGAACTATGAGCAGTGTAACGAAGCGAAACATTTGATGATGAGGGTCGGCCGCGCCCCTTGGGCGGCTTAATTATTCAGGCGCTTTCAACTCCGCCGCTGAAGCTAATTGGTAGACACGCTTCTTTATATCCCATTGCCCTTCATCGTGTTACACTCAAGGAGGAATTTTCGGGAAATTCACTTGATAGGTTGCTTCAACTGATGCTCATACTCTCACAGTATATTATACGTACCTACAACATTTATTTTTAAAACAATTATGGAAAAGTACAGAATTATATACAGTAATGAGAAATACATGGGAAATAGTTGAGCTATCATAGGACCGTTTGTGATGTAATGAAATTACTTAGTTTACTCCAATGAATATATCCCGGATAGATTATGTGGTATATGCAAAATAAAGTAAAGTAGAAGCCAACGTTTTGACCATCCATCATTAGGAATAGAAGCCATTTTCTTTACTAACCACGATATAGTAGTTTTTACTCAATATGTACACAAACAGAGCGAGACATTTTTATCTATTTGATTGAATACAGGACATAAGATATACTTAGAAATATCAAAGGATTTTCGCATACCTGGGATACACTACTAATGTAGAAGCACTCTATAAATTTTATATGAAACTAAACGGGTAAGATGGAGTGGGCTCAGCTGGTACCAATCCTCCGTAGCTAGGTAATCCTCCTAGTCTCTGATAAAACGTTGCCGTTTCCACCTTGTGTAAGAATATTTTACATTTACTTGGGTAGAATGCAGATTCTGAAAATTTACGGATAAAGATTATGGTTTTCAGTTAAGGCTAGGTTAATTTATAAGGACCACAGGAAAGTCACGACTAATTTGATTGTCAGTTTTTACTATTACCTACTTATAACTTCAATTGACAACATTATCTTTTCTAGGCTATTCCTGAAAGCCCGCCGCCAATGGATGAGCTAATCACAGTCCAGGTAGCCGTCAACTACAGTACACCCGCCTCAACCGAGCGGACCCGACCTTTGGAATACAGGTAAAAATATCTACGCCTTTTATAACTTGCTCCGTCAATATTTTCCAGCATCAACGTAGACGTATTACGACATATATTTTTCTGATGTACGATTGACTCAATCTGCTACAAGTTAAACGCCGCACGCATGTGACACGCACTTTCCAAACGTCATATTTCGCAAGCTTTTCTAAACAAGATTTTATTTACATATCGGAGAACTCCAATACGTTCGGCTTGTTAGAAAACTTTCAGATCAGAATACTTTCGAATATTGAGGAAAAAGGTGATCATAAGGAAGATAGTTATTCAAAATATCATGCCTACTTTTGTGCCCGTATATTTGCAACTTTTGCCACTTCTATTGTAATTGGAACGTGCCACGAATTGGGTGTCCTTAGCATTGTATTTGTTTATATCAAAATATTTGTTATATGTGAGATATATGTAAGTAAAGCTTAAGCGTAAATTAAGAAACATCGTCTTTAAAAATAATTAATTGTTAAAAATTTAAACAAACATTATATTGGTAACTCCTTATTGACTCCCGACACTCAAAATTGGTACTCAAAAAATATATTAATAAATATAGATAGATAGATAAACACTTTATTGTACACAAAGATAACACACAAAATAATGATTAGCAATACAGCTCTACAATGGGTGGTCTTATCGCGAAGCGCGATCTCTTCCAGGCAACCTTTAATAAATATAAATATATACAATATTAATAATACATAAAGAATGAAGTAAGCACAATATAACAGAAATAACAAATAAAATAGCAGAAATACAGTTCAGAACAGTCTTAAGTACATATCTTTGCTATTGACTCCTACAATAGTTCACTAGCATTGAACGGCGTGCTTGATACTTGGCAATCAATGAGGGAACCGTTGCAATATCACAATAGCCTCAACTAGGGCGGAACTTGATTAATCACTGAATTGGTTCTGTCGGCTTGTCTGCCTCAGTAGCTTTGCGAATGTCTTCTAGCGCAAATATTGCTGCTATATTGCATTTATGGAGTACTAGCTGTTTCCCGCGGCTTTGCCTGCGTGGTAGATATAAAATAGCAAGATAATAATTGAACGAATGAATGTTTCGGAAAATTTACAAAGCATAAACGCAGTTTTCGCGGTTTGACCACGATCCCGAGTGAATTTTTTGAAAACCTTTCTTAGCGAGCACCTACGGCCCTTGAGGAAGCTGCATACCAAATTTTTTTAAATCAGTTAGGTGGTTTCTGAGATTTCGTGATGAATGAGTGAGTGGTATTTTACTAATAGATATATATGTATTTCATTGTTGTATCATGCGTGTGTACCTAATCACTTCGTATATCAGAAACGATTCATACTAGCGGATATACTTGCGGTGTGTCGTATTGTCAACGCGGACATTTTGGAATCATAAGACCGAGTGAGGACAGTTTTGGGAAACTGCCTATTGCTGCCTCCCTGAGCATTCAGTCAGCCTGGGATGCTGGGGCTTCTTCAATGAATATGCAGCTTGATCTTATAAAAAATGTATTTATTGTTCTTCAGAGTTTAATATGTGATTAAGATATAAAAGATAAAATTACGATGTTCTCGGTCGCGGCCATTAAGTGAGAGAGTAAAAGGAACGGAAACGGCGTGCGCGCCGTTCGTGTGACAACGGCGCCACTAGCGCCGCCACTAGTCATGGGACTGGTTTTCTAGTGTTGCCAAGACCGATTATCGACCGATACTTTAGTCGATGTCGCGCTGCGACATGGGACATTACCGAAATGTTTAGAAATCTATTCAGTCTATTTATTTATTTATAATAGGATAAGCAACAGCTAAAAATACAACATAAAACGAGAAATAAACAGAGAGCCAATTAAAGGTTTTCACTGATGGAAACATGGTAAGCACCTGCATGAAAAGTGTCACGTGCTCGCTATCCAGATATATTCATAAATTATACAGACAACTCTGTATAATTTATGAATATACTTAATAAAAACAAAAGAATATAAAAAAATCAACAACAAGAATTAAAACATCAAATAGTACCTATATAAAACCTGGGTAAGGTTCTAAAAACATCTGAGTATTGCAACGCCGTGCCTTGCAAACTATTTCAAGCGATATTTATATATCGCTAACTTTAGACTGCTGTGTAAGCTCGGCTTTCATACTTACGATTGGACATATAAAATAGCTTATGTAAAAGAGCTTATAAGATTCTATTCCAACCTAAATTATACCCAATTTGAAACCCAACATAAAGTTTAAAACAACTACTTTACCTTATTGAACGGTCAACATCCTCCATGTAAAGTTTTAACGTAGGTATACTCAAATATTTGAAGAGTTGGGCCAGCCGAACGATACTGTTTGTTGAGAGGTTACTCTACTCTTGTGACTTTGTACTTTGAAACTATAAAGGACATCTAAGTTACAATACGTTTTAAATTCAAAACTTGTCGATAAGTCGTTTCAATAGGTATGACCATTTAGGTCTAATTTTGTATTTAATGTACATTCTAGTACTCATAAAGCCCCCTGCTTTATGGGTACTAGAATTATTACATTTAAAGTAAAAATCTGTATCTACGCGTTATCCATACTAGTACATAAATTCGAAAGTGTATTTCCTGTCTTCCTTTCTGTATGTTACCTTTTCAAGGCTAGCCGTTTAGCCTTGACAAGGTAACAAAGAAAAAGATGTTAATGAAATTTGGTAAGCAGAAAGATTGTCTTCGGGACAGACATAGGTTACATTTTATGTTGGTACCACGGGAATAAGCGGGCAGGAAATTATACCATATATTTGAATAACCAATATTGGTATCCAAATATTACTAGTAAACATCTAACAATATAACTAACACACCCCCGTTAGCCTATTTAAATGAACCCCATCATCTCGGCTCGATATTTGAATCCCGAATCAAATTACGATCCCTTGTCGAAGTTTCTTCGGTTATCACTTTTCAGAATCTGAGCCACCTCAGAACCCGCTTAAAGATTTTCACAGGTTTTATATTATATATCTCTACCCTTACCCAACCCAAAACACGGTCACTAAGGTTATACCTAGTCTGCTATAAATGCCTTTAGACCCAGGATTGTGAAACCTGTTTAATATGCTTAGGAACTTACAAATGTTCTTTTCGTGATCTATCGTTAGAATTGAACCATTATCTAAGATTAAGTGGGTCGTTTAACTAAATGAATCTTCGAACAGAACTAAATTGAAAAATAAAGGGTTTTTCAATTTAGCTCTGTTTGAACTAAATTGAATATCGGATTAAGCATCGTCAGAGCTCGCAATGATTGCTGAGTTCGTTTCCAGGTGGACTCTAGCCCGGGGTCCGTGCTCGGTGTCGTGCGGCGGAGGGGTCCGCGCCGTGCGGGCTCGCTGCACGAGGGACATGAAGTGCCCTCTCACGAGATATGAACCTTGCAACACGCACAGGTGATTTACCGAGATTTTATTAAGAACCTACCCTTATCAAGTTGACAGACAGATTCATGCAAATTAATTAGACTTCATATTTATACTTCATCATCTTAAGAACCTAGTCTCAAGCGAGAGGGTTTATATAGAAGCTACAATTTTCAGCTTTGCATAGTCGGGTATTTCAATGTCTTATTGCGTTTAATTTAGGTTGGGCTTTAAGCGATTATATGTGTTGTAGTTGTGACTTCACTTGGTCCCCCGGTAACTGGGAGAGCTGCAGTGCGACTTGTGGACAGGAAGGCATCCAAGACCGCCAGCTGTACTGCGTACCAGCTAACGCCAGGTATATATCTATTTAATTTTATGCAATACGCTCTTTAGTCAGTTTTTTATTAGTTTGGTTCCGGCTTCCCTCGGGCACCGCAGCTTGTGGCCGCAAGCAAACATAAATATTGACTTTACTCCGATTCTATCCAATAAAAACATTGGTGTAACTGCACTACGGTACCATTTCTTAATTACGTTTTAAAGCAAATATAGATATTGTTACTTGTATGAATAACTGGGATTCCGTTTCGTGATTGCTCTTTAACTTTGTAAGAGTTCTAAGAGAAGTATTTTGTTATATTACTGACATTATATCTAGGGTTTTGTGCTCATTTTGGTGGTATCGAATTTATTATCAGTAACATGTCTCGTCAAGTGTAAATACACGAGAGGTAAAGCAACCATAAAATAACTTTCTATCCACAGCACGAGCTCTCAAAGAGAAATGGTCAGATACAGCGTGTCGCCACACCTGTGTCCTTCGACGAGACTGGATACTAAGCAACCATGCAACCGGCTGCCCTGCCCGGTCTACTGGAAAGAGATGGCTTGGACACCGGTAACTACAAAACAACTAAACTCCTTAATTTTACTATTACCACTTTCATTTATCATCATCATTTTTTGAAATGTTTTGTTAGTTTGTTATTAAGATAATAATATATTTATTTACCAAATAAATTTCACATACATTTTACAAGTTACTGGTGATCCCCGCACTAGGCCAGGCCTGTATCGCGGGAGATCGGTCAAGCAAAACGTAATTATCTATCACAAAAGTACACATTACAGGGCAGATAAACAATAAAGCAATTAGTACAGTAAACTAAAGAAAACAATAAAAAATAAAAATTTAACTAAGTAAACATTACTACGTGCAAAAACCAAAACTACGATAACATTACATACAATACAAATATGTGCGAATATGTGTGGAGTAGGGGGAATGCAAACGAGGGACTTTAGAAGGGCATAAGTGAGTGAGTGAGTGTCAAAGTAAGTAATATTTCTATTGTTTCTGTTCATTGTTCTTTTGTGTGATAAATAAAGTTATTATTATCATAATCACTGCTAAGCCACTGGTCAAGTCTAAAGCGAGAGCGGTGGATGTTAATCCATGTGGACCCAATGCGGTTTGGGTGTTTTGTAACACATAGAGCCTTTAAAATGTAGCGCTTCAAATAACTACGCCGAAAGTAGGGTCACCTTTTGTGGTCTCTCCAACCGTGGGTTTTCAACAAAACCAGACTTAATTTGGTTTTAGAAGCACCCTTTCTGAATTCAACGTTTTTAGGTGAAACATTACCAAACTAGGACCCTTTAGACCATTTAGTATACTATTTAATTTTACTTAAAAAATATATTAAAAAAATACAAAAAAATTTTTAATACATACTTATGATACTTTATACACCCGGACACTGAACAAACATCTATTCATCACACAAATATTTGTCCTGGGAACGAATCGAACCCACGACCTACAGCGCAAAAGACAGAGCTACCAATTTAGCTGAGAAGCCAGTCAATAACAGGTGTAACGTATGAAGCATAAATTTTCCTTTAACGCTACCTTGGAGAATTGTATTACTGAAAGATCTCACCATTATTACCTATAATAAGTACATGCTTGCCGTGTACTTTTATGTAGGTATCTGTTTACTTACAAAACTTATAAATTACTTTTAAGTATCTCATTTGCGTGTACAGTATAGATGTAGGTACATATTTATTTTTATGAAATCAGACCTTGGGCAGAATTGGGCAGGTTCATTATAAATTTCGTAAAAGTTGTTTTATTTTACCTAATTTGTTTATGTTCGTGTACACCAGTATTGTATTTTACTACAGCATTAATACAGTCATGTGGTACCAAGAACACAAGCTCTGCTTACGTTGTTGCCAGATGATACTGTGTGAAATGTCCGGAATTATTATTATTAAGCTGAACTAGGTACTCTATTTGACTTACTATACACAATCAGTGCTACGTATGCAAACTCGTTTGTTATCTTATTTTAATAATAAATTAATATATATTGGTGGACAATGCACACAACACCATCTAACCCCAAACTAAGCATAGTTTGTATTATGGTGATAAGATGGCTGATAGACTACTTATATATTTTTAAATACATTATAACACCCAGACACAAAACAGACATGTTCGTCACAAATGTGTGTCCTGGGAGGGAATCGAACCCTCAACCTACAGCGCAGAATGTAGAGCTGGTAGTAGCTGATAGGCCAGTCAAAAGTTACCTATGTGTGTATAATTTGACGACTTCTGTGGCGCAGTGGGCCGTGGTCCGACTGAGACGCAGAAGGTTGTGGGTTCGATCCCTGCTGCGGGACAAATGTTTGTATGATGTGCAAGTATCTGTCTCGGTCTGGGTGTTTCTAAAAAAAAGTATATAATTGTATCAGTCATGTGGTACCCATAACACAAGCTAAGCTTACTTTGGGGCCGGATGATGCTGTGTGAAATGTAATTACTTTATTATTATTAGAAATAAATGTTCACTTTACCTAATTTTATGTGCCATTTCTAGTGTTCAACAACCTGCGGTCGCGGTATATCTTGGCGTCCGCTCGTCTGCGCAGCTTCCGACGAGGTCCTCTGCGGGCCCAAACCTCGCGAGCGACGGCGCCGGTGCCGGATACAGCGGTGCCTCCCCCCCTCCCGCCTCACTATCACCTGCCCCCTCTCAGACACCAAGGACCAGAGTCTGTATTGCAGACTCTTCTCTGAAGAAGACCTGAGGAGGAACTGCGTGGTGCCACCGTTTAGGAAGTATTGTTGCAACGCGTGTAGAGATATCGAGAGAGACCGTTGATCGCGTTTTGTACAGAGCTTAACGTTTGTCGAATCAGGTACGAGGAAGTGGGGTCTGATTGCTAAAAAGTGTTACGGTCTTTTGGCTTGTTTGTTTCACACATTACTCGCAGTTCTTATTAGGTGATGAAAAGACAGACTCAAATACGAATACTTTTGTTCTACTGCCAACTACTACTGCCATTAAATGTAGTCGAAATGTGAGTAACCATTTTTTTATGAGAACGTCTCTGAAACCGTAATTTGTGTTGTAGGAAGATTTGTAGAATATTCCATGTAACCAGTATTTGTATTACCTGTTGTTTATTATAAAGTATGTATTTGTAAGAATAATTTTAGGATTCAAATAGTTTTAATTAAGTTAATAATAAACGAAATGCCATAACAAAAGTATCTACTCAATTTATACTTTACCCTCCGGTAGGTAATTTTCACCATAGATTTAGTGTACTTTCTAGTATAGATTAAAGGTCTATCTTATAAACGCACACTAGCTGTGTTGTTTAAATATGTTACTCTGAATTTGAATGTCGAAAAATCTCTATTTTTCGACTTTCAAAAGGACAGATTATTAAGCTAGCTATTTATGTAATTACTAGCTGTTACAAGGGACTTCGTACGCGTATGCTTAGAACCTTCATTTTTATTTTTGTAAGGAATGCATTTTGTGCATCTAAAGTACATCTCATAAGTTTAATCCCCCATTTTAGACCCTTCGGGGATGATTTTGCAAAAACGTTAAAACACGGATTTCTTTATTTCTTACCAAAAGCATAAATACGAATTTTCAGATCCCTAAATTAAGAAAATATGATTCGCCTAAACCAACTTTCGTCCCCTATTTTACCCCCTTCAATATTGTTTTTTGAGATAAAAGTAGCCTATGTTCTTCCCCCGAATGCAATACATCTTCTTACCAAATTTCATAATTTCTCACTTTCGCATTTATAATATTAATATGGATAACATAAAGGGTAAAGGGTAAGTAAATCTATGTTATTCATTCATTAAATGAGTTCTGTAACCACTAGATTTTTACTAAAAGCTGGACGTAGGGCGGACAGCTTTTAATCTAACCTGAGATGTGGATAACGAACACGATATGTGTAGCTAAAGTTATTCTAACCAATTATTTAGTTAAAATATCCGCCCATCCTCTTTGATCCCAACAAAGGCTCGATGTACCTATGTATAAATTAGTATAATGTATACATAGGTTGTCTTACCTCAAAATTCATCCCTGAAAAGCCAACTCAAAGAACAGCCGACAAATCATTAGCGTATCCAATCTACTTTAAATATATAAATCGTTATGTTGCAAATTTCTTTTATAAATTCTGTCAATAAAACGCAGAATTCATGATTCCGTAGTGGTGCAGAGCGCAGTGAAATACATTTTTGCGGCAAACGAATTCGAGTGAAACCTATCTGTCTGTTTACATCTGAGAGCTGGAGAACAACGCTCTAAACTTCCATCAGCAAATAAAAGTTACATGTTTACTGAAAGCTTGTTTGTACTGAGACTTGTTTAGGCGGACTACGTTTTATTTACTACCCAACTTAACATATCACCGGGCGCCTATTGCATAATAAAATAAGGCAAAATTATAAGTCATTGTTAGCTTGAAAATAAATATTCACACACAGCCACAGTTTAGTTTTTAACGACAGTCTAGTTAAGTTCTTAACTGGGAAGATATATATTTTCACAATGCATAAAGAAACCTTTCAGAGGTGCAGCGAAGAAATAAATTAGATCGCTTTCACGTTGTCATGGAAGTTAAACCAATGCTACAATATCGCTAGCTTTCGAGTTCGAATGTCCAACAAGGAATCCTTATAATTTCGCCATGTCTGTATGTTTATCTATTCGCCCCTAATCTGCTCGCATACTATTAATTCTATCGTAATAAAAAGGGTAATAAAATACGTATTAGTATCTCGTACAGAGTTGTGAAATAAAATCTTAAAACGTTTTTATGTGTGTCAAAGCTCATCGTTGCATATGTCCTTTAAAGATATTAATAGATTCGTTAAACAGTTTTTGATACAAATATTCGTTTGGTAAATTTATAAAGTTTTGAAGTCCAGTGTAGTATCTAACTAGATGATGTTGAAGCGGTCATATGCTAGCGCAGGTCAATTTATTTAATGTATAGAAACACTGATCAAGACTTCTAAAACGAACAAAAAACTCACATGAGAAATGGTGATTTAAAACAACACATGACTAAGAAAAAAACGGCTCCGCAAACAGACCTTTATCAATTGTACAGTAAATTATAATTGGCTACCAAAAAAAATAAATACCCAAAGCCCTCTTACACGTAAAATAACGATTATGTAACGTTTTAAATTGGATTTCATGAATTGTACAGTTAAAATGTTTTCAGCTCTGTTCAAGACAAAGTTAAATTACTATAACGTTTATTCACAAAGAAAAGCAAGCTCGTTCAAAGAGCTTTAGAATTTCTTACCAACTAGAGTACCCACCGAGAGTACCTACCTACCTCAACCTATAACTACTTCGACTGTCTCTTCTACTAAGTATGTTTGTAGTTGTGATTTATAACTATTATAACGTTTTATATAAATAAATATATAAACAAATATTGGTGGACAATGCACACAACACCATCCAGCCCCAAACTAAGCATAGCTTGTATTATGGTGACCAGATGACTGATAGAATACTTATATATTTTGAAATACATACTTATGATACTTTATAACACCCATACACAGAGCAAAAACCTGTGTTCATCACACAAATGTTTATCTCGGGAGGGAATCGAACCCTCAACCTACAGCGCAGAGCTACTACTACTACTACACGAAAGAAGCCTTGGAGGCTCTGAGACTAATCCTTTCACAATAGAAGTGTAAGGCGGACCTAATGCTTGAACATTTTCTACAGTCATCCTTTACCGAATGTATGTGTGTAATAATGTTGTCTTACATAATCTAGTATTGGAAATTGACCACGGAAATGCTGTGGTTGGAAATTCGGCGAGATTCTAACTGCGCGGTTGGCTAAGTCATGGGAGCATTCAGTGTCATACTTAACCAGGCAGGGCACGAACGCTTTTGTGCCACACAAGGACACTTTTGTGCCTTGTGTCAGATTTAAGCTACCGAATATTTGATTTCTATAGAAACAGTATGAAATCATCCACTCCCTGTGCATACGTAAACATTTTTTATGTCCAGTTGCTCTCACTTAACACATACTCATTGACGATCAAAAAGTGTTTCGTGTCGGTAACTGCAAACTAAAAGTCGTCAGTTGAAGACACAAGCAAAATTTACAAATTTCCTTACAATTGTTCTGAGTTTTTTCATCGCTGTCCATCGTGAGACTTACAGAAAACAAGAAACGAATTGTACTAAGCGGCCAGTAGTAGCAACGGGCGACTGTGTCCGATCACCGCCACAAGACACAGCAACTACGGTTCCCTGTGATGGAGTGCCGTGTCGGCAACAAAAAGTGTCTTCATTTGCGCAGCGCCTTAAAGTAGATAAAATTGCTATATCGTGACAGGAACAATAAATTAACTATTGTTTAGAAAGTTTTTTACAGATTAAGCGTTGATTCAACCACATTGCATATGGATCTAAAAGCATTACCAACATATCACTAGTCACTTACTTATTCCATTTGTAGCGCTAGTAGCGCTTGAGGCTGCGCTAGTACTAATTCTAATTGCTATTCCACAATAGATACCTACATAACTCATATCCACTTCGACTTCAACTAACTTTTGGATGATTCTGTGAATTGCTCCCAATTGTAGTGAAGATACGAGGGTGGCACTGAAGTTTGTGCATAAACGCGTAGCTTTGTACCAACTGTCGCCTGCTTGTTACCTTTGTGTCGTAGTCCTCGCGCACAAAGTTTACACGTAGGTACTCTAACAATAAAATAAGTAAAATAGCCATATTCTGCGCCTTTGAAGGTTTATCAAACAAATTCTTTTCAAGTTTGCTAAGAACGAAGCAAACAGTTTCTTTGCTTATTAACTCCAAACCCTCAGTTTCTACGTTCGTTACTGTTGCATTTTATATATTATTGTTTGTATATTATTATATATTTTAGTGTTAATGCTGTAGTTTCGCCGGCGTTTCTAAAAATTCGTAAAATACGAACGCTCTTATTTTGTTAACACCAAAGTCTGAATTAGAGTACCATTTTTAAAATTTCTAAATTCCAAAAATTTACTATATTGACGTGTAATTAGTGTGTTGTAGATGTTTAAAATATGATACATAAATATATAAAATAATAAAAAATGATGCCGGACATTTCACCAAGAAAAAACATTCAATAATGCGACTAAATATCAATTTCAACTAATTGAAAAACCGGTATTTAAATCTGACTCTAATTTGAACTTTGGTAAAACAAAAGATGGACAAAATCCGGCGCTATTACAGAATTCATACGAATGATATATGATTGATAACCTAGCCGATTCGGATGATATATAATAGCTACAAATTCAGTCAATTGGCCACAATTTTAAAAAATGAAGCTACTTATTATTCAATTATAGAAAGAACACTATAAAATACGGCACTGAATGGAAATACCGTTCATTGGGAAATTATTTCCGATCGTCGAATAAGCTTTCAACACATGTAACACAGTTTCAGCCATTGCAGCAAGTCTAAAATGATACATTTCGCAGCAAAGTTCTTATCGGACAAACATAGTACTTATTTCAAACGAAATAAGGAATTACTTTCAAAAAATGAGTAAGTCGACAGTTGAGTCAAAGATGCGAGGACTATGTAGTTCGTCGAGGTACAGTAATGACGTTGTATCCATCAGCTTGTAGAGCAGAGATAGGTAAAGTTCGGGCGGTCGTAGAATATTTAGTACGCCTTGTACGGAACAAGGCGTGCTTTTAGCGGTCGTTTATTTAAAGTTGTAAACTAGTGTCCTCGCAATTTCAATAACGATAATAACGTGGGAGTAGAGAGTATCTACTAAAGATACTGTTAGAATTGAACTCCGAATGGTACTGATATTGCCTACGGCGTAGCACTGCTACGAAGATATATTTCGACGGAGCTCTGGTTGCTTTCTTCTTATTTAGTATTCGTGGTTTTATTTAGCTGTTTGGACCTGTGACACGATACGATGAAAAAGAAGAAGCTGAAAATACTCTACTCTACTTCTCTTTTTACTTTTTTTTATTTTAATACTATTTCGTCTTATTTTTTACTAGCTTTTTTTCACTCCACCCGTTAAAAAGTTCCCATACAAATTTGACACCCCATTTTACCCTTTTGTAAGGATTATTTTGAAAATTTCTGAAATACGTGTCCATTTATTTGGCATTTTATTTATCCATATCATGTTTCATACATTCGTTTTCATCCCTTTTCACCGTGATTTAAAGGGAATTGTAGCTTAAATTCTTCCCCAGAATGCTTTTAATCTCCTTGCCAAATTTTATTGATAAGTTTCAAACCAATCACACCACCCACCACCCATTAAAAAGTTTCCATATAAACATTCACACCACATTTTACTCCTTTATGAGAGAGGATTATTTTGAAAAATCCTGAAACACGTGTCCATTTATTTTGCATTTTAAGTATCCAAACCAAGTTTCTAAGAAATCACACAGGAAGCAATAAATCACGTTAAAAAGTTCCCATACAAATTTGACACCCCATTTTACCCCTTTGTAAGGCTTATTTTAAAAATTCCTGAAACACGTGTCCATTTATTTAGCATTTTATTTATTCATATCAAGTTTCATACATTCGTTTTCATCCCTTTTCACCGTGATTTGAAAGTTGATGAAACGAAAAAGCGACAGTAAAAAGAGACAGACACATAAATTCATAAGATTTAACGTGTGAGAAAATGAGATAGGAAGCATTATATAGTGTTTCTTACATTCGTGGTTCTAAAATTTTTGAAGGTGTGTTCTACTACCACGTGTGAATTGCACACATGTTTTTTTTTAATGTAAATACATACATATTATATACATAAAATAAATTTATAAATTATACTTCCCAGGTTTGTGTGTAATTTACAAAAACTTCCGATTACAAACATGGTCGCGGGTTGGATCGATACGTAATAAATTATAAGTAACAGAAAAAAATACTCAATCAATTATCAGCTCAGAATTAATACTTAACAGGAATTAATACTGAAAAGGAAGTGATACTGAATTCCGTGAAGTAATTAGTTGGTAGGTTGGTAGTTTATAATCAGTGTGCAATGACCATTCAATTTATCCGCCAAGCCACCATAGTAAGTGTAGAAATCGCTTACTAAAAATAGTAGGTAATTTTTAATTTTCACTTTTTTTTTATTTAATTTATTTCAATTTTATTTTTACAGATGTGTTTAAACTAATGCATTAAAAAATGGGAACGCGAAACACCAAAAAAAAAGTTTAAAAAAAAGTACAGAGAAATAGTAAAAGTATAAGTCTTATAAACCGACTTCATCAAAAAGGAGGAGGTTCTCAATTCGTCGGAATCTTTTTTTTATGTATGTTTACTGATTATTCCAAAACTGAACCGATTTTTAAAATTCTTTTTTTATTTGAAAGAGTATACTTAACAGGTGGTCCCATTAAATTTTTATCAAAATCGGTCGAGGTGAAAAATCAACGAAAATCTAAAAATTGTATACATAAAACGTAATTATTTCTTATAAGATACTAGATTTAATTATAAGATAATTTGACTTGACGTCTACATATCATAAGTATGCTTATAAATTGAAAAGTTGTCAAACTATGGTCTGACAACTTTTCAATTTAAATTTAACAATAACGTCAATATCACGACCTGTCGAATTATGGATACTGAATGGTGAATACCTACCGTTGACAGATTCAATGGACGCCAAGTATGCTCCCTAGATAAATTGAAACGGGAACAATAGGCAAACGTTCAGCCCGCTCAATAGACTCTATCCCTATTATTTATATTGGGTTCGAATTCAATAACTCCGGCCTTGCTGTAGTCCAACAAATAAGTAAAATAAATAGACCGAAATTGCGATACATCTTGCGAAAGTTGAACGACATATATACCCTTTACAGTAAATGGTATTAGAACCAGAGGGTCTAGACAGGATTCACTTTCTATTGGCGTTCACGACCGCCGAAATATCTAATTGTATAGATATGACATTATCATGTGATAAGTCGCGTGACTCCGCGGAGGATTTTTATGGCCGTCTTGCGAAGCAAACATTGCGCTAAATGTTCAAAAAATATATTTATTTTGTCGAGTTATTTCGGATATATTAATAATCTTTATTCAAATACTAGCTAGAATTATCGACTCGGGTGTGAATAATTGAATATTTTTTGGTATAGAGATAGATGGGACCTTGGAGAAGGACATAGGCTACTTTTTATTTAGATACACCGCGTGCGAAGCCGTGGGACGCAGCTAGTATTATATAAAATAACAAATGAACAACAAACGACTTTGTTTCGTTTTAATATTATCTATACCTATAAAAGAGCTTAACCTGACTGACTGATTCATCATCGCCGAGCCGGAACCGCTGAAGCTAGAAAGCTGAAATTTGGAACGTAGCTTTCTTTTACAGCAAAACCACCCACTAAGGCAGGATTTTTTGAAATTCAACCCCTAAGAGGTTGAAAATGGGTTAAAACGAATCTATGAAACTTTTTAACGTGTGGTGCGATTTGCTTGAAACTTGATATGAATAAATGAAATGCTAAATAAATGGACACGTGTTTTAGTATTTTTCAAAATAACCCTAACAAAGAGGTAAAATGGGGTATCAAAGTTTGTATGGGAACTTTTAAACGGGTGGTGTGATTTCTTAGAAACTTGGTTTGGATACTTAAAATGCAAAATAAATGTCCAAGGGTTTCAGAATTTTTCAAAATAACTCTCAGAAAGGAGTAAAATGGGGTAGCAATGGGTAAAATGTTTATGTAGAAACTTTTTAATTTGGTTTTAAACTTATCAATAAAATTTTGCAAGGAGATAAATTGCATCCTGGGGAAGGATTAAAGCTACAATTCCTTTAAAAAATACGAATTAAGTCGCGAGCAACAGCTAATTAACAATATAATCACTTGACATTGGCAGAATTAACATAATTATGATACATCCCATAAACGAAGACGGAGAAGAATCTTTTCGCAGGTGTGAACGGCTATTGGATCACGGGGCCCTCTGAAAACCTTGACTGCTTATAGAAGAACGAACTCCAGACTATATTTTCAGCTTTATGTTAGAACCAGCAGGTCCGTATCTTGTGGTCTGCATATCAATATGTCTAAGTAGCTAAACCCCCAACATAAACTGGACACCAGGTGTTTGCTAGTACTTACCTAACTATCGATCTCGCCACAATGCCTAGATTCAGGTCGCTCCGGTTTGTTTAGATAGTCCTGAGTTGTTTAGACACTAGAACACTTAACTAAGTAATGGAAATGATAGGACCTACCTACCATCACAGGTCTCATTTTGTTCTTTGTTTGTAATTAATAGTAAGTAGGTAATTTTAATATTGGCCATATCGGTAAAAGAATAAAATCACTAAAGAGAGAGTTAAAAACGGAAATGACGATAAATGCGATACCGTAATTCATCATAATTGATTATGTCGTCGACTTATGTCGACTACAGATGTATTTAATGTTTTAATCTATTTAATCTACATCGTACATAGGGTGAAATTTAATTAAATTTGGTTTTCACATTGCATTCATGGTTGCCGTCTTGAGTAACAGCTGAGAGCGCTGGGGGTAGTGATAGTGGCCCCGCCTTCCATCCCTAAGGTCGTAAGTTCAAATATGGTCATGCACCAATTTTTTCTGTTCGAACACTTTATGTGCGCTATACCAATACTCAAACGATGAAAGAATCCGGCATTCCCTAGAACCTAAATAGTTTTAAGACATGTCCCAAGTACAAATGAGCCTCTGTAGCACTTTGATCCTTTCACCACACTGACTGGTTCGAAATAACTAGTGACACGATAAGAAGAAGAAGTGACCAAAACTAAGACCAAGGAACCTGTTACACAACAAACGACCTACAAAATGACATGAGAAAATTAATGAAAGGTTTCATAAACATAGAACGCAAAATTCTAGGCCATCTTCGGTTTTCGTAGTTAGGTCACTCGCTAAGGGAAATCAAAATTAAAATACATCGTGAACCAACTACACGAATGGAAAAAATGCGAAATTACTGCGAAATTTTTGCTGCACATTACCAATTTTAAGGTACAATTTTAGGTTATATGTCAGTTAGGTTATGTATATGTATGTATAAGTAAGGTTGGTATAGCAAGTACGATGGCATGAAAGTCTCGTCACCCTGACGAGGGTCCGTAACGACGTTACTAAGTTTAAGTAGACCAATAAAATAACATTTGACATCATTTTCGATCCATTCCTCGGTAATAGTGATAAGTCCTCTTTGACCTTTTCGCTACTTTTCTAAGAAAAAAAAATTACAAGGGGTTCGATCATCGTGTCTTTCTTTGTTCTTCTATCAGGTTACTGACCGTTAAGCTACTATAATTACGTGTGGTTGTGGTGTATGAGCAAAGCTTTTACACGTGCTGCCACGTTTATCTACCCGACAGCTGTAAACTTTGGCACTTATATTAGACAACGAACCCCCTATTACGTAACTCGCGACAACTAGCAAGGCGTGACTTGCGATCACAGCTGTCCAGTTTTTTGTTCCCAAAAAACACTGCTATAAGATTCAAAATTTCGTTTTTGCAAATACATACATATTATATTATATAGAAATACCTACCCAGATCCGAGACAAATACTTGTAAATTATACAAACATTTGTCCCGAAGCAAAGTCAAAGTCAAAAGATACTTTATTCAATACAATCACAAGGATCACTTTGAAACGTCTTGCATACTAGGTGAATTTAGGTGCCAATTCATCCTAACCCAAGCCCGAGAAGATTTGGCAAGAAACTCGTGTTGGTCCTAGCGCTTTTTTACATGATCCATCTTATAATACCAACACAAATTTGATGTGTCGGTTAACTGTCTGACGGCAGAGCGACATGAGGCCATGCATTCTTATCAATAATATAGTAATTTATATTATAATAAGCTTTCTTTAAAAGACTACCTTTTTTGTATGATTTAAATTTCTTAATTAAGCGGGAATCGAACCCGCAACCTTTTGCGTCTCACCCAGCCCTTGGCCCCCTGCGCCACAAAGATCGTCTGATATACGCAGAGATTTTATTTTATCGTAAACATACAAGTAACTGGCAACTACTGGCTTCAGTAATAAAAGCAATTTTCTGTCTCCATTGCTACTATTACGTAATAACCCAGAGGAGCGCATAAAAGGAGCTAAATCGTCCAACCACTAATAAATCTCTTCGTGCCAAGCTTGGTCCTCAGTAAAAACAATTATAGTGTATAAACGGACAGCGGACGTGCCGAATGCAAATCCAGTTAATCAGCTAGCAGCGTCCGTGGCTGCTAACGCGCCAGATCCTATTACAGAGTGTTTGCTGATAAATGTTGCTGAAGGGGCTAGATATATACATCGCTTTTTATGAGCATCTCACAATTCTAGAATCTCTAACAGGTGTTGTTGTCATTTGTGGATAGTGAAGAGCCTGACCCTTAGAAATTTGTGATTTTTTACTGGACTCCTCTAACCACTTGCGTACTTATTATTTCTCCTGTACCTATGTTGAGACATGCTCAGTTTTACTTCTTTTTATATATAGATAGAAAAAAATTATTTTACACCCCGTTACAGATTCTGACAGACATTTTATAATGACTTTTGTTATCAGTTAGTTAAAACAAAGTAGACACTAAAATAATGGGCAAAAGCAGAGCTCGTGTAATGGGTACCAAATGTATTTTTTTGTCAATACTTACAAAATATACATAGTAACACCCAGAACCGAGACTAATACATGCACGTCATGTAAACATTTGTCCCGCGGCGGGAATCGAACCCGCAACCTTCTGCGTCTCCTGGAGTCTCCATGTGCTCCTGGAGTGCAGCAGCGTGGAGCCCCAACGAGCTCAACAACTTGGGTATAGAGGACGTCCAGAGAAGCCTGTGCCTGCTGGTGTTCCTGGGGGACATCGGGTGGCTGGAGTAGCGGCCTCCACCTGCCACGCAAAAAGGGCCCACTGGCAGCCTAGTTGCGGAAAACAGTCCACACTACAAGTAACAAGTAAATAACCTTCTGCTTCTCAGCCTGGACTTGGCCCACTGCGCCATAGAGGTCATCATAAATATATAAAAAGCGACTCTTGCTAGACACAACAATGTGAAATGCCCTCCATAAGCGCTTAGTTCCTAACATTATATTTAACCACATAGTGTTTCTCTTTCAATCGCGTAATTCTACCTCGTCTGGCGCGGCACTTCTCTACTAATTTACCTAAAAGGATGGGTACGTCAATGTACTTGTAATTTCGTACCTAAATGAGGAGTACGCTAAGGATGCCGATCTCTTTCCCTCTATCTAATCTGTACAATTTTGCCAATACATACACAAAATTTATTCGAAATTCATTGAAATGAGAGCGAGATATGGACGGTCGCATGCGTAACAGAGTCACACTTATAGCTAAAACCCACTTTGGCATGAAAAAGCCTTGAGAGCGCTGCGCGAACCGTAATAAAAGTTAAAGTCCCAGCCAGAGCCATAAAATGTTTGTTTATTGTCAATCAAGGTTCCTACTTTTTAAAGCCTGCAGAACTTCAACTGAAACCTTAAGGTGCAAACTCATTTCTCCTAAAAAAGAAGACAAAGGAAGCTAAGTATATCCAGTGGTACACATAAGAGTTGAGTCAAGTCAAGTCAAAAGATACTTTATTCGATACAATCACAAGGATCACTTTGAAACGTCTTACATACTAGGTGAATTTAGGTGTCAATTCGTCAAACCCAAGCCCGAGAAGAACTGGCAAGAAACTCGTCCTAGTCCTAGCGCTCTTTTACAGAAACCATCTTATAACTACCTTAACTACGAAAAACTAATACAAGGGAGTTCATGTATACATTTCAAATGTGTCGGTTAAATTTCTGAGGGCAACATGAGGCCATGCATTCTTATCAATAATATAGTCATTTATATTATAATACGCTTTCTTTAAAAGACTATCCTTTATGTAAGATTAAAATTCTTAATAGGTAAATTAGATACATTTTCCGGAAGCTTATTATAGAAGCGCACCGTGTTCCCCATAAAGGACTTATTTACTTTTTCTAGCCGAAAACTAGGGATGTATAATTTGTTTGATTCTATGAAGATCACTATTTTGCTGAAATCCATCTCTATTTTTATGAGTGTATACAAAAGTTTCATATAAATAATTGTGAAGGAATTGTGAGAATTTTTTTTTTGATAAATATTTATCTTGCGGTTTTATTCTAGTAGATACCAAGTAAATACCATAATAAGTCAAATAGATACCAAAAATGATACATTGAATATCAAAAACTCCTAGCGACTGTGTCAGGATCAAGTTACTAAACTAACGTTAATTGGCCGTAGCTAGTACGACTCTACGAGTTCCAAAGTGATTAGGGCAATGCCTACAGAGTTTATGGTATAAAGGCCTTCAAGTGTTCGTAGCTTCTTTGTCGTGATTTCGCCGTCTTTGTTCTCGAACGAGATTAGTTATGTCTAGGGCCCGTATTCTCAAACTTATACACGAGCTTGAAAGCCTGGAAGTTTTATAAAGAAACGAAAAGTTTTATAATGAAACCATTGTAGTCAATTGAGCCATTATGCTACTGAGTCCTGATTCTGTTGGAAGTTTGGTCTATAAATTAAGATACAACTTCTAAAACTATCATGGTTTTATAATTTTCACTCAAAACGGGATATTTACCATGATATATGAGTTTTTCTGCTTCTCGATATCTCAAAACTCATATATCATGGTAAATATCCCGTTTTGAGTGAAAATTATGTGCAAAACCATGATAGTTTTAAAAGTTATATCATGGTTTTGAACATTAGTTTCACATAAAACGTGATATTCACGGGATAAACGGTATATATGAGTTTTTCTGCTTCCCGATGTTGCGCATTCAACTGTGCTGACATATCTCGTGATCATGGCGCATGCAACTGTGCCGAAATATCGGGAAGCAGAAAAACTCATATATCATGGTAATCATCCCGTTTTAAGTGAAAATTATGAATTAAGATGTTATTTAGGTCACCATTTTCATATTTTAAGCATCGAAACTGTTTATGATTCGCTCTTTCACTATTTGTTACTATTTTACAAAAGCGGGATGGCACTATTTTAAACAGTGATTACCTTTACACAGAGGTTGAGAGTCGTTTCAAAGCAGAGGGGATTATATTAAACCAGCCTTCCCTATGACTTTGCTGAGTTTATAAAATACTTTAACAATCAACATTAAACTCTAAAATCCACCTTAAGAGTTTTAAAATGTCATTGGATGTCTAGTCCAGTTTTATTGGGCTGTGGATTTGTCCTTTGTAGCTGAAGTAAAGAGGCCAGTGCCGCTTATAGCTCAGTATTATTAGATTTCTTTTAACGCTCGTTGCTTTTACCTTTTTGCTGCGATGGTTTTAGAGTGTGAAGGCTACAGACAATTTTAGCTCTATTTTATAATTTAGGAATCAGACTAACTAACTTTATAGAAAAAATAAGAAAAACATTTATTACACACCACATAAAAAAATTGATTTCATTAAAAATAAATGAGTTGTTGGTACTTATCGTCTTATTTCTATACATGAAGTGTCAAACTAACTAACACATTACACATTATAAATAGTAAATATAAGTATTATAAGTAGATCATCCTAATTAATTAGATAGGTCTAATTACTCAGGTTGATGGGACAATAAGAAGTTCTGTGCATTCATAAGATAATGTTTTCAGTCAGATAGTTATAGTGTTTAGCTTCAAACATTGAGCAGTGTTTGATTGAGCAAATTTTTGCAACCTTATGGTAGAGTAGGATTGAAAGAAATGGACTGAAAAAAATGGATGAAATCGTCGGGCAAAAGAAGTTTTAACCGAAACGTTATTAAATTGAAAGATTCTACGCTCAAGCATACTTTTATAGTCGTCAGAATTAATGACGAGAATGTATTTGAAGGGCCGTGTACAAGATGAATAGTTGCTGAACATAATAATAGGCTATGTGTGTAGACATAATAGACACACACATAGCCTAATTCGTTGTTTTTAGGGTTCCGTAGCCAAATGGCAAAAAACGGAACCCTTGTGGATTCGTCATGTCTGTCTGTCTGTCTGTCCCGTATGTCACAGCTACTTTTTTCCGAAACTATAAGAACTATACTGTTGAAACTTGGTAAGTAGATGTATTCTGTGACCGCATTAAGATTTTCACACATAAATAGAAAAAAAAAATTTGGGGGGTTCCCCATACCTAGAACTGAAACTAAAAAACATATAAAACTAAAAAAAATATATGATGTAGTACATTACCATGCAAACTTCCACCGAAAATTGGTTTGAACGAGATCTAGTAAGTAGTTTTTTTTTAATACGTCATAAATCGTAAACCGCAATTTACCTTTCATTCCAATCAACTCAAATATAAAAATAAAAATAAACATTTAATTTCATAAACATAAACCTTATGCATAAACCGTGAACCATTATTTTCTAATAATAATTCTGTAATAGGTGCCTAAGTAAATAATAATTATAATTCGGGACGTGGCTTGATCGGTATCGCCCAGATGCACAAACAAAACTTTCATGGAGTTCATAAACAAAAATGTTTTTTGCAACAACAATATGCCAACATTACTTTTTAGAGACTTCAACGAAGATTTTTTAAAAGACAATTGTATACTGTCATTCATGCAGAACGCTGGATACAGAACGTTATTACCACCTTGTCCAACTAGGCGCACACAAATTGATAATATTTTTGGAAATATTTATTGTCAATCTGGAATATATATTAGCTTGTTTAGCTATCACAAGCCTGTATGGGCTCGCATGTAGTTAGATCTGAATCCCATCATTTAGGTACCTAATTATAATGTTTACTTATCAATAACTTAATAAAAAAAATACACTATTATTAAAACATTGATCAAAGTTACAACGAACTACAAGAACTTTTATATTATGTTACTTGCTGTTACGGAACCCTTCATGGGCGAGTCCGACTCGCACTTGGCCGCTTTATTTTAACTGATGGAATACTTCTATTTGTGATGTGTGATGAACACAAATGTTTATCATGGGAGGGAATCGAACCCTCAACCTACAGCGCAGAAGGCAGAGCTACTACCAACTAAGCTGACATGCCGCAAAAAATTATCTAGTTAAAATCAAAGTGCTATCTATCTTAAATAAAAACTTAATACATTACCAAGCAGTTCAAAATAGAGGAAGGACTGTCATTAAAACTATATCTGTATTTTCAGCCTCTTGTAGGTAGGTATATGTGCATTAAGTAAATTAAACGCACTAGGTGCGTTGTTCGCGTGATGGGTACGCGGTGTGTGGCAAACAGAGGATGTCGACGTCTGCCACAACGCACGTAATTGTAGGGAGCATAAAGTGGCATCATCAGGTTGTGTTATAAGGGCGTACAGACGCGCACTAGAAAAGTTTTTTTCCGAAATTTACCTACAAACTGCAGTGAGGCGTCAAAGAGTGTATGATGTAACATTACGCGAACAAAGTTGTGGGTTGTTCAAATATATTCTAAAAGATTGAGTTAGCAAGCTACAGTGAAACTATTGGAATGTCACAAAGTGATCGGGACGGGCCACTAGACGACATCTCAACGGAGCGGCCTTCAATTAGCCCGGCTTGCTCCTGTTTCAAGGCCCACTGGTTCGGTAATGTTCATGAAATGTATCTGGAGTGAGAACACAGCTGAATGAATACCTATCTACCTATTCTATTGAATAAGTATTTTGTACCTATTCATCTATTTTGGTGTAGGTTCGTTTGTATGATACAGTAGGTAATCCTACCCTGACCCTACAAGGCATGAAGGCCTAAAATCACGCACATCGTCATGTTTTTCTTTTCTTTGTAGAACCGTTTCGTATTGCACGAAAGTAGCCTTTAATTCTATCGCCGCAGTGGTTTGAATATCTACAAGCAGAAGGAGAAGTAGAATCTTCTTTGTACGAGACAGCTGCAGCTGACGGTTGACGTTTCAATACCAGCAGCTTGATTGACGTCTGAAGGTTTCAATAAGCCGATGGCAGTTTCTACCACGAATTCACTAAAAAATAATATAACATCTCCTCCATTTAGATTTCAAGCATTTTTCGGCAAAATATATTTATAACAGAGACTTGTATTCAAACCAAAATATAATCCTGTTTACTTTCGAAGCTAATTTGCGTAATATGAATACTTTTAAAAAGCGAGTAAGGGTACAAGGTCCTTTGAGCTCTATTTTCGGGGCAATCGATGCTGGGCCGGGTATTATCCTTATTCAACCGTAAAGTGACTTGTTACAGCGGAAGTTAATAAATATTGAGAACAATGAACATTGAGGATGAAGAGCAAACAGATAACATAAAATTCGGACAAAAGCCTCCATATGACTGGAATGACCTCAGTCTAGCAAGAAAGTTCTGTTATAAATTAAATGCCACAAGCGATCAACATCGGGTGCTCGCTTTTTGAATAATAAACATTTACTTACCATTACATCACGTATCGCGCTAAATTGAATGACTGTGCGTGCAGACGCAACTTTATCAGTGATTGCTGTAGAACATATCTCTTTCTGCCTTTGTGTCTTAAAAGTACAGTTATTTACATAAGTACCTGGCGCGGGATCAAAGATCAAACACAACATTCCGTGTTTTTACTCAGCAGCTCTATGCAGTAATACTTTCGTGGATGCAGCTGTGCGTCCTTGTTTAGAAGGTATATTTTGGCTTGAACAATGTATAAAAATACCTTCATTGTCACCGCAACGAATCAACAGGTCCTGTGTTTATTGACTCAGAACTCTACTAAGTTTACCCAGAGACAACATCAGAGAATTGAGGCGGTAGCAGGGGTGTAAATCGAAAACAATCGAAAACTTGAACTGAAAAGTCTCAGTCGCAGAAAAATGCCTTTCTTAATCCTAGAAAAGCATTTTTCTGCAACTGCGACTTTTCGATCATGTATTCTTAATGTAGGTGGTAAATGAACAAACATTATAAATTTATTTTTTATTTATAATTTAAAAAAATAATTAAGAAATGTATGATAGGACTTCTGAAGAATATAAATACTGAAAATAGAAAGCTCGTGTCTATTACTTATGTAAACAAGCACAACTTCATAGAATCACATATGACCGGCTTACGGCGCCGGCGGCCGCCGGGACGTGACCTGAAATCGTATCGCCATTATACATAGATATTGCTTGAATAAAATTTATAGGAGCTTAGATATGAAACCTGGCTTTTGTTGGAGTATTACTTTTAAGATGCGTCCACCGCTATAAAAATCCGTAACATATCGGAGACAAATTATTTTATTTTGAATTCAAAAACAACTACGTAATGTCTGTTTAGATACATTTAGATACAGCTTAACGGTATCACATGTATTTAATATTATTCTATATTATTCTGTACATTTCTATAATTATTTCTGTTAACAGAATATTGTCGAATATCACAAAAAAAACTACGTAATATAATATTGGTATACGCGTTACAACACTATATCACAGACAACTTGAGCGGCCATTGATTATTAGGAGAACCAAAACTATATACCATTGTGCCGGTCTCATATTACGTGATATTACTCATATTAAACCATTATGTGAGGAAACGAGACGTTTCCGTATATTTACTTTAATTTACCTACATTACGATAGCTGGATTATTGTTTTTCTAACTACCGCACTCAAGAGTCATCAATAATTCATAAATAAGTAATAAATAATGCTGGACATTTCACACATCATCATCTAGTCCCAAAGTAAGCAGAGATTGTGTTTTGGGAACCACATGAATGATATACTACTTATATAGTTTTTTTGTAAATAGTACATATGTATTTACAAAAAAAACTCAGTTCTGTGTTACTATCTAAAATATGTATTATAGATAAACACCCAGACCTGAGACAAATTAGCAGAAATATAAACACATGTCCCGCGGCGGGAATCGTCTCAGGCGGACCTTCGCCTACTGCGCCACAGAGGTCGTCCTTAATGGTCACTTTATCTGTAGAAACCCACTTTCTAGACACAAAATGGTTTCTATTGTTCCTGGTTCCCAGGAGAGCCAGTGGATTTCAAGAGATGAAGTCGTAAGACATAAGTTTAAGTCACGTCAAAGTTAAAAGATATTTAATCAATACAATCACAAGGATCACTTTGAAACGTTTTACATACTAGGTGAATTTAGGTGCCAATTCCTCCTAACTCAAGCCCGAGAAGAACCGGCAAGAAACTCGTCCCGGTCCTAGCGGTTTTTTGCATGATCCATTTTATAACTACCTTACCTACGAAAAACGAATACAAGAGGGTTTATACATTTCAAATGTGTCAGTTAACTGTCTGAGGGCAGAGCGACATGAGGAATTCTTTTCAATAATATAGTCATTTATATTATAATAAGTACGCTTTCTTGAAAAGACTACCCTAAATTTCTTAATAGGTAGTTTATTTGCATTTTCAGAAAGCTTATTTTAGAAGTGCACCGTGTTCCGTGTAAAGTCATTAATGACTATAAATTTGGCAGTAAATCGCGATAAACATCGGACTACAGTAAAATATAATCATAAACCAAGAACCAATAAGATTACAAAGTAATTCAATACTCATAAAACTCCGTGCTGTCAAAGTTACAAATGAGGCAAAGCTTACCCACATCAGACGTACGGCGCATACTCGGTGGAAGTCACGTCCTTGTGTAACAAGTAGATACTTAACTTATCTAAGTAGGCTATAAACAATAACGATCTTACTTGTTGCTTGATTTATAGATTAACTTTGATAGTTGCCTATTACTCAATTATTATCTAGAGAGTTGTGTAATTAATTCTACCATCTTCATAGATTCGTGCTTTTCTTAAGTGTTGGCCTGCCAGCTCGGTAGTAGCTCTGCCTTCTGCGCTGTAGATTGAGGGTTCAATTTCCTCCCAGGATAAACATTTGTATGATGAGTGTATGTGTTTGTTTTTAGTCTGGGTGTTATAAAATATTATAAGTATGTATTAAATAAAATATAAGTATTCTATCAGATATAAAGATAGATTATCACTTTATTGTACACGAAAAGCACATAGAAGAAATAATATAACTTAAATTGTACAATGGGCGGTCTTATCACTAAAAGCGATCTCTTTCAGGCAATGATTAGATGGACAGAATAAACAAAATCAGAACGATGCGACGGCGGTGTACAAAAATATACTTAATATACTACTACAAAATATACTAATACAAAATATACTTAATATACTAATACAATATATACACGGTAAATACAAACAACTTTCTATATTAAAAAATATTAGTCATCCGGTTACCGTAATACAAGGCTATGCTTAGTTTGGGGCTGGATGGTGTTGTGTGCAATGTCCTCCAATATTTAATAATTTATTAATCTGTTAATTGATATTAAATAATATGGCGTCAAATGTTTTATCCGGGGTACATTTGTGGTACATCCGATTGTGTCGGCGCACTAAAGCTACAAATATCTACTAGGTACCTATAGGAAAGCTATCTATAATTATTAGTCGTTAAAATCGTGATAAACTAAGTTAACCGATTTTATTAGAATTAGTACAGTCAGAGCAAGTCCATTGCTACAATAGTGCTATCAATAGACGTGAATTGGGCACCTACTGCTGTCTCAACCACATTTTAACTTGAATACCTTTGCTTTTAGCAAGTGGCAAAACATCCAGGCTTGGAAACGCTGCTTTCTGGCAGTAACCCGGATCAGTTGAGCTGTCCATAAATATTTACGATAAATATTTGCACAACTGTTTCACGTTTATTTTATACTAGCGACCCGCCCCGGCTTCGCACGGTTGCAATGCTGATACTAAATGTACTACAGAATGTCTTTATGTAGAATGTATGTATGTAATGTAATGTAATCAGAAGGTATACAACGTTATCTAAGAGATAGACATATACCATCGCAGACTTTTTTGTAGAACTTTTAAAGGTGTACAATACTGTAGTACACTATTTTGATTTATCTCGTAGGGTTCATCCAGCGTTTGCAATGCAAGCGCAAAAAAATGTGTTTATTTACGACATCACATTAGAAACCTCTAAAATTATCAGTGTTTCTCTACTATATTATACATGTATTATACATATAAGCCTTCCTCTTGAATTACTCTATCTATTTAAAAAACCGCATTAAAATCCGTTGCGTAGTTTTAAAGATCTAAGCATACAACGGGACAGACAGACAGGGGAAAGTGACTTTGTTTTATACCATGTAATGATGACTCTGTAGATTTCTGTAAATTTATTAAAGTAATACTTTATTGCATACAGATTGTACAAAAACAAAGCTAATAGAGTGTCCTAGAAATCCTTGGCTTTACACCCAGAGTATTCTCTACAAGCCAAACCAAGCTAGTTTTAACATAACGGCACACAAGAAATATCTACATAACCGATGTATAAAAGTGAATAAAACATAAGAGTAAGTACGTTAGGATCGTAGCAAGTGGAAATCCGTGACTTCCGCTTCCCGTTCGGGAAACCAGGCGTGATTGTATGAACGTATGTACTCAACTGTACCTACTTCTGTTTCTGTTTTCTTGTCAAATTAAGATCAACTCAATAAAATCTCAAGAATCACTTTGAAACGTTTTGCATACTAGGTGAATTTAGGTACCAACTCCTCCTAACTCAAGTCTGAGAATAATTGATAAGAATTTCGCTTTTGTCCACGTTTGTAACTAAGATTTCAAAACTAGTTATATATCAGGATTTTTTATAACCAGTTATTAAACTAAACTATTTTTCCTTTTTGATAACGAGAACACAAGACTTTTTTTTAATTTTTATAACGAGAACCTCTTAGTCATGTATGGTCTCCTGGTACACTGGACAAATTAGCAATGGCGCTTCGGCGGCCGCGGCACGCCTTGCGCGTTGTTTGCATGACGTTGACGTTGGACGACCTCTGTGGCACAGTGGGCTTAGGTCCGGCTGAGACAAAAAAGGTTGCGGGTTCGATTCCCGCCGCGGGACAAATCTTTGTATGATCTGCAAGTATTTGTCTCGGATCTGGGTGTTTCTATGTATAATGTGTATGTATTTACAAAAAAAAAAGTATATAAGTACCTAGTATATCAGTCATGTGGTACCTATAACACAAGCTCTGCTTACTTTGGGGCCAGATGATGCTGTGTAAAATGTCCGGTATTATTATTATTATTATTATTATTTTCTATACACTAACATAACCTAACTAACTGGTTTCGATCTAATTTAATTTTTTCTCCTGACTCTACTCTGTCTCGGTCGCTAATTTGTCCAGTGTACCAGGAGACCATACATGACTAAGAGGTTCTCGTTATAAAAATTGAAAAATGACTTGTATTCTCGTTATCAAAAAGGAAAAACTATTACAAGGTAATTGAAGGTTATACATTGCAAATCTGTCAGTTAACTGTCAAAGGGCAGAGCAACATGAGGCCATGCATTCTTATTGCGATTCTTTTTCACAAACAAGTTCATCTTAACTAACTCTATAAAATATATTGTTTTCTGAGCTACAGTCTCGGAATCCAATAGCCGTTCCCTTCGGCCGATGCCCGACATTTTTTGTATAATTGAAATTCCTCGAAGAAGCACTCAGGATCAATGATGGTATATTTTTAAGGATAGAACATGGGCTCGCGTGCCTTGTAAGGATTTTATTATTTTAAGTTCGTCAAAAAATCTTCAATGTTTTTTTATTGTACACTTACTAATCAATGTATTGTATACGTATAATCCAAGGGTATACTCTATTTAATAGGTTAAAATACTACGTTACGTTACTTCATAGGATAAAGTATACTCCAAAATAGAGGGTTACGAAACTATAACTATAGTATCGCTATGTCCGTCTGTCTGTCTGTCCGCCTTTAATAATAGCTCTTGCTCACAGACTGTTAGTTTTATCTTGATTCAATTTTGCACGGTAATACATTTTAGTCACTCCTAAGTTATGATATAAAAACATAGAAAAAATATTACTTACCAGTTTACATGAGGGCGCCTCGCCTACATGTAAAGTGGGGTAAAATCAACGGCTTTCTACTTATCACGGCTAATAAGGCTTTACTAGATTAGGAATCACAATCAACCTGATTTGGCAATATAATTAATTACACCAAAGACTTTAGATATAAAATAAATAAATCATGCCGGACATTTCAAATATTTTTCACACAGCATCATCTGGCCCCTAAGTAAGCAGAGCTTGTGTTATGAGTACCATGACTGACATACTAGGAACTTTTATACATATTTTTTTTGTAAAACATACGTATTATACATATGAACACGCAGACCCGAGACAAATACTTGCAGGTCAGACAAAGATTTGTAACGCGGCGGGAATCAAACCCGCAACCTTCTGCGTCTCAGCCGGGCCATAGCCCATTGCGCCACAGGAGTCGTCATAGGTATACATAGTTACTATATCGCTGTAGACCTAATAATAGAGATGCCAAATCATACAGCTTCAATAGCAGATTGTAGTCATTCAATCAACCAATCAACTTAAGATAGACTGTTAAATAATAGTAAGAAGGAAGACGGAACACAAAAGGATTTTAGACAACAAGTTATAACAATGAGCGGGAATTCAGGTAAAACCCTTGTTGCTAACTTAAATAAAGACTATCACGAGCAGTAGCTCCCCAGTAAATAATGTTGCTTCATTGTAGTAACATACAGTTGCGTATTATTCGTATTTTTAAGTAAATATATAATTTCCATTCAGTCTCGTTCATGAAAAAGGTTTTCCACGTATAATTAACGAGAGGCACGTGTTTATGACAAAGCGTCAACGTCACGTTGAGATGCATCCGTTAGTTGAATCCGCGCGGGCTCCGTCTCCGGGGCCGAGCACCGCCGAACGGGTCCAGGGAAGCTGGCTGACGCGCGGCCGCCGCCGCCCAGTGCCAATTCGACCGCCGTACCGAGCGCACGTCGCGCCGCGCACCCACACTACAGCCCGCCGGTACGCGACACCAACACACGCATGCAACCCTACACCACCCCCACTCCTAACCCACCCCCCGCGTCACACCCTACCCCGCCCCTGTGACCTCCAGGTGGATACTTATTGCGCCAAAAACTATAACCAATAAGTATCCATTAATTTCAATTTGATTTCCCTATTTTCTCCATCTTTCCCGCATGTTTGTGAACAAGGTTTTAGATTTTGTGAATTTTAATTTTCATTTGTTCAACGGATTTGCACGAAGTTGGAGCCAATGTTTACTCCGGAGCGTTTAATTGGCTCGCTAAGTTCTTAGCCATTAGGGTGATGGGAGAGCCGTTAATCAACACCGTAAAAGGCGTTATTGTAGCTATTAATCTTCTAATCGAGTCATTGGTGTTTCATAGTGGCTATTTATTTTATTTCAATAGGTTATTAGTATATATTTCGATAACTTCTTGCTTACGTAAAATTTTAATTCTGTACATACTCTTTATTCAAAGGTAGTTTTTTTAACATACCTTTTTTATAACACTACAAAATTTAATTAAGTAGTTTTAAGTCTTTACTTAGTAATTACATAGGTAGATACATTCTTAATTAAGTTATAAATCATGACAATTGTCTCTCGATGCTTAATACTAGAATACAATTCAAATGAGAGCCTTTAGTACACGCTACTTTGTATCCTGCTAAAATAAATATAATATGACTGATAAAAATACTTCACGATCTATATAAAAACAATTTGGAAAGTTTTTCCACAAATATCAAATACCAATTTTCACAGTTTGCTAGTTTTCACGTGAACTTTCACGAGTCAAGTTTTTATTTACAAAAACCTAGTTCTTTTATCTGAAACTAGAAAAATAATTTTATTTAAATATCTTGGAACCCAAATTAAATTCCGTCCTTACCGACGCTACTTTTTCAAACCACACCTTGATTAATATTATGAATCTCCTTGATCGACTACTTTTTCCATAGTTCCAAAGATCACAAAAGGAGCCTCTGAGACGCACTTCAATCTTTTCACCACACTGGTTCGAAATAATTAGTGACACGACAAGAAGAATTGCCATTAACCGGTTAAAAGAGTAGTTAGCTCTTTTAATATAAAATCCAATCATCCCAATACATACAAAAATCTATCTACGTAAAGGCAATCTCTTATTTCCAGACTGGCTAAACCCCCTTTGAGGGTTCAACTCTTTGTACCTTTAGAGCGGCAATTTCACAAACCTGGCTTCGCTGTGACGTCACAAAGCATTTCCACTTTTCAATTCAGAGTAACTTTTTAATAAACCTATTTTTCAACGTGACTTAGTTAGCTTTAGCCCCAGTACTGGATGCAACCTGCCCAATAATAACTTGACTTTGTAGTGTACAAGGTTGGAAATACGTAGGTTGAACATTTCGTACTAATACGAAATGTTTCATCAAAACATTTTGAGATATCTGTACATAAAATTGTATCTTGGCAATTATTTTTAATGAAAAGTGAGACCCAAAACGTATACTAAAGCTGTATCTTACATTCTTAGATGTATACGAAAATACCTATCATTCATACATAAATTACAGTTTAGGTTAGATTAGGTCCCTACTAATATTATAAATGCGAAATTAACTCTGTCTGTATGTCTCTTATGTTACGTTTTCACGCCTAAACAGCTTTACCGATTTTGATGAAGTTTAGTAAAGAGATAGATGGGACCTTGGAGAAGTACATAGGCTACATTTTATGTAGGTACCACGCGTGCGAAGCCTCGGGCAGCAGTTAGCAATATATAAAACAAAGTCGTGATAATTACACCATTTGTAACTCGAGAACAGCTGGACCGATTTCCATGATTTTTAATTTGTTAAATTTGTCTCCGCCCCGAACATATAACATATAACATTTTTCAAAAAACAAAAATTAAAGATTTAAAATGGTGAGTTCAATTTGATATAACCCTTGACGATGTTTGATTAGTTAGGTTATTACAGTAGTCATTGTACGTGCTTGAATAATTGATTCTTAAAGAAGCAATATCTATCAAAGCGTTGTGGGATATGTTTTCTTTTCCAAACGCAAGAACGAAGCCGCGAACGGGACAGCTGGTTTATAATAAATCACTGGATATGTCTTTTATTTATACTAAATGTAAAAAGAGATTTCCCTTTCTGATTCAGTGCTTTGACAGTGTATAAACAGATGAAAATTACCGCCCTGAAATAAACATTTTGCGCAAAAGAGCTGCCTGACGACAGCAAACCAAAACGCAGTAACGCAAAGTGCTACTGCGCACTAGAAGGTCGAGGTCATTCGTGTGATTTCTACAAAATAAAATTTCAGTGCAGGGTTCAGACTAAGTACCAATACCTAATTTGCAAATATCATTACTATTTCCCGGTTTCATTGCAAAATACAAAATCAACGGATACAAATTCCAAAATGTCTATGTTATTGTGGGATTACTACCGTAGGTGAATTATTCTGGCTCATGTGTGGGATCTGTTCAGGTTATTGAAAGCGGGATTACGGAATGCTTGGAGTTCTAGCCACAATATACAGTAGTCAATGAAACGTATAGGTGAAAATTTTCTTCAATGCGCTTTTAAACAGCGTTTGTACAAATTCCGAAATATCATTATTATTGTGGGATGACGAGCAACCTACGAATTATTCGTGTTAGTGTCATGTGTGGGACTTGCCCAGGTTTACGTAATGCCCGGAGTTCTACACACAATATACAGAAGTCCGTGGAACAAGGCAAGTAAGGGAGGATTTCCTTCATGCGTGCTTTTTTACAGCATATTTTAAGCAGGAACATTTCATAGTAAATTTTTTGTTGGAAATAAATTGATTTGTTAACTGTATATTAATCAAATATTTCAATACAATATCGATGATGCATGTTGTCTTACTGAGTTTCGTTGTACTGTGTCTCCGGTTGATCACATTCGCTACCGACTGGGTTTTGTCACAGGCACGCGTTCACAGTCCACTTCATTCGAGTGTAACGAATGAAGTGAACGCAAGGAGCCATGAAATCGCCGCTTATTCTATGCAATGTGAGGAGAATAGACTTTGTTCTATGGTTCCTTATTGTAAAACTGACTGGCACAGGCAGTTGCAAAACTGGCGTCACGATGATACAACTATCCGTAACCGTAGAACGTAAACTACATAAAGCGTTGTAAATCATTAGTTAACTTTGTTAAACAGAGTCTAAGAAAAGCTCCTACAAATATCAAATAAATTACTTTTTATTAAATTTGATGCAGCATATATTATTCTGTCAGTGTGGTTAATGTTAATGTAGTTACTTACTGATCTTGCAGGTAAACTGTTAAACTAATAAACATAGAAGGATTCACATTGCTCGATAGGAACAACTTGAATAATACTTACCATTATATAAAAACTAGTCCATTTCCTTCCCTAAGATATAATTATCAAAAGTTCGATCACAATCTAAAATAAAACAAACAAATATGATTACAGAGAAACTTACAAATGTATAATAATATTAGCTACCGGCTTCGCATGGGTGCAAATAATAATAATAAGCTTAATGACTTATGTAAATGTACATATGTAATGACTATAGGTAAATTTTTGATACCTTTTGGTGTACCTATCGAAATTTTAGTGGAGATTTCTATGTGGTTTTTGAAAATAAAATACAGCCCATGTAATTCACTGACAATGTAGCTTTCTACTGGTGAAATAAAGTCGGTTAAATGGTTAGAGTTTATCCATTACGAACAAGGTGTATCCTTGTTCGTAATCACAGATCTTTTCTTTTATAATATGAGTGTAGATTACAAAAAGTATGGATACTTTTTAATAATCCATACTTTTTAATAAGGTATGGATTATTAAAAGACGATTTGTTTATGTATGTATTGTCCCTATAGACTCCGAAGCAGCTGCACCGATTTCGATGAAATTTTTTGGAAATCTTCAGATTGACCTAGCGGGCGATTCTGTGAAGTTTGGTAGCGATCGGATCAACAGAACTTTTTTTTTGCATCAATCAAAGTTTGTAATTGAGTCTTCACGAGACATACATACAAGTGCCTAAACACACGAGTGCTTCTCTTTAAAGTTAAATAATTGACTCTTCAAAAGTAGTGTTGTGCAAAAACATTTATGACTGTGAAATGCGAGTGCTTTTGTTATATCATCGATCGTAATGAGAACACCTGCGCATCTTTTAAGTGTCAGCCTTTTACCATGGACATGGCTAAGTTTGTGTACTTCCGCAAACGTGGTTCACATTTAGTAACGAACTCCCTCCTTCTGAGCTATGTAGACTTTTTGTAATGGTCATTCAAGAATTGCAACATCAACAACGCTCTGCACGCGTTTCTTAAATTTTATGGTGAGAATTATTGTCGTCCAACAATAAAAAGGTAAAAGGAACTCTATGCGAATAAAAATAGTTGACTGCAATGTTATTTCGTTATTGTAATAGCACAATAATCACCGAGGCTTTTAGACGACATCCGAGTGCATTTATAATGCTACAACCTGACAGACTTTGCTTATAACTAGTCGATATTGTAATATTTGTGTAGCTTGTACCTTATTTTAAGGTGCACAACGGCTTTGTAAACGCTCTGGTATAACGAAGTCCTGAGCGACGTTCTACTTTTTTCGACTGGCAAATTAAAAAGTAACAATAAACAAAACAATAAAGTCTCATAAGCTTATTATTTAATATTCGAGTATTTAGATAACAAAACAACTAGGAATTAATTTGCTTCGACTTGACTCTGTATTCGTAATATAATTAGCAAGGATCATTCAAAAAGCGTTAAAACATGATAAGTTACTTTGACAGATTATTCTCGAACTGGGTTTGGGAGGAACTTGCACCTAGATTAAATATGTATGATAATTTAAAATGGTCATTGTTGATATTATTAAATAATTAAAATTTTGATTTGATAGTTATTAGATTATTTTATTAGATACAAAAATCATCGTGATCGTAATTGCTTATCGTTATACTAAATAACATATATTCAACATATATATTAATAACATACATTTTTATATGGTACTTTTTTACCCACACGCTTGCGACTTACCGTCTTCTTCATGATTACAGTATTAGACTACATTACGTTATATGATGATGCTTTCTTTATTCATTGATAATTCAATGACAAGAACAGTAAATTTTATTTTGGCTTTTTAAACAAAATTTCAGATACCTGTAGGGCGATCACGGTATTTGTCAACGTAATTTCCATTGAACGGATTGGTTTTGGCAAAGGTTTAGATATAACTAATCTAAATGTCAACATGGTACCGCGCTATTCTTCCTGATCGATTTAATCGTTGATTTTACCAATCGAACAAATTTATATATAGAACTACCTAGTATTTAGTATTACTCTATGCACAGACTACTAGGATGTACGAAACGTTCGTTTAAAAGCACTATCAAAAATAACGCGATCCCGCAACGTTTGATCAACGTATAATCCGAATTAGAGCTTAATCGTTTCCGTTATAGTGATTAGCGCGGTACGAAATATGTCAAAATATTTTTTTGACTTTGGTATTCGTTTAAAATTACCGCGGTCGGTCGCCTGGTTAATATACACTTTTTTCAGTGATGTGAGTTCAATTCCCCGCAATAACGAAGGTCGTAAGGAATCTGTAAATACTATTTTTTGCAATTGACTAATTATGAATATGCGCTTAACGTTCGCAAGTAGATTTATAGGAGCATCATAGTTGGTATACTATGTTTATAGTAGCTCGAAACGTGCTCGTATTTATAAGGTAACAAGTGAGTGAAGGCTGGTTTTCGAATAACAGCGGCCGTTGTATAACAGCCTGTAAAATAACGTTCATCAAATTTTTGCATGATTATAAAAAATAGTCCACTAGAGCCAATAGAGCCACTAGGTTCTGTGAGTTATAGACCACGCGAGTCTGTCTTTGCATAGCTCGCTATCGCCGTTAGGTATTAGGCTTCTTCAATCCTAACAAAAACTATGGGGGTATGACCGAAAACCAATCATAGTTATATTTTTTGACTGGCCTGTCAGCTCAGTTGGTAGTAGCTATGCTTTCTGCGCTGTAGGTTGAGAGCTCGATTCTCTCCCAGAATAAACATTTGTGCGATAAACACAGGTATTTGTTCTGTGTCTGGGTGTTATAAAGTATCTAATGTCTGTATTCAAAAATATATAAGTATTCAATCAGTCATCTGGTCATCATAGTACAAGCTATGCTTAGTTTGGGGCTAGATGGTGTTGTGTGAATTGTCCACATATATATATATTTATTCCGAAAGCTGATGAAAATTGTTTTTCTTTCATTATTTTACACCCCCTAACACCAAGGGGTCGGCCTCCTAAGTTTATCGGATAAAATAGTTGTTCGAACAAAAAAGTTGGGTCATAAAAAGGGTAACAAAAAAGTTTTGTGACATTTTTGAACATTATTCGAAATTTCTGAAAAATAACTTTATTAACGTTTTCAAACCTCTTATCTTCGCCATTTGGAAACATTTCTAAAAACTGAATCGGCAAAAAAAAACTATATACTTAGGTATAGTTATAGAACCTGCTCACAAAATTTCACGAGAATCGGTTGAAAAATGCGACCTGTAGAGGAAAACATCCGGACAGACGCCGTTTGGACAGATATACGAAAGCATTTTTGCCTTAGCTGAAACGGGGACAGTCGCTCGCGCTTCGCGCTCGCTCGGTCAATAACCAACCTATGGTACAAGCTCTGCTTAGTTAGGAGGCTAGATGGTGCTGAGTGAATTGTCCAATATTTATTACAATTATTTTTCATTAGAGCCTCTGAGGTGCATTTTATACCTATCACCACACCTGGTTCATAATAACTAGGGACATGATAAGAAGAAGAAATCATTAGTAAATATTTGGTGATTATTAGAACTTGTTATTTTACAAGAACTGTTAATTTGGATACCTCTCATGTCATGTTTCATCTCATGTTTGTATAGTATGCACTGTGCAAGTCTCAACTCCTGCAAAACATTTGTGGGGTAGGATCCGGCTGAGACGCAGAAGGTTGCGGGCTCGATTCCCGCGACAAATGTTTGTATGATCTGCAAGCGTTTCTATGTATAATATGTATGTATTTACAAAAAAAGGTATATAAGTAGTGTATCAGTCATGTGGTACCCATAACACAAGCTCTGCTTACTTTGGGGCCAGATGATACTGTGTGTAAAGTCCGGGATTTTTATTTTTTTATTTTCTTACCATAGATACCCATAGTACAACGTAAAGTATGTAAAGCTCGAGTGTATAGATGTGTAGTTCTCGTTACTGAACATAAACAATTTAAAGTAATGTCTTATTATCTCGCTTTTGACTCTAGCTAGTAGCTGGAAATGTCTGGAAACGTAAATATACTCCTCAAACTGGTTGAATTCCAGTTTGAAAATTAAAACTAACGCTCAACGGCTGGTTTATCTACTTCATCTCTTCCTAAAATGCATCAATGAAAAAAAAACTGTCGTTCTTATGTCAATGTCACCAATATCAAGTGTTATAATATCGTCTCAAAGTCGTCGTCGATTGTCTATTCTAAACCTCGTCGTTTAATGCCTAGAAGTCTAGAACTTTCTTGGATTCCTCGTAGTCCAAATCACAAAGAAACAACGCACTTATAATTCAATTGTGCTAAGAACTCCCAGTTTATTTGTCATAAATCCAAAAAATACGAAATAACACGAGAAAATCTCATTAATTGAATACTAGCTATGTTACTTTATAAAATGTCTTCTTCTTCTTCTTCGTTAATGGCATGTGTCATAATAATGTCAATATTGCCAGTGTCAAGTGTTTATATTGTTTATAGTATGATGTCAGAATATTGTCGTTTGTCATTTGTTATTTTATATAAAATAGCGTCTTTCATATAAAACAATTGCACGGATTATTTTTGCCTGAATCACAAAGAAACACAAAGCTCTTACTCCAATTATTCGTACCCGAGTCAATAACTGCACCAAAATTTACTAATAAAACTGGAAATAACTCGAGAAGAATAAAGAATTTAAGAGTGCAATGTTTTTATCGCAAGACGTCCAAAAATAATCATAAAATGTCAATGAATCTAAGAACACCGATTAATTTTGACAGATTCTTTTACTGACAGTGCTTGTCATCTGTGATTTGTGGATGGCCAGAGACCAATTACCGCACTTAGAACCCTTAATGTGAATGTTAGTGAAGTCGTTCCTTCGTATAGATTTGACGAAGAAAATCCATACGAAGGGAACAGATATAGATTTTTGCTATTTGCGTACATAAAGTGATACGGACACTTAACAAGATTTTGCGCTTATGACGTAGGTAAAAATCCGAAAATAGCCTGTCATTTTATTAGATGAATAAATTTATTGAGCATGACAAACAAACTTTTGCTAACGAGTGTCGAAATGTGACCTTTTTAATATATACTTATTGAGAGGAATACATTTAGAAACATTCAGTTGTTTTAGCATAATTTTTATAGTTGTCGGTAGTAACATTTTCATTAGAACGCTGTCGTTAAGCTGTAGGGGCAGTCTTGACTATGGCATTATGTTAGGCCTTCTAAATCGTTAGTTATAAATACCTACATAAGCAAAGAGGTCACAGTTGTAAATCAGTTTCAACCCATCTTTATTACAGTTTCTCATTAAATAAATCGAAGTCTTAACTTACTACCCCTATAAATTGCCTATCTGAACGTTAATAATCTTTTTCGAGCGGCAATATACTAGGTTGAATAAATATAACAATCGTCAATCGATTAATTATCTCGATTCAATCAACGACAAATTTACTTAATTATGTTAATCACATTGTTCAAATTTCAGCGATATAACATAATTGTCGCACGCAAACTTGAAATTCGAGGCTGTCTATATAAAATAGTTGCCAAAGTTACCGACTGTATTAACGAAATTAGAAAGGTGGTGAGACAGGAATTTACATAATTGAACGTAAAATTTTCACCTCATCTAGTAAACCAATAGTGGTTCTACTAGATGAGGTGAAAATTTTGCCTCCGGAAGCACAGAACATTGAATCACCAGATGTGGTTATCAAGGGGATGATGCTGAATACATAAAGGCAGTAATACAATAGCTTCATCAGTCCTACCAACGCTTAATTTGTGAGGGCTCGCAGAATATTTACACACTTCATTACAATAACAAGCCATAAAGTTTAAACTTTTATTTGAGAACGGAACTTTATTTTACTCGAGATTAAATGAACAATTTGATTTTCGTATTTTATTTACAAATAAAACTGGCTACGTAGATGTTTAGCTACGTAGTACTTTTATTGTGGGTGGTTTGAATATAAATTCAATCCGATATCACCGGGGGCGTTTTTGTGAACAACACAAAAGTAGATATCAAGAGTGACTGCGTAAAATTTATGGTTCTTTGGATGATTTAGCTTCAGCTATTAAAGACTGTTTATTACACATATTTCAGCGACTTTTAATGTTTTATTTTTGTTAATAATCGCTGATAATTTTAACACAAATCATGAATCAAATGAAACCGTTTAGACACTCTCTGACGATTTCAAAAATCTATATTTAACAAGCATGATACAATAGAAAATAACTATGAAACTATGAACGATTGTCCGAATGAAGATATTATTAATATATAAAGAAACTTTCCTCTTATTAAAGCAGTAAAAATCTTAAAGATTGGTGTTATTCGGCTGTGAATTTTAATGCCGTAATTAAAGACCCCTTCTAAGTGCTCGTCCAAGACATCACCTGACACCATTTTCCCTTTCATTAGAAAATGTTACCGACCGTATTTTTCGTCATCTATTTTCCACGAGTTTTTATCGCCTTAATGTTTGCTTAGAGTTATAATAAGTAATTGATGTGACTCCTGTTGTTTTATGTGTGAACCATAAGCAAACAACCTTCTTTTAAAATCTATACTTAGGTATACATTTGTCCGCGTTTATATACAAAACTGGCGTATTAAATCGGAGACTATTTCGCACTCTACAGGCTTCATACATTGAACTCCAGAAACTAAACATCAGCATGGGAAATTCGCTTACAATTGACATAAAGCAAGTTAAGAAACAAGTCCATGAACGTAAGTTAAATAATTTGTTTCATGACTACTCTTTTGGATGAGGCATCCAAAAGAGTAGTCATGAAACAAATTATCACATTTTAAAAATGTTTGCTAAATCAATTTTCGTCCTATTTTTACCTATTTTTTGCCCACTCTATTTTTGTATACTTACTAATGGTAGTATTCAATTTTTTTTTAATACTCATGGTATGGTTCCTAATTATCCACGTTGGAGTTTATTGTCGAGTGCCTCTTGTTTTTATATTTCTGTCTGAATTGATTATTTAAAAACAGTTCATGCACCATAGCTTATGCAATACGTTTCCGAGACATGAGGCATGAGTTTTGGAATTTAATATTCATTAATTACCCTTGTTAAGACAAATAAATGTATATTTTGTTTTTATTGTGAATCTGACATGTTATTCCAGAACCATTATCGTGTACGTACTCAAACTGAAATCGCGACAGTTTTAGGTCTCAATTAGTGTTTTTCATTTGTCTACGGTTTCAGAATACCTACCAACCTTAATTGTAAATACCAGTACCAGTGCTTAATTGATAATAATTATATCTGTTAGCAATAATTACATCATTTATGGTACTGAAGCGATAAGTAATAATTTATTGAGGAAACCGGCACGTAGTACCTAAAAAGTTCGAAAACATGTGCCAAGTGCACGAAGGAGCATCTGAGGCGCACTTTAACCCTTTCACTATTGTTTCATTCTGCGTAGCAAAGTAAACAATCCGGCTATATTGTGCAGCATACCACTGTACGTACCTAATAATTATGTGCGCTGTGACCAACGGCGTCGACACCCGTTGTTTGGCTATCACGTAACACACACGCATCACGCTAAGAATGCGCCAACATCAAGAGCGCTTAATTTGTTAAACGCATTCGTACACGATTTCCAACATATAGACTTGTTTGATGACAGCCTTTATATTATTTGTAATAATTTAAGAATATTTTAAAGTTTTAATTAAGCCAGCTAGCGTTTTGGTGAATACTGTAAGTTATCTGTTGTTCTGAAATAAATAAATTCTAATTCTTATTCACCACACTGGTTCGAAATAACTAATGGCACGATAAAAAGATGCGATTTATCGCCGAAAAATGTATCAAATTCTTAAAGTAACACAATGTTTAATGCACAATTTGAACAAATTAAAATAAAATAGTCAAGTGTGAAAATCGTGCCTCGTCGCTAGTATACCGTTCCGTACAAATTGTTATCACCATCTTGGTTCTTCTACCATCAGTTACAATTAACTAGTAAAATTCAGAGCCACTTTAAAGTCAATTATGAAAACACCAAACATTGCTATAACGAAAATATAAATCGGATTGAATCACTAACTTTTCTTTGTAGTCAAAAAAATATTCCGATACATCGATATGCATCATCTAAATTTGAAAAAAAAAATACATATTAACGGTTTTCGGATGATATCTTATGTTGCTTATGTTGTAAAGCTTTGGCTTCATGCCAAATTCCATAATTACCAAGGTCAACAAAAAGTACCCCATAGGTTTTGATATGCTGATATGCCTTATACTAAGTTTTATTATGAAAGTGGTGATTATGACTCAGTTTGCGCTGATCTTGATGCCATTAATTGGGTCGTAGAACTAAATGATAAAACGATTGAGGAAGCCGCAACCTTTATGTATAACACTATTTATAAGTTGCGCGATACTTTTATTAACTCAAAAATCGTTACACCCACTCGTAAATATCCCTTATGGTACAAACAGCCTCTCATAAAATTGCTCAGGGAAAAAGCGAAATTTCACAAAAAAAATAAAATATATGTCAACGCATATGATCGTGACTCATTTGTTATCTTACCAGACAGAGCCCGCGCTATGGAATCAGATATGTACAATACCTACATCGATACAGTCGAAACATTTATAAAAAAAAACCCTCGTGCATTCTGGGCTTATGCGAAGAGTAAGAATCAATCTAATGCTTATCCGTCTGTAATGAAACTTGGTACGGTCTCGTCGGACCAAGGTGATGTGATATGTAACATGTTTGCAGAATATTTTCACTCAACCTTTCTTGACCGTTCACAAAACCAAACTCAATCTAACGCAGATGTTTCTCCTCATTACGTATCTTGCGGAGACATTTGCAATGTTGAGGTACTTGAGGAGGAAGTTTTTCGTTTGTTTAAATCCCTTAGCCTCAATAAATCGGAGAATGTTCCTGCGCTTTTTAAGTGTGCTAAAAGTCTTGTTTTCCCACTTTCCATACTGTTTCGTCGATCTTTAACTGGAGGTGTGGAGCCTGTTATCTGGAAATCGGCTTACGTTAACCACCCCATCCACAAAAAAGGCCCTAAGAACGTTGTGGAAAACTATAGACCAATTTCTAAACTATGTATATTTGCCAAGGTTCTAGAAAAAATTGTTTACTCTCAACTCTATCCCGCAATGAAACAGAACCTCATGCCACAGCAGCACGGTTTCCTCAGAGGCCGATCTACCATATCGAATCTTCTGCTTTGTTCCGAGTACCTAACCAGCATCATGTCTGAACCATCACAAGTTGACATAATATACACCGACTATAGTAAGTGTTTTGATCGTATTGACCACCTCATCTTATTAAAAAAGCTCCAAGAAATGGGAATTCAAGGCAACCTCTTCAGATGGTTCACTTCTTATGTTGACAATAGGTGCCAAACGGTCGCATTGAATGGATACTCATCTTCGTCCATGTATATTCCCTCAGGAGTTCCTCAGGGCTCCTTATTAGGCCCCTGCTTTTTACGTTGTTCGTAAATGATATCTCTTCCTGCTTTCATCACTCTAAATTACTTCTATATGCTGATGACATGAAAATTCTATCTCAGATAAAGTCTGTTAGTGAAGCACACCTTTTGCAGGCTGACCTCCTCAGATTTCAAACCTATTGTACACAAAATAAGTTGGACTTAAATGTCTCTAAGTGTTACATTTGCTCGTACACGCGTAAACAGACAATAATTAAATTTGATTATGCTCTGCATAGTACACTATTAACAAGACTCGATACCATCCCAGATCTAGGCATAGTCTTTGACAGTAAGCTCATCTTCAAAAACCATATTGACAATATTGTATCTAAGGCGTCCCGTGCACTTGGTTTCGTTTTCCGAATGTCCTCTGAATTCAATAGTATAAAAACATTTAAAATCCTGTACTGCGCATACGTTCGTAGTCACCTTGAATACGCTTCTCAGGTTCGGAACCCATGCTACGACATCTATATTACTAGGTTAGAGGGTATTCAAAAAAGATTTTTACGTTATTTACAGTATCACGCCAATACGGTAGGTTCCTGACTATAAGACAAGATGTCGCAAATTTCATTTCCTCCCCCTTTTTGAACGTAGATGTATCTCCGATTTGTCATACCTCATGGGCATAGCGAATGGTAGAGTTGACTGTCCGGAGTTGCTAGAACTATTGGAACTGCGCACTGTGATTGGGTTAAGAAATCCTATAACTCTACACGTTCAGCATGCCAAAACGAATTATAGGCAAAATGCTTTCATAATTAGAGCATGCTCTTCGTTCAACTCTTTGGCAAAGGCAAACATTGACATTGACATTTTCAACACTCTAATAAGTAAGTTAAAGCGCATACTCAATGATAAATTCTTCTTGGTAAATCAATCGTAGTTTACTCATTGTGTAATTGTTTTGTTTTATTTATTTTTTGTTTTTCAAAATCTCATGCATTCAATGATTTTCTAGAATCCGTCGTCTGCTACTGTATTTCTACTTACTTATATTCTTTTTTTTAACTACAAGTTTTTTAACTTTTAATTGGCTCTCTGTAAAATATATGCCTTGCATATATTATGTATTTCATAATTAACAATGTATCTACATAGCTGTAAGTTTTCCTAAAACGAATAAAAAAAAAAAATAAAAAAAAAAAAAACCTGGTGAGTGTCAAAATACCATGTGGCGTAAATGGCCGTATTTCTTTATTGCGTTGACTTAGAATGTTGATTTGTATAGCATAGTACTTGATATAAATTTCAGCGTTATACCTCCATTAACGCATTCCTAAGATAAGAGTCTTGACACAGACAGACAGACAGACATTAAAGAATTATTTAAGAGTGTATTTTTTTCTTTTGAATAACGAACCCTAAAAACACGAAAATTCGATTATTAGTAAACGTACTCACGGCCAATCGGGTCCAAATAGGGGCTGAAACAAAATGTTCCAAAGCCACTTTCCCGTAAAGAAAGGCTTTCTTGCAGAAACCCACACGGTTCATTAGAATCTTTACGACTCTACCACTCGGCTTTACTGAGTAGAGTTTCATGTATATGTTCCAATACACGTTTCACGACCCATAACGTAAGGCTGGAGAATATTGCTTTCTTAAATATGAGGTTACACAAGTAACCAAAAAAAGATTTGCCTAGTGTACCATTTAGAAGCAAGGGATCGGCTTCTACTCATTTTAAAACCAAATGGTGTGTTTTTTGCACCAAGCGCAAAGTGAGTTATTAATCCACGAGTGTTATGTTGGTGCCCAAGCGCATGCGAGGGCACTAAATTAACACGAGTGCATTAATTACTCTCTTTAGCAAGGTGCGTAATAAACTTTTCTTTCAACTACCAATCCTAAACCTTACTGTGATAAAATATACCTGCTCAAACTAAAAATATGAAGATTCAAAGTTTTACAATGGTACAAAATGCGCGCCATTTGTTTTTTTTTTCAACAAGTCGGTTTTATTCAGCCGATTTTTATTTTCAGGCAGTATCTTTTTGATCCAATGCAAACATTTTATATTAAACTTAATGGGAGATATTAAACCTCTGTAGTCAATTTATATCTAAATAAAAAGTAAAAAACAGTGCAACAATGAGATTTCATATAACATTTCTGCACTATTTTGGTTCTAAGCAAAAAATACGTCCTTTGTGATCGGTTTTGTAGTGATTAATGATAACATTACTACGTAGTTGAAAGAAAGAAATATTGATGTTCTATTGCAGTAAGTTTTTAAATTAATGTACATTTTAATCATCTGATTACGTGAAATGAGATGTTTATTGGATTCCAATGTCCACAAGAAACCCTTATAGATACGCTGTGTACGTCTGTTTGTCTGTCTATCTGTCCGCCTTTAATCTTGATCTTTCTCTTTCTTTCTTTCGTCGTGATAAAATTTTACACCGGAATACGTTTTAGTGACTCCTACAAAGTTATGATATAAAAACTAAAAATAAACGATATTTATATAAATAGTGCAATATGCGGAAAAGTATATAGTTCCATACCTAAAAATATGAAAAAATTACCATTAAATAAATTTATTAAGGAACTCAAGACCTGGTTACAAGCTAAATGTTTTTATAACGTATCTGAATTAATAAAATGACATAAATCTAATTAAGTAATATTCCTAAGTGACGGTTTTATTACGTGAATTATTATTATGTTACCTAAATTTTTTTAGATAATAAATGTCTCCATTGTTAGAAAATATTGAACACCATTTACTAAATGTGAGCATAGCGAACTTAGCAATTAATAAAACCTGTAATATACCTATGTTCCACAAATAAGTTATGAATTAAAGATACTACGATTTTTGAAGGAAACTCGTAGGATCTTTTAATGTATAATATATATAATATGGGTCTGGGTGTTTATAATATGTATGTAAAATATGTATGATTTACAAAAAATAAGTATATCAGTCATGTGGTAGTCATGGTAACACAAGCTCTGCTTTCTTTGGGGCCAGATGATGCTGTGTCAAATGTCAGGGATTATTATAATTGTTATATTTGGTTTTTTCTAATTTCTTCAGTTTCTTGAGTTTTTCGATACAGATATTCGTTTCATAAATATGAAGCTTTGAAATGGCCATTTTTGATAGAACTAAACTGCTGTTTGGTGAAGCAATTTACAAAATAGTTGAATTTATAATGAAATACCACGGATGATGATGCTTTACTGAAATTGGAGTAAGAATCTGAAGCCTTAAAAAAAGTGTCCGTAACAAAATAAAAGAAATTTGATATATAAAATTTTTTTTGCTATCTTATTTAGATGGTAATAAATTGGTTCGGGCCCTGTCCACAATCCATTCTTAACTTTAATGACTGCAAAAGCATTTACTGTGCGGTACATTTTAGTAAGATATACGTCTGTTCAGTTTACACTGTGGCAAAGTGCTTGCTAAGATCAATCGGTAAAGTTTCCATACTTTATATGCAAATATCCTTAAGTAAATCAAAAGATTCGAAACTTACGGTCTGTAGAAAATTCTGACAAGGGAAGGAACTTTAGTAAAGATGCTGGCTTTGGTTCTTGTAAGATTTATTTAAACCTAGATTTATTTTTTACCTATGTAAGCAGTACTACAGTTTTGGAAATGCGCCAAAGGTGTTACATTTACTTACATGCGATTTTATTGAAGTGATAACTTCTTATGGGAGGGTAAACCGCTTCGTTACGTAACGCGTTACGACGCCAGTCTGCCTGGCTTCCCTTTCTCTCACGCATACGGCAGCGGTAGGTAGGCTCTTCCTCTCTCACTCTAACCCACAGCGCTAGTTAGATTAGTTTAAGTTATCACTTCTGTCGGGCGTCCCGAGACGCACACGTTTTTTTGATTTGTGGATCCATGGTCTAGTACCGCGATTGTGTATCATACCATCTTTATATTGTTTAAAATATGCTTTTATTAGCTTGGTATGTATGTATGTATCTATCTATGTAACGGAATCTTTGAACGTGATTTTCACCCCCATGAAAATGTAGGCTTGATTTGAAACTTAGCACAATTATCAAGGACAACGCAATAATTTTTTTTTGTCACACTATTCTTAGTTTAAATTCATATTGAAATGATATTGATATTTGAATTGATAGAAAAAGCGTATTTTATAGTAGTTTTTAAACTATTGTTGAAGCTATGATTGAAAATTATGATTGAATATGATTAAAAAATCAATGTGCCTAATTGCAAAGTTAAAAATTCTAGACACAAATACATCTAAATACAACCCTAATACTAGGATAATATGACTGATCCACTGGAGAGCTATCAAAGCTGATAAAATATCTGACCTGTTGGCGGTTCTGCATACCTAGTACATAATTTTATAAAATAACCTTAACAAATGAATCCTAGCATAGTAACGACGTAGTAGGTAATACTCGAATAGTAAGTTCAAGCTTTAGAAAACATCTTGGCAGTTCTGCGTTCCTAGTACATATTCCTTTAAATGCAAAGAAACTCAATTCACTCGAATCAAGCATCTACTAAATTACCAAGCTTTAGATGACCTCTTCACGGCTCTGCGTACCTAGTACATGTTGCAATACAAGTAAGAACTCAAGTATTTTTTTTTAACAAATAAGACTAGAAAGTATATTTTGTTCTATCAATATTATGTACTGAAAATGTGAATCATCGATACATACTACTAGGTACTATTAAAAATCAAAAGTATCTGTCTGTCTCTTACCCGGCTAAACAGTATTTTGGGGTCAGATATAAAATATAATGTAGCTACCACGCGTACAAAGTTGCAGAAGAGTAAATAATAATGAATACAGTAATACAAGCAAGGCTAATCATAAACCATTTGCAATTTAATGTATAGTAGGTTGCCTACGTAGATGCAGTTCTAGGCAGCCCGGGAAGGTACCCCCTCCGAGGCTGAGGGCCGAGGCCGCTTAACCAGGTCACTGCCAGGCCTTGGCCCGTACCTGTTGATATTGGATCCCGTGGTTTTCTTATGCAACGATAACATTTAAATATCTAGGCTTACTGTAGCTACATGATTATATCTTAATACCTTGTTATGTTATAAATGTATCAGATAAGCCCGCGGCTTCGCACGCACATATATAAATAGTAGCCTATGTCGCAATTTTCTAATTTTTTTCCGTAAAAACATTTTACAAAGTATTAGGAAATATAAAAATAAGATGAATGGAATTGGTTAACTCGTTCTCAAGTTATGAAGTGACCAAGGGAAAAATGGATTCATTTTTATATACATAGATAGATAGATAGACAGATAGACAGTTTTTTTTTTTTATAGGTTGATTGTAATTTATTGACAAAAATAATTACAGAATAATATAAAATAGTTGAGCTATCTAAGGACCGTTTAAAACGATCTATAGATAGCTTAACTTATCCAGATCACTGCCAGAGGGCAGCGTTCCCAAGACACTGGCAGCATTGCCACGTTGAATAGCAATGCTAATACGCTGAGCCAGATAAGAGCCAGCTCTTGGGTCACGCAATGTATCTACCAGACGCCATGAGATAAATTTGATTAAAAATAGATAGATTATTTATCTGCTCTTACTCGACTCGGCATCATCACAAAATAAGCAAGGATAAAAAAAAACGATAAGACTAGACGAGTTTCTTACTTGATTCTTCTTGGACTGGGGTTAGGAGTAACTGGTACTTAGATTCTACCAAGCATGTAAGTAGAGGTTTCAAAATTCAAAATGGTGTAATTTTATTGAACAAAATATTTTTTATTGTATCTACTAAAACAACCAGGTATCTCGCTATATCTTAATCGTATTTGTACCAGCTTTAAATGTTTGCATTTAATATATGCAATAGTTTTAAAATTCGAAAAATCTACATCTTTTTGTATATTATGAGTATAATGCTTAATAATATAAAGTGTCTAAAACTAATATAGATAGATAGATAAACACTTTATTGTACACAAGAGAGCACAAAAAAAAAATTAGCAATACAGTTGTACAATAGGCAGCCTTATCGCTAAAAGCTTCCAGGCAACCTTTGGAAGGACAGGATAGACAAAAACAAAAAGTCAGCGGTGTACAAAAAAGTTACTTATACTTACTTAGAAATAGAAATAATTAATTTGCAAGAAATATGGTAGGTAACAGATATTGAGTCATACTCGGTAAGTTCACATATTTCACCAAAGAACATTGGCATGCAACTTTTTTATGTTTTGAATTACATTAAATTAAACTATATAACATTACATTAAATTATAGTATTCTTAATTAAATTAAATTATATAAATTACAGTATAAATTATATATAAGGTATAAATTTAATTATATATAGGTACTTAATAATCTAATACATAAAAATACTTAATATAGAACGTGTCTGTTCTATCTGTTTGTGTGTTACCTTTTCATGGCAAAATGGCTGAACGGGTCTTGCTGTTATTTGGTAAGAAGATAGACTATATCTTGGAAATATAGGCTACTTTGTAGGTACAAAGCCGTGGGCAACAGCTTGTACAAAAAATACAAGTTCGTTGTGAATAAGGTTATTTTATTTGAGAAAAGAAGCAAAAGCTCGCGTCAGTCGGTCGGCCAAAGTAATCCTGATTTGGCTGGCAGCACGTATGCATGCACGACACGTTGGGTACGTGTTTGACTCATCTAGTAGATTTCCTACCGGATTAATTTAGTAAATTAGTTTATCTTGCTTGATAGTTTCAATTCACTTAGCTGAGTAATTCCGTATGAGGTACTGAGTGACCAGCTTTCTAATTAAATATAATAAGTAAGTACTTGCGTTTAATAAAAAAATGTCTAAAGTAGGTAGCGCCGTCTATAGGATAACGATGTTAAATAGTATAGAGACAGTACAAATATTTTACGTAAAAAATGTGGCATAATTATGAGTAATGAATAGGAGCATAGAAAAGGAATGCCGGCAGTGTCTAGGGAACGCTGCCGGCAGTGATCTGGATCAGTTGAGCTATCTATAGATCGTTTTAACGGTCCTTAGATGGCTCAACTGTTTCACATGTTTTTTATATTATTGTAAATTTTCTGTCATTTCTGCACATGTCATTTTATTCCAGTAAATACATAGAATGATTCAACATAAAAAATAAATACTGCTGGACAATTCACACGGCATCATCTACATACAAACTAAGCAAATCATGTAACATGGTTTAATAAAGCATATTATAAAATATCTGATTATTTAGAAGACAAAAAAGCTTGGGATGAATCTGCTTCAACTCGACTCGGCATCCGTAACAAAATTGTCAAGGATCATACAAAAAAGTGTTAAGACCAGACAAGTTTCTTGCCGGATTCTTCTTGAACTGGCGTTAGGAGGAACCGGCACCTAGATTCACTAACATGTAAGAAGACGATTCAAAGTGGTCCTTGTGATTGTAATGAATAAAGTTAGTTTGAATTTTGAATTTTGTACAATGACCCTGATGAATCAAAGAATACATACATAGAGTATACTTAAATAATTGCAAGCACGATGAAAGAAAGAAGAAATTCGACACGTGTTTCACCTCTCCACCTCTCCACCTGTCGAATTTCTTTGGGAGGTTGCATGTGTGGATTGTGTGTGCTTGCCTTTTACTAACGCTTTGCATGGCTTTTCAATTGCGGGCGGGAGGGAGGTGCATGCGTCTGCATCGTGTCTAACTCTTTGAGGATAGATTGGCGGAATAGTACTAAATATTTGTCCATCTATTTAATGTTTTGTAATGGATTTCCGCAAAGTCACGACTGAATCAATTATCTAACCTATGTTCTTCACACAAATGTTTATCCTGGAAGGGAATCGAACCCTGAACCTACAGTGCAGAAGGTAGAGCTACTCCCAACTGAGCTGACAGGCCAGATAAACGTATGATACAATAAAACATTTTTATGGATCATAATTATCCCACCTACACTGTAAATTATTTAAACTGCTTGTTGGCTTCTGCCTATTGTCTATTTCTACGTATTTTTAGCTTGCTTGTTTTTCAAGCTTTAACTGATCCAGAAATAATATATGAGATCCGTACCTAATTGTGCCGCTCTAAGTTATACTCGTACGTATTCAAATACTTGTCGTCGCTAAAATTGTCGTCAAAACGCACGGAAATGGACCACTGAGTTTGTATTGAGCTACATTATTACGAATGTTGTGTTATTTGTTGAGTTTTGTTCTACTTTCGCATGCAAACACACAGTATGAGCATGTTTTGTATGGGATGTCAAACATAGAATTGAATTCATTCTAAATCGCGAGGAAGCGTCTTGTTAAATTTATTTTTAACCGACTTTATCAAAAAGGAAGAGGTTCTTAATTCGTCGGAATCTTTTTTTTAATGTATGTTCACCGATTACTCGAAAACGGCTGAACCGATTTGGAAAATTCTTTTTTTGTTTGAAAGGGTCTTCACAGGTGGTCTCAAATAAATTCTATCAAAATCGGTCGACTGAAAAATCTACGAAAATCTAAAAATTGTATACAAATATTGTATACAATATTGTATATAAAAATTGTATTGTATATATACACCTATGATGTTTTCATGTACTTCGATACCTCGCTGTCTCATTGGAGCGGTGCGTTTATTTAGCCTACCCATATTATCTAAATACAAAATACATCTACTTTCCACTAAAAATGTATTATAGGCTCAATGTTCATTCAATGAAGTCGGTTTCTTTTTAGTTTTTAAAACGTAATTATAGCTTAGAGGTACGAACTTACTTGAAAGCAAATGTTGTATTATTCAATACTACTTCATCTTTTGTTATAAATTTACTTTAGTGTAGGTACATATGATTTGTCTGTGGTAAAACGATTAGTTGGCAAAGCGTTAAAGTACGGTTTGTACTTATCGTTCTAATGTTAATTTTGGCACATTTAAACAACATATTAACTATTGTAAGATTATAAGATACACCCTAACTATACATAGACGTGATTGAGTATTGCTTAATCTTACGAGTTCCTAATCTCTTCTATAGTTCTATAAACAAACATTTGGTGTGTGAGCGATGTCTTCGGGTTATTAAACTCATTACTGTCGACATTCGGCCAAAGGTTCGAAAACGTAAACAATTCGTAAGCTGCATAAATCTTACAAAGAGTAGGTAAAGCTTCAGCCAAACCGACGCACGCGGGCAAAGCTAAGAACTGCGATAAGAAAACGTCATACACACGCGTGATTATAACTACGCTATTTTTGGTCCAAAACTGGAAACACGCGTCTCACGATATTTAGGGCGATTCAAATTGCTCGTCGTAGTTTTATTGACGCGCAATACTGTTAGCCAGCATTTGATAGCTGCGTCGGTCGCTACCGCTTCGAACGAAATCTGACGGAGCGTCGATTTGAAGGTAGCTTACCTACTTTGAAATCTCGTTTTGAAAGCGTTGATTGAAAACGTCCGGGAAACAATCAAAGCGGTTGAGTCATCATTCATCTTATGCGCAGAAAATCCTCTGAAGTAAAAAGTGTTGCTAGATTTGTAAAAGTAAACAGCGTGAACAAAACTTGATGTTTGTATGTGATTTCTTTTTTTAATTTTATTATTAGGTAGCCCTTACGTTTCATCCGTCTAACGCGCTGAAGAATCAACCCACATCAATTATAACGGGAGTCGTTTCTTCAATTTTACCCGTAGGTAAAACCAGTTAATTTTCATCATGAGACCGGTATGAAACGATCGGCACTGAGAAAACAATTTACGCTCCAGTTTCTGAGCTGCACGGCGATTAGCGGTGTTGGAACATGAAGCGTAGGCGATTAGAATAATACGGGAAATACCCGGAGATTGAGGGAATACCTGAAAATGGAAGATGCTTTTGAAGCTTTATTATATATACAAAACAATCAAACGATATAGTCATAAGAATCTGCGTATTTATTTAAGAGATATTTTTTAAAAGCCTTCCATCCGGAAAAAAGCCGCTAGAAAATACCAGATAATAACGTCACCGTGCATACATAAGACCTATCAAGTCAAGTCAAGTCAAAAGATACTTTGTTCAATACAATCACAAGGATCACTTTGAATCTGCCATACCGAATATCTAACCTAATATAATATCTTATCTAATATATACCTAATCTACCATATTTGACTTTTAACCCCACAGTCCTTTTGTTTAGGGTAGGTTGCCGGGACACATGTTTGCATAATCTGGCGATATTAGTAATCCTTCTATGTAGATACGAGATATTTAAAGTTTCAGACTCTTACCCATGATACAGGGTATCCTAGTGAGATGTGATGTGTGATCAGAATTATGTAATAATGTGTTTGCTAGGTGTTTATTACTTATTCTTATCCAGGCATGATGCGGCGTGGTTCAATGGCCATGGTCGGCGTCGGCGGCGGGGAGCCGCTGATTGTCGTTGAAGAAAGCGGGGCTGAGGACACCGACTCTTCCCCACGCTCATACGCTCCACCGCGTGGTCTTTCCATAGATCAGGAGTCACCGCCCGACCCGTATCATCTGTCCCCGTGGCGGGATAATCGCAAACACTCGCTGCCAACACCAGCTTGCACTTCTGGACCAACTGCCAGCCAGGTTAGTAGCATCCTTCTCAATCTCCTATCGTAGATCTTTATACCAGGATCTGGTTTTATTGTAGAAGTCAATCCATACAGACACAACTCTTTTAATAGTCTTTGTAAATTTAAATAAATATGCCAACAGGTCCGTCGGCTGTCAGAACGCGGGGAGAGCGCTGCAAAGGAGGCTCGCGAAGCTGCCTTTCTAGCTACTCTCAGTCAGGTCCAGCCACAGCAAGGTGGTCGCAGGTGAGTAAACTTTTAATAATGCACTGTTATTGCTTATTGAAACATTATTAGTGCTACATAAATCTTCTTTTTCCAGACATTCTGTGGTCACAATATCGCGAGTGCCGCAAGCACTCTTCGGTCGCGGCCGTCGCGAGTCTATAGCTGCTTTCCCAGCACTGGCTCGCCGTAGAGACTCAGGATCTGGGCCTCCAGGGAAGAAATGTTAGTACTTAACCATGCGACTACACTGTCAAAAGTTGTCTGAGAATATTTCGTTACGAAAATTAGCATCTGCCCTAAATAATGATACGAACTTTTTAGGTCCTCCAGCCACGGATACTCTTGGAAGCACGCACAATCTCCAGCTGGATATAATGGACGATATAGTACAAGCGCGTAAAGTGCGTATGCGCCTGTGGAACACGTCAAGCGAGCGCGTGTGCGAAGTACAACCGCTGGACGAGCGCTCACCAATGGGCGGCTTCGTGCGCTACACTAACCGCGGCCGCCGACACTCTGACTTCGTTGGAGCTGGGACCGCGCCACTGCCGCCGATACCAGCCCGTCGCCGCGCGTCTGAGATGCCGCCCCCGATCCCGCCTCGCAGCGGCTTCGGAGTGGTCTGCACCGATACTGATCTACAGCACATGCTGACAGCGCTCACGTCCTCTGCCACGGAGATCGACAGCTGCGGCAAGCCGGAGCGTGGCCCACGTCGCCTCGCCGACATGCGCTCCAGCAGCTTCGACGCATCCGCGCTGCGCGACAAGCCACCCGACTCCGGCACCACGTGGTTTGCTAACCGGCACCAGACTATGGCCACAAAAAAGAAGGACAACGAACAAAAGAAAACCAAAGTCACGTTCGCAGATGAAAAGAAAAAAACAGCCGGCGATGCTGCTGCCGTTTTATGGGACAAACCGACGGGTTCGGTCGTGGACGCGAGCGCTCTTGGCAGCGCCATAGAAGTGTTCCTCAGGAAGAGCAGCATCGTACCCGAGCCAGGCCCCGGGCCCTCGACATCGGGTATGGTCATCGTAAAGGAGAAGGTAGCGAAGGTCGGCGAGGCCAAGCCAAAGCAGAACATTCCAGGAGGAACGCGGGCGGCGGGCCGTGCCGACGGCGAGCGCTGGTACTCCGGCCGACCGGGGGAGGAGGAACCGGCGGAAGGTGGCTGCGACCCGTCACTCTGCTCCTCGCTCAAGGACCTGTTCGTGTAGGAGCCTGGCGCGTTGTATTTAACTTGTAAATTATACCTTTAGATGTGGATGAAGCGCGACACGCGTGCCGCCCGTTAGGGGTCGCCCCGCGTCGTCGTCGATCGTACTTTATGAATCTTTCAATGTGATAGAAGCGCGCTGGCGCCGGTCGTCCTGAGTCGACTCTCGACCGACGCTTGCGCTGCAAATTATTTTTAGAGTAAACTCTATTTTCATTGTAAATTTTTTGAGATTAGTGATCAGAGTATTAATTATTGTTAGATAGATAATTATGTATATTCGTGATACGGGCGCGTGTTTTCCACGCTCAGTGCGATCTCCCCCCGCGCGCCCGCCCCTACCCTCCTTTGAAAATCTGTGTCTTGTATGTAATCCAATATTAACATTACCAATTAATACAAAACTTTATCATAATAATCTAGCCATCATTGTGAAGAGACGTCGGGAGAAACGTACGCTTATAGAGAAGGCGGCAACTTGTCTGTCGGCTTCTATCAATAAAAGTTTTTATCGATGTTATCGTGGTATTTCCTTTATTGTCCCACTCACGATCTATTCCATTTCTTAATGACCCAACGATAACGCTCTTCATAGCAGAGTATTCATGGATCTCTTGGTACATCCGTGTTATCTATGTTTTATAGGATTATACAATTATTATAAAACGAAGAGCTTACGAACGAAGTATTTCACTTACATCGGAGTAAGATAACACAGTTTCCTGCCTTGTTTAATAAATTGTTGATTAAATTACCCTGCCTCGTCGCGTAGAGTGATTTCTAAACAAAGGAGCTGGGGCAGGTAAAGTTATAAGTGACATCGGAATCAATTTGTGGAAGTTTTACGAGACAACTTTTCCAATTACTCGAGACCTGCAGGTACGCTCATAATGGCCTCTACTCGGACTCCTAGCACAAGTTTCTTACGTATAATAGATAAGTACAAACACAGAAAACCAGAAAGAACGAAATCTTGAGTCACGTGATCTTTTCAGCGTGCTTTGTTTACACAACTGGAACGCCCTGAGACTCCATCTTCCACTAGAAATCCATCCGCAATAACTGGCCTAGAAAGATAAACTCATTCAATCCAATTCATTTATTCACACTAATTCCTTATATTTTCGAATGATCGCAATTTTAAGGAAACTATCTATGGTTTGGGTTATTCAAATTACGGTAACTTTCCAGTAATTTAAAGCTTATAAAGAAAGCGTATTATAATATAAATGAATATATTGTTGATATGAATCCTCACGCTGCTCTACCCTCTGACACCAAACTGACAAATTTGCTATGTCTATACCACAAACTATAGGATCCTAACGCATATCTAAACATATTAAGTACCTTGTATAAGTTAATTCGTTTTATTTTTCGTAGATAAGGTAGGTTGACAAGAAAGAAATGCCAAGAAACTTGTCATTTATTCTTGTACTTGAGGATATGAGGAATTGGCACTTAAATTCAACTAACCTTCAAAATAATTCAAAGTGATATTGAATCGGCTTATTTACTGACTATCTTCAACCGTTGTTTGTCTGGTACATGCCAGAGAACAGCGATAACTCTACTACAACTTGTCAAGGTAAATACGACCTTCAATCAAAGTCAAAAGATGATTTATTCAATACAATCACAAGGATCACTTTGAAACCTAATAAATTACATGAAGATGTTTGCCACCTAAGATGTTTGCTTACTAACCTAAAGCGCGCTCCACATTTTCGTTGAAAAGTCTCTGTCTCGGGTCTCGCTGAGACTGGACGTGACTGAGAACGCCTCTACACATTCTCGCTCGCGCAGTTGTCTATTCGTCAGGTCGTACAAGATGGAGGTAATTTGTAGGCATTTTCGTTGATGTAATCGACGTTGCAAACTGACGGCTGCAGGAATGTATAGCATTCCTTTAAGTACTCTATATAGGAATGCTGTACGAGCAAAAACTGTACTGTGCCAAATACGAGTATAGGGGCTGAATAGGGCCCATATACTCGTATTTGGCAATTCTCGTATAATTTTGGCAGGAATGTGGAGCGCGCTTGACTTATTACTTGGGTAATAAGTCAAGCGCGATTCGTATGACAGATGATGTTTGAAGTTTATTGCACACGACACCAGTGATAAAACCTCCAAGAATGCGAAGGGTAAGTAAAGAAAGGGTTTAGTAAATACTAGCAACCGTCTTATGTCGTTTGTACGTACCGTGGATATACGACATCAAGTCTGATTATTTACGGCCGTCTTGCGAAGCAAACATTGCTCTTACATTATTTATTTGTCACCAGTTAAATCGGGTTTTACGTATAATTTTATTCGAATAAAGCTAAAATATTTGACTAAAAACAATCATTCTTCGTTTGTCATTCCATGAAGTAACTGCTAATTTAATATTTCTTACTCGTTTTATTGCATGTTTTATTCGGTAATCTTAGCTGAATTTGAATAAGTTGTGACTACATGGGACAAGTATGAACAATTGTATTTTGTGTGTATTATGGTGCAATGTGATTTGAACGACGAGGAATCCTAAGAAAACGACGGCCATTCCGCGATGGCGTCTAGAATTGACAATTGACCATCGACTAAGACTTTAACAAACAAATTGACTATAAACAAATATAAACACTTGACACTGGCAAAATTTACATTATTATGACACATGGCATTAACGAAGAAGAGAAGTCTTATTCGGCTGGTACTTATTTAATTCCTTAAGTAAGCAGGTAGGTAATTGCCTTCACGTGTAATACCGGATCCCTGGCTATATATCTTATCCTGAAAATAAAATAATTGAAGTGTGCCTCAGAAGCTCCTTTTTCTATAGAAATGTATTTTTATTTATTTTAGCACTTTTTACCAACTAAAAGCTTTTTTGCTTTAATAAACTCGTTTGTTGAAAACATTCGTGCCCGTATTGGTCGCCTCAAGCTCTACCGATACTGTTTTTGTCATACCAACATAATTTGATTGTCTGGGAGTTGAGGACTTCGAAAACAAGAAACAAACTTTCCCGACGGGCCGGATTTGATCACGCTTTCGGAATAATTTAGTGTTATCGATCTATTGAGAGAACTCGAAATTCACATTGTCCCATACCTACCCCGTTAAAAGGTTTTTTGAGGTCAAGCCTTACCTACCCCTCTTTTTGAACTAACATGTATACTGTGCCTCTACGAAAATAATGCTTCGACTTGAATTCTAGTCGGGACCAGTCGTGCACTTATCCTATTCTATTAAATATTTTCAGTATTCAATATTCATTAAATATATTCTATTAAATTTTCTATTAAATAGGTTCAAATGCTATAGACCAGGGTCAATAATTTTCGAAACCAAAACAAATAATAGTAGGATGAAACTCATTGGAAAAGGAGGAGAATATTATAAAAATGGGAGGAAAAATAATTTACTAATTTTTTTCACTTTTTATTACTTTTAAAGGCTTCTACCCTCGTCTACTAGTGCAGTGAAAATCGTTAATTCCAAAAATCTAAATAGATGATTCCAAGTTGACACAGTAATTAGATTATTCAGGTTGGACAAAAAATGTCCAAACATTCAGACAGGTCTAAATCGTCGTTTGTTAAAAACAATAATTCTAAAGGTCCAAATAAACCAAATAAACCAGTAAAAACATAAACGTGTATCGTGATTTTCAATAGCTTTATAAATAAGGTTCTTCGAAAAGCTCGAGGCTCCATTGAATGGCTTTCTCAAAGCCTATGGTTAGTTGCGTTCCGGTCCGTTAGCCGTAATTACTTTTCGGATTGCCGGTAATTCCTCGAATTCCCTTTTAATTTATCCGCCACCCGAAAGCTTACACTATTACTTCGCCTTATGAGTAATCAGAGAAAATTAGTTCATATGTAGATATGTACTTTATTTATTAACACATACAATTTATTTGATTTACAGACAGACTAACTAACAGACTGGCAGACTGACTGACTGACTGACTGACATACTGAAAAGATACAAGTCGGTCGAGTCGTCATGACTGACTTGTCGAGATATTTTTATATATAAATCTTCTGTGCGTGTGTTTGTAATTAAACTCCTCCTAAACGGCTGGACCGATTTTGATGATTTTTTTGTGTGTTCAATTGGATTCGATCGAGATTTTTTTTTCTTTTTAAAACGCGCGAACTAAGTTGCGAACAGGACAGCTAGTATAAATATAAATAGATATAGGAAGATATGTATTATATAGGTATGTATTATTATTATATGATATTATATTATAGTCTGACTGAAGCCAACGTATCATTCAATTGCCAGTTGATTTTGATAGCCGACTGCTATTATATTACATGATCTGGGTGTTTCTATGTATATGTATGTATTTACAGAAAAGTATATAAGTAGTATATCAGTCATGTGGTAAGTACCCATAACACAAGCACTGCCTACTTTGGGGCCAGATGATGCTGTGTCAAATGTTCGTTATTATTATTTATTATTGTAATAGGTATCAAAATATCACTACTTAGTAACTAGTAACGCCATCTGTAATCTGTTGTGTAAAAACTTTTCTTATGTAAAATATAGTCTGTTGCGAACTGCTAACGTGTCTTTATAGGTTATGGGCAAATTTACCGGTTTATCAGTTTTTTTATAGTATAAAATAGATAAATTGTTACGTTGTTTCGCGGAAACATGACTACGAACTATATTGCGAGTGTGCCAAAGCTAAAAGGCAGAGAGAATTACGATGAGTGGTGTTTCGCGGCCGAAAACTTGTTGGTACTAGAAGGGATGGAAAAGTACATCAAACCTAGTGCAGACTTCGAAGTTAAGCCAGTGGACGACTCCAAAACGAAGGCAAAGCTAATTTTGACCATCGATCCAGCATTGTACGTGCATATAAGGAATACCAGGAGCTCGGCAGAATTATGGACAAAATTGAAAGCCATGTTCGATGACTCCGGTTTCTCGAGAAAAATAACCTTACTTCGACATTTGATTTCGATAAGACTTGAAAACTGTGATTCGATGACTACCTATGTCACACAAATGATCGAAACGGCTCAAAGGTTAAATGGCACTGGGTTTACAATAACAGATGAATGGGTCGGATCATTATTATTAGCAGGTTTGACCGATCGCTATTCTCCAATGATAATGGCAATAGAACATTCTGGCATTTCGATAAGTGCGGATACTATAAAGTCGAAGTTACTCGACATGGAAGTAACCAGTGATTTTGAAGGTGCAGCTGGCGGTACGGCGGCATTTGCAGCGAGAAATAAATATAATTCTGGCAGCAGCGGTAAACCAAAGAAATATGGCGGCAACCCAATGTCGAACAAAAAGACCGCGGCAGATACACCAGCAAAAACAATCACTTGTTTCAAATGTAAAGAGGATGGACATTATCGAAATCAGTGCCCAATGTTGAAGAAAAACACAAATAAATGCGTGTTTAACGTTGTTTTCCTAAACGGAAAGTATAACAAAAACGAATGGTACGTTGACTCCGGCGCAAGTGCACACATAACAGCAAATAAAGATTGGGTAAAGAACATGAACACAACTCCATGTATACCAGAAATTGTTGTAGCAAATGAATCAAAAGTGCCAGTTGTTTGTTCCGGAGAAGTTGACATTATTTCTGAACTTGGATGCAATATAACAGTGAAAGATGTGTTGTGTGTGCCTAGCCTGACAACCAACCTATTGTCGGTTAGTGAGCTCATTCAGAATGGCAATCATGTGATATTTACAAAGAAAAACTGTTATATTAGAGACAAGAACAATGTTTTGGTGGCGACAGCTGATTTATCTGATGGTGTTTATAAGTTGAGATTACAATCACAAAGTTGTATGTTGGCTACTACAGCTAGTGCAAAGTTATGGCACAGAAGACTGGCACATATAAACAGCCAAGACATGCACAGAATGAGAAATGGTATTGTTGATGGTTTGTCTTATGATAACTCACTTGACATAACCAAATCACAATGTACTACTTGTTGTGAGGGAAAACAAATGAGATTACCATTTTCTCATGTGGGTGAGCGGAGTACAGAAACTTTACACAGAATCCACACAGATATTTGCGGCCCAATGGAAACAAGTTCTTTGAGTGGTGCTCGCTATTTCCTGTTATTTGTTGATGATTATAGTCGCATGACTTTTATTTATTTTCTGAAGCAAAAGAATGAAGCTTTGAACAGATTTAAAGAGTTCAAATCATTGGTTGAGAATCAACAGAGTAAGAAAATAAAGGTGATCAGGTCAGACAATGGACTAGAATTTTGTAACAAGGAATTTGAAGGCTATTTGAAGCAAGCTGGAATTATACACCAGAAAACAAATTGTTATACACCTGAGCAAAATGGACTTTGTGAAAGGAGTAATCGTACAGTTGTTGAGAAAGCCAAATGTTTACTATATGATGCAAATTTAGATAAGAAATTTTGGGCGGAAGCAGCCAATACTGCTGTGTACTTGAAAAATAGATCGATTGCATCAGGATTGGATAAAACACCTTATGAGTTATGGTATGGATCAAAACCAGACTTAAGTCACCTACGTTTGTTTGGAAGCAAAATTATGGTGCATGTACCCAAACAGAAACGTTTGAAATGGGACAAGAAAGCTACACAACATATTCTAGTTGGATATGGTGATGGTGTTAAAGGTTATCGTGTGTACAATCCTTCTAAGAACACTGTAATGATCAGTAGAGATATAATAGTGATGGAAGATGTAACACCTATCAAGGAAGTCAGTGAAGAGTCAGCTATTTGGATATCCAATGAAGAAAATCCTACCGACAATTTAGTGGAGGAAAGTAAAGATAAAGTGGGGGAGAGCAGAGATTCAGTGGGGGATCTGTCTAATAATGTTTCAGAAACAGATTTTTTAGATTGCTCTTCAGGTTCCTCATTACATACTGATGACAATGAAACACTGACTGAAATAAACACTGAAGATGTTCCAGAACAAGCAGTATCAATACCTGAGCAAGTGCCAGATGTGCCAAGTAAGCGTCAGAGAAAGAAGACTGAGCGCTATGGTATTAGCAACATATGTGTTTCCAGTACTGTTCCAGCATCGGAGGAGATTGTATTCTCAGAGGCTCTTGAAGGGCCTGATCGGGAGCAGTGGAAGCAGGCAATGGATGATGAATTACAGTCATTTGAGGACAGTGATGCGTGGCAGCTTGTGGACCATCCAGGTGATGTGACAATAGTGAAGTGTAGGTGGGTGCTAAATAAAAAGTATGATTTTGAAAACAATGTAAGGTATAGGGCTCGATTAGTGGCAAAAGGTTTCTCGCAGAAACCAGGTGTTGATTATACAGATACTTTTTCACCGGTAGTGCGGCATTCTACTCTAAGATTGTTGTTTGCACTTAGTGTTCAAATGAAAATGAGTATAACACATCTAGATGTAACCACTGCTTTCCTTAATGGTTTTTTGAAAGAAAATATTTATATGTCATTACCTGAAGGTTTTGTAAACAAAAGTGGGGGAAAGGTCTTAAAATTAAATAAAGCCATTTATGGGTTAAAACAGTCTTCCCTGGCATGGTATGAAAGAGTTAAAGAAGTTTTGAATAGATTAGATTTCAAAAATAGTCAATATGAACCATGTTTGTTTACAAAAATAACTGGTAAAATTAAAGTGATAGTGGCCCTGTATGTGGATGATTTTTTGATTTTTTCAAACAATGATTTTGAAACAAATAAATTAAAAAGTGTATTAGGTTCAGAATTTAAGTTAAAAGACTTGGGACCTGTAAGACAATATTTAGGCATGAGAATAAATTTAGATAAAAATAAAAATGTTATTACTGTAGATCAACAACAATATATTGAACAGTTAGTTTCTAAATTTCAAATGTCTGATTGTAAGACACAAAGTACTCCGATTGAGCCTAAATTGAATTTAGATAAGTCATCTGATAAATGTTTACCTGATGTTCCTTATCAAAAACTTATTGGAAGTCTGATGTATCTGGCAGTATTAACAAGACCAGATATTGCTTACTGTGTTAGCTATCTCAGTCAATTTAATAGTTGTTATAGTCACATACATTGGAATTATTGTAAACGTGTATTAAGATATTTACTGCATACTAAAAGTTATTGTTTAAAATATACCAATAATAACAATAGTAATTTACAAGGTTTTGTAGACAGTGATTGGGCAAGTGATGCTCTAGATAGAAAATCCTATACTGGATTTTGCTTTATGTTGTCAGGGTCTGCCATTTCCTGGCAAAGTAGGAAGCAGAAAACGGTTTCATTATCCAGTACTGAGGCGGAATACACTGCTCTTTCTGAAGCTTCAAGAGAAGCTATTTATCTAAGAAATTTAATGCATGAAATTACTGATGTATTTAATGTAATTGATTTGTATTGTGATAACCAAAGTGCATTGAAGTTAGCCTCGAGTAGTCAGAGTCATAATAGATCCAAGCATATAGATGTGCGTTGTCATTTTATTAGAGATGTTGTAAAGAACAACTTTGTAAAAGTTAAGTACATTCCTACTGAAGAAATGCCTGCAGATATTTTAACAAAAGGTCTTTGTCATCTGAAACATTATAAGTTTATGAATTTACTTGGCATTGTTTCTGTGTAATCATGTGTACTTAGATTATTTTGATAAGTGGGGGTATTGTAATAGGTATCAAAATATCACTACTTAGTAACTAGTAACGCCATCTGTAATCTGTTGTGTAAAAACTTTTCTTATGTAAAATATAGTCTGTTGCGAACTGCTAACGTGTCTTTATATTTATTTATTAGATTTTTTTAACATTCACAAGGATTCATTTACTTATACCATTTAAGTAGATTTGCCTTTAGATATACGGTTCACAATACAGTTAAAACAAGTAAACTAAAACTAAAGAAGCGCTGGTAGTCTAGTGGTAGGCTGCACCAATAAATTTTTTCGATCGAAAAATGTATGTGCGTACTTTCAGACGGTAAAGCAAAACGTGAGGACATCGGCATTTCGTAGAACCTAAAAAGTTTGAAGACAAAATTGCCAAAATTGATCGCATGAATTGCCTCTGAGATGCACTTTCCTTTCACTACACAGGTTCAAAATAACTAATGACACGTATAGTGATAGTAGTTTGTCATGGAGCACACACATCGAACACATTAAAAGCAAACTCTCATCACTCACAGGGTCACTTCGCAGTATAATCCATTGCGTTCCACGGCAAATACGCTACACTATTTATAATTCCCTAGTCAAACCGCATTTACTTTACCTGATAGAAATCTGGGGCAGCGCCGTTAAAACTAAATTATCTGATCTTCAAGTGTTACAAAATAAAATCATTAAATTACTTTTCAAATACCCGTACTTAACATCAACTTCTAATATATAAAAAGAGACGAAACTAATGAACTTAAACCAGCTGTACAAATACAATACATGCATATTAGTAAGAAAAATAATTAATAAAACAATACATAGTAACATATCATTTGTAAAAAAATCAGAAACAACAAAGCGAAGCATGCGAAGAGCCAGCTATCTTGTTTTACCTAGACCGCGGACAAACTATGGCAAACAAATTATTACCTACGAAGGCGCAAAGCTTTACAACAATCTACCCTCGGAAATTAAAAATGTACACCTATTTAACGCATTCAAAAATAAACTCACAAAACACGTAATGCAAGACCACTCTTTACTTGAAAAATGATTGCGTTAAGTAGGTACCTATTGATAAGTTAAGTCGACGACATCTACCTAATGTCTATTTTAATCTTAAGATCATGCTATTCATAAGTAAGTGACATGTAATTGTCTTTTTATGAATAAATGTATTAAACCAAAATAAATATATATATATTTTAGACAATTCCTAATTTTAGAAATGAACCAACCGAATTGATACCATTATAACACAAATCGTTGCGTTTTGCGTAATTTCTACAAATATTGCGTGATACCTAACCTAATTAAGGGATTTATAATATTAGTACGTTGGTGTGAATTTAAAACCTGTCAGATATTCAGCGAGACAGGGCGATGGCGGTGACAGACTGTTGGACCGACGTAATCCACTTAAACAACTTATTCAGTTCTCATCCATCAACGGAAAACTCATTTGGAGTTAAACTTTCATCATAAAGAATATGAATGAAAATTGAAAATTGGTTTCATTTGTTCTCTTTTTAGGGTTCTGAAGTATAACAAAGAACCCTTATAGTTATTGACGACCTCTGAAGCGCAGTTGGCGAAGGCCTGCCTGATATTCAGAAGATTGAAGGTTCGAATCCCGTCGCGGGACAAATGTTTTGTATGATCTCAAATTTTTAGTCTCGGGTGTTTTTAGAGTTCCAAAGTTCACAAGAAACCCTTTAGTTTCGGTATGTCCGTCTATCTGTTAGTCTGTCTGTCTTGTTTTATCGTGATTAAATTTTACATGGTAATAGATAGATAGATAGATAGAAAATACTTTATTGCACACCACAAAATACATTAGACTATTATACGAAACAATGTTTAGCTACACGGTAGTACAATGGGCGGTCTTATCGCTAGATAGCGATCTCTGCCAGACAACCTTAGGATGGATAGAAATCTATTAAGCTGAAAATGGGTTGATGAAAATAATATAAGTGATTTATGATAAAAATAATATGTACATACATATTTACAGGATAAAAAATAAAAAAAGAAATACATCAATACTTAATACTACAAAAATAAATAAATAATATTATATACATATGATAAACTAAATAAACGAATACATACATCTTATAATATATATAAACCTAAATATTGTTAAGAAATAAGCAATATTTAACAACAGGACAAATAGTGTTCCCTGACCATAGCTTTAAAAATAGCATGTGATTTGGCGCGTCTAATAGCACCTGGCAGTGCGTTCCATAATTGAGCAGCCTGTACTGTGAAAGAATTGGCGTAGTATGAAGAAGTGTGGACAGGTGTCGCAAGTAAGAGAGTATCAGAGGAGCGCAAGTTTCGAGAGTGTGAGAGGTGGAGAAATTGGAAACGTTCTTTGAGATAGGTAGGTGTTGTGGGATTAAAGAGGATTTTATGTAAAAAAATAAGAGAGTGTAAATTCCGGCGAAAGCGAACTGGTAACCAATTGAGCTTTTTTCGAAATTCGGAGACATGGTCATACTTTCGCAACCCAAATATAAATCGAATGGAGAGATTTTGAAGGCGCTCAAGTTTGTGAAGTTGCTGTTCAGTCAAATCTAAGTAGCAGGAATCAGCATAGTCTAATATTGGAAGAAGGAGTGACTGTGCAAGCGAAATTTTAGTGGCGATTGGAAGGAAGTTATGCAGTCTCCGAATAGAACTTGCTGAGGCAAAAGTTTTACGGCTGATTTCGGTTAACTGTTGTTCCCATGACAGATTTCTGTCCATGAGAACACCTAAATTTTTCACCGTCTCACTCTGCTTTATGTGTACTCCGTCAAAAATAATATGAGGAAGGCTGGACCAGTCAATTTTGGATACCATCCGCGAACCCCCAATGACAATCGCTTGGGTTTTCGTGGGATTAATGTTAAGACCGTAAGCCCTACTCCAATCCAAAATACGACTAAGATCCTGATTGATACCTGTTATAGCACCAGACAAAAACGCCACAGGAGCCTGCATGTAGATTTGAGATCGTCTGCATAGAGGTGGTACGATGAAGTTAAATGTTGTGAGATTGAGTTTATGAAAACGGCAAAAAGAAGAGGTGATAAAACGCCGCCCTGAGGAACGCCAGCTGATATATTGCACCATGATGAGTAAGTATCATCGATTCGTATACGTTGCCGACGCCCATACAGATAACTACGAAACCATTCAATCACTGTTGGAGATATGTTAAGAGAGCGGAGGAGACCTAGAAGAATGTCATATTCTACATTGTTAAAAGCATTGCTGAAATCTAGTAAGGACAGGACAGTTAATTTACCATTATCCATACCATCACGTACATCATCAGTTATCTTAACTAATGCTGACACAGTACTGTGACCAGAACGGAAACCGGATAATACGTATTAGTGACCCATGCAAAATTATAAAATAAAATAAAAATCTGATCTGGATCAGTTGAGCTGTCTATAGATCGTTTAAACGGTCCTTAGATAGCTCAACTACTTCACATGTATTTTATATTATTGTATACAATTCTGTACATTTCTATAAATAAATGTATTTTTATGGATTTTTATTTTACCTGTAAAGTGTAAGGTAAGTAAGGTTGTTTTTTTTTATATTTTACTACTCTATCGTTTGGCATATGAAATTAAACCTTTATAAGGCCTATCTAATGGCCTTATAAAGGTTTCATAAACACTTATTCGATAAAGATAATCGTTTGGTAAATAGTTTGGCTTTGAAGTGGCAATTTTCGATAAAGGTCAGTGTTCCCCATACCTACTGTTTGGAGAAACCCAAAATAGTTTAAAAAATAGTTGGATATACAATTAAATTACAAGGAAAAGTACCTCGAATACACTTACAGTTACTAGATTTTGAGTAACAGCCTGATTTGTAAACAGGAAAAAATCTTATTAAATATATTTTTTATTTTGCTAATAATATCGAGTTGAATTAGTTTGGGACTAGCATGGCAATTATGTAACTTTAGATACAAGCAATTTATATCAGTTTCGATAAGCAATAGGCATTATTTAATGATTAATTAATTTAATAATAGCGGGACAAATGTTTGTATGATCTGCAAGTATTTGTCTCGGGTCTGGGTGTTTCTATGTATAATAAGTAAGTATTTACAAAACAAAAAGTATATAAGTAGTATATCAGTCATGTGGTACCCATAACACAAGCTCTGCTTAATTAGGGGCCAGATGATGCTGTGTGAAATGTCCGGGATTATTTATTTATTTATTTATTTAATGGATTGGTATTATGTACGTTCGGTTTATATTTCAGTGTCAATTCATATGACACAATTATCATCATCAACTTTCCGTAATAGCAATTCATCAATAGTAACTGAAGTCTGTTAGAATCAATGTTGAATCAATGTTGATTGTATCAGAATTACATAATCCCCTTGCAGACCACTAGTCATTCTTATCCTTACTGTTTTCGGAGTGTTTCTTACTGTGTATGGTCACGTGCGCGTGATCAATCTATTAATTAAGTACCTGGATGACCGAGCTATGCTCAGTATAAATCACGGATAAAACGAGGTTTTCTAAAAATAAAACCTAGCTAGATTGATTTATCGACCCCGAATCCCCCTGCATACTAAATTTCAGTTTATCCCGTGATCATGGCGCATGCAACTGTGCCGAAATATCTGGAATCAAAAAAACTCATATATAATGGTAAATATCCCGTTTTGAGTGAAATTTAAATTTCATGAAAATCGTTGGAGCCGATTTCGAGATTCAGATTATATATATACATACAAGAATTGCTCGCTTAAAGTTATTAGATAGATAAATAGATAAATTAACCCAATTACAGTCGACAAGACACATAATTTTGTATATTTTTCATATATGAATACAAATCTTTATACGGAGCTTAAAGACAGCCCGTATGCCTCTATCATGGCCTTATAACTTATAAATAATAAAAGATATTAATAAGAGTTCATGACGTCATTCAGATTCTTTACGACGTAGAAGGATCCATCTACGTCATAAACAGCCTCTACGGCGTAGCGGCGTAGCATCGTAGCGCCCAGCCGTAGGGCACAAACATGATTAGATGGTCGTTCGTCCATGAGCGTCGCAATAATCGAATGACGTCACGCTAACACTGTGTCGTCAGAATATACAGACTAAATCCATGAACATAAATAAATACACGTTGTACGCGTGTATTCATACTAGTAGTAGGGATTCGTTCATTCTGGCTCACCAAAAAAATGGATTCGGATTCATTAGTTTTCACACACACAAAAAAGCCGTGACGGGGTGGTCTTGGCCAAACCGCCGGCTAAAAAAAAAAAAAAAAAAAAAAGTTTAGACTCTTTTTGTATGTTTTCGCACACGCCTGATCGATTGCGCTCATCCATTTTAACGTATCTCGTTCCGTTCAAAAGTTAGAAAGCCACTGTTGACTGACCCAACCCCAACCTTCAAAAAAACCCAACCTTTTTTTGCATCGTCCGGCTTGCGCCGCAGGTAGCTCAGACCCAAATCCTTGAGAGAAAGAATTCGTGTGAATTAAATTTAAATAATTATAATATCATATTATGATAATATGATAACCAATATATTTATTTTTTATTTTAATTTTAATATATTTATTAGCAATACGCCAATATATATTTTATTCTATGTGTATAATATTTATTATTGTACGGCCCCCCCACGATACATATAAATATGAAATTATTATTTAATAATTTAATAAGTATTAATTCTTTAATTGTTATTAATTATATTTATTATTTAAATAAACCACCTTTATAATAAACTAACCGCGATTACATTCAATGCAAATATAAAAAAAAGCCGGCAGGGAGGCGCCATCTAAACAAAAACTTGTCGGGGCATGACGTCTTGCTAAAACGATGTAAGATAACATCTGCGATCGATAATTCATCATGAGTTTTTGTGACACTGCAAACGCCCACCCACAAGGCAAGTTTACTTGTCGAAACATGTCGTGAGTTTTTGTGATGCCTTTCTTCTATAAATTTCTAAAACTCTCGAGTTACTGACACAGTCTTACACCATTCGTGCAGTGAACTACAGATAAATATTGTTATAACGTCTGCTATTATATCTACGTGTATTCTAAAATTATTCGTTACTCAGCACACAGTCTTGTGCCACAATAAATAGTGTTTCCGTGTTCTACAGTATAAAATGGAGGTAAGTTCTATATTACTTATTTACTTAGAACCGATTTCACCTTTGCGATTAAACTATCAATATAAGCTAAACCGAGTTCAAGATACCCTTGATGATAAACTGTTGTAGCACAAGTCACATTTGACACAACTTTGACTTTATTTGAGTTCGATTAAGCTGAACTTAGTTTTGTTGATCTAAGTTTTGCCTGCAAACGGTGAAATCGACTCTTTGTGATCTATGATTTTGCATTTATGTTGTGCACCTACTTGTATCTATGTATTTTATAAAAGTAACATGTCGTTACAGGACACACCAAGTTACTCTCCCGTGGAGGAGGTTGAAGAACATAACACTTTCAAGCAATTCTATTATAATACTATATCTGATGAAGAGGACACCACCAATTGCGTGCCATACTACCTTGCAAAGAAATCTACATGTAAGCGCCCCCGCAGTAGTCTCAGCAACATAGATGAGTTCTTTCCGGAAGAGTCACCAAAAAAGAAGAAAGCAAAAAACTCATCAAACGTTGGACGAATGAACAAAGAGGGTGGTACATCATACATATCAACAAACACAGATGACAGTGTTAATGCTACACATCTTATAAAAATTGATGTGTTTGATGTGAAAAAGCTGAGCAAGATTCCTTCTGCCCAACATTGGAAACACGCTGACATTCGTGTCAAATACTACTGCAAGGAGTTGAATAACAAAAATTATGAAAAATTGAAAAAAATTGTCTATCAAATCACCAAGGAGATATCGGAATCAGAAGACAGCAAAATGTATTCTTTTAAAAAACAATAACTAACTAGGTGTAATAACTAAATGTAAATAATGATTTTTAGAATAGATAATAACATTGTCATGATTTTTCTTGGTCATCAGATATTTTATTTTTATACTTGAATAAAAAACTTTTTAATTTCATGAAACTTTGTTTTATTAGTCTAATGATTCACTTTTAACCACATTTATCAATTAGTAAACTTAGTTAATTTAGCTAACATTAACTATTTGTATCTAGGTGCTAGTCCTTTTAATTTTTAAAGCATTCATTAAACAACTTGTGTAAAAATAGATCATTATTGATAGTATTGTTACTAAATAATTCAATAAAGTCTGTCATAGTATTACCATAAAACTTGAAATACAGATATGTTAAACAATATTCTCCACATACTGTAGTTAAGTCGTGTTGCAATCTATATCTATTAAAACCCCACTGTCTTGAGTTTCTGTGCAGGAAGTTTTTGTGGTAGTCTTTAGGTGCGCGTCCATATGAATCAAAATACTGGCCAACTCCATTTTTATCTATGTGCATGGCTATCCAATGTGATCCTGGTTTGTTGTCCGGGTCTAAATTGCTTATTAGATACATCGGTTTTTTTACATGCAGTGGTAACCTGTTTGCAGCATACACATTTTTGTGTAAAGCTGGGTGAATGTAGTGTAAATATTTTCGAATATCAATTGTATCCATTATTCCTAATAAGGAAAGCTGTGTCAAGTTCAATCTCCAAATCAAGAATGTTAAAAGGAAGTATGTAAATTACTTTTTATAGTGAAAAAGTAAAAAAGAGGTTTCAGGAAATAAAACGATATGTACGTATGCACACGTCAATGTTTTATTTATTATATAACTAAATACAATTTTATTCAATCTTGACAATTGATAGATAGTCTGTGAATGGGAATACAATTTTATTACATCCTAACTACTATAGTCTACAGTTACATTACGATTCTTATCAATTTCAATAACATTATCGAACTCTGCATAAATAATACAATTTATTGTCTGAGTAAGAGTAGATTCAAAACGAACCTCCAGTCTAACGCTACCATGTTTTATAAGATTCCAATGAGTATTTGAATTTGAACTGAGGTCAGCTGTTAGATCAAACGCCAACATACAATATCCTTTTGCATATTGCTCCCTAGATATACCATTGCCTTCATTCAGAAAATGTATACCTGTCCCTGAAAATAGTGTGTGATAGGCTGCTGTGTAAATATTATTATCGAATGATGGTTGCAAAGCTTTCGAAGGTATTTGTTGACCGTCAATGTATAAACAAAATGTATTTATATTGTAGTTTTCAAAATTGAATGGATTTTTTGTTAGACCCCCATTAAACGCTGCATTGTTCACAAATCCGATTATACACCTTTTGGGAACTTGCCCCAAAAAAATATTATCTAGAGTTTTACCCTGAATTCCTGAAGGTATAGTTAAAACTTTGACTTCAGCTCGAGTGATAGGATATTTAGCTGTAGTAGAGGATAAAACCTTTTGATGTGCAAGTAATACAGTAGGATTGATTCGTGCTCTACGTATAATGAGTGTTGCATCTGTAATGCATACTTTAAATTTCAAGTCGGCTGTAGAAGCCATTAGGTTAAATGTTTCTCTCGAACGAACTAACTTAACACTCATTTCAACACCATTTATTAAAAACTTTTCTTGATTAAATATATCACCATGAAGATGACCAATCATTTCTATCTCCTTACTTTCACATGCTAATTCTCGTCTTTTAACAAATCCCTCATTTTTTTCATCAGTTGAATCCATTTTCCCAGCCGTATCTTGATACCAAAGACCGCAAGTCAGATGAGATTCCTTAGCAGCAGGAGCATAATTTAATAATGTTTCCATGTAAGCTCTATAGGCATATGTATTGTTTGGCGGCGATACTAGCTTTTGATTCAAATAAATATCTAGTTGGGTGAAAAGAGAATGGAGCCAATTGTTTACTGGAGCTACAACAGTTGACTCAGTTAATTTCGTACCATCCTGGTTTTGTATCTTGGCTTTTATGTGCAGCAATGTATGGGAAAAATCCATGTAGTCATCACCTGTTCCAGGTACTTGAAATTCTATGGGGCCATCATCAGCTAGGGATGAAATGGGTTTGTAGTGTATCCATAATCCGTTTTCTATGCTAGTTTGCGTGGATGGTAGAGCAAATAAATCTAACTCTGATTTTATACATTCACAGGAATGGCTATGTAAGAATGACATTTTAAATATTATTTATGAGAATATATCTTTTTGATTATTAACTCGTAATTTTTTTAGAGCTTTCACTTTGGTTGTCGACGGTGGAATGACTGAACTAAGACGCTTCCTTTTGGTTATATATCCAGAACCAGACATATTTAATTTATCAATTTTATCATGAGCTTTTCTTTTCAAGTTTGAAGTAGCTACTTTTAGTCGATTTTTAATTGATTCTTCCATGGGGCGGGCACTAACCATATCTGATAGAAGACCGACACCAGTATTTAGTGCCTCCTTGCCTATTACTCGAGCACCACTAGAAAGTAAGGGTAAAACCGATCTAAACAACCCTCCTAAAAAGCTACCGATCCCATGACCACGTTGATAAGGCGCCCCTTTATAAATCACTCCAATACCAGAGCCAGCTTGATGAGAATAATAATGTTCATATGGACAAGTTATGCTGTCACGGGGATACATTATAATTTTTTGAAATGAAGTTTAACACACACTGTTCCAAACTGGAAAGGTATTTTTTGACCCGTGCTGGTTCTTATATCTATTTCGATGGTATCAAACTCTCTACGCATAACTGGTAAATAGTGAGGAGGTGAGAAAACATGCATTTTATTTGCGCCATATATATACTTTGCCGGATCTAAAGGAATGATTCTCAGGAGAGGAGACATAACATCTCCTACTATCTGAGGATCGATTATATCACAATAGACAAATAATTGTGATGGCAATCCTAAATGCAAATTTGCAGGGCATTTTCCAAGACCATTATCTACAAGATTCCTATTAGGTTCAAAACCGAGTTGAACACTCAATTTAGGTTTTAACGTTAGCGATTTTACTGAATTATCCATCACCGAAACTGACACAAACTTTGATATTTCATCATAGCGAAACGTTACTTTTTCCTTTATATGATTCAACGCTGTTAAAATATGATTAATGTTATCATAATTTGTAGCTGGAATGTGTTTTTTATAATAAACCAATGAAGGTATTTTCTCATTTGGTATCAACATCGTTTTAGTTATGTAAATAATATTTTCATGTTCTTGAACAGTAAACATGGTACATGGATATTGAAATTCAACAACTCCGACGGTCCATTGTCCCTCCAATTTTATGGGTTTTGGTAATTTAGTTGAAAATCTTGTAGTAACATTATCTGGAAAATATTCCATAGAACTGTTACTAGGTAATGTTAAATAAAAACTTTCTCTATTCATATTTGTTTTAAATCGGAAACTAGAACCCAACTATTAAATTTATCTGGATAACCTTTCCACTTCACTAACACTTGCTTTCTGTTACCAGAATAGCGGGAACTTATTATTTTATCTAGTTTATAATTTAGAGAGGGGTCGTACGTCACTTTTTGCAATTCCTTATCATAAAAGGTTCCAATAATGTTTTCTTGCTGTAAATCTCTTAGTGTGTACACAATCCATGGATCCCGATCTATCACTGAAGATATTACAAATATTTCGTCACTCCAATTAGATTCATATCCTTTTTGAAATATATGTTTATATTTTGTTATTCTTACATAGTCTCCAATATGAAATTTGGGTAGTGTTGGGGATGTATTGGTATTATTATTTTGAACATGTTTACGTGTATACAAATTGTTCCACACTGTCATTATATTTTTTGAGTTTACATCACAAGGGCACATCTTGATGCTGGAATGGTAACTGTGGTTATATGAATATATTAAGTCCTGTAAAATATCAATGTATTTATATGTATTTTTGTGTGTAAAGTAACGCCACATCCTCATTTTGAGTGTCCTTTGAAATCTTTCAACTACACTAGCCTTAATATCGGGGTTGTTTGTAGTATAGTAATTGATATTCTTCGTATTAAAGTATTTTTGAACATCTTTCGATACAAATTCGGTTCCTTTGTCGGATTGTATATGGGTAGGTGTTATATCAGCTTCACGAAATATACTTTCAAAACATGTTTTAATCGATTCAGAATTTTTATTTTTCATTGATCGTGCATAGGCAAATTTGGTAAAAACATCAATAACACAAAGAATGTAATTAAAACCATTATTATATTCTGAATAAGTTCTCATGTCACTTAAGTCAGCCTGCCAAAGTTCATTGAGATTAGATAAGATATATTTGTTTCGTGGAAATTTTTTGTGAACCGGTTTATGTAGTGTGTATGTTTCTTGTGATTGTAACCATCTTTTAACATCTTCTCTGTTCATTTTACCTTTCATAGCACTAGCCAGTTTATCAATACTACCATACCCCGCTGGGTGTGAAGGGTTATAGTAGATATTGTTTATTTCTAATAAGGATTCCATTTTTCCCAATCTATCTTCTGCCTGGCTTTGCTAGTAACTGGTGTTGAAAACTCTTCGTCCTCTTCATGCGGTGTGTGTTCTTTATATGGTGTAATCGGAAGCTGCTGCATATAGTCGACTCTTTGTGGATTTCCAATATAAATTATTGGTATTTTAATATCTTTCAGTGCTTTTGCAAATTTCTCCCATCCTATTGGAGCACTTCTTTTTAGCGGTCTCAAAAAATCATTTACTAAGTCAACAATATTACTCCCAGGGATTTTTTCTTTGTCTACAGTAATTACACCATCAGCATCCCAATTAATTTTATTTTTGTTCAATACCAACAAAAACAATAATCTCTCACCCTTCCTTATATATGTTTTAGGTACCAAACTGAGTATGTGTTTTGGGGTGTAAGGAGTTGGTTTTCCATGAGAAACAGTAATATTTACCTGTTCCTCACCTTCGTTTGAAGACTGAACAGTAACTGAATCTTTAACACTGATTTCATTGTTTTTATTATCAACTGTGTCATACCCACTATTATCCATATCAGATTCAATATTTGATACGATGGGTAATTGAATTGGACGACGTCCTTCTTCAGCAAAATGTAAATATCGCTGCAAAACTTGCAGGTATAGAGTACACTTTTTTCTTTCTTCCATATCACTTTTTAAAATGTCTTGCATTTCCATATCTAATCGTGATAGGGGGTTATCAGCCGTATTATGTTGATTAATTTTTTCTATTACACTTGGATCAACAAGCAACATTTTCTTAGCATGTTCCATTTTTCAAACAAGTGAGCCAACTAATGCACTTAAAATTGAACCCAATATCATTGGTAAAAAGGCACCCCCTTTTTGAATGATTATGTTTTTGCGAATTCTGTTTGTACTTTTACTTACTAGTTTGCGAAGTATGTCTTTATATTTTTTTAAGTTTTTTCTAGTTGTTTCTTCTAAGGGCACTTTTCCTTTTAAAACGTTATGAATGCATTCACAAATACAATTAATTTCTTCTTCATCACACGATTTTAAAAGAGCTTTTACGTATTTTGGTTTTAGTGTGCGCAGAGCTCTAAGTAAATCCGTATGCGTCTTTAGTCTTCGATGCATTATTTATGACTGATATGAATTTGTTGATTCTTAGCATATTTAAACACTTTTGTTGGTATGTACACAGTACAATATCCGTCTGAAGGGAATATTTTTGTCTTGAAACGACACATGTCATTAGTATCTTGTTTTAAATCAATCATTAGGTATCCATGAGCTTCATTAGTCGCATCTTTGTAAGAATCTTCCATAAACTTAATATTTTCTGGTGAAACTTGTCGTGCTAGGTATCGAATTTGAGTCTTATCACGAGGATTTTTGAAATAGATGATATAACTAGAGTTCAGCGATATGTCTCTTTGGCCTTTACCTTGATGAAATAAGTTTTGTGTTATGTAGAAAACACTCAAATTTCTGTGATGACTACCTTTTGTAAAAATATCAACAATGCGTCCATCGGATTCCCTCATGAGATCATCAATAATTATTAGTTGAGGATCCTTTCCATCGAACATACTAAGATCTGGTATTCCTTGAAAATAATTTACGTTTCTCAAACTATACAACGGTTGCATTTCATCAAAACACCATGTGGTTTGAGCAAAATTCACACTACAAACTTCTTTTACATATTTTATAAAGTTTGTGACAAAATTTGATTTTCCACACCCACTTGGACCAGCCACTATTGCAGTAAATGGATGATTGAAATGAAACATTTTTTTTTACTACCAACACGTGTTTCTGGTATGAGGTAAATGAAGGCAATGATACAATGTTTTAAAAATTAGAAATATATATTTATATTTATACTTAAATTTAAAATAGGATAAAAAATTATGTCATATAATAAAGGAACTCTATAACTATATTATTACATTAACAGCTAGGTACTTTACAAAGTTGTGGTAAGGTAGATAGGTACCTAACTAGATACTTAAATTCTAATATTACTTAAACTTAGTTTCTTAAGCTATAATGCCCCCATGCTAAAGTATTTACAGAATTCGATAAAATAAAACGTTTAGTATCATTATGTGAAAGACATGTTTTGTTAATTTTTTGTGTGAAAATTACATGCTTTATTGACTTAAATCTATACATGTGCGAAAATTGAATATTTTTATCAAAGAGACACGTCTTATAGTTATCCATTGTAAGTTTTTTAGTTACACATTTATTTACTCCTTTAGCCTTTGTTATGATTCTATTCTCAACCAGCATTGCATACATTTTTGATCGTAAGCCCACAAACTCTGTAAAGATTTTACCGTTATTTTCATCTTTAAATAACCCTACTCTTTTCTTGTTAACAAGTGAAAAATTATATACATTATCTGGTGGATAATCAGATGTATCGAAGTATGTATGAATGTCGTCTTTAATATCTCTGTAAAAATCGTTTGTAAATATTTGGTAAACCAAACTGTCTGTTTCTGTGTATAACAGATTGATATTGGTATGAAATTTATTTTTCATGTAATTATAATGGAAATCATACATCAAAGTTTTGGAAATATCTAAAACACACAATCCTAAATAGATGGGTTTGTTGTAAACCAATTTTGTTTTACGAAGTTGTATTGCAACTAATTCTTTTGAAAATATGGAAAGACTATGAAATTCAGGTCTTGCTATTAAACTTTGAGCCCCTTGAATCTTCCCTCGATTTTCCCAGTGAGTGAGCAATTTAACATTTACCCGTTTCTCAATGTTTTCCATTGTTTTTCCAAAGATTGCATTGTTCATAAGCTTATAGAAATCTTTTTCGAAGTCGGATTTGGCTTTGGTTCTTTGATTTGTATTTAATTCTATATACTTGCTTAACCATGGACTTTGATCAAATTTTAAAATTCTATGAATTTTTTTAATTTTTAATCCCATATTTAAGCATTGTATTAAATTTCTGTAGTGTATTACGTAGTTACTTTTATTATTTAGATTTGGAACCAGTTTAAAGTCTTTTGTATTTCCTATACAAACATTTTCTGGACAGAGTGGAAAATCAGAATGTAAATCATGTAGGTTATCAGGATATTCTAAATCTACTTCTAAAATATATCCGATTTCAGAATCGATTGCAACTTTGAAATTTGTCTCAATATCAACCCACTGAAAACCTCCAACCGGGAGATACTGTGACATAGCCCAACCATACAAATTATTAGCATCAAGATATATTAAAAATGATGTTGCCTGATTTTTATCGTAATCATTCATATAGTGGTTGTTTGCTTTGGCATATCGATGACTGCACTGTGATACTCCACCTCGAATACCAGATTTAATAAAGGCAATTTTATCAAAATCTGTTAGCAACTCTATCTCTATTTTTGTGTATTTTAACATCGCATCCCAACTTAAACCTGGTGCTGTATAGTAATGCGCAGGATCCAAACCATAAGTGCTCATACAAACAGTTCTAAAGTTTTCAAAAATGTCACTTAGCAATAAAACATCTGTCTTTAAGTACAAATCCGAATAATCACTCATAGAACGACATTTAAAATGCTGCCAGACATCTTTGGCATGTTCATAGTCTTCATTTGAAACGTTTGTATTTGTTATTGAGCTAAAGAATTGGTTTTGTGTGGGAAGAGATGTTTGTTTAAGACTTTCTAACCCGGTCATAAATTCATAAGGATAAACACCTTTTCTTTTTAATCGTTTAAAATCCTGTTCATTCGGGAAATGTTTCCTCAATTCATCGAATTGATTGATGTTTAAATTATTTGCTAGTGTTTCCAAACTACATGGCAAAAATTTCAGAGAATCTATAAACCGTAAACTTACTCGATGGTTATTAACTTTTAATAATTTTGAAAAAGATATATAACGCTCTTTGCTTTGGGGGATTATTTCTACTGCGCCTTCAGCAAAATTTAGGGCATGAACAATAAAATGACCATCATAATTACTTAGATTATGTAAGATAACCGGAACGAAACATTGACTTCTAAATTTACTGCTACATATTTCATGAGCAACACCTCGAAAAACGCCTGTATACCAATCGTAGTCTATTATTTGTTGGGATTTTAAATCTCTCCCACAAATGTAGCATGTAGTAGCTACATCTATTTTAATTTTGTCCATATCTGTTAAAGGTAACGGACATTTTTGAAAGTTATTTATTTTGGTAATTATTTCAATGTCTTCATTCTGTAAGCTTTCCATAAACTTTTTTGTACAGTCATCACCCACATAAGATCTGTATTTTGAGAGACTGTCGTCATAGGCACATTTAATGTAATATCCGAAACTATATACATCATGTCTTTGAACATTTTCAGTATGAGGTAAATCTGAATCATTTGAACAGGTTGCGATTGGTCTCAGAAATGATTCAAAATCTGCATATATAACGAATGGAACCTTGAGTTGTTTTTGATATTTATCAAATGAAGCCTTATTATTGGAGACATTTTCACCGAACCAATTCTTTAAGCATTTTTTTTCGGAAGGTAAGTCAGTACGAATTTGATTACAATCTCGCTCTTGATGTTTCAATAAGTGCTCATTGTCTGGAAAATACAATAAACAGCCATCACATAAATGTATTCTAGCGTGTTGCGAGGTGAGTTGACTTCTTATTAAGCGTGACATATTTTTTATATAGCAATAATGACCATTTGTATCATTTGTTATATATAATAAGTTAATGTGACAACTTTTTCGACACTTTGTGAAATATAAGGGACCAACAACAGAATTTTGTTTCTTAACATCATCATATTCTAATCCGAAAACATTCACACTGATGTTGTTTAATTTTTCAACTTTTGAAATGTGACACAGTTTAACAGGGAAAGAAATCCCATCAAATTTTAATTTATTTTCATTTCTTACATATGATGTAACTCTATCAGCATTTTTTGCAACTGGATACAATGCTGACAGTAATGCCCATTGGAAACATTTAACGTCTGCGTTTTTAACATTGACTACCGCTTTTTTTGTTTGTATATCATGTGGCAATTCGATGTATGATGTACCACGTAGGGGGTTAAATTTATTGATATTCATATCAATGCTCACAATTTTAGATAAACTCCAACCACTATCCTTTTTTTCAAATTCGCTTATTTTGTTGGATAACGTGTCCTTTAATGATTTTAAGAATATATCTAAATCATCACCTTGCATGATTATAAAGTTACTAGTTTGAAAGTCAAATGAGTTTTTTATTTCTTTTGTTTGTTGTACAAAATCAGCGTACAATATAAAATTAACTTTAAAAATTATGAGTTCTTTGATAGCTTCATTGATTAAAACGGAAATTGTTTCAGTGATTGATTCCACGAATAATTCAGGAGTTTCAAAATCTATTTTCGTTTTATCTATTTTAGATGTTATTTTGTATGTATAAACACGGTTTCCAAAAGCTGATTGTATAAGATCAACATTCGATAAAGAATGTTGAATTTTAACAGAGTTATATTTATGCTGTTTACTATTAAAATGGCTATTTAGATACCTCTTCTTTATTGGCAACTTGCAGGCAGTGCAATTCACAGTTCCAGTTTCAGCCTCCATGCAAAGATTGAGTAATTCATTATCGAAAATTGGATCAAATGCTTCCCGCGATGTTGATGGTGTTTCCAAATGGCTTTGTTCCTTTGATCGTCTTCTCTTCATTATATATATAGGTATGGCACACAATTGGTGGTGTCCTCTTCATCAGATATAGTATTATAATAGAATTGCTTGAAAGTGTTATGTTCTTCAACCTCCTCCACGGGAGAGTAACTTGGTGTGTCCTGTAACGACATGTTACTTTTATAAAATACATAGATACAAGTAGGTGCACAACATAAATGCAAAATCATAGATCACAAAGAGTCGATTTCACCGTTTGCAGGCAAAACTTAGATCAACAAAACTAAGTTCAGCTTAATCGAACTCAAATAAAGTCAAAGTTGTGTCAAATGTGACTTGTGCTACAACAGTTTATCATCAAGGGTATCTTGAACTCGGTTTAGCTTATATTGATAGTTTAATCGCAAAGGTGAAATCGGTTCTAAGTAAATAAGTAATATAGAACTTACCTCCATTTTATACTGTAGAACACGGAAACACTATTTATTGTGGCACAAGACTGTGTGCTGAGTAACGAATAATTTTAGAATACACGTAGATATAATAGCAGACGTTATAACAATATTTATCTGTAGTTCACTGCACGAATGGTGTAAGACTGTGTCAGTAACTCGAGAGTTTTAGAAATTTATAGAAGAAAGGCATCACAAAAACTCACGACATGTTTCGACAAGTAAACTTGCCTTGTGGGTGGGCGTTTGCAGTGTCACAAAAACTCATGATGAATTATCGATCGCAGATGTTATCTTACATCGTTTTAGCAAGACGTCATGCCCCGACAAGTTTTTGTTTAGATGGCGCCTCCCTGCCGGCTTTTTTTTATATTTGCATTGAATGTAATCGCGGTTAGTTTATTATAAAGGTGGTTTATTTAAATAATAAATATAATTAATAACAATTAAAGAATTAATACTTATTAAATTATTAAATAATAATTTCATATTTATATGTATCGTGGGGGGGCCGTACAATAATAAATATTATACACATAGAATAAAATATATATTGGCGTATTGCTAATAAATATATTAAAATTAAAATAAAAAATAAATATATTGGTTATCATATTATCATAATATGATATTATAATTATTTAAATTTAATTCACACGAATTCTTTCTCTCAAGGATTTGGGTCTGAGCTACCTGCGGCGCAAGCCGGACGATGCAAAAAAAGGTTGGGTTTTTTTGAAGGTTGGGGTTGGGTCAGTCAACAGTGGCTTTCTAACTTTTGAACGGAACGAGATACGTTAAAATGGATGAGCGCAATCGATCAGGCGTGTGCGAAAACATACAAAAAGAGTCTAAACTTTTTTTTTTTTTTTTTAGCCGGCGGTTTGGCCAAGACCACCCCGTCACGGCTTTTTTGTGTGTGTGAAAACTAATGAATCCGAATCCATTTTTTTGGTGAGCCAGAATGAACGAATCCCTACTACTCATACTTATTTAATTTCATTTATCCATTGCTTACATGTTGGTATAAAGACAGTGGCCTCAATTTTGTTGGCACCAACCTAACTAATTTTTAGGTTTAGAAGTGTCAAATGAAACTTGGTATTCTGCTGTTACTAACTTATCCTAATTTAATTTTATATAATTTAATTAAGCGTTCCTAATTTAGTTAAATGGTACCAACCAAGAGGTTTTACAAATGCTATAACTAACTAAAATATATTTTAGACAATGGAGAACACAAAAGGGTCAAAATGTTACACTAAAATATACCTAAATTAAAGCGTAGACTACGTATGTTATATTAGTTTTTATTTCATGTGAATACATGCAGTATTACCGAAGTTATGACTGCTAGTAAGTTTAGACACTTTTTAAATTTTCGAGATTTCGCGCGCTCCCTGCGTGACGTCACTGCTGCGGTCATGAATGTTCGAGACATACCTATTATGTTGCGGAGTTATATTAAAATTATGATACCTCCTAAGATGTTGATTGAAATCAAGTGATGTCAAGGACAATTTTGTTCTCAATGAAATGCTTGTGATTAATAACATATTTATTTGGATGAGGATTAATAAAATGTTGATAAAACTCCTTCGCAAATAATGCATTAATTTCGAACAACTTTGATTACCATATATAAAAGGTTATAGTGAGTCAATCTTAAAAGATAGACATTCGCTGTCGTAGACATTTTTTTAGAACTTTTAAAGAGGAATAATTCCATCATACATCATTTTTGCGTAACTTAAACCGTTTACGCAGCGCACTGTTACGCGGAGTTATTTGAATGTCTTTTTAAAAAAAGATTTATTTGAATTAAAAAAGGATTTAATTAATATTACTTGATTTATATTTAAGACACGAAATTGTTTTAATAAATTCTCCGGTACAACCGTCTCGGATTAGGAATGGTCGCAGACTGACTTGAGTACCAACTCTACCAACTAGATCTCAAAAAGGATTGCTGAATAGTTGGGATTCAGCATTAAGGCCTACAACCGAGGGATATAACACCTCCCCCTTTAAGAAGAGACTTTCGAGTTGTAAAGAAAGTCTCGAGGAAAAGATTGGATTTTTAAACATCTATCCTAAGTGGGGCAAAATGAATGGAATCTGAATCGGAAGTCTGTGCGTCTGTCATGTTTGATTTCCGTACAATAGGCCTAGGTGAAGATTCTAATTTAATGATTTCAAATGAGTTACGGTTGTTGCCGGATTTACAATAAAACTTATTTACTATTTTAAAGCTAATATAACCTAATACTATCACAATCAAAATGATAATTACAGAAGAATAGTGTGTCCCATATTTGACAAAATGAGGTTCAGTTTCTAATTTATTTAATTGGTTTAACAAAGTGTTAATTTTAGCATTATTTTGTGAGTTAAATTCATCTAAGTTTACATTTTTTAATTTAATAGGGGTTGCCATATTAACAGAGTTATCAAATTTCGTAATATTACAACAATTATCTTTTATCATATTAAAATCACTCAAATTATTGGAATGTGATATAATCTGATAGGAATCATGTTTAGGGGTCAATGTTATGCTTTTACAATGTCCTGTACATCCATTCGGGATAGTCAATATGCCTATTCCGATTAGATGAACTTCACTTGATTCTGAATTCATACAATTGACTTTAGTTGGTTCTGATTGTATGAACAACCATCTATTATCAGTCAGAGGGGTCCAAACATCTAAAGTACCAAAAATGAATCTTATCTTACATTGTTCAGGTTTCTCGGTTATCACTTTAGACAACATCTCACTTTCACAAGTGTGTTTTGCATCGGTTGCATAAACATTAGTAACATTACATAGAAAATCTCTAGGAGTAACTGTTTTACATTGGTGTAAACTCTCCAGATTACAGTATTGAAGTCTATCTTTAGTTATTGCTACATATTTATGTTCGGGCGTGACCATACTAAACATGTTTAATGTTTTGTTATCATAAGGAGTAGGCAGAGCCATGCTATGATAAATTTCGTATTCAGATATGCTAACTAACGGTACTTGTAATACAAAAACAATCTTATTGTTCATATAATAACAAATCAATTTAGAAACATTTAATACTAAGTGTACATTATTTATATCTAGGTTTACAGGAAGTTTTAGGTTATTAGGTAAGTACCTGTAATTATCAACAAGCTCTCGGTATATCTGTTGAGGCGACATAATAGCTGGGTGTAAAATGTTTTGATTGCTAAATAAAAGAGCATTAGTGACATCTTCCAACTGGAATGATAACACTAAGATTGCAGTTTCCAGACTATTAAATATATGATTTACATTATTCAGTATCTGCAGTCCATTAATTGTTTCGGAAATATTTGTAACATTGAATGAGAATGTATCAATAGCTTTTGTTAGAATATTTTCATTTTCCACTAATTGTTTAATTGTGTTGTTATAATTTTCTAATACAGATTTTGTTACTAAAATATTTTCTTTCATCAGCGAGACTATTTGTTTACTATTTTCTTGCAGGGACTCTATTGCATCATCGTACCTCAGAGCGTCGTTCTCATCCAAGGTGCCAAAGATTTGTTTTAGAACGGTGCCGACTCCTCCTATCCAAGCATTTCGTTTACTGCGATTTTCTATTACATGAGATATGGATTCAAATTCCTTGATTACGTCTTGATAACGAATTGTCAATGGTTGCAATACGTTATTACATTCTGTGTCAATTTCAATAATACATAAAATTTTAGTATTTTCTATCGCTGTTCCTATATTTTTGATGTGTGGGCTAAAGCGAGATACATCGACTGGGATAAGAACTTTAAGTTGGGCGCTATTTATTTTCAGTGTTCTTAGATAATCGAACAAGAGCCCTGAACTTCTGGTGATCGGCCGGAGGTAATCTTGCCCTTGGGTCATAGTTCTATAAACGACAAATAATTACTGTTCTGTAGTTACATCATGATCGTATCGGGAAACTAAGTACTAAATGTTAACTTATATTATACCTACCTAATAGTTCTTAATTCTATTTTTCAAACACTTCATTAGAGAAAAGACTTACATGAGTACCTATTTCTAAAATGAACGATGAATGTTCATCTACCTACATGCTATATACTATATTTATTTAATTACCTATTACTACTCTTATCCTTACAGATTAGGGCCGACGTCAGCTAATTTGACTTGGTCAAAATGATGGATGACGTAGCGTCGAATAATTAGTAAGGTAAGTGTATTGTTGCCATTTATTTTGATTATTTTATAAGGGCCCTTCCAAATGGGTGAAAGTGCCTTTCGTAATCTTAAGTGATTTTTTAGATATACATAATCACCAACTTTATATTTGACTGATCGAGTGTGTGTATTATAATATGTTTTAGAGGATTCCTTAGATTTTCGGATAAAATCTAAGGCTTTTTCTTTAGAATATTTTAGTCTGTTTTGAAGGAAACGGATGTAGTCGGGATACGTGGTTCCAGGGGTTTCCTCATAGATAGAATTAGGTATAGTTGGTTTATTGCCGAACATCAGTTCATAAGGGGTATAATGTGTAGTAGAATGTACTGAGGTGTTGTACGCGAACATTGCTGTGTAAACATAGCGAGGCCAATTTGTTTGTTCATTGTTTACATAAGATTTAAGATATTCTTTAAGGGTAGAATGGCTGCGTTCTAAAGCGCCTTGGGTCTGAGGGTGGTAAGGAGAAGACCATAGATTTTTAATTTTAAGAAATTCACAGGTTTTCTTGAAGAGTTCTGATGTGAAATTAGTACCTTGATCGGTGAGTAACATTTTGGGTATACCAAAAATGGAGATAAAGTGGAGTAAGCACTCGCTGGTCTCCTCAGCAGTGGTGCTACGGATAGGGTAGGCAGTGGAGAATTTGGTTAAATCATCCTGAATGGTGAGGATAAATTTAAGTTTTGCAGTACCGGCTTCAGGCAAAGGACCGAGAATATCCAATGATATTCGTTGATTTGGTTCGGTGGAAGTGGTAGTGATTTGCATGGGTGCACGGTTCACTCTTCTCAATGCTTTGTTCTCTTGGCATGCTTTACATTGTTTAACGTAGGCTTCGATGTCGCTTCGCATCCCTTTCCAATAAAAGAGTTGTTTAAGTTTACTATACATGCGAGTTGAACCTAAATGACCGGCAATCGGTATGTCGTGGTTGTCGTAGTAATCATTATCTGTGTGCCATGGAAGAGGTAGGTCAAAATATTAAAAATTTTGATGAACGAATGTTTTTCAAAAGGATTTTTTAAATCAGATATACCTATTTCGTTTACATTTTCTAATTTTATTAATTCATCTCTTATTTTCTTTAGAGTTTCGAAGATTTCAGGGTAGGTTGTTTGATCAAAGTAATGCACCTTGAAAAACAAGAGGTAATATGTTTTGTTCTTTGTTTCAATTTTCTTAAATAGGAAAAGTTCCATTATTGAAATAATGTTTAACTAAAACTTTGTCTCCTACAGAAAATAATACGTTCCTTTTACCTCCAAACTGTATACATTGACTCATTTGAGCTTTGATTACATTGTCTCTAGCAGCGGATGTCGAAAACGATGATAAAGCCTTTGCTTTGCCATAATAAATCGAACCGGCAACGCAATGGACGTCCAAACATCAATTGCGCAGGAGAAAACCCAGTAGTTGAATGTATAGAATTTCTATAGTCAAAAAGAAACTTATTTAAAACTTTTACAAACACCCTTTGATTCATGTTATTATTTAACAACGCTTTTAAGCCATTTTTTACAATTTTAACACCGTTTTCAGCCTGGCCATTTGACATAGGATGATATGGAGCACCCGTTAAGTGCTGAATTCCGTTTAATCGACAAAATGTTTCAAACTCGTTTGAACAAAAGTTTGTAGCATTGTCAGTAACCAAAGTACGCACTAAACCAAACCAACTAAATATCTCGCATAATTTACTTATTATTGACGCACTATCGGTTTTTTTCATTATAAAACACTCCAACCATTTAGAATGAGCGTCAACTGCGATTAAAAACTGATTACCGCCCAACATAAACATATCTACATGCACACGTTCCCAAACGCATTTCGGGTATGGCCACGGAGTTAGAGGAACTTTTGGTGGACTACTCCTGAGGGTATTACAAACGCTGCAAGAACCTATCTCTTCCTCAATATGCTTATCAATGTTTGGCCACCACATGCGCATTCTAGCTACAGACTTTGTTTTAACCACACCAAAATGGGAAGTATGCAGCTCATTTAAAAGTCTTTCACGAAAACAAGAAGGAATTACTATTTTGTGGCCACGTAATATACAATCGTTTTCAACAGCCAGATCCAACCGACATAAGTGAAAAGGACGTAATTCTGGAATATTGAGTTTGGAGGGCCAACCGTTTTTAATAAAACCAATTACTTTTTGCCAGACCTGATCACGAGCCGTTTCAGCTCGGATATCATCAACAGTTATAGGTAGTAAAACAGATTCACCTATAAAATTTATATACCTCGAATGATCTAACACCTTAGTCTCATTGAACTGGGTAGTCACAGTTCGTGACAAATAGTCAGCCACGTTATTTACACTCTTTACATATTCAATGACAAAATTATACGCTGATAAGAAAAGTGCATATCTTTGCAATCTATTTGCTGCTAACACAGGTACCCCTTTTTCCTTCCCAAAAATGGACAAATGCGGTTTATGATCCGTACGCAAAACAAACGGCACAGTACGGCCATACAAATAATGGTTAAATTTTCTAACCGCAAACACAATAGAAGTGGCTTCCTTCTGAATTTGGGCGTAATTAATCTCTGCTTTTGATAAAGAACGAGAGGCATAGGCTATACCACCCGCTCGGAGCCGTCAGGTTGTTGCTGTGCGAGTACCGCACCCAGGCCTGCGGGGCCAGCATCGCACGTCACGATCGTGGGATACTCTGGGTGGTAGTGGGCCAACACGCGTTCCGAGACCAATTCCTTCTTGATTGTTTCAAATGCATCAGATTGCGCCTTACCCCAAACCCATTTAACACCTTTCTTCAATAAGTTATTTAAAGAATTAAGTACAGAAGACGTATTTGGAACAAAACATTTATAATAATTTACCATACCCAAGAAGGACTTTAACTCGGATACGTTCTGTGGGGGTTACATTTTACAATGGCCTCGATCTTACCCTTAGATTTATGTAGGCCCGATTTATCTATCACAAAACCTAGATACTCAACCGAGCTTTTAAATAATTCGCATTTTTCGCTCTTCACGCGCAGCCCGGAATCTTGTAATCTTTTCATAACCATTTCTAATCTTTCTACGAATGATCTACCTTTTCAATAATACCTGCTGCCAATAATCTGTCTAGCTCCTGTTCTATTTTAGGTTTTAGAGCTAAGGGCACAGGCCGCGGCTTAAAAAACTTCAACTGAGCATCTGGTTTTATTTTTAGATTAACTTTATATTTGTTAAACTTGCCTAATTCGTCAGAAAATAACTCTGAGTATTTCCTTATTAAACATTCCCCTGCTTTGTCGTTTATCGTTAAATTATTGCTGTTCAACCTACATAAATGCAATCCAAATAATCTCATAAAATCACGACCCAAAAGTGGCAAACGTTTTTCATTTGTCTTGATAACAAAAAAAATTACTAATTTAGTGCGGTCTTCGAAAGTTACTGACAATGATAAATAGCCCAAAGGTGCAATTTTAACTCCTGTATAAAAATTGAAAACCTCCTTACACGGTTGCAAGTTATAACTATTGTTATCGCTTCCGAGCAACTGTTGATAGATAATAGCCGGTAAAACGGAAACAGCACTACCGCAATCTATTTCGCATAATAATTCAATGTCATCAATCATCAATTTTGATTTTTTGCGAGATCGGTTCATCTTTCATTGAACTTTTTAAATTGAATAAATCGTACATACCTCCATCAGCGTCATCGACATCCGTATTCAAAAAATTGCTATCACATAACTTAGCCTTGCACATTCTTTTGAGATGACCTTTTGTGTTACACTTTTGACATGTATAATTTACGAAGCGACACTTCTCTTTTGAGTGATTTTTATAACCACACACTTCACAACACTTCAACACTCGCATATTATGATTGGAAGATGCACCGCTCGGCCGCTGTAGTGCGAACACAGGTTGCGCCTGCGCCGCCCCCGCGGAGCCCGCGCCAGCCGCACCGACCGCGGCATTGCCAGCTCGCGCGGTCTGCAGCGCGGCGCGCGCACAACACACGCTCTGCGCTATCTCCAATGCTTTGTTGAAAGTCAGTGTCTCGATACTTTCCGCAAACAGCTTCTCTTTTTTCTTAGTGTTCTCTAACCCAAGGACGAACCTGTCACGCAACGCGGTGTCTAACTCTGTCTTGAATCCGCAGTGCTGAGCCAAATTACGCACTCGCGCCGCCCACTCTGCTAGATCTTCCCCAGGACGTTGTTCCGACTTGTAAAAACTATACCTTTCAGCGAAAGTACTCTTTTTAGATTGAAAATGAACGTTCAACTTATCTAGAAGGGTTTTGAACTCGACGTTATCCAAGTTCTCAGGAAAAACCAAATCTCTCGCGACGCGGTAGGTATCTTCCACCAACGCAGTGAGCAAAAGAGCTCGACTTCTCACTCCAGCCTTATCGGTGTCGTCTCCAATGTCGTTCGCCGCACAGTACTGGATAAAACGACTCCTAAAAATGCTCCACTCTTGCGCGCGGTGATCAAATGAGAGGTTGCCGCCGAACATCATATTTGTTGTGGCGTGTACACTTGTCATTCGAAATACTATTGCTTTAATGACACACCTTCACTATATAACACACGTGAATTACTAAATCGTCGCCAAATGTTCTGTATTTAAGATATTTACAAGAAAACACCGCACAATGCTTGCACTTGTTTAATGGCCAGCAATTAACTGCCGTACGAAACTACCCATACATATAAAATATCTATCAGATATACCACACAATCACAAGGACCACTTTGAATCGTCTTCTTACATGCTAGTGAATCTAGGTGCCGGTTCCTCCTAACCCCAGTTCAAGAAGAATCCGGCAAGAAACTTGTCTGGTCTTAACACTTTTTTTTTTGATCCTTGACTATTTTGTTACGGATGCCGAGTCGAGTTGGAGCAGATTCATCCCAAGCTTTTTTGTCTTGTAAATAATCAGATATTTTATAATATGCTTTAATAGACAGTTTATGTTTAATTACGTTTTTAAATTTGCCAATCGACAAATCTAACACGTCGCTTGGGACCTTGTTATAGAAGCGTACACATTGCCCTATAAAACACTTATTAACTTTAGCGAGCCTAACAGTGGGAACAGCGAGTTTATCTTTATTTCTAGTGTTAATACTATGATTATCGCAATTTTTTTTGAATAAATGAACATTTTTGCGCACATACATTAAATTTTCGTATATATACTGACAAGGCACTGTCATAATATTAATTTCTTTAAACTTATTTTTAAGTGATTCTCTGGGGCCCATGTTATAAATTGCACGAACAGCCCTCTTCTGCAACACAAATATGGTGTTAATATCAGCAGCACTCCCCCACAACAGAATGCCATAAGACATAATGCTATGAAAGTAGCTGAAGTAAACGAGCCTAGCGGTATCTACGTCGGTAAAATGACGGATCTTTTTAACAGCGTATGCCGCAGAGCTGAGTCTCTTCGACAATTTATCTATGTGCGGGCCCCATTGCAGCTTATAATCTAAAGTAATGCCTAAGAACACTGTGGTGTCGACGAGATCTATCTTTTCGTTTTTAATTTTTACATTAGCATTCACCTGTTTAACGTTGGGCAGTATAAAACGAATGCATTTCGTTTTTTTCTCGTTAAGTAATAAGTTGTTTACATTAAACCATGTTACAACTTTAGAGATTGCATTGTTTACATCGTCAAGATTAGTAAGTCGTCGCTTTAATTTAAATAAAAGTGACGTGTCATCAGCAAACAGTACAATCTCGTGATCATCCTTTACAAGTTTAGGTAGATCATTTATATAAATTAAAAACAAGAATGGCCCGAGTATTGATCTTTGTGGTACACCCATTTTTACCATTGACCCCGGAGAACGCTTTCCATTTACATCTACTCGTTGTGTTCGGTCAGTTAAGTAGGATGTGAGAAGCTTAAGTGAAACTCCCTTAACACCATAGTGGTGTAGTTTGCTGATTAGAGTTTCATGGTGAACGCAATCAAAAGCTTGCGACAGATCACAAAGAATACCTAAGGCATCGCGTGATTCCTCCCAGATATCAAAAATATGTGATATTAACTCAACACCGGCATCAGTCGTTGAGCGTCCCTTTGTAAATCCGAATTGTTTACTGTCTAGTAAATTGTTGGTATTAAAATGCCGTTGTAATTGGTTTAGTATAAGTTTTTCAAATATTTTACTAAATGTAGGAAGTACTGATATAGGCCTAAAGTTACTAGGATCGGAATGACTACCTGATTTGAATAGAGGTATGATCTTGCTATGTTTCATCAAATCAGGAAATACTCCACTGTCAATACATTGATTAAATATGAAAGCTAGATCTGGTGCAATAATGTCAATTAGTGGTTTTATAACACTGACAGAAATGCCCCAGAGATCAGTGGTCTTTTTTACATTAATCATTTTGAATGCCTTGATAATATCGTTTTTGTCCACATGTTCAAAGTAAAATTGAGTGACACATTCAGGTAAACTATCTTTTATAAAATAAATTCTTTTAAAAGGTAAATTCAACAAATAAAATAAAAGCAACTTGGAAATTAATTAATAATGAAACAGGTAAATCAAGGGCTCGCTATATACAGTTCAAATTAAATATAAATGGTACAATTTTGACAAAGGAACAGGATGTTGCGAATGCATTTGATAGTTTTTTCTCAGATATACCAAAAATAGTGACCAAATCGTTAAACTCTTCAGCCTCCAGAGCTTCCGTTCCGTTAGAATCTAGTGTTGCAAAATGTAAGAATGAGTTTAGTTTTAGCTACATTAACGAGGCTAGTATTGTAAAAGCATTCAAGTTAATTAATATAAAAAATACAGAAGATCTTTGGGGAAGGTCTACAAAGGTGCTGGGTGTCATTATCTTAGATATTGCACCATGTTTAGCTTATATTTTTAATAGATGTATCGACGAGGGAGTTTTTCCCGATCTTATGAAACACAGTAAACTCATTCCTATGTTTAAGTCTGGAAGTGAAAGTGATCTCGCTAATTATAGACCGATATCGATATTACCTGCTTTAAGTAAAATCTTTGAAAAAATAATTCTTAATCAGTTATTATACCACTTTAACGTTAACGGCCTGCTACATAGTAATCAATACGGATTTACTAAAGGTCGATCAACAGCTGATGCAGGTATAGCGCTCTTAAAGCATATATTTGAGGCCTGGGAGAAGTCACAGGATGCAGTTGGGGTATTCTGCGATCTATCTAAGGCCTTTGACTGTGTGAGTCGTGCAACCCTAATCACAAAGTTAAAATATTATGGCATTAAAAACCGGGCGATTGATCTCATACAGTCTTATCTATCCAATAGAGTCCAGAAAGTAGACGTGGGTGGTGAGAGGTCTTTGGGATCAATTATTGATATAGGGGTACCTCAGGGATCGATACTAGGCCCTTTTTTATTCCTAGTATACGTTAATGATTTACCTTTTTTTGTAAAAAATATTTGTGATATAGTTTTATTTGCAGACGATACGTCTTTAATTTTTAAAGTTGATAGAGGTAAAACCAGTATATGCGATAACGTAAATGAATCCTTATCGTTAGTTCTTAACTGGTTCACTGTAAATAATCTCTTGCTTAATTCCAAAAAAACTAAATGTATCAAATTCACTTTGCCAAATGTTATTCATAGCCCGTCCAACATTGAAATAAATGGAGAGGCAATTAATCTTGTAAATTCCACGATCTTCCCAGGTCTTAATATTGATGCAAAACTACAGTGGGGACCACAAATTGAAACGCTTGCTGGTAGGCTTAGTTCCGCTGCATATGCAGTTCGTGCGATACGGTGGCTTACTGATGAAGCTACAGCGAGACTAGTTTATTTCAGTTACTTCCATAGTGTTATGTCATACGGCATCATTCTCTGGGGGAAAGCAGCTGATATTGGTAAAATATTTGTAATTCAAAAAAGGGCAATACGTGCCATTTATAAAATGAAACCACGAGAATCTTTGAGAGAAATATTCAAAGAAATTAATATTCTCACAATAGCTTCACAATATATATATATGAAATTTTTTTATATACACATAAAAATAGAGATGGGATTCAGCAAAATAGTGACCTTCATAAAATCAACACTAGGAATAAACATAAATTATACATCCCTAGGTTTCGACTAGAAAAAGTTAATAAGTCATTTATGGGGAACACGGTGCGCTTCTATAATAAGCTTCCTGAAAATGCGACTAAACTACCTATTGAGAAATTTAAAGCATACATTAAAGGTAGTCTTTTGAAGAAAGCTTATTATAATATAGATGACTATATTATTGATAAGAATGCATGGCCTCATGTCGCTCTGCCGTCAGACAGTTAACCGACACACTTGAAATGTATAAACTCTCTTGTATTTATATTTCGTAGTTAAGGTAGTTATAAGATGGATCATATAAAAAAGCGCTAGGACCAAGACGAGTTTCTTGCCAATTCTTCTCGAGCTTGGGTTAGGATGAATTGGCACCTAAATTCACCTAGTATGTAAGACGTTTCAAAGTGATCCTTGTGATTGTATTGAATAAATCATCTTTTGACTTTGACTTGACTTTGACTTTGACTTTATCAATGATACTGCTATTACATGAGAAGAGTTTAAAGACTTTGTAGTGGAGACTGGAATATCAGTAAAAAAAGTTTCAAATGCCTTTGCTACATCTATATCTTGCTTAATTATATTATTGTTAATATGTAAATTTATTACACTATTATGAGTTTTGGATTTTCCGGTCTCACTATTAATTATTTTCCAAGCTGCTTTTATTTTATCTTGACTGTTTCTAATTTTTGAGCTTAAATACTGAGATTTAGCAAAGCGACAAACATTCTTAAAGCTTCTTAAGAAATTTTTTTTTTTTTTTTTTTTTCTTAGGAAAACAAACAGTCTCTTAATACTATAACTATGAACTAAATAGATAACTAAAGACCAATTAATAGTTTTCGCATATCGAGTCTAAACCTTGCTTACATTTAAAAAAAAAACCAAAATATTACTTAAACAAAAAAGAAAATGAAAATGAAAATGTTTACATCTAAATAAAATAATATAACAGATAAAGAGAAAGTGACAAAATTATCCTAAAAAGAGTTAAGAAGACATGCCAAACCAGCGTTCCGCTAAGACATTTTTTATTTTGGGTGGTTTACTGTTGAATAGGTCAAGTTCAGGGATGTCAGCCAGGTTGTTGTATGCGATTACTGCTCTGCTAAAGTATGAATTTTGTCTATAATTAGTTGAACTAAATGGCACTGCTAGGGGACAAGGGAGTCTAACTGATCTGCTTGGGATTTTCAAATTTAAATTTTGAAGTAGCTGTGGGGAATCTATTTTACTTTGCGCTATTTTACTAAGGAATATTATATCAGCTATTTTACGTCTCTCTAGTAGTGGCAACATGTGGTGTCTCCTACACCTAGCGGCGTAGTCAACATCATGGCACTTACATTTATATTGTAAAAACCTTAAGAATCGACGTTGGATGTCGGATGGATGTTCATATCGTCGGCGTATAATAAAAAGCGAGAGTGTATAAAACAGGAGTCTATATCGTTAAGAAATATTGAGAAAAGTAGGGGTCCGAGCAAGGATCCTTGAGGTACACCAGAGGGAACACAGGTCCAAGTGGAAGAACAGAAACCATTGACTACTACCTTCTGAGAACGATTTTCAATGTATGATTTGAACCATCTGTATAAGTTACCATGAATTCCAGCGTATAAGAGCTTCTGTAAAAGCAATTGGTGGTCTATTCGATAAAATGCTTTACTATAATCACTGTATACAGCATCCACCTGTCCCCCTGAGTCCATGTTTACAGAAGTATAGTCATTAAATAAGAGTAAATTAGACGTGGTTGAGCGGTTCTTCAGAAATCCATCCTGCTCAGGAATAAAACAAGCAGAAAGCGTTGAGTATACCCGAGCATAAACCATCCTTTCAAAAACCTTAGCAAAAATACATAATTTTGATATAGGCCTGTAATTCTTAATTTCTGTTCTACTTCCACTTTTGTGGATAGGAGAGATAAATGCCGATTTCCACATTTTTGGCACAACCCCTTCCCTAATAGACCTTTCAAAGAGTATAGTCAGGGGCTTAGTTAGGCTTGCAGCACATTTAACTATAAATGAGGGGACAATATTATCGAGCCCGGCTCCTTTTGACACGTCAAGTGACTTAAGAATTTTTAAAATAGAAGCTGAATCAATTTCAATGTCACCAATAGAGCAAGGATATTTGCTAGATGAATATTCATTATCAAAATCAGTGAGACCGACTTGGGAGGACTGAGACAAAGACAGAAAAGTTGATTGAAAATAATCCGAGAAGAGATTACAGATACCTTCTCCATCGTCAGCCTCCTGCCCCTCAAAATTTAGAGAAGAGGGTAAAGAGTTGTTACCCTTTTTGAGAGATTTAACATACGACCAAAAAACTTTAGTATTTCTCAGAATAGAGTCTTCAGTGGTTTTTATAAAAGCTGTATAGCACGATTCTTCAAGAGTCTTAGCTCTCTGTCTAAGAAGAGAAAAAGACTCGTAATCTGAGACGTTGCCGTAAGTGTAATATTTACATAGGTACTTGTATTTTTCTTTCAGCATTTTCTTAAGAGGAACATTATACCATGGTGGAAAACTTGACGAATTAATAATTTTTTGAGGTATGAATTTGTCACGGACTTCATATAAATGGTCATAAAACAAATTAACAGCGGTTTCTAAACTCTCATTATTCAATAGTGTGTTCCAATTAGTGTTCATTAAGTTAGAATTAATACCGTCATAATCTCCAGAGTGATATAAATATTTGGTACGTGAATTTTGTGCGAGGGGCATAGATGCTTGTTGATCTAGAACAACGACTAAGGATTTATGGTGCCCATCTTCAGGCACCAGTGGATCGTCACAAACTGATACGGAAACATCAGCATTACACAAAACGTAATCTAGAATATTGTTATTATTATTTGGATATATATTAAATTGAATTAAATTGCACACTGACAATGTGTCAAAAAAGTAAATCTGACTGTCCCCTGCAATTCCAGTAGGTTGTGGCAACCCTCGGTTACAGAGCCAGTCAACGTTACTTAAGTTAAAATCACCTAATATAATAAAAGTATCATTGGGACAGGAGGTCGATATTAGAGATAGTTTATCTGTGAAGTTAGTAAGCAGAGTGTTGAAAGAGTTCCCTAGGTTTTCATTACAGAGGTAAAAGGTACAAAAGTGGATTTTGTTGTAAGTACGATCTTTATTTTTAGTGGTCACAGTTACCCAAATATCCTCTGCAGAAGAGCACCATTCAGGACGCTCAACTGCACCAAGCTCTTTGCGGACCGCTAATAAGACTCCACCGCCGTACATTTCCTGGGTAAGAGCATAGTTCCTGTCGCGCCTCCAAACCACATACCTATCGTCAATGTACTCATTGTTGTTAATACTATCAATCAACCAGCTCTCTGTGATTGAAATAACATCATATGCATTAAGACTTATACTACGTTTTATTATTTGCGTTTTTGTGCGTAGCCCTCGAGTGTTCTGGTAATATATGTTAAGCTTAGAAGCCATCATAAAAACAGGAAAAGCAATGACTAATGTGCACCATAATAATGTCCACAACTGTTACACTAATGTGTGTAACAGTTGTGGAATAAATAGATAAAAAATAAGATCGCCTAATACATACCAAAGCAAAATATGTATGACTAATAATAACGTAAATCGCAAGAAAAATAAATTATGAGTAATAGTGAAAATTAAGTATAAATTAATGAGCTGTGGTTCAAATTGTTTGTAAAAAATACAGCAGAACATATTATAATACACAAAAAATAGGGTACAAGCATAAATTACCTCGCACTTTGTAATGAGTTGTTTTAAGCAGCATTCGTAACAGCAGTAAAGAGTGCAAGCGATATTGCGCACTACGCAGGGCGCGCAGGCGCATGCAATTGGTGTGCATATCATAGTACTTACGCCTATCCGGCTGGCATCCGTGAACCGGGCGCGATGATTCACAGCTACAAAACCAAACCAAACCAGTGGACAAAGGACACCGGTTTTGCATGCATTTCTCAAACTGTGTAAAGATATTGTACAAAATAAACTATGTATATTCTCAAAGAGCATTAATAAGAACAATTTTTCTTCAATAGTGAGGGGCAGGAGCATGATGCTTACGAGATCCTTGCAAGATCTTTCTCGCTTCTGATAAAAAATATTGGGGCGGTGTCAGATTTCCTTGCCATGATCTTACAGTGTTTTACCCAAACATACTGGAAATTGCTATCTTTTGCTAGAAACCTCGCTTTGCTCAGAAGGCTCTTACTATGTTGCGTCAAGTGATCATTGACATAGAATATGCCTTCTGTGGCGAACCCAATGTTTTCCAGTTTGAGCTGTTTGCTCTTGCGAGATGTTGCTATGAATTCTTCTTTGGTATATCGGTTATTAAACGATATAATGATCGGTTTTTCAGCATTCGGTACTCGAGTAGGAATACGAGCAATATAATTGATCTCCTCCTTTCTGATCTTCATTTTTCCAATCTCACCAATTTTCCCCGCTATTTCGTAGAGATTCTCGTTCTTCTTTGCCGGGATTCCCCTTATCTCGACATTGTTTGCCCTGGCCCACTGGTCACGATCTTGAAGCTCCTGATTTAATCTAGACACCTCTGTTTGAAGAGAAGGTACTTCGTTCACCAGCTTCTCTATTTTTGAAACTCGACTGTCTAGGGCCTTAACCGTGCTAGAAAATTTCCCCAGCAGCTCATGCGCCATTTCTAGAGACTCACGAAGGTTAGTTAGCTCTGATTTAATTGACTTCACATCGTTTACCAAGGATGCCAGTGGGGTTAGTTGGAAGACGATATTGTTTAGCTGTTCCTGCATCTTGTCTAATTGACTAGGTGACGGGGATGGAGAAGAGGCAGCAGCAGCCCGAGATGGTGACGAGCTCGACTTGCACTGCGGGCAGCGCCAAGTATTCTTCCTTTCTCCTAGCCTGCGGTAACCAGTCTCTGTGACTCCAGAGCACTGGAAGTCATAGTGGCGTTTACAGACACTACATACCGTACCGTCCGTGAATTGAGAATCGCAACTTGCACACGAGAACATTTCGGAATAAAACTTTTAGAAACTTTGGATTTTATAAAACAAGCAAGCGTGCGCTCCGGTTGAGCTTGAGTGAGTGACTGATTTTCTTTAAACTCTTCACTAAAGTTATACCGTTTTTCACTGTACAATTCATACAAGGTACGCCTACTCTTATGAATACCTGCTGTTGCCCACTCACAAAACGTTGAACTGCCAGAGACCACAATAGTTTTGGATGTGAAAATGGAACTGAATACTTTATTAAATTCAGTGAAAAATGTATTGTATAAATCATTTGGATTATCATCATTATACAATAAAAAAGGCAAGTTGGTATCCAGGTTCAATCTTACTATCTCTAAACGATCAGTGGTAACTGGTATATAAGTAATTTTTTTTTGTACATCTTTATTGTTCATTTTAGTTTCTATTTGAACTAGTTGACCGAGATGGTCAGAGTGAATATTACTAATTATATTTTTGCTTATTATGTTTATATTGGTAAAGATATTATCTATGCATTTGGCCGAAGTGGCAGTTATTCTAGTTGGCTCCATAAATATAGGTTCAAGACCAAATGAATTAAATAAACTAGTTATTCTGGTACTCAATGAATATTTCTCAAGCAAATTTATATCAAAATCACCGCATACAACAATTTCTTTATTTGATTTTGTAATAGACTTATGCAAAATGTCCTCCATAATTTTCTCAAAAATATCAAATGAGGCGGTTGGTGGGCTATAAGTGCTTATAACAAGGAACCGCTCCAACTCTATGCAGGCTATCTCAATGTGTCTTTCTACAGAGTGGGCGACAATGTATTTACGTTCTTTGAATTTTATGTGTTTATTTATTAATATTAATGACCCGCCTCTTATAGAATGTACTCTATAGAATTTCAGTAATTTGTGGGATAGGATAGGTTTCTCCTATAGTGATATCGTTGAGCTTTCGGTAATCAATTACAATTCGCCATTTTCGTTGACCCTGGGAATTTGCTTTTTTGGGAACTACCCAGATTGGTGAGCTCCAAGGTGAGGAGGATGGTTCTATGATGCCTTGTTCTAGCATTTTAATGATTTGGGTTTTGACTTCTTTTATGTGACATTCAGGGAGCCTATATGATTTAGTATGTATTGGTGTTTCGCTACTTGTTTTGATTTCATGCTCTAATGCTGAGGTATAACTTAATTGGTCATTAGGCAAATGGAAAATGTCCGAGAATTGGGAGCACAATTCAATAAGAGCTAAGGATTCTTCTTGGTTAAGGTGATCTGTTCTCAAGGATTCAATGACTTCACTAGTTCGCTTAGACGTGTGTTGGATTGTATTCACTTGAAATGATTCCGTATGCAGTGGTTCTACTTTTAAATTTAAGTTTGAATTTAAATTGACTGGATGTTCTGAAATGTTAGCTATGGTTAAATTTGCTCGATTATTGTTTTTTATTTTAACTATGCAATTGGCCAGGAGCAGGTTATCAGATAAGTGCTGGTCTAGATTTATACCTTCTTTAAGGTTAGTATTTTGAATTGAGCATTCGATGACTACTTCAGTTCGAGCTGGAATTATATAGACTGGGTCATGGAAGTGTAATTTAATATCGAGGTTTCTTATTTTGAGAGTGTCATTGGTATAATCGATTTTGCAACCAAAGTTTGTTAAGCAATCTGACACAATAATGCCGTCATAGGGTAGGTTGATATCTCGAATGATGTGAAACTTGTATAATGCGGCATTGGTTTTGTTCAATCTTAATTTTAATTGGAAGTGACTTTCAGTTAATGTGGGTTCGTCACCAGGATCTATACCTTTAAGTTGGATAGGTAAATTTCTTTGGTAAATTTCTGATTCTTTTGTATTATACACAGGATTGTTTTATTAAACAAATACCGGAACCTGAGTCAACTAGGAGAGACAATGGAATGTCTGAAATTGATGAGTCTAGCAATACATGTGGAAGTAGTTTTTTGGTAGTATCTAGATTTATTTCATGAATCTTAGTTTCTGGGTTTTTAATTTTAGGAATTAGGTCATTTGTTTGGGGCTGGTTACCCGTGTGGTCCCGTCGAGGTTTTGAAATATTTATTTGTGGCTTCTTTTCCAAGGAGCCTTTAGTAACAAAAGCATGGGCGCTTATTTGGGGCTGGTTACCCGTGTGGTCCCATTTGGAATTTGAATAATGGGCGCTTATTTGGGGCTGGTTACCCGTGTGGTACCATTTAGAATTTGGATGATGGGCGCTTATTTGGGGCTGGTTACTGGCTGGACTTTTGTGGGTGGTCTCGAGCGAGACCGTGGCGAGACTCTTATTCGTTTAAAGTACAGTCATCGACATTGGGGGAAGCTTCGTCGTCATAGGCAAAGGAACCAACGACATCGGTTCCTTCTTGTTCGGATACGAAGTTGACTCGAGGTTTATACGACTCTTGATTGGTTGTCACATTCTGTGGGGACTTGAAGCGATTATTATTATATTCCCTCTTTTTGCAAGCCGAAATATCATGCCCAGGGATTTTGCAATAGCGGCAAGACGCCGAAGATGACCCCGAAGTTGGTTGAGGTTGATTAGAGTTATATGTTGGTCGGGGTTGATTGGAATTGAATGCTGGTCTTTGTGGTGCCCTAAACGAACTGAATTAGGTTGACCTCTGTGGGTTAGGATTATGTGGTTTAGGTCTCGAATTGTTTTCAGCCCTCCTATAGATGCTTTGTTGGATTCTCTCTTCTGATATGGCCAAGTTTATGGCTTCGTTTAGATTTTTAGGTGCTCTGCACCGGACGATGTTTGAAATACGTGGGAATAAACCTATCAGAAAATGATGGAGAGGGAGGTCTTCCATTGCAGCTACCCTACCTGCTATTTCCTTGACTTTGGTTTCTCCGATAGAAATCTCAGTTAATAGTTGTGACAAGTACGTTTCGATACGTAATGCAAATTGACTAACGTTTTCTTGAGAATTTTGTTTACTTTCTTGGAGATCAGTGAATAGTGTTTCCTTTCACTAAATTGTGTCTTTAGAAATTCTTTTAATTGGTCCCAGTTAGAAAATTCCTTGATTGAGCAAGCAATTTCCCCCTTGCCCTGAAGTTGACACAGGATGTATTTAAACAGGATCGGTTTTTGAATATCACTGGCTAGTTCATAAGCATTGTTACAATTTACTAGGAATGAATTTAATTTTTCCCGGTCACCATCGTAGGGTTTGATGAATTTAAGCAAGGTATTTAAATCCATTTCTAATTTTGGAGCTATATTAGGTCTGTTTTTAGAGCTTCTAGTCTGCGGCCCGGCGGAAGCAGAACGACTCCCCGAGCCCGAAGGCTGGTCTAACTGAACATTGACAGATAATTTGTTTTTTGTTTCCTCTACAGATGGATTCATGATGTAATTTTAGACGAATTTACAAGTGAAATACTTAGGGCTAAGATATAGAATAATAGTTAAACGCAAAAGTAAATGTATAAAAAGGACTGAGACAATGAGTTATAAAAGGTTCGGGATCTCTGGAATCGACACTTGTTTATATAACAACAGTCAAAACAATGTTCAAGACTCACTGCGACGATGCGTGGGTGACGGAGATAAGCACGGCGTCTAGAATCACTGGGTACATTCCGGATGGTCAGGTACGTTCTTTCACGAAGTTGAGATGAATAATTTCTTTGCAGGTTTTAGCAGGTTTTCGTAAGTTGCAGCTCGTCGCGGATGAGCTACCACAGTCCTGGTTACGATTTCTTCGATGAAATACGTAGTTAATACAGGATACAGTTCGCTCGGTAAGGGCGAGACACCACAAGTCTCGGGCAGGGTATAGGTTTGATCTTCTTACAGGATGATGAATTGATTCTGTCAAGAATCAGGATAGCCTCCGCGAGAATATTAAGGTAAGTGCACTTCACTTATAACACTTCACATCACTTTTAGGATTTGCGGAGCGAGTCTGCGGAGCGGTCTTCACGGCCACTGGGGATTTTCGATCCCACCGCTGCCACCAAAATGTTACGCTGCTGCTGAATAGTTGCTGTATAGTATAGTATACTGTACTGTACACTGTATAGTATGCTGAATAGTTGGGATTCAGCATTAAGGCCTACAACAGAGGGATATAACAGTACGTACCGTGGATATACGACATCAAGTCTTATTAAGGATTATTTACGGCCGTCTTGCGAAGCAAATATTGCTCTTATATTATTTATTTTTCCCGAGTTAAATCGGGTTTTACGTATAATTTTATTCGAATAAAGCTAACATATTTGACTAAAAACAATCATTCTTCGTTTGTCATTCCATGAAGTAACTGCTAATTTAATATTTCTTACTCGTTTTATTGCATGTTTTATTCAGTAATCTTAGCTGAATTTGAATAAGTTGTGACTACATGGGACAAGTATGAACAATTGTATTTTGTGTGTATTATGGTGCAATGTGATTTGAACGACGAGGAATCCTAAGAAAACGACGGCCATTCCGCGATGGCGTCTAGAATTGACAATTGACCATCGACTAAGACTTAGACAAACAAATTGACTATAAACAAACATAAACACTTGACACTGGCAAAATTTACATTATTATGTCACATGCCATTAACGAAGAAGAGAAGTATTATTAGGCTGGTACCTATTTAATTCCTTAAGTAAGCAGGTAGGTAATTGCCTTCACGTGTAATACCGGATCCCTGGCTATATATCTTATCCTGAAAATAAAATAATTGAAGTGTGCTTCAGAAGCTCCTTTTTCTATAGAAATGTATTTTTATTTATTTTAGCACTTTTTACCAACCAAAAGCTTTTTGCTTTAATAAACTCGTTTGTTGAAAACTTTCGTACCCGTATTGGTCGCCTCAAACTCTACCGATACTGTTTTTGTCATACCAACATAATTTGATTGTCTGGGAGTTGAGGACTTCGAAAACAAGAAACAAACTTTCCCGACGGGCCGGATTTGATGACGCTTTCGGAATAATTTAGTGTTATCGATCTATTGAGAGAACTCGAAATTCACATTGTCCCATACCTACCCCGTTAAAAGGTTTTTTGAGGTCAAGCCTTACCTACCCCTCTTTTTGAACTAACATGTATTCTGTGCCTCTACGAAAATAATGCTTCGACTTGAATTCTAGTCGGGACCAGTCGTGCACTTATCTATTAAATATTTTCAGTATTCAATATTCATTAAATATATTCTATTAAATAGGTTTAAATGCTATAGACCAGGGTCAATAATTTTTGAAACCAAAACAAATAATAGTAGGATGAAACCCATTGGAAAAAGAGGAGAATATTATAAAAATGGAAGGAAAAATAATTTATGGGCGATCTGAGGTCGGGAAAGGGAAGGGGGTGAGTTTTTAAGGGTAAAAAACGGTTTATCTTGATTTCCGGCAAAACTACAACTCCTATGGAAAAAAGTCAAATGGCAAAGTTGTAGGTAATAAAAAGATCTACAACTTTTGTATATACACTTTTTTTCGCATAACCTCAAAATTTATGTTAAAAATTCAAAAAACCTGTTATTGGTTTTTTAATTGTATCTTTTACAAAAAATATTTTTTTCACGAAATTTGGTGAAAAGTTACCTTTTTATGTCCCAAATACACTTATTTGAGTTGAAATATTAATTTTTTACCTTATTTTGACCTAATATCTAAAAAGCACCCTAATTTTCAATTAAAAAATCACCTGTCCAAATATCAGCTTTTTTCAAAAAGTTGGTGTGCTTCCGATCGTTGAAATCTTTACTTTCCGATGGTGTAAAAAAAAGTTATATTACTTTAGTAAATCTTCCCAGAAAATGCAAAAAATATAAAAAATATAAAATTTACACATTAATTACTTGAAAAACGTAAGATTACATGTTACGTTAATAAACAAAAAAATTGCACATCGAAATATACTACTATAATCAACAAAGAAATAAGTTAAATAAAGTTAATATTTAATAAGACATCTACAATATTTTGAGAAGGTTGTAGAATCTTCTTGAAATTATATGCGTAGATGCCTATTTATTACTATTTTAAGATAACTTACATACCTGAGTGACCTACGAAAAATTTTAGCTAATCAAAAGGTATTTCATAGAGAAGTGGGGAAGGGGCTAGGCGGGTCTGGACTTTACTACATACTGCTATTTCGTAGCAGCTGTAAAAACCGTTAGCCAGTATTCGAGATACAGAGGAGTGTACAACATTGTTTATAAAAATACACGTGCAGGCTGAGTTACTTTAAGAGAATTGTGACAAATTTACTTAAAAAAAAACTTTCGGAATCTGTATAGCAAGGTAAATACTATCTTTATTTTAATCTGTATCAATCAACTCTAACTCTAAAAAAATAGTAATATTTTCTTTCAAAAATAGAATGCTTAAGGTAACATAACCTAAAAAATTAAAATTGAATGATATTTTAGTAGAAGATTAAAAATTAATATTCTCGTTTATTTTGCACAAACAAATTTAGTTATACTCACGATATAATTGTAAAGACATTATTTATTCGATTTTGACTTTTCAGATTATCAGTATGGATGAATCTGTTTATATAATCTGCAATAAGGCAGATGATAAGCAACTGTATGAAATAAAAAAAGCAGCGTTGAATCGTTTAGTGGTGTCTAGCAAGAAAAAAATCGACAATAAATACAAAAAATTTGAGACTTTGACATCAGCTTTTATTCATCGAAGTTGTCGATCGAAGAGAAAATGTAAAAAAGATCGAAGTATTTTACATTTTCTGAGAAGATTTACTATAGTAATATATCTTTTTTTTTTACACCATCGGAAAGTAAAGATTTTAACAAACAGAAAGCACACCCACTTTTTCGATATTAAGTCAAAATAAGGCGAAAAAATTAATATTTCAAATCAAATAAATTACAGTGTATTTGGGACATAAAAAGGTAACTTTTCACAAAATTTAGTGAAAAAAAATATTTTTTGTAAAAGATACATTTAAAAAACCAAAAACTTGTTTTTTTCACATAAATGGAATTTTTCCCATAAATCTTGTTACAATAAACAAACAAACAACAAAAAAAAGTTACAATACAAAAGTTGTAGATCTTTTTATTACCTACAACTTTGCCATTTGACTTTTTTCCATAGGACTTGTAGTTTTGCCGAAAATCAAGATAAACCGTTTTTTACCCTTAAAAACTCACCCCCTTCCCCTTCCCGACCTCAGATCGCCCGTAAATTTTTTTTCCTCCCATTTTTATAATATTCTTCTCCTTTTCCAATGGGTTTCATCCTACTATAATTTTTTTCACTTTTTATTACTTTTAAAGGCTTCTACCCTGGTCTACTAGTGCAGTGAAAATCGTTAATTCCAAAAATCTAAATAGATGATTCCAAGTTGACACAGTAATTAGATTATTCAGGTTGGACAAAAAATGTCCAAACATTCAGACAGGTCCAAATCATCGGTTGTTAAAAACAATAATTCTAAAGGTCCAAATAAACCAGTAAAAACATAAACGTGTATCGTGATTTTCAATAGCTTTACAAATAAGGTTCTTCGAAAAGCTCGAGGCTCCATTGAATGGCTTTCTCAAAGCCTATGGTTAGTTGCGTTCCGGTCCGTTAGCCGTAATTACTTTTCGGATTGCCGGTAATTCCTCGAATTCCCTTGTAATTTATCCGCCACCCGAAAGCTTACACTATTACTTCGCCTTATGAGTAATCAGAGAAAATTAGTTCATATGTAGATATGTACTTTATTTATTAACACATACAATTTATTTGATTTACAGACAGACTAACTGACAGACTGGCAGACTGACAGACTGACTGACTGACATACTGAAAAGATACAAGTCGGTCGAGTCGTCATGACTGACTTGTCGAGATATTTTTATAGATATTTTTATATATAAATCTTCTGTGCGTGTGTTTGTAATTAAACTCCTCCTAAACGGCTGGACCGATTTTGATGATTTTTTTGTGTGTTCAATTGGATTCGATCGAGATTTTTTTTTCTTTTTAAAACGCGCGATCTAAGTTGCGAACAGGACAGCTAGTATAAATATAAATAGATATAGTAAGATATGTATTATTATTATATGGTATTATATTATAGTCTGACTGAAGCCAATGTATCATTCAATTGCCAGTTGATTTTGATAGCCGACTGCTATTATATTACATGATCTGGGTGTTTCTATGTATTTACAGAAAAGTATATAAGTAGTATATCAGTCATGTGGTAAGTACCCATAACACAAGCACTGCCTACTTTGGGGCCAGATGATGCTGTGTCAAATGTTCGTTATTATTATTTATTTATTAGATTTTTTTAACATTCACAAGGATTCATTTACTTATACCATTTAAGTATATTTGCCTTTAGATATACGGTTCACAATACAGATAAAACAAGTAAACTAAAACTAAAGAAGCGCTGGTAGTCTAGTGGTAGGCTTCCCCGCTTCCGCCTCGCCTTCCGATTCGTCCGTGAGTTCGAATCCAGTCGTGCACCAATAAATTTTTTCGATCGAAAAATGTTTGTGCGTACTTTCAGACGGTAAAGCAAAACGTGAGGACATCGGCATTTTGTAGAACCTAAAAAGTTCGAAGATATGTGCCAATTGCATGAAAGTATGCCAAAATTGATCGCATGAATTGCCTCTGAGATGCACTTTCCTTTCATTACACAGGTTCAAAATAACTAATGACACGTGACTGTATAATACTTAGTTTATTTAATGTTGACTGAAAACTACTATCTATACGTGGAATCTTGTAATTGGTTTATTGTAAGTGACATTACATTTATTCATATTAGCTGTTGATTTTTTTGAAATTGAAATATTTATATAAACTAGTGGTCGCCGCCCACTGGTCGAAATTTGACCATAATTAATTAATACTTCATGTATTTCTTATACATTATTTAAAAAAATATTAGCAATCTGCAAAATTTCAACAAAGTTTTTGCTTCACGTATATATATATATATACGTATATATAGATTAATACGTGAAGCAAAAACTTTGTACCCCTTTTTATAGATATTGATAACAAGATGGCGTCACAGGAAAAAATAAAACGCGCTATATCGACAGTGCGTTCACATTTTAACTGAACGTGCGCAACGGCGTTCAGTTAAAATAGAAATGGGCCGGACAGATACAACATTTATCTGATAAACCAGCACACACGTACAATCAATAGTACTATTTGTACATAATGAGAAACAAATGAAACTTTTGGTTAGACACTAGATACGCGTGTGTGTTGCAATTAATTTCAAAAGGGTCATAGCTTAGTGATAATATTGCTTAAGAAGCAAACACTGATTTTCAGCTATTAGATGACGAGATGACGAGCCGAAAACGAGCACATGGCCTCAATTCTGTTGGCACCAACCTAACTAAATTTAGCTAAAATTTGGTTTTGAACTGTCAAATTAACCTTTGGTATTCTGCTGCTACCAACTTATCCTAATTTAATGTTATCTTACTTAATTAAATGTTCCTAATTTAGTTAGATGGTACCAACCGAATAGGTTTTACAAATGCTATTACTAACTAAATATATTTTAGACAATTCCTAATTTTAGAAATGAACCAACCGAATTGATACCATTATAACACAAATCGTTGCGTTTTGCGCAATTTCTACAAATATTGCGTGATACCTAACCTAATTAAGGGATTTATAATTTTAGTAGGTAGTGTGAATATAAAACCTGTCAGATATTCAGCGAGACAGGGCGATGGCGATGACAGACTGTTGGACCGACGTAATCCACTTAAACAACTTTATTCAGTTCTCATCCATCAACGGAAAACTCATTTGGCGTTAAACTTTCATCATAAAGAATATGAATGAAAATTGAAAATTGGTTTCATTTGTTCTCTTTTTAGGGTTCTGAAGTATAACAAAGAACCCTTATAGTTCGTTATTGACGACCTCTGAAGCGCGGTTTGCGAAGGCCTGCCTGATACTCAGAAGATTGAGGGTTCGAATCCCGTCGCGGGACAAATGTTTTGTATGATCTCAAATTTTTTATCTCGGGTGTTTTTAGAGTTCCAAAGTTCACAAAAAACCCTTTAGTTTCGGTATGTCCGTCTATCTGTTAAGTCTGTCTGTCTTGTTTTATCGTGATTAAATTTTACATGGTAATACGTATTAGTGACCCATGCAAAATTATAAAATAAAAATAAAATCTGATCTGGACCAGTTGAGCTATCTATAGATCGTTTAAACGGTCCTTAGATAGCTCAACTACTTCACATGTATTTTATATTATTGTATACAATTCTGTACATTTCTATAAATAAATGTATTTTTATGGATTTGTATTTTACCTGTAAAGTGTAAGGTAAGTAAGGTTGTTTTTTTTTATATTTTACTACTCTATCGTTTGGCATATGAAATTAAACCTTTATAAGGCCTATCTAATGGCCTTATAAAGGTTTCATAAACACTTATTCGATAAAGATAATCGTTTGGTAAATAGTTTGGCTTTGAAGTGGCAATTTTCGATAAAGGTCAGTGTTCCCCATACCTACTGTTTGGAGAAACCCAAAATAGTTTAAAAAATAGTTGGATATACAATTAAATTACAAGGAAAAGTACCTCGAATACACTTACAGTTACTAGATTTTGAGTAACAGCCTGATTTGTAAACAGGAAAAAATCTTATTAAATATATTTTTTATTTTGCTAATAATATCGAGTTGTATTAGTTTGGGACTAGCATGGCAATTATGTAACTTTAGATACAAGCAATTTATATCAGTTTCGATAAGCAATAGGCATTGTTTAATGATTAATTAATGTAAAAATAGCGGGACAAATGTTTGTATGATCTGCAAGTATTTGTTTCGGGTCTGGGTGTTTCTATGTATAATAAGTAAGTATTTACAAAACAAAAAGTATATAAGTAGTATATCAGTCATGTGGTACCCATAACACAAGCTCTGCTTAATTTGGGGCCAGATGATGCTGTGTGAAATGTCCGGGATTATTTATTTATTTAATGGATTGGTATCATGTACGTTCGGTTTCTATTTCAGTGTCAATTCATATGACACAATTATCATCATCAACTTTCCGTAATAGCAATTCATCAATAGTAACTGAAGTCTGTTAGAATCAATGTTGAATCAATGTTGATTGTATCAGAATTACATAATCCCCTTGCAGACCACTAGTCATTCTTATCCTTACTGTTTCGGAGTATTTCTTACTGTGTCTGGTCACGTGCGCGTGATCAATCTATTAATTAAGTACCTGGATGACCGAGCTATGCTCAGTATAAATCACGGATAAAACGAGGTTTTCTAAAAATAAAACCTAGCTAGATCAATTTATCGACCCCGAATCCTCCTGCATACTAAATTTCAGTTTATCTTGTGATCATGGCGCATGCAACTGTGCCGAAATATCTGGAATCAGAAAAACTCATATAAAGGGTCTTCCAATAGGCACGTCCGAACTTTGACAGTTGGTAGCGGCCATCTTGTTGAAGCTACATCTGTCAAATTGGTTGTAATTTATTCATTCTGTTTTGCCAAATCATCATGGATAGCTATAGCATTCAACAACACGTGCAAATGATAAAATTGTTTTATCAAAATGAGTGTTCTGTTCGGGCAACGCACCGCGCGCTTGCCCATTTTACGGTCGCCATAATCGTCCTACCGAGAGGACTATTCGTCGTGTGGTGGATAAATTTGAGTCCACTGGTTCGGTAAATGATCGACCCGTATGTCAACGAAACGCAAGGTCTGCCGAAAACATCGCCGCTGTCCGTGAGAGTGAGCAGGAGAATCCGAGGCAGTCGATTTCGCGTCGCTCACAAGAACTCGGCCTTTCACAGACCACAACTTGGCGAATTTTGCGTCGTGACTTGGGCCTGCACCCGTATAAAATTCAACTCACCCAGGAATTGAAGGTAAACGACCATAGACAACGACGTGTGTTCGCTGAATGGGCACTGGAGCAGTTAGCAACTGACCGTAATTTTCACAGAAAAAATATCTTCAGCGATGAGGGCCATTTCTGGATGAATGGGTACGTAAACAAACAAAATTGTCGAATTTGGGACGATACCAATCCACATGAGATCCAAGAGTGTCCAATGCATCCCGAAAAAGTTACAGTTTGGTGTGGGTTTTGGGCTGGCGGCGTCATCGGGCCATATTCTTTGAGAACAACATTGGCCAGGCCATCACTATCAACGGCGAGCGCTATAGGTCGATGATTACCAACTTTTTTTGGCATGAACTGGATCATCTGAACACCAACGACATGTGGTTTCAACAAGACGGCGCTACGTGCCACACAGCTCATGCCACATTGAATATTCTGCATGAGAGATTTGACGGCATGGTCATCTCACGTGGAGCTGATGTGAACTGGCCACCGAGATCTTGTGACTTAACCCCGCTAGACTTTTTCTTGTGGGGTTTTCTTAAGTCGCAGGTCTATGTGAATAAACCACAAATCACAGCGGCCCTCAAAGCCAACATAACCTATGCCATAAGTCAAATTCAGCCTGATTTATACGCAAAAGTCATGGAAAATTGGATATATCGCATGCGCTCCACCCAGAGAAGCCGTGGCGGACATTTGAATGATGTCATATTCCACACATAATGGCATCACTAAAATAAATAAATAATTTCGATAATATATCACACACACTTTGTTTTATTTAAATTTAAAGATAGGACACGCTTAATGAAAGACCCTATATAATGGTAAATATCCCGTTTTGAGTGAAATTTAAATTTCATGAAAATCGTTGGAGCCGTTTTCGAGATTCAGATTATATATATACATACAAGAATTGCTCGCTTAAAGTTATTAGATAGATAAATTAACCCAATTACAGTCGGCAAGACACATAATTCTGAATATTTTTCATATATGAATACAAATCTTTAGACGGAGCTTATAGACAGCCCGTATGCCTCTATCATGGCCTTATAACTTATATATAATAAAAGATATTAATAAGAGTTCATGACGTCATTCAGATTCTTTACGACGTAGAAGGATCCATCTACGTCATAAACAGCCTCTACGGCGTAGCGGCGTAGCATCGTAGCGCCCAGCCGTAGGGCACAAACATGATTAGATGGTCGTTCGTCCATGAGCGTCGCAATAATCGAATGACGTCACGCTAACACTGTGTCGTTAGAATATACAGACTAAATCCATGAACATAAATAAATACACGTTGTACACGTGTATTCATACTTATTTAATTTCATTTATTCATTGCTTACATGTTGGTCTAAATCCAGTGGCCTCAATTCTGTTGGCACCAACCTAACAAATTTTAGCTAAAATTAGGTTTAGAAGTGTCAAATGAAACATGGTATTCTGCTGTTACTAACTTATGCTAATTTAATTTTATATAATTTAATTAAGCGTTCCTAATTTAGTTAAATGGTGCCAAACAAGAGGTTTTACAAATGCTATAACTAACTAAAATATATTTAAGACAATTTCTAATTTTAGAAATGAACCAACCGAATTGCCACCATTACATTGCTATATAATCTTAGGTAGAACACTATATTATGTATAAATACTTAGAGACGTTTATATTCAGTCCCTGGATGACCGAGCTTCGCTCGGTATAAAAAAAGGAAAAAACGACGTTTTCTAAAAATGAATCCTAGCTAGATCGATTTATCGCCCTCGAAACCCCTGCATACTAGATCTCATGAAAACCGTTGGAGCCGTTTCCGAGATTCAGATTATATTCATATATTCATATATACAAGATTTGCTCGTTTAAAGGTATAAGATAAAGCCCGTTGGGTTATTAAATAGACTAAGTTTAAAATTGTAACTAATAAATAGATATACACCAAAAGCATAATACAGTATTTCTAACGTTGAATAATATATATATATATATATATATATATATATAATAATAATAATAATAATAATATATATATATATAATAGTTTTAGGAATAAAAATATTTAGCCAAAATTGTTTTCGATATTTTTTTATACATATATTAAAAATATATTTGCGGTAGTACTCTCAAACGGTGACGAAAGGAGTCTCTGAGGACCACCACACTGGATCCTTTCACCACACTGGTTCGATATACTGGTTCGATTCGATAACTAGTGACACGATAAGAAGAATCGTCTTCGTGTTAGTTGTTGGCTAAAAGTCAAAAAGTCAAAAGATACATTATTCAATACAATCACAAGGATCACTTTGAAAAGTCTTACATACTCGATGAATTTAGGTGCCAATTCCTCCTAACCCAAGTCCGAGAAGAACTGGCAAGAAACTCGTCCTAGTTCTAGCGCTTTTTTGCATGATCCACCTTAACTACAAAAGACTAATGGAAGAGAGTTTATACATTACAAGTGTGTCGGTTAACTGTCTGACGGCAGAGCGACATGAGGCCATATATTCTTATCAATAATATAGTCATTTATATTATAATTCGCTTTCTTGAAAAGACTACTGTTATGTATGCTTTAAATTACTTAATAGGTGGTTTAGTAGCATTTTCAGGAAGCTTATTATACGTAGAAGCGCACCGTGTTCCCCATAAATGACTTATTTACTTTTCTTGTCGAAACCTAGGGATGTATAATTTGTTTATTTCCTAGTATTGCTACTATTTTGCTGACACGCATCTCTATTTTTATGTGTGTATAACATATGTTCATATATATATTGTGAAGCTATTGTGAGAATATTAATTTCTTTGAATATTTCTCTCAAAGACTCTCGTGGTTCCATTTTAATTTACTGTGGAACATTGATATATACAGGTTTTATTTATTTGCTAAGTTCGCTACCACTTGGAAAATGATGTACAATATTTTCTAGTAAGACATTGCCCCTCCTCCTGCACAAGAGCTGACCTCAACACCGCCTCGGACGCCGCTATAGCGACAGCAACATTTTGGTCGAGGCAAATTTAAATTTTATGAAAGAAAATTGACACAAAAGAAGAAGTAAGACATTTATAAAAAAAAAACAACATAACACAATAATACAATAATAATTCAATATAAACGTCACTGTGGAGTATTAATTAATTTAATTTATATCATTTTATTTATTCATATTACTATATAAACATTTACCTTGAAACCAGGCCTTGAGTTCCTTTTGGTAATTTTTTGATATAGTCAGGTATGGAATTATAGACTTTCCCGCATATTACATAGCTAATATTCATATACATTACCAGTCCTTGGAACAATGATCTAAATATATAAATCTTCTGTGCTTGTGTTTGTAAACTCATCCTAAACGGCTGAACCGATTTTGATGAGTTCTTTGTGTGTCCAAGTGAATTCGAGAATGGTTTAGATTTACAATTAGTTTCTCATATATCTGATGTCAAATAGGTTCCGTAAATTTCATGTTAAATTGATTCATTTATATATAAATACCTAAACCGTCCATAATTTATCGATAATAAACAAAGTTTTATAATTTATAAGTTTATAAGTTGGTCCTTCGGTCCAGTTTTTAATTGTTGAGCAATTTTATTGTTAATGCTTATTTGTCTAAAGAGTGGACTTTTAAAAGTAATTAGTAGTTTAGTTTATGCAGTGCAATAGAAAACAAAGATCGAAAACATGTGCCAAATGTAGCCCGCGCCGCTTCTTGCGTCCGCCCCGCACTCGCGTGTCCACTATGGACACTCAAATGAAGTTCTTATGTTTGAGTTTCCCGCGCCGCACCCGCCCCGCGCCTGCGTTTGCAGTCTGGCCAAGCACTCTAGAATACAGGCAATATTATATTGCGCATACCTAGAACTAACTATGGCAAAAATAATATTACTTTAGAAAGTGTAAATATTTATAATAAATTACCGAATAACATAAAACAAGCTAAAACATAACAAAAATTTAAAAACATATTAAAATTTTATTTAGTAGAACAAAACTGTACTAGAACTCTTAATTAATTTTATCACATCTAGTTGTTGCCGATCCGTGTATCTTTCGCTAAGTGCTCCACTTGCACCGAAATATCTCGGGTAGGCCTCGGATATCGAAGCGGTGGTGTTGAGTTTGTTAGTAAATAAAGTAAAACTAAACTTTTATTCATTACTAGCTGACCCGGCAAACTTCGTACCGCCTCGATATATCAATAATTAAAAATAATCATATTTACTCACCGTTTAAACCTTCCCTGGACTACGACAAACATTTCAACACCAAAATCAGCTAAATCAGTCCAGCCGTTTTCGAGCTTTAGCCAGACTAACGAACAGCAATTGATTTTTATTATATAGAAGATTATTATTATTATATTATTAACTGATATTTATTTTTTTATTTTAAACTATATGTATGCTCGCAAGCTATCTTAAGGTCCTTATATTATATGTAATTCGTTTTTTTAAGTTCTCATATTAAGAATTGTAAATTCTTTTATGAGAATAAAGTTTCTTAAGCCGTAAACTAGTGAGTTCGATAAAAGTATGTACGTATTTTTAGATGGTGAAGCAAAACGTGGGGTAATTTTTAAATAATTTACAATGAGCTAAAACAAATCAATTTAGTTAATTACAGAAGAGTCATTTAAAAATTTTACTAGGGATTAATTTTGGCTGTCTTGCGAACCAAACATTGCGCGTTATTTCGGGTTTTGGTGGTTTTATTTAAATAAAGCTAGTTATTGACTCAGTGTGAATAATTGAAATAATAGCTTTGCGTATCTTTCTGATTCGAGCAAAATTAATCCGTATAATTATTTCATATGAAAAGACACTATTTGATATAATATAACAAATGACGAACGTTTTGTGACTTACTTGACAATCTTAACACTTGACACTGGCAAAATTGACAGTATTATGACACACGCCACATTAACGAAGAAGTAAAAAATGCAAACTAAACAATATCGTTCGTGTTTTACGAAATTTTAGTGAGTCCGGCAAAACGACAGAATAAAGGCCATTGTACATGTCCTTTCCAACCCGCTTCAGTGTAAAACTACCCTAATATGTACTTACAGAAAGTCTTATGACAATCAATCTCAGAAAGCTTTGCAAATCCTGCCTGTTTAACTTTACTCCAAACAAATAATTTGAATAAGGATGCCAAGATAATAACTAATTAAGATGCTCAAACGGTTAACATACCAACTTCAATAGAATACTCTATTATACTCTATTAATAGAGTATTCTATTGGGTGTTCAAATATAACTTGTAAAAGGAGCTCTATCTCGTAAGTGAAAAGTTTTATTTTACAGCGACAGAAATTCAAGCGAGCTGAAATATTTATGAAACTCGGAGTTATGAATCGCTTGTCAGGGACAGCCGTGCCAAATCAAGATTGGTGAAGACTGGACAAGTGTTCCAGGTATCAAGGAGCTGTGTTATATTGATTTTAAAGAAGCTGTGTCCGTCACAATGCGCCCGTAATGCAGATTTAGTATAGAAGTATTTCATCATCATCATTGGCCTTCGTTCATCTGTTGAAGATGATTTAGGTGGCGTCAGTAAAGTTACAGAGCAGTTTATTGTAATTAAAAACTTTCGTTGTAAAGTTTCCTCTCCACAGACGTCACTCTGCCTGAGATTGTGTTTGATAGCGAAGGCCTTCCTAGGTACCCACACTAACGGCTAGTACCAACCTCTCGGAAAATGGGTTGGTACCATATGCGAGATAAATGTGAAGATGTCAACATCAAAAACCAAAGGAAACGAAAAATGTTAATATAAGTATATATTTTACTTTTCCATTCAACTAAAATAAACAAATCGTACTATCCTATCCAAATTTCGTAGCTTTACAACGCGCGGCCATCATTGGCCGAAGTGCTCTACAAATGTCGTGAATAACTTGAAACCGATCGAAACTGGAGGGCACTCTCGGCCCTCCACGGCCAATAATATTTGCACATTTAAGGGTCTGTTGTGATTCAATTACAGCGGTGCTCTTTTAGGGTTAATGATTCAGTGAAAGTGCCTTTCATTTACCTAGGTAAGGACCTTGATTCTGCTGTTTCGCTGAGCTAACAAAAACATCGTAAAATTCGATCTTATTTTTCTTACAACAAAGTCAAAATTAATGTAATTTTTTTAAATGAGAGTTTTGAAAAAAGTTAAAATTTATATATATTCCTTTGTTAAATTGATTAATGTTTTATGATATTTACAAGTCAGATAGAAACATAATTTACTTAAAATTTAATTGTCTACACTTGCGCTAAGAAATCACAATATTTTAAATAAAATTCCGAAAAGGTTATCTAATAAAACATGAAATCAATTCAATTCAATTCAATAAATCAATCACAAGGACCACTTTGAATCGTCTTCTTACATGCTAGTGAATTTAGGTGCCAGTTCCTCCTAACCCCAGTTCAAGAAGAATCCGGCAAGAAACTCGTCTGGTCTTATCACTTTTTTGTATGATCCTTGCCAATTTTGTTACGGATGCCGAGTCGAGTTGGAGCACGTAGTACTTATATATTTTTAAATACTTTCTTATGATCTTTATAACACCCAGACACGGAACAACACCTATGTTCTTCACACAAATGTTTATACTGGGAAGGAATCGAACCCTCAACCAACAACGCAGAAGGCGGAACTTATAACACCTTTACAAAACATTAAAACGACTAAAAACCTATGACAATAAATCACTCGGACGAGACATTTATTGGCAAGACTTGCATTAAAAGGTTCAGTCTTATCGAGCATTCCCAGTTATCCTTAAAAAAAATATACTTAAAAAAAACTGAACTGCATAGAATTTACTTGTTCTAACGCTGACCATCTGAACGCAAGCTAAACCTGGCTTGCTCATAAACGTATGTACATTACCCATTCTTTGGCTTCCGTGTTTCAAAATCAGTAATTTACAGAAGCTAGCTTCTCTATTTACTTATTAGTCCAGGTTTTGTTCAGATAAAACAGATTTAACCTCAACAGTTTAGGCAGGGCAAAAAAGTCTGAGTTTTGGCGAATTAAGTATCACTTTTGCAGTGTATGTGTCAAGTATTGCCGTAGTATCGTGTATTTAATAAATAAATAATACCGGTCATTTCACACAGCATCATCTAGCCCCAAAGTAAGCAGAGTTTGTGCTATAAATGTATAATATAACAAATGTTTTTATAATCTGCAAGTATATCTCGAGTCTGGATGTTTCTACGTATAATATGTTAGTATTTACAAAAAAATATATAAGTAGTATATCAGTCATGTGACTGACTGACTTAGATTATATAAACATTTGTCCCGCGGCAGACATCGAACCCAACTGCGTCTCAGCCGGGTCTTGGCCAACTGCGCCACAGAGGTCACCAATAAGTAAGTAATAAATTTAATTAATGGTCGCGCACTGGTCGAAATTCGACCATAATTAATAAATAATTAATGTATTTTTTATGCATAATTTTTAAAAAATATTAGCATTCTGCACTCCTTCTCTACATAAACTATAAGTATGCCAAATTTCATACTCCTCCGTCCGCGCAATTTTCGCAAAAAGGGGTACAAAGTTTTTGCTTCACGTATTAATATAGAGATAAGCGACACAACCAGTCCAGTACTACTTAGACTTTTTTGTTTGTAGCCGTACCACTAACTACTCTATAGAATATATAATCCATAGTACAGTCTATAATCTAGGATCCATAGAATCTGCTATGGATGAAGGGTAGTCAGAGGCATGTCTAAACATTGCGTTTGGCATTATAATGCAAGCAGTAAATATTGATGGACAAATCCACACAACGCCATCAAGCTCGAAACTCAGCATAGCTTGTACCATGGGAACCAAATGACTAATAGAATTAATATATATTTTTAAATACATAATTAAGATACATTATAACACCCAGACGCAAAAACCAACATCTATGTTCATCACACAAATATTTGCCCTAGGGTATCGAACTCACTAACTAAAGTTAGAGCTACTCTACAAACTGCTGAAAGACGAGTCATTGTATCTTCTCTTTAGCGTCTGGTAATGGTGAGATTGTGCGGACCAAAATCTCGTTAGGCACTTGATAGTTGGAGCAAAGTCGCCCGAATAAAATTATCCCTCTTAACTGGATAAGCAGACATGCCTAAAACTTGGACAATAGCCAAGTTTCCAAGTACTCACCAAAGACAATCTTATACATTTCACGTCTGATAACATTAACCATCAAATTAATTTCAAAATAGAATCTCAATTTCGTACGAAAGTTCTAGTACCTACTTAATAGGCGGAATAACAACTTTGTCATTGAAATTGCCACTACATTCAGTTACATACAATTCAATCGTCCTTTATTTGTTGAGCGAGAGCGAACTCTAAATAAAAAACACCCTCTAGTTAAACAGTACATATGACTAGTGGCTCTGTGAGCCGTAGACCTCGCGAGTCTGTCTTTGCTTAGCTTGTTAATAAAATAAAATAGATGCTTCTTCAACTATCAAAAATTAAAACCAAAAATCATAGTTATATTCCAAAAGCTGATGGTTTTTTTTTTTTATTATTTTACACCCCCTAACACCAAGGGGTCGGCCCCTTGAAGTTTATCAGATGAAATAGTTGTTTGAACAAAAAAGATGCGTCTTAAAAAGGGTAACAAAAAAGTTTTGTGACATTTTTGAACATTTTCGAAATGACTGGTATAATTTTTTTGTGTTTTCAACCCCCATTTCTCCGCCATTATTAAAAAATATCAAAAACTGACATCGACAAAAAAACCGGTCAAGTGCGAGTCGGACTCGCGCTCCGAGGGTTCCGTACAAACCTATAGGTATATAAGTAAAATTTCACCCATCACGACAATCGAGTCATAGTTGGATGATGTAACAAAAAATTTACAGTTTTCGCAATTTTTCCTTTATCTGTGCTATAAGACGTTGCTTCGTACCAAATTTCAAGATCCTGAGTTCACAGGAAGTACCCTGTAGGTTTTGATTCCCTTGCGAGTTGCGAGTTTGAATATATGCGACTTAAATTGCTGTTTCTCTTGATTGCGTTGACATAGAAGTTTGATTTTGTTACAGCTTAAAGGTGAAATGAAATGAAATTTATTTCTTCAAAGTAGGTACAATACATTTTTATACTAGCCCTTATTACCAAACTAAGTTAAAAACTTGTATTTTGGCAAATAGTGCCCACCCTGCAGTTATTACATTTATTTGTACAGACATTTAATAAGATAACCTATTAATCTATAAAGATTACAGATAAACTTGATATTATATATAGAATTAAAACAAAAAATTAATAAAAAAATTAAGGAAAGGTACATAACGTGTTGAGGTATGCATACATTAAAAAGTATTAAGGTTAAGTGCTCGTTGCATGGCATTTAATATATGTGTGTGTGTGTGTGTGTGTGTGTGGATGTGAATCTGTGTATGTGTGAGATTTTGTGTTTGATGTGAATATTAGGGTTAAGGAATAAAACAAAGAAAACAGAGTTATTTAATAACTTTAGAAAGACTCCCCGTCTCATCATAAGTCATTTTTTGTAACCATTCCTTCTGAGTTATCTTTACTTTGCCTACAGGTAAATGATATATATTCAAGTATTTATGCGCAGCATTATAAAGACGAGCGGCAACAACTTCATGGCTTCGTCCAGCTAGAGCAGTTTTATGCTGTGGGATAATACATACCTGATACCTGATACCTGATACACAGACTGCGTACAGCTGAGTTGTCGGATACCGAAAAGGCTTACTTGACATTACTTTTAGTACAGCTCGCTGTGCTCTCTCAAGACGAATCATGGAGGAGAAGTAAGTGCCTCCCCACGCCGATATACAATAAGAGATTATTGATTGAGCAAGGGCATAGTAAACTACTTTTATAGTATCCGACGCTGCAACTTTCTGTAGTTTTTTAAACACAAAAATCAACTTTCTCACCCTAGGCAGTGTCTGCAGCTGCATATTCCAGCTCAATGTTCTATCCAGATAAATGGCTAGATACCTAAAATGGGATGTGCGTGTTAGGGGTTTACAATCCTGGCTTTGACACCTGCCCATATCCGTGCATGTATGTGCTTTGATCAAAAATGTGTGTTCCGGAGGCTGAGAAGTTAAGTTGTGAGAGAAGATTAAATATTTGGTTTTAGTTATATTTAAAGTAAGTATGTTTTCATAAAGAGCAGCCATGACAATTTGCAATACATTCTCTGCATTTACACGAACATCATCCCAAGTTGCACCACCCACTAGCAGAACTGTGTCGTCGGCATATGTGTATACTTTACAACTTGGTAGTTTTAGTTTACATAGGTTGTTTATGTAAATAAGAAAGAGGGTTGGGCCCAAAACGCTAACCTGTGGAACTCCGTAGCAAATGGACTCATCTATGCTAACATAACCATCAATTTGCGATAAATAATCACAGAAAATTTGATTTGCTATTCCCCGGATTCCTATCCCCTCCATTTTACTAAGCAGAGACGGAATAGAAACAGTGTCGAAAGCTTTCGATAAGTCCAAAAATAAACAAGTGGATTTGTTCTTTTTATCCAGTTGACAATGTTGTTTGTCAGTTCGAGAACCGCATTTTCAGTAGACTTGTGTTTTCTAAATCCATACTGGTTGTCTGCTATTATTTGGTGCTTGTCTAAATAACTTACAAGCTATTTATTTATAACTTTCTCTAGGATTTTTGATAGAGTTGATAGTACTGATATAGGCCTATAGTTGTCGACACTGCCTCTCATAGATCTTATAGATTGGATGAACAAGAGCCCTTTTAAAAGCATAAGGGAAGACTCCGGATGTGATACAGAGATCACAAAGGTATTTTATTGGGGGAATAAGAGATTTCCTTGCAAATTTAATAACTTGGAAGGAATCTGGTCCCAGCCCGTTTCACAGTCGGAGCGCAAATTAATTATTATTGACTCTATCTCTTCAAAATCTGTAGTAAGCAATACCATAGAGTTACAATAAGATATGGGTTGGTCCAGGGAACCAACAGAGGAAGGTCTTTGACTAGAAATAATTTTAGATGCTAACTCTTTACCAATGTTTGTAAAAAACGAATTGACACTATTAACCGAACATTTGGGATCGTCATGCAATTTTAAAAGTTCACCGGAAGAGGGATTGTTTCTTTTAAGATTGGTTATTTTTTTGATGGCATCCCATGTTGCTTTAGGATTGTTTTTAGCGTTTTCCAGTTGCTCCTTTTCATATAGATTTTTTAACTTTCTAAGCAAATTAGTGCAAAAATTGCGAAATCGACGATACGATATTCCCAGTATTTCATTATCAGGCTCTCTCTTAAGTTTTTTGTGTAACGTATCTCGGTGTCTTAAACATCTCAGGGCACCAGTAGTTACCCAAGGCTTAATTATACGATTTCTGCGAGAAACTATAACTATTTTAGTGTGTTCAACGACTACACTCTTGATAAGGTCAACTAACATGTCTGCTGCTAGGTTAGCATTATCACAAGTTGTAACAGGCGAGTAATCAACGTTGGCAAGATCACTGACAATGGCGTCGTAATCCAGCACAGTTTTTTAGAGTCTTCGTCTCTCCTAGGTGTTGGAAGGAGTTCAGTGTATATAACAACGGGAAAGTGGTCAGTGATACAGGCATCGAGTACAAAAGAGACCGTTTTGTCACAGTCAGTTTTCATAATTACATGGTCAATACAGTTAGGACCCCGGGTAGGTAACGTATAAGCAGGCAATAGGCCATGTGCTGCCGTTAAATTTTAGTATTCGTCCGAGAAATAGTCACATTGTTCTCCGCTGTTTGGAGAGATGTTGATATTCATGTCACCAACCAGGACAATAGATTTTAATGTTGAGAGTGAAGTTAGTAGATTATTTAGACTGTTCAAAAAGTTTGAGGGTTTTTGAATGATGGAGGGCGGTAGATTGCAACCAGGGCTGTGTCAGATCCACACCTGACTACAAGGCAGTTAGAGTCGCGTATAATATCCGGTTCCATCACTGTGTACTGTAAGAATGACCGTATATAAACAACCACTCCTTCATTTTGCCTAAAATACTTAGATTGATGACTACTACACTACTACAGCTTAAAGGTATTATAGACCTAAATATTTTATATGAATTTCAATTTCATACCTCTACGCGTTCATGAGAAAAGGGGCAGTAAGTTTAAAATAATTAAAAATATTTTTATTATATGATGTAACTAAAAATGTACGGTTATCACAATTTATCCTTTATCTGTGCTATAAGATGTTGCTTCGTACCAAATTTATTGATTCTGAGTTCACGGGAAGTACCCTGTAGGTTTTGATTCCCTTGCGAGTGTCGAAAATTTGCGGCATAAACGGCTGTATCTTTTGATTGCGTTGGCTTAGAAGTTTGATTTTGTTAGAGCTTAAAGGTATTATAGACCTGGATATTTTATATGAATTTCAATTTAATACCTCTACGCGTTCATGAGAAAAGGGGTAGTAAGTTTAAAATTATTAAAAATATTTTTACTATATGATGTAACTAAAAATGTACGGTTATCGCAATTTATCCTTTATCTGTGCTATAAGATGTTGCTTCGTACCAAATTTATTGATTCTGAGTTCACGGGAAGTACCCTGTAGGTTTAGATTCCTTTGCGAGTGTCGAAAATTTGCGGCATAAACGGCTGTATCTTTCGATTGCGTTGGCTTAGAAATTTGATTTTTTTCACAGCTTTAAAGGACAGTAGAATACAGACAGTATCAAATACTCAGGTATTTGATATAATTGTGTAATTCAGCTTGATACCTCCATGCGTTCTTGAGAAATAGTGTCTTGACAGACAGACGGACGGACGGACGGACAACAAAGTGATCCTATAAGGGTTCCGTTTTTTCCTTTCGAGGTACGGAACCCTAAAAACTATATAACAATAGAACCTGCTCACATAATTTACGAGAATCGGTTGAGAAATGTGACCTGTAGAGGAGAACATCCGGACGATGAAGACGCCGCCGGGCGGACAGACATACGAATGCATTTTTGCTTAAGCTGAAACGGAGACAATCGCACGCGCTTCGCGCTCGCTCGGTTAAATAAATACCTACTAGCTAGAAGTTCTACGGCGTAGATCCATCGTAGACCTAGCGCTAGATCTATCTAGCGTAGACCCACCGTAGATCTAGGGTAGACCCAGCGAAGACCGAAGACTTTACATTTGGGTAAAGTTTTTCATTGAATAGGCCCTTGCTTACAAACATAAATATCATCGGCCGCACAGTTCAAATTATTTTTTTAATTGAAGCAACAAGTCCCTTCTACATTTCGTCAACAAATTCTTCAACAAAAATAAACCGACAGAGAACAAGACCAAAATTAATTAATTTTGAAACTCGCGTAAACCTTATTTTTAGCTTTCGTATCTGAGAGGAATGTTAGGAAAATAATTGCACATAAGGAGGATATAGGGTAGTAAACTGGAAACAGTAGCACTGTTCGCAACATTTGCACGAAAATCTACTAAACCTACAATTTTTGTGTAAATTACTAGTACGTAGTTCATAGTGTAGGTAATGGCTGCGTAGGATGATACTAGATCTGCCAAATTAATACCAGGATAGTGGGCTGTGGAATATTGAACTGCGTGGGACGAATGGAAGGATAGTGAGGCAGTTTTTCGAAGGAGGAAAGACTTTATTCCGATGATGGAGCGTGTAGGCAGACGACCTCTGTGGCGCAGTGGGCTAAGACCTGGCTGATACGCAGAAGGTTGCGGGTTCGATTCCCGCCGCGGGACAAATGTTTGTACGATCTGCAAGTATTTGTCTCGGGTCTGGGTGTTTCTATGTATAATATGTATGTATTTACAAAAAAAAACTGTATATAAGTAGTATTCAGTCATGTGGTACCCATATCACAAGCTCTGCTTACTTTGGGGCCAGATGATGCTGTGTGAAATGTCCGGAATTATTTATTTATTTATTTAAAAAGTATAAAATACTAAAATCCCAAAGGTTTCACATCACGTATACAAAATAAAGTTTTAACACTGCGACCGGAAAAAGGCAAGCACTCTGCATATGATATAGGAGTATCGTTGTATCGCTGGTTTTCAGTGGTTCAGTATAGAAGCATCACACAAGCCCTGTTTTAAATAGGGTTTTTATTTGAATTTATAGGAACATAATATTCATAGTTTAAACTAGAAACTATGGACAACAATCAAGAACATTCACAAAACATTCAATCAAGCCTCCAATTTCGCCAAGAACTAGAAAAATAAAATGGCACCTATTTTAAAACTAAAATTGAAAAGCACAGGCATCGTTTCCTTATTGACGACCTCTGTGGCGCAGTGGGCTAAAGCCCGGCTAAGACGCAGAATGGTTCGGGTTCTATTCCCACCGTGGGGCAAATGTATGTATGATCTGCAAGAACTTTCTCGGGTCTGGGTGATTCTATGTATAATATGTATGTATTTACAAAAAAAAAAGTATATAAGTAGTATATCAGAAATGTGGTACCCATAACACAAGCTCTGCTCACTTTGGGGTCAGATGATACTGTGTGAAATGTCCAGCATTATTTATTTATAAATATAAAGCTTGTTTTTACAACTTTGTTTGTATAAATATTCTTTTCGTCATCAGGTTTCCATAGTACAAGCTATGTTTAGTTTAGGGCTAGATGGTGTTGTGTGTCTAAATTTGTCTACCAATATTCATTCAATATTTATTTTTTGTTAAACTACTGATTGTACAGTACAATGTCGCGTCTACGCTATCATATCTCACGTCTGCGAGTAATGAACGCAATGTGACGCCGACGAAGAGGATTAGTTCCTGCGGTATTGTATAGCGTAACATTTCTCAGTCGGGTTATATTACTATGCCAACTTACCATGGATGAGTCACGCATACATGATCCATGAGTCCACTTGTCACGTTATTACTTTTTTATTATGATCTGTAGACATTGCTAAGGCTTCTGCCACTTTTTTTTATATTAAATAAATAGTGCCGGACGTTTCACACAGCATCATCTAGCCCTAAAGTAAGCAGAGCTTGTGTTATGGGAGGTACATGACTGACAGATTTCCTCTGTGGCGCAGTGAGTTAAGGTCCGGCTGAAACGCAGGTTTCGGAATCGATTATCGTCACGGGACAAATGTTTGTATGATCTGCAAATATTTGTCTCGGGTCTGGGTGTTTCTATGTATAATATGGATGTATATACAAAAAAGTACCTATATAAGTTGTATATAAATCATGTGGTACCCATAACACAAGCTCTGATTACTATAGGGTCAAATGATGCTGTGTGAAATGTCCGGGATTATTTATTTTCCGTATGCCATAGACTTTACCATAGACCTTACATAACAATGGATTTACTAAAGCATGCAAACTACAGTTATCACTTAAACTCGCACTGAAATCAGATATAGTGAGAGCTACGAGTAGGTATTTGAGTTTTACGAAAATTTTCATTATTAAAAGCGCTATTTAGTTTACTTGCTCAAAAGTAGGTAAAAGTAAGTCGGGTAAGGCTGTATCAATTTACCTAACTCACAAAGGGGCACAAGGCTGTCAATAGAAACACTTTGCCTTCCAAGAAGTGACCAATTCTGATAACGAGGTTACTCGAGGTTATTCAATCTCGCTCGCAGTTTTTAAAAACCTTTAAGCAGTTTTGTTTTGTGTTTTTTTATAAAGCATTTGGGTTTTCATCTGTCTGCCTGCATACTCGTATGTAGACCCTCTCTTTAAATTAAATCACAGATTAAAATATCTGTACAATTATAAACTCTGTACATTGTACATTTTGACGACCTTTGTGGCGCAGTGGGCCAAGGCTTGGCTGAGACGCAGAAAGTTGCGGGTTCGATTCCCGTCGCGGGACAAATGTTTGTATGGTTTGCAAGTATTTGTCTGGGGGACTGGATTTTTCTATGTACAATATGTATATATTTACAAAAAAAAAGTATATTAGTGCCTGTGTTATGGGTGCCACTTACATACATATATATTTATAATAGCTGCTGCCAGCGTGGTACCTACGTAAAAAGTAGCATATGTCCTTCTCCGTGTATGTTTATTATTTATTATTATTATTATTATTTATTCAATGCACTTAAACTATACAGATAATTCAGTAGGTATTGTACCTTTAAACCTGATAAGGTTTGTCTAGGCACTCACATTCGTAGTAAATATTAAATAACAATAGTAATTATTGTAGCAGAAACTAGTACACTATTATGTAGGTACCTATACAGTAATAAACGGCAGTCACAGGGACATACCGTCTTCACAATATGAATCAATCAATTTGAACACACACAATGCAAGCGTTAATGTATAATGAATGAGTGCGACAACAGCGTAGCGATTTGCATATGTGTGCGAGTAGCCTGTTACTGCTGATCTAATAGAAAACAAGTCAAACCAGTGAGATATAGGATGATTCAATTTCTCATGTTTATAATTCATGTTTTATGTTTATATTATTCAGAGTTGATAAAAAGTAGGTATGTAAGTATAATTACAATTTGTTTAAATAGTATTTTTTGTATATGTCTTTATAATTTTTGTTATTTATTTCGTTTAGAATACTATGTGGAATGGTATTTACTATTGTGGGGATGAGAAAGTTAGTAGTGCGTCTCCCGTAAAAGTTTTTCATTTTAGGTATACATAATTTCTGTTGTGTTATTTGTCTTGTTAATATTTTATGTTCTACTGGTTTACGTAATTCATGATTATGGTATTGTTCAGTCAGTAAGGTCAATTCTACTTTCTCATGCACCGGTATTATTTTACAGTATTTAAATTCTTCTAGATGTTGTAATTTATATTTAATATGTTTAGGCAATATAAGTTTTAATAGCCTTATCTGGAGAGCAAGTATTTGATCCAGGTGTGTCTTAAAAGTTCGCCCATAACTACTTAGACCATACGCTATTATAGATTCTGCTAAGGCGATATATATATTAAGTAATATATTCCACGGTACTTTCTGCTTAATTATATAAAATTTTGCGAGAATGGCACGAAGCTTGTCACAAACAACGTTTATATGGGGCTGCCAATTGAACCTTCTATCCACTACTAAACCTAAATACGTATGTTGCGAGACTTGTTCAATTTCAGGGCAAGAGCAGCTTTGCCTGACCCTATGAAGACATTCATGAGTATGTGCAAATATAGAAAATGTATCCGCACGAGGTAGATGAGAGGAACACACATGAATGATTTTGGTTTTGCTGGAGTTTAAGACGAGACCGGCGTCATGTGCCCACTTAGCCACCCGCGTGAAGTCCCTTTGCATAATCTGTGTAGCTACATGTAAGTCATGATGGAAGGCAAGCAGACACGTATCGTCTGCATATTGATAAACAGAGCAGTCTTTTATTACATTTTCCATGTCGTTAACATATGCCAAGTAGTGCAATGGGCCCAAGACTGATCCTTGCGCAGTTCCTTCTGTGACCAATTGAGGGTAACTGAAGTGCTCATCTATTTTCACATGAAATGTTCTTTGATTAAGGTAGTCCCTACACCAATTTAGAAGTGGCCCTCTAATTCCTGAATTATTGAGCTTTTGCAATAGTGTATCATGCCTCAGTGTGTCAAACGCTTTGCTGAAGTCAATAAATAAAAGGATAATATGTTTCTTATCATTAAGTTGATTATTTATTTCATCAGTAAATTTTGAAAGTAATATAGTGGTTGATTTAAAAGGCTGAAATCCGAATTGAGAGTCTGAGATAATATTATGTTTTCCATAGAATTTGTGAATTTGATTACAAATGTACTTTTCTACGATTTTGTCGATAACTGGAAGAATGGTAATTGGTCTGTAATTAATATACTCACTATGTTTACCTTTTTTATAAATTGGTCTAACCACACCTGTTTTGAGTTCTGTAGGATATTTTGCATGTTTTATACTTTGGTTAACAAGTCGAGCTATAGTTGACGCTATTTTATCGCTAAGTTTTTTAATATCAATGCATCGTATTGCGTCACACCCAGCAGCTTTCTTAGGTTCTAGATTTTTGATAAAACCATGAATACTGGTATTCGTTGCCTTTATAAAACGCATTGATTTGTTTTCTGGGAACATGTAGTTTGATTTAGCTAATAGACGTTTGTCACAGTGAGGCATAATATCATTTACACTTCTCTTAAATTCACATGCAAAATTATCGGCTATTTGTTTTAGATTGTCTTTATTTTGCTTAAATGCCTTAACAATGGTATCATCTATGGAGCGTGACGTCCTACCCGCTAAACAGTTTATTATCTCCCATATTTTTCTTGGGTTCTTTTTACTTTCATTTATTTTATGCTTATAATAGCTGTTTTTACATTTATCTATTAGTTTATGGGTTTTATTTCTTTGTTTATTATAATCTATTTTTAATTCCTTATTAAATGGATCTTTTATCCATAAACTAAACAATTTATCTTTTTTTAAGCACATGTTATTTATTTTAGTATTAATCCAAGGATATTTGTTTCTTTTACTTTTATTGTTTATGGTTTTAGTATATGTAGCATATTCATAACATTTATCAAAGTTATCTTTTATAAATTTTTATATTTCTATAGGACACTCCATGTATAAAGGTGCATCCCAGTTAATTTCATTTAAAGACTGTTGTAATTTATTTTCGTCTAAAAGTTTTAAGTAAATTGGATCATCCTGTATAGGTTTGAGTCCAACACAGGATAATGCGACCATGCGATGGTCAGCCATTACTGTGCAGACCGCTGACGAGTAAAGGTCTAACGCCCGTGATTTCGCAAAGATGTGATCAATACAGCTACGTATAGTTATATTATTTCTAATCTCGATTCTAGTATAATCCGTGATCGCCGGCGATAGACCACACTCGGACATGCAGTTTACATAGTATTCTCGAATGGAATTATTGCTTTTCAGGTCAATATTTATATCACCTAGTAAGTACACGTCGTGTTTTTTATAAGGTAATGATGAGAACAAGTCCCTTGCACCTGTAATAAATAGGTGTTTACTTAGATCTGGGGGTCGGTATACAGCACATATGTATGCTTCATAAGGGTGGGGTGACGATATTTTGCCGAAAATACTTTCACAGTGTGGTAATTGATTATCAATTACGTCAAAACCAAGCTTATTAATTATATAGACTATAATCCCCCCCCCCCCTTACGACTTTTTCTTAATTTAATGAACATGTTATACCCTGGAATGTTAAAGAGCGATGCTAGGCCGGTTTTTATTCCCACCTCTGTGAGAACTATAATATCTAACTGAGCCCTTGAACTGTTGATCAGTTGTTTAACTAAGTTAAAGTTTTTAATTAGAGACCGTATGTTTATATGAACCATAGTTAGCTTATTATTGTCGTTAGGTATTTTAGATGAGAACTCATTAATGTTGATACAGTTGGTTAATTCCGTTATTGCACTTAAGGACATTATGAAAATGATATTGATACTAAAGCACCTTTTGGTAGAACAAACTTAAAATACAGATAGGTATATAGATAAGTAGTAAAATAAAATAAAATTACACTAAGATACCTAAGATGCAATTTGTGCGATGTCCTCCTCGCACCAGATTGCAATTGGTTTATCTCCGTCTCCTTTTCTCGCTAATACTTTTCCTATCCGTATATCCGTGTAAGGGGTGTATATGGGGTTCCAATATTCATCTTAGGTACCCAAGCCAACCTCACCTGCACGTGGTGCACCCTGCTGAACAACAAACGAGGCTCTGGCGGCCGGCTGATAGCGGCATCGGCCTACATCGGCATAGCTAAATCTTCTGGCCGCCGACGGGCAACAGCGTCGGCGGTGCGAGAAGCTATGTCCTGCGATCCCCAACCCGCTTGCCCAGCGTGGGGATTATGGGCATATACCCCCCAATGATGATGAACATAAGAAGGAAATGGCCAACAGTTCCCGGCCGCCACGCTATTCCTGGTCATGGTAGCGTCCATGGTAACGGTGGGGCAAGAGGTGCTAAGAATTACCGGGCTACCGCAGGCTACCTACAACAACTGACCCTGGCAACGTTTAACGGACGAACTCTGAGGCTCGACGAACATCTAGCGCAGTTGGAAGTGGAGCTGGAAATCATTAGGCATGTCCTGGGGTTGTGTGAAGTCCGTAGAGAGGGAGAGGACACCATTACCCTAGACTCGGGCCATCTTCTGTACTTCCGCGAGGGTGACCAAACATCACAGGGTGGCGTAGGGTTTCTCGTCAATAAGGCCCTCTCTAACAACGTTCTACAAATCTCCAGTGTGTCGACCAGGGTAGCGTACCTGATCTTTCGACTATCCAAGCGGTATAGTATAAAGATCATTCAGGTCTACGCACCGACCTCGGCACATCTGGATGATGAAGTGGAGGATTTGTATGAGGACATATCCAAAGCCCTGCACAACACCACGAAGGCTCACTTCAATGTTATGGGGGACTTTAACGGCAAAGTGGGAGTCCGAGTTGGCGACGAATCCAGAGTAGGCCCACATGGTTATGGAGGAAGAAATCACAGAGGGCAAATGCTCGTCAACTTCTTAGAGAAGGAGGGGCTCTTCTTGATGAACTCATTCTTTAAGAAGGAGCTCCACAGGAAATGGACGTGGCGAAGCCCCGACAATGTGACAAAAAATGAGATCGACTTCATCATGACGGATAAAAGGCATATATTCAGAGATGTCTCCGTGATCAACAGGCTCAATACCGGATCAGATCACAGACTTGTCCGAGGCTCTCTGAATATCAATCTTAGGTTCGAAAGAAACCGTCTGATGAAGTCCACGCTCCGACCTAATCTACTCCAGATCATGGCGGACACCGAAAAGTTTCAGAAGCTTCTTGGTGATAGATTCGTCACCGCGGAATCCACCGATGACGTTGATGAGGCCTTACAAAACGTGATTGGAGCATTGAGGGACGAGCACATCAAATTCTGCAAAATGCAGCCTAAAGGCAGGAAGTCCAAACTCTCGGATGAGACTCTTCGGCTGATGACAAAAAGACGAGAAACCACCCAGGCCAATTCGTCAGAGAGGTCAGACCTGAACAAGCAAATCGCGATAATGATACGGCGCGACCTTCGGAGCTCCGACACACGCCTCATTGAGGAGGCAATAGAGCGAAACCGAGACAGCTTAAAAATGGAAAAGCCCCGGGTGAGGACTGAGTTACTTCAGAGCTTCTGAAGGCTGGAGGAGCCCCTGTTGTGCAGGAGCGGCAGAGCCTCTTCAACTCCGTCCTTCATTGTGGGAGAAGTCCAAAGGCGTGGAACGAGAGTTTGGTGGTTCTGTTTTTTAAGAAGACAGACCCATCTCGCTCCTGAGCCACGTTTATAAGCTGTTCTCTCGGGTCATTACGACGAACTCGACGAGTTCCAGCCACCGGAACAGGCCGGGTTTCGCGGAGGATATAGCACCATAGACCATATTCACACAGTGAGGCAGATCATACAGAAGTCCGAAGAGTATAATCAGCCCCTGTGTCTGGCTTTTGTGGACTATGAGAAGACCTTTGACTCTGTTGAAACCTGGGCTGTTTTTGAATCCTTGCAGCGATGCCAAGTAGACTATCGTTATATCGAAGTGTTGAGATGTCTGTACGAAGCCGCCACCATGAGTGTCTGAGTACAGGACCAGCAGTCTAAGCCCATCCAACTGCGCAGTTGGATGGCCTGTAAGACAGGGAGATGTAATATCTCCGAAACTGTTCACAAGCGCGCTGGAGGATTTGTTTAAGACGCTGGACTGGAAAGGTATTAACATAAACGGCGAGCACATCTCACACTTACGATTCGCAGATGACATAGTCTTGCTGGCGGAGTCGTTGGAGGAGCTACAACGAATGCTGGACGGCCTAGCATCAGCCTCGCGGGCGATAGGTAAAGATTTGGAAACAACTTTGAGAAGGAGGTCAAGAGGAGGATTCAGCTGGGTTGGGCAGCGTTTGGTAAACTACGTCGAGTTTTCTCGTCACCCATACCACAATGTTTGAAAACGAAAGTTTTCAATCAGTGCGTCCTACCTGTTATGACATACGGAGCTGAAACGTGGACACTCGTCGACACTGGACGAGCTATGCTCGGGGTTTCTTTGAAGAATAGAATTCGGAACGAGACTATCCGACATAGAACTAACGCCCTCCGGCTAGGTGGAGTGACGATCTGCGAAAGGCTGCCGACAGAAGCTGGATGCGTCGAACTGAAGACAGGGCGCAATGGCGCTCATTAGGGGCCTATGTCCAGCAGTGGACTTCTATGGGCCGATGATGATGATGATGATGATGATGTCCTTCTCCAAGGTCCCATCTATCTTTATACCAAAATCCATCAAAATCGGTTTAGCGGTTTAAGCGTTAAAACGTAACAAACCGATAAACAGAAAGACAGACAGAGTTACTTTCACATTTATAATATTAGTGTCGATGTATATATATTTATTTATTTTTTGAAAGGACATACATTATTACACAAAGAGGCACTCAGACTAGAAACAAATACATGCAGATCATACAAACATTTATCCCGCGGCGGGAATCAACCCCGTCAAATCAAAATGAAATCAATCAAAAATCAAACCTGCGTGTCAGTCGGGCTTTGGCCCACTGCGTCACAGAGGTCGCCATCTATGTTGGTTTGTGCAAACTACTCTGTTAATTCCCGGAAGATAGGCCTAAGAAACCCAGCACACTGATTTTAGTGAATTTAGTTATTACTCATGAGAAATAATTAAATTAAATAATGTTGACTTTCCCCGGACCTCTGAACGACGACCGGGCTGTGAACGGACAATGAAAGGGTAGGTATTTTGTAATCCTACAAACGGGCCCGTAGACCACCCTTTCAATCTTCAGGTTACAGTTAATTTTAATAACCGCTTTGTTAATTATGTTGTATCATAGCTTAATGAACCCTAAAGTTATTCTCGGCCACAAGATAGATGGCGATAGATATTTAAAGTTCTATTTAGATTGGTAAGTGTGTGATACGTGTCTGGAAGTAGCACATGCTGAGACTGAACCTTTTAGCCACACTAAAATGTAGATTGGTTCGCGGGAAGGGTTTTTTTTTTACGTATACCTAGTTGATTTTTGTTTGTTTTTGTGTGTATAGATAAATTTCCCCTTGGGGCCTATTTTTTAGTCTGTTTTCCGCTCATGTGTTCTCTTTTGTTTTGTGTGTGCTAAATAAATGTTGCTAAATAAATATTTTCTTTCTTTCTTTCTTTTTTCTCGTTTTATACGGACTTTTTGAATGATAATGATATGGAAGATTGTGAATGTCCCTTAGAAGATCTTATTTTAAAATATTACAAGACTACGCTGAGAGATATGAATGAAAAATATAAGCAGTCAATTAGGCCGAACTGATAGGCTTTCAAATGTGCAAAGAATTTTAATATAATTGAGGGTTTTAAGTAATTATTTAGTGTTTAATTATTGTAATTAATTCATAGTACCTACTTTCAAATACGATTTGTAAAATAATTGTTACTGAATAAATGAAATGAAATGTACCTATGTACATACATATTATTTTTATCATAAAACGCTCATATTATTTTCATCATGGGGGATGGATAGAAATCAATATAGCTGAATATGGGGTCAGCTATATTGATTTCTATCCATCCCAGATTTCTATCATCATAGATTATCTAGCAGAGGTCGCTATCTAGAGATAAGGCCGTCCATTGTACTAACGTGTAAAAAGTGCTTAGGTACTGAAGATTACATTTTAAAATCTAGAACAAATCAAAAAGGTTAAATTGCAATCATGCAATGCGGAAGAATAAAGTTCTCATAACCGGAAGTCCTTAATTGCTTTGCTATTATTTATTTCTTTTTCGGCTGAACTTCACTATATTACATAAAATATTATAATATTTGAAGCAAAATAACTGGTAATACTAAAACACACCTATCAACTATGTAAATAGTAATGATGGTAAGAGCATAAAGTGTAGCGCTACCACTAACACTCTCCCCTAGTGAATTTAAAATGTAGAAATGTATATGTGGTAGGTAGATAAATAGGTAAGGTATGATATAATAGGTATTACGTATAATATAAGTAAGAAAATTACAGATATAGAATTTTCTTTCGTAATTTTCTTACCCATAATACGTATAATATAGGTAAGAATATTACATTCCAATGACATGACAGCGGTAATAAAAGGGTGCTGTGTGATTTTTTTTTTATCTTCTATATCTATAAAAGGCGATATGTGTATGTATGTTCCTCATAGACTACGAAACGGCTGGATCAATTTCGATGAAATTATTAGGAAATCTTTAGATTGACCTAACGGGTCCTGTGAAGCTTGGTAGCGATCAGATCAACAGAACTTAGGAACGTACATAAGCTACTTTTTATGTACCTATGTGCTATGCGTGCGAAGCCGCGGGCAGAACCTAGTAAAAAATAAACGAGAACTTGCTAAAAGTAAAGGTAAAGTTCGATTGATTAAAACTAAATAATTAATTTATTATCTTCTGTGAAAAAACATCGTTTAAAAGATAAAATTATCTACAGACATGTAGTAAGGACCTACGTACGACCAACCGTTTATAATTGTTTTTTATAGAGATGTTACAAACGAACTGTGCGTAGGTAATACTTAGGCCCTTAATGCTTTAACGGGTCTCCCCAGATTAAACAAGAACTTTTTAATTTTCTCAAGAATCCCATAAAGTTTAGATTGTTTTCGCGATCAAAGTGTTTCAGTGAAGCACTGAAGAAGTGGGGACAAGAAGGCGTGATCAAATCGTTCAACAGGTCCCAAGAACTGTTACTTCATCTGTAGCCTTAGCTGGTCCAAACGATCGATAGTTGGAAGCTGGAGCATGCGCGCAATGTGCAGCCAACATGAGAACTGTGATAATCCTCTCGCTATGTTTACTGGCCCCTGGTGAGTCCTAAACTTTTTTCTGGTCATCTCTCACTGCTTGTGCTGCCTTGGTAGTGTCCTGCAAGTGTGGTAGTAAAAGACTTTGGTGTAGCGTGACGATTTGTCGTAGAACCTTGGATAGACAAACTTCAGGGGTGTTTTGTGTGTTGTGCGCAGACTCGGTGTCTTGGTCTTATTTGGACAGAAAGCAGATGCGTCTGACTGTTTGTGATAGTGGTAGCGAGCGTTTGTCGATCAGATAAGCGCCGGTTGACAGTATCCACCGGATTTTTATGTGAATGGTTTCAGCGTCGCAGTCTATTTTGGGCATAGACGAAATAGGACGTTTTGTGCAGAGCAAGTGTGTGAATCTGCTATTCGTGCACTGCAATGCGACTTGAGAAAGTTGCGTGCGTGTCATACTTATTGTTTGAATTGTTTCAATTGAAAACCTTTTAAAGTATGAGGAATAGGTTAGTTCATAGGTTAGGTACTGTTACCTGTCAGTTAAGAGTATAAATTTTACGCCATCCTATCTTTAAGAACCCACCATATACAATGCCAATACAGATATAAAGCAGGTAGGTAAGTAGGCCCAAGTATCCTCAGGATTTAGTTTTTGGCAATCCTAGAGAGGCAGCACGGTGCCTGCCTTGGTACGGTTGGTACGGTGCCTACCTACATTGGAGGACACTGAGCGCCTTGTCTTCCATAGAGTCCGTCTTTAGGGGGATCGTCGAGTCTGACAACTTCACACACATCACGTTTAAAGCAGTGCAGGTCGAGAAGGAAACATTTTTGAAATTTTGAATTATTTAAAAACACCTACACAAGTGGTGTAGGTGTTTTTATACAATTGAGCCCTTTGATCTACGAGTATCTCCTGTTTCAGAACAAGGTGACTCAGACCTGCTACACGACAGTGTCCACGTTACCTCGGCCGCCGCCAGACCACACAATGAGCTATGGTGCTTCAATTGCCTCACTGAGGTGCCCGATGACCGGTGCGCGGCCATCCACAGGAATGACACCGCACTAGGAATCAAATGTCATAATGACCGACGCGTGTGTATGGTACGTTTGCGTTAGTAAACATCCAAGTCAGAATATACTGCCATGGTTTTACATTTAGGTTCCCTTTACTATGGTCTCACAGCATAGGGGTTCGATTCCCTCATAAGACAAACATTTGTGTGATGAACATGGAGGTTTGTGTCTGGATGTTATAAAGTAGTATTCAAGTAAGTACCTATCTACGTTTTCAATAATTATAAGTACCTATTCTATTTGTCATCTGCCGGGCGATTAAGGAATTCTGATACTACGAAAACATTGATTTTAACAGCTTTCAGTTAGGTACTATTGATGAATTGGTATTTTGGAAGCTTTATGTTGATTGTAACAATGCTGTCAAATTAATAGAATTAATAGGTATTGACATTGATAGCCATTGGTTGTAAGTATCAAGAGTTCTATAATCGCCATGCTGGTTGGGGTCTAAAATAGTGTTATGTGGATTGTCCACCAATATTTATATTTATTTATGGCTCCGAAGCAGACCCAGATCATATTCGCTAGTCATTCAAATACTGGTTTTGTTCAGAATACACTTGCACCTTTCACGTCTCAGCCTGCTGCACAGAGGCCAATTGAAGTAGAATAATACCTAGGTACTCGTGAATAGGTTTAATGCAAGGCTCCGAAACACCTCATTGCTCTAGATATCAAATTAATCTCCGTGCAGGTAAAGCGGTACTCCTACACGACATCCAACGAAAATACAACCACTGCGGTCAAAATGTGGGCCCTAGAGCGGAACTGCACAAAGCACTGCCAGCCCGGCTGCATCATCATCGGCGAGAGGACGAAGCTGTACGCCTGCACTTCATGCTGTACCGAGGACTTGTGTAACTACGACTCGGCAGGCAATCTCCTGATACCCGGCTTTTGCGTCTTCACACTGGCTGTCGTGCTGGCTTTGATTTTATGAAGTTTAAGTTTAAGTTGATGTTATGTATGGGCAGGAACAACTCAAATTTATTTTTTAATAAAACTTTAAAAAAATAATGTTAATAGGTAAGCAGGTAAGTAACCTCTGCTCTGCCTATGTTACTCACCTACCTACCTATTCTTAATTTTTAGGGTTCTGAAGTTTCCCAAGGAACCCATATCCTGTGTAGACTACAGTGGAACAAATGTGGTTGCGTCTTAGCGTAGTTGGCAAGACCGTAATTGTAGGCACAGCTTATCGAGCACCATGGCAAGATGCAATTGTATACTTTGATGCCATTACTGAATCGATTGCCTCCTTTCCAAAGTGTGACAATCTGATCCTAGTTGGTGATTTCAATATTAACATGCTTGTACCTAGCAATAGTAAATGTGTCTTACTTCAACAATTTCTGCATAGTCTGGATCTTGAACAAATTATTACTGAACCCACCCATTTTCAAGATGATTATACCCAGACTTTAATAGATATTGTCTGTACAAATACCCCTGTCAGGAAAGTAGTAGTGAAACAGACCCCTGATCTTGGTCGCCATGCAATGTTGGTTGTTGAGCTCTACATTAAAAAAGAAAAACCGTCCCCACGATATGTTTCTTACAGACCTCTAAAAAATATTATCATGGATTTATTTTCTAAAGATTTAAACTCTATTTCTTGGGATTGTGTAGATTCATCTTTGGACATTGATTATCGGGTAAGAGTTCTAACTTCTTTTATTATTACCCTGTTCGACCTACACGCTCCGCTTAAAACATGCAAATTTAAGGGCCCCCCTCACCCATGGATAACTGAGACTGTAAAAGTAATGATGGGAGTCAGGGATGACTATCATATAAGATACAAGAAACATAAGACGGATACCCTCAAAAACTGCTACAAAAGCATGAAACACATTGTGGTGGCCGCAATTGAGAGTGAGAAAACAGCTTTCTTTACTCAAAATATAAATAAAAATATCTGTAATCCTAAGAAATTGTGGAAGAACTTAAAAAATAATATCCTAACTAATAAAAATAGAGCAGATGAATTACCTTTACAGTTTGATGATCCAGATTTAATAAATTCCCATTTTCTTAATGTCCCAGGAAATGGTATTGTCCAAATGTCCCAACTAACTTACTTTGCGAATAACCGGTACAGTTCAGATTCAATCTGTTTTTCTTTTCAGCCTGTAAATGAATATTCAATACTCAAAATTCTGCAGAGTTTCAAATCAAATGCGCAAGGCATTGATGGCATATCTTTGGATATGGTACTAATGACCCTTCCGCAATCACTTTCTGTAATTACGGCTATCATCAATCAGTCTTTATCTAGTGGTGTCTTCCCTGAGTCTTGGAAGGTGGCAATCGTCAAACCCATCCCCAAAAATAACCAACCCTCTACCATGAGTGATCTTAGACCAATTAGTTTACTGCCATGCCTCTCAAAGTTATTGGAAAGAGTGGTCTGTATACAGCTGACCAAGTATCTTGAGGAGCACCTTATCCTTCCGCAGCTTCAATCAGGCTTCCGCCGAGGATTTAGTACCTCAACTGCTCTATTAGACGTGGTTGATAACTTGCTGGTTGCTCAGGATCAGGGTAAGTGTAGTATTCTAGTCCTCCTTGACTACTCGCGTGCCTTTGATTGTATCAGCCTTCCACTGCTTCTTTCGAAACTGGCTTACTATGGACTGGATGCAAACTCAATAAATTGGTTCACTAGTTATTTGGTCCAGAGAAAACAATGTGTGGAAATCAAGATTCCCAATGGTCAGACCCTTCGATCCTCATTAAAATCAGTACCACGAGGGGTCCCACAAGGATCTATTTTAGGACCAATTTTATTCATACTTTTTAGTGCAGACATTACCCAGGCCATTACACACTGTAAATATCACCTTTATGCAGACGATGTGCAGTTGTACTACTCTTTTTTGCCGCATGACTCTCCCGACGCCGTGAACAAGATTAACAGTGATTTAGCCCAAGTCCTGCATTGGTCAGAATCAAATTCTCTTGTGCTTAACCCTAAAAAAACAAAGTACATGTTGTTAGGTACTAAAGCTAAGCTTGATAAACTAGACACTTCACAATTTAATATTCGTATGGGCGGGCAAGATGTTGAATGTGTCACAGAGGCTAAAAGTCTTGGGCTGATTCTGGACAGACACCTTCGCTTCGAGAGCCATATTGCTGAATCTGTGCGAAACTGCTTTTATAGGTTGAGATGTCTGTATAACATTAGACCCTATATCACTGAAGAAGTTCGTATAACGCTATGTGAGTCTCTTGTTCTGTCCAAACTGAACTATTGTGATGTAGTATATGGTTCTTGTTTGCTGGCAAGGACTGAAAAGCTGGTTCAGCGAGTGCAGAATGCATGCGCTCGTTTTTGTTTTAAATTCCCCCTCGTACGCATGTGACTCCTTATCTAAACTCATCTAACCTGCTTAAAATGAAAGCACGCATGAAGCTTCACCTTGCCACCCTTTTGTTTGGAATAATTAAGAATAAAACGCCTACCTATTTATTTCAAAAGCTAAAATGGGTACAAGAATACTCTCGCTACACAGTAAGGGACTGTACTCACGTTGTCCTTATAACTCCTCGGCATAAACTGGTTACCTTTCGTGGATCTTTCAGTTTTGCAGCGTCTCGTTGCTGGAATGACCTGCCCCCACCAATTCGTGCTCTTAAAACACTAAATACTTTTAAAATCAGATATAAAAAAATATTGCTGTCTTATCAAATTAACCATTAGATCACCAATTGAGTTTCACTATCCGCACTTTTGTCACTATTTACATCACATCTCAATCGATTCTCAGCATTCTCAAGCCACAATAAAATAATTTAAATTTACTATTTATATATTTTAATCTTGTACGTATAATATTGCTTGGTTGAGTTTGGTAGGTACGTCTCCGGCTATTCAGTCCGTCACACTGGGGGCAAGCACCGATATTCGATAATCGACCCGACATTTGATTAAACAATAAAACTAGCACTCTTGACTCTTGACTTTATTGATTGTTGAACATAAAAAAATTCAATAATGATATTTCTGTTTTTAAAATAGTTTTGCCCATTTCGTTTTAAATAAATAACACGCATTTATTATAATTATTTATTATTATTTTATTTTTTATATTTGTAACATTATTTATATTTATATACCTACCATACAATTTCTATATATTTACACTCAGCCACGGATAAACATTTATATACCTAATCAATACATAATAATTATTTACTATTGTGGTTATGGTATTTGTGAGGTCACTATTTCCAGGCCCTGACTGAAAACCAGCGCAGCTATACATGGTAGGTAGCCACTATCAACCATGTAGAGCAGCTTTTATGCTGAGTTCAGGACCTGTTTGACTGCGCACACAGAGCGGGACTAGTTAGTGCTTACACGATGTAGATTGTGTTATATAGTTTATTGTTTTTATCTTTAAAGATTGTTTTTAATTTTTATATCTTTTTGTTTGTTTTTTTTTATTTTTTTTTTCTTAGTTGTTTTTATGTTGTTATCTTATATAGTTATTTTTTAATTTTTTTATTGATCCGCTCTGTAATGTGTTGTCAAATAAACAAATTTTCTTTCTTTCTTTCTTTCTTCTAGATATAGATAAATTGTAAACAATTTATGGGTTAGAAAACAATGCACAACCCAGTGTTAGTTTCATTATCCACATTGCTATACTTACCTAGGTAGCAGTGGAGGTTCATTTATTTATTATAAATAATATTTGGATGATGGATTAACAAAACACCTGTTACTGATGAAATAGCAATGTATTTTAAAGGTTATTTTGGTATATTTAGAGGTAATGTAATTCTAATTACAGGATTATGAACATTTACGTCCGTAAAACCTTTTTCGCCATTCAGCTGAGAAGTCTCGTCACTTTCGAATTAAACATCAACGTCACGCACGTCAATGTCAAATTGACATTTTCAATTATCAGCTGTGTGCGACGTACGCATGCGGCATGCGTATCGGTCGGTGCCTATTGTTTTTGTTTACAACGTAGATAAACTTTTCAGTTGATTTTCCCCTAAAAAGCACAAATTTATATTGCACCTAATGAGTTTAAGTGTAATATCGTCTGTTCGCGGCAGATTATTTTCTTATAACGTTAATAAAATGACAACGCGTCAGTCGAGCGACATGGCCAAATTCCGCGAATCTTTAAAAACAGGTAAGAACATTGTGTTCTTGTCTGGCGCTGGTATGAGCGCCGAGTCTGGTATACCTACATTTCGTGGAGCTGGTGGCTACTGGAGGAAGTATCAGTCATCTTCATTAGCCACGCCAGAAGCGTTTAAAACTACGCCGAGCTTAGTCTGGGAGTTTTATCATTATCGGCGAGAAGTAGCAGCTAAAGCACAACCAAACGCAGTAAGTACTTACTAGCTAACTTGTATTGTATTGCTGATGAACTTACTGAGCGATAGCAAGTATTAATTTATATTAAATTTTCAGGGCCACATAGCAATAGCCCAATTTGAAAATAGGCACACCTCAGAAAAGAATATAACTGTGATAACTCAGAATGTAGATGGTCTACATGCAAAAGCAGGTACAAAGAATCTTCTAGAACTGCATGGTTGTTTGTACAAGACCCGATGTACTAAATGCAGAGAAGTGCTGGATAATACTGATAGTCCTATCTGTGAGGTAATTTATATTCATTAGGTACTTCTGTAGAGCATTCCTAGCATTCCTAATAAAATGAATAATCTTATTAAGGCAGTACACACAGCAAATAACCTTGATGCATTGAGGAGTTGTTAAAATTGTGATTCTTTACCTAAAATAAAAACAAATAAGCAATTTTCAAAATGTTGAATGGTCAATATTTTAATTAGGTGATTCTCTTTTGTGTTTTGTGTAAGCTGCATGTTAAAACGACGTCAACAATAGGAGATAATGATTATTGAAAATTATAGACCTCATATCATAATAATATTACAGAATTAACATATTATTACAATACAAACCATACCATATTTATTTATAATTATCATTAATTGACAAGCTGCTAAAGCCACTAAAAAGCAGCATAATTAGCACAAAGATAAAAAGCAATATAATTTACATTGCAGGCATTGGCAAACCGAGGGGCCCCTGATTTAGAATTAGTAGGCTCTGACATTCCAGTGAGGAGTCTACCACATTGCAATAAGCCAAACTGTGGAGGACTGCTGCGGCCACATATCGTCTGGTTTGGTGAGAACTTGGAAAAGGCTGTACTGGAAAAAGCAGGTAGATATTAGACATGGCTATACTTAACATCTTGTAGAAGTTAGTAGCTAAGCCTTCTATGACCCTAACTTTATAACTTTAAGTAGACCTCATGTGCAATTTCCAGGTATAATTAGGAAATAAACTGGTTGAGGTAGTGACAATAGATTGCTATCTACCTAGTGTTACCAGTGGATGTACCCTGTTGAGGATGAGGTACCTGTTTAAATAAATTGTCTTGATATTATAGCAGACTAAAGCATGCGCTACACGGTTTGAAACCGCAGTTTCTATCAAGGTGACCTTGGTAGAACGTTTTCTGTATACACGGTTTTAAACAAACCCCAAACTTCAGTGTCTTTAAAGCGCTCGTGCTGAATTGACGTGTGCATAATGCTTGTAATGTACTATAACAATTTACAAAGAGGCCATGGCTCCTTATTTATCAAAATTTCTAAAGTTTGGAGTTTATATGGCACTTTTGTGTGCATTTGAACAAAAAACATTTTTTTTGGGTGGAATCTTTGTACTCCTTAGACATTAAGTCCCAGAGACAGGGTAGGTCTCTAAATAACTCTATGAATTCAGTACCTCACGTTCTTTCCCATAATACCGTACGTGCGCGCAATACGTCCGCGCTCGATGCGTGCAGCGGCGCGACTGTGGTACGCGTGGTTTTAAACAAGCGGCTAGACGGTTTGAAACAAGTTTTAAACCACCGCTTCTGCCAGTGGTTTGCTGGGCAAGCCTTTATACCAAGGGCGTTTAAAGGTCATGCGAAATTTGGTTTGCAACCACTATCTACACGGTTTGAAACATACGTTTTTACCAAGGTCACCTTGGTAGAAACTGCGGTTTCAAACCGTGTAGCGCATGCTTACAACTATTATAATAAAAGCCATAATGGCCTTCAGTAAAACACTACTTCTTTCTTCAGTTGTCCAGATTCGTGTGCACTGTGCGACGTCGCTTCGGTGAGTGACGGTTGCGTGGAAATGCGCGAATATTTATAGAGCGATCGCATGGTGCAACGAAGTAGTGGCGCGAAAAGCGTTTTATTAGCATAAGTAGGTACGAACATTCAATATAGGTAGGTATAAAGTTACATAGACAAGTTCTTATTATAAACTAAGTAAGTACTAGATAATTCCTATATACAATTGTTATTTCTAGGTAAATAGGTGTATGGTATGCTAGGTAATTTCTATGTAAGTTATACATTTATTTAAGTAGGTGGTTTCTAAATTTAAATGTTACTTTTAAGTATGGTATAGATGCCTATTGAAATGTATGCTATTTATTATACTTATGAAATCTAGGTAGCGGTGTCCGGATGTTTATTGATGATTGTCAACATACTAATATATCGTGAAATAAGAACGATGTTATTTTGTTTGCACCAAACTCTGAATTAGAATAACATTTTAAATTTACTAAATCGACATGTCAATCACATGTCATTTTAGATTCATTTAGACATGTAATTTAATGTTGATTAATACTGCGGGAACTCCGAAGAAAATCAATTTAAATGGAACAAATTGACAATTTTAACTTATTTTAAAACTGTCACCCAATTTTGACTAAAACTGTTGTCTAATTTGGATTTTGTGGGCAAAATACGATCGTATTTTGTTTGAAATTTTAGCTAGTCTGGCTAGAAACAACAGAATCACCACCAAATAATTGTTTCAACAATAAAATTAGGATTATTTTTACAGATGAAGCAATGTCAGCTTGCGATGTGTGTATAGTTGTTGGAACATCGTCTGTCGTGTACCCCGCCGCTATGTTTGCACCGCAGGCTGCAACGCGAGGGGCGATAGTGGCTGAATTCAACATAGAACCAACCCCGGCCACTTCTGACTTTCATTATTACTTCGAGGGCCCTTGTGGCAAAATTTTACCTCAGGTTTTAAGCAACTGAATTGTGATAAACGGTGTGTTGGTAACTGCAGAATGAGTTACGAAAAGTGAAATATGGATATATGGTTAATATTTCAGTTTTTAATGTTATTGTTATATTAGTGTTCTAAGTATTGTGTTAATTTGCTAAAAATAAGAGGCAAAGTAATAAATAAGATATAAATGTAAATGCTTATCAAAATTGTATAAATTAATGTATTCGTTGATCAAATTGGGTAAAGCAAATTATTAGTGATAAGTAAATTAATTAATTTAAACTATTTCTTGGTTTTATGCCTCCCAAAAAACTTAGCTATGCTGCCAATAGTCTGACCGAAGCTACAGTTTGTCATCAATGATTTCTGAAACAATAATGTAAAATCAAAATATTGGAACGAAGTTCCTTATTGCGGGTTGGCGAGGGGACCTAGCCGAGAAAAAATGTAACGCGGTATGTTATGAAAAACCGTAAGAGAAAGAGAGAATGAAGGAGACCGATAACAAGTCACCCACATACAGTGGTGGACACATAATTAGAGACACCCCTAATTGATCACAATAAACATGATTTTGGCACTACCATTAGCCAAAGTAGGTATTAAATTTAATGTAATTGTTACTAAATCATACATGACGTTGTATTCTTAAAAATAGGGGACAAAAAAGTTGTGTTGCTTGGTATTTTAGACACTGCTCACTATCCGAATCTAATACAAACTTTTTTAACGGACCTGTAGCTGGCCAGCTAATTAAAGACAGTGAACGCTGTGTTCTGAATTTAAAAAGAAAAAGAACTATAATTCGGTTTTTCATTGGTTAGCCGCGTATTTGCATGAAACGTCGACATTAATTATAACATTTTACTTTTTGTATTCAAATTAATACGTTATATACCAATCGATATGGGAAAAAACAAGAGTTGCAATTCGTCCACTAGAAAGATAATCTTGAACTTTCATAGCAAAGGTTGGTCATACAGAAAAATCGCAAACCATTTGAGCTGTTCTAAGGACATGGTTATGAATGCTATAAAGCATTTCAAGAAGTTCAATACGACCGAAAATTTACCCAGAAAACCGAGACCTAGAAAAACTACTCCGTGGGACTTTAGGATGGTGTTGTTGGCAAAAAAGGAACCGTTCAAAGGATCAGAACTGATACGCTTGGAAACATATGGAGCAGGAGGGTCGACGGGTGTGTCGGCAAGGACAATTAGACGGAGACTATGTGAGGCAAACTTGTACGGAAGAGTGTCTCGGAAGGAGCCACTTTTGAAAAAGCAAAATGTTAAGGCAATGTTAGCGTTTGCTAAAAAAATATGAACACTGGACTGAACGAGAGTGGAAAAATGTGCTTTTTTCGGATGAAAAAAAATTAATATGATTAATTCTGATGGAAAACAATATGTTAGACGCCCCCCGAACAAAGAAATGGATCCGTAGTACACCAAGAAAGTAGTGAAGCATGGAGAGGGAAATATCAAAGTGTGGGGCTGTTTTTCAGGACTTGGTGTAGGACCTGTCAGGAAGATAGAAGGCAATATGGATAAATACCAGTACAAAAATATTTTAGAAGAAACCATGCTGCCCTATGCCGAGCAAAATTTACCGGTCATTTGGACTTTTCAACTGGATAATGATCCGAAACACACCGCAAAAGTAGTTAAAGATTTCTTAAGGAACCAGTTTGAGACAATTTTGGATTGGCCCCCGTACAGTCCGGATTTAAATCCAATCGAAAACTTGTGGTACCAGGTGAAGAAGACAGTGGCGGCCAAGCGTACATCAAACGTCGATCAACTTTACACAGCTTTTACAGAAGCGTGGGAACAAATTCCGGTACAAGTTTGTACAAAATTGATCGCTTCCATGGCTAAGAGATGTCGTGCTGCTACTGCTGCAAAAGGACATGCAACCAAGTATTGATACGCATCGGAATGCTCTATAAAAATGTGTTAGAAATCTTACGTACTAAGATAATTTCAATGATAACTCATTTTTTTTAAATTTTTTGTTACGAAATGAAGTGTCTTTAATGATATGGCCAGATCTTATATACATATATACCTATATATACATATACACTCACACATATAAATAATAATTAAAATTAAAGAGAGGGGTGAGAGAATGAGTGCCTGGCACGTTAATGATTAATTATGCCAACCCTGTTAACCAAAAGGGACTTCGATCCAAACGCGTGAATGTGTCGCGGTTCATTCTTTTTTTCATTTCTGTAACTGTTTTAAAACGTCTTTCAAGTAGAAATACAATAGTGCGTTAGTCTCGTTCTCCCATTTCTACAAGGTAGGTAAATCTCGTCATCATTGTCAGCCTTTTAAGATAAAGATAATATTTATTTACCAAATAAATTTCACATATTTTACACGTTACTGGTGATCCCCGCACTAGGCCAGGCCTGTATCGCGGGAGATCGGTCAAGCAAAACGTAATTACCTGTCACAGAAGTACACAATTACAGGGCAGATAAACAATAAAGCAATTAGTACAGAAAACTATAAAAAATATAAAAAAATTAACAAGTAAACATTACTACTTGCAAAAACCAAAACTACGATAACATTACATACGAGTACAATACAAATATGTGCCACACTTTTATGCCACATGTTCCTGTTGTGGGCTGACTGCATCCAGATCACAGCCCCTATCTTTTTCAATTTTTTTATAAATTTATTTATTAATGAGGTTACCTATAGCATCTAAATTAAGCATCTTTGAAATGACCTTAGGGAAGCAGATGGGCGAGACGTTGAGACCAGCATCGAAATAATATGCTTATAATTTTAACATTAGCTGGACCGACATCTACACATCAATAGTAAATAAATAAATATTGGTGCACACTACACCATTTAGTCCCAAACTAACCATAGCTTGTATTATGATGACAGATTTTTTATTTTTTTTATTTAATTCTTATACTTTATGATACCCAGATCTATGTTTGGGAGTATTAATAGACATAGACATTTGTTTATTTACTGAATAAGCACACATACACATCAATAATAAAAAAGAGTACGACACAAAATTAGATAAAAAGTAAGTGATACATATCAAAAAGTAAAAGGAGAAATCTCGACTCAGCGTTATGCTTCCCTGTCAGATGACAGGTCAACGCTGTTATTCTGCCGAGCCCTTCGATTTTAATATAAGTATAAGAATTTAATACATCTATGTTCATCACACAAATGTGTATCCTTAGAGGGAAACGAACCCTCAAGCTACAGCGTAGAAGGCAGAGCTACTACCAACTGAGCTGACTGGTAAAGTAACAAGTTATAACATAGAAAACTACATACCTGTACAAATGAAGGCAGTGCAGTAATAGTTTGTGGCCTTGAATACCTCTCGTCCACCAGTAGAACACACGCGTAGTCGTTAACATGTCTCACTGCTCTTCCTGATCAAACAAAATATAGATAGTTTAATATAGGTAAGTATAGCACAAAATGGCATCTTTAGAATCTTATCTAAGGAGCCATTCTTTAGACCACTGAGCTGCATACCAACAACGATACCTGCTCATAGTCTAAAGGCTGATTGCAGATCAAAACAGAACAACAAAATTATAGGTAGGTACGACGACCTCAATGGCGCAGTGCATTCTTGTTGTTGCGGAACAAATGTTCGTATGATCTGCAAATATCTGTCGAGACAGATATACAGACTATTTTACATAGAGAACCTAGACACCTAGACCCGAGTCTCTAAGTTATTCTATGTAAAATATGAAATACTAGCCTGTCATAGATGTTTGTTCCGTGTCTGGGTGTTATAAAGTATCTTATGTATGTATTTAAAAATATATGTTTGGGGCTAGATGGTGTTGTGTGCATTGTCCACCAATATTTAGTTATCAATTTATTTAAAGTATATCAGTCATCTGATTCCTATAACATAAGCTCTAATTACTATGGGGCTAAATAATGATGTGTTTATTAAAATATATAGGTAAATATTAACAATACTATTGTATACTGTACTACCTTCTTGTCAAGATTAAAAGCGGCTCGAGCCCGGTAAATAATAATAATAAATAAATAATACCGGACATCACACAGCATCATCTGGCCCCAAAGTAAGCAGAGCTTGTGTTATGGGTACCTACCAACATGACTGATATACTACTTATATATATTTTTTGTAAATACATACATATTATACATAGAAACACCCAGACCCGAGACACATACTTGTAGATCATACAAACATTTGTCTCGCGGCGGGAATCGAACCCGCAACCTTCTACGTCTCAGCCGGACCTTAGCCGACTGCGCCACAGAGGTAAAGTATGATACTCGAATCAATCGTTATTAAACCCTCACATAATAAATATTATGTCCGCATAACTCGAATACATACATTCAATATAACAGGAAAATGTATTAAGCTATTGAAAATCTGTTATACGAGTCTCATCTCACCTATGCATTGGTTGACAGCTTTCATACAAAGATTCTCGTAGTAAACGCTGCCGCCACCGCCCGTTCTGTTCAGATAGCTCATCTTCTCCTGCAACTCCGGAGATTTCACGTTTGGGTACGGCATTCCAATTACTAGCACGCACCGACCGAGATCATCACTAAAATTAAATTAAACTATAGAAGGTAATAATTCACATAATTAGCTAACGTGACGTTAAAGTATGCTTTGCCCTCGTCATTCTAGATTAAAAGATTCAAATATCACATTAGTTAAGTCTAGTCTTTCCTGCGGGTGCTGTCTGCAAGGTCGAGAGGTTAGTGTGGGCACCTGGGTAGGCCTGGTAAGGCCTGCCTATCAAACAGAATCCCAGACAGAATGACGTCAGTGGAAAAGAAACTTCACCCACCTCAGCTTGCTGGAGTGGATCCATGGACGATAGTTTTCAATTACAAATAACTGTTCTAACTTAACCGACCACCTAAATCATCTTCAACAACTAAAGGTCAATAATAAATAGACCCTTAGACTAGACTTCTTTAGAAATCTCTAGAGTAGGTACTTTAGTTAGCAGTATTGTTCCAACTCGGTGCAAAAGCTTTAGGTATATTTCTGTGGCAATTGAAAAAAAATGCCATATTGATGTCTAATACTCGTAGTATGGAGTACTATTCCACACCGTTCACCTAGTATGTAAGACGTTTCAAAGTGATCCTTGTGATTGTATTGAATAAAGTATCTTTTGACTTTGACTTTGGAGAGATGGTGCCTCTGAATGCCCTTTCATTCCTCATGATCTGAGATATTTATCATGAAGGGAGATTAGTCGAATCTATCATCTATTTGCAAGTGCGGGTTCGATTCCCGCCGCGGTACAAATATTTGTATGAATTGCAAGTATTTGTCTCGGGTCTGAGTGTTTCTATGTATAACATGTGTGTATTTACAACAAAAATGTATATTAATGGCATATCAGTCATGTGGTACCCATAACACAAGCTCTGCTTACTTTGGGGCTAGATGACGCTGTGTGAAATGTCCGACATTTTTTATTAGTTATGTCTTAATAGCAAAATCGTTTACTTGAAGTTCAATCCTTCGCTTAATTTCCCTCCAACAACACTCAATAATAAGGCTCCATTTTTATCTCCATCCTTGTTTCTGACTGCTTGCGCAAACTTTTGTAAAACCTGAAAATATTAAACGTGGTTAAAACATAGACATAATAATCTAAAAACGAACGCGGTTGCCTGATGACCAGAGGTCGGAGTAAGTAGAATGATTTTATGTACTTGCATCATGGTTTCATAACATGGATATGGCTTTTTTTCCGAAAAGTTCCGAAATTACCGGATTCAGTTAAATATTACAATTAAAGTAGTAATTTAGTAACTACTACATTTGAAATTTAAAGTAAACGATTGTTAAACGTTTATAGGTATATAGATTTTTACTTTTGATACAGACGAATTTTAAGTTTTTTTTTGTTTTTTTTTTTTAATTGCCGTATGCTTTTCCATAAAATTCATCCAATTGATTTGAAGCTTTGTTGAGTTACTGTGTGCAAATTTGTGACGTTTTCCACGCATTGAATCGCGGGAAACACGTTTCCCACGAGAAAATTTTCAGCACTACTTTGCTAAGTAAAGTTGACAAAATAAAAAAATTCAAAATTTATTTATTCAATAAAATCACAAGGACACTTTGAATCGTCTTCTTACATGCTAGTGAATCTAGGTGCCGGTTCCTCCTAACCCCAGTTGAAGAAGAATCCGGCAAGAAACTGGTCTGGTCTTAACACATTTTTGTATGATCCTTGACAATTTTGTTACGGATGCCGAGTCGAGTTGGAGCTGATTCATCCCAAGCTTTTTGTCATCTAAATAATCAGATATTTTATAGTATGCTTTAATAGACAGTTTCTGTTTAATTACGTTTTTAAATTTGCCAATCGACAAATCTAACACCTTGCTTGGGACCTTGTTATAGAAGCGTACACATTGCCCTATAAAAGACTTATTAACTTTAGCGAGCCTATCAGTGGGAACAGCGAGTTTATCTTTATTTCTAGTGTTAATATTATGATTATCGCATTTTTTTTTTAATTAATGAATATTTTTGTGCACATACATTAAATTTTCGTATATATACTGACAAGGCACTGTTATAATATTAATTTCTTTAAACATATTTCTAAGTGATTCTCTAGGGCCCATGTTATAAATTGCACGAACAGCCCTCTTCTGCAGCACAAATATGGTGTTAATATCAGCAGCACTCCCCCACAACAGAATGCCATACGACATAATGCTATGAAAGTAGCTGAAGTAAACGAGTCTAGCGGTATCTACGTCGGTAAAATGACGGATCTTTTTAACAGCGTATGCCGCAGAGCTGAGTCTCTTCGACAATTTATCTATGTGCGGGCCCTATTGCAGTTTATTATCTAAAGTAATGCCTAAAATAAAATAAAATAAAATAAAATAAATAAATAAAATAAAAAGAACACTGTGGTGTCGACGAGATCTATCTATTCGTTTTTAATTTTTACATTAGCTTTCACCTGTTTAACGTTGGGCAGTATAAAACGAATGCACAGTTCGCTATAGATTTGTATACTATTATTTATTCAGGCTTTGTGCACGAAAATATCTACGTTGAAAATTTACCTAATTCCTAATTTAAGTAGACAAAGTATCCAATAGACAAAATAATAATATTTTGTCTATTGGATACTTTTTCTATTTAAACAACCTTTTAAGGTCTACCTTGAAAGTACAGGTAAGAATGGATTAAAAAACAGGTAAAAATTTAAATTGTTTATTTGTGAATTCACAATTATAATGCTGGACAATCCACACAGCATCATTTAGCCCTAAGCTAAGCAGAGCTAACAATCACAATTATTTTTAATCTTCATCGACATCCATTACAATATCTAAATTCTGATCTTTCTCTATACAATTATAATAAATAACCATAAGTTTCTCTAAATTTTCTATTTTCAAACTATTTCTTTTGACGTCTATAATCCATTTATAGACGGAAAATTATCTTTCTACATCTACTGACGTCAACGGAGACAATTTAAAATATGATACTATATCATTTTTCAATTTGGTCATTATATTCTCTGAGTGTGTCTAAATCAGGGTTTCGTTCCATTACATTTTCAATTTTATTTTTTATATTTTCCGAATTGCAATCGTTAATATCAGCTCTGACTTGGTCCAATGCTAGATCACGTTTTTGTAATTCTTTTAGAGACAGTTGCATAATATAGTAATTTTTTTCAATATCATTTATATTATTCTGTAAACTTTCCTTTTCTAAAATCATTTTTGCATTTCGTATTGCTACCGCATCAGAGCCAGAGACAGGATATCACATCTTTTATTTTTTCAAAGTGTTGAGCGTAGTAAGATGCTGCTTCTAACCAAGTGCCCCATCTGGTAATGACTGGTTGTGGAGGCAGCGGTAAGTCAGGGTATTTTTCTTTTAAAATTTTAACTCTACTCGGGGCTTTCAGAAATATTTTTTTTACATTTGCTATTAAAATATCGACATCGTTATATTCTAATCTAATTTGCTCAGATACACGATGAAGCGCGTGTGCCAAACATGTCACGTGTTTAATTTCAGGCAAATAATTTTTCAGATTTCGCCCTGCAGATAGCATGTACGCTACACTATCAGTGCAGAGCATTAGAACATTGCCAACTTTAGACTCAAAGGAGTCTTGCCATAGATTTTCTAAACATTCTAACACAAATTGCGTGATTGTTTGTCCATTTACCACTGTTAGCATTTTACAAGCAATCAAATAATGCCGGCTTAAAGTGTTAGGATGCAATGTACGTATTAAAAAATGGACTATGTATCGACCTAAAAAGACTGTTGTTTCATCCAGATATCCACAGTTTCGTCGTTTTAAGGAGATTCCATAAGATAGTACACAAGCACAGCATAGACAGAAACGCACTCTACGAACCGAAGTAAGCAAGTGAGCCACCTGCGGTATGATACCTGCGGTGCGCATTGTTCTTTCTGACAGTTAATGAGTCATCCAGGATAATTTGCTCTCATTGGTCGCAACCACTCTGCGTACAGAGTTTAAGATAAGGTGACAATAGACCCTGTTTGCCAACTTATAGGTACGACATATTATTATTATTAGGTGTATTACTAATCTGATCCTGTTTATTTATGTTTTTACTTTGTTAGGATTTTTCTTCAAGTATTTTAATAACACAGGTTTTTAACTACTGAATGCCGATCACTTTTGCCACCCCTAGGGTGTTGAAGAAAAAAATACATGCTGAAATTGGTACCAGTTGCTCGTCCAGCGGCGCATTGGACTGACAATATAGCATCCGTTGCGGAACGGACCTAGATGAGACAAGCACAAGACTGTGGAGATCGGCACACGCTAAGACCCGAGTTCACCAACTGTTGTTTAGAATCATTTTAAACTGTTGTTTAGACGTTTTCGACACAAGTTTTAATACATTAAACGTCAAAGTTATCCGAGGAAACTGAGACTGAGTGTCCGATTATATTTTTGTGAACTCCAGCCTAAGGGAGGCTTATACCCAGCAGTGGGTGAAGTTAGGGTGCGGATAGTGATGATAATATTGATATGTTTTTCACTTTACGCCTCCACGTAATATATATGAAATTACGGAAAAAATGTCCTGATAATTTAAAAATTTCGGAATTCTGGAGGGATATCCATACTAACTTAGCATTTGTGGTCATTGATCCTAAATCATTCTACCTAGTCCGATCTCTGCTAATGACCAATATGACACTTGCACAATGCGAACATACCAATATTATGTATTAGGACAATAATAAAGTTACATGTGAGATAAGAACCTACTCACATTCACAACAGGACAAGCAGACTTTACGCTCAGTACTATCCATACCTTGTCAGTCTACCACCCTCCAGAACAAAGCGCTTTGCTTCTACATTTATAATGCGTACAGCCAAGGATTGGAATACTTTGCCGTCGTCTGTCTTTCCTGCAAACTACAATCTGGGTTTTTTCAAGTCAAAGGGTGTCTTTTAGAACTGCGTGCCCCATCGTCTGCCGCATCGTTGCTTACCATCAGGCGAGATTGTTGTCAAACGTAGCTCTATTTATAATTAAAACAATTAAATAACTTTCTACTCACTTGATCAACCTCAGACGCAGATTTAGGTTCTCGGAACAGGGTTTTCTTCTTACTAATCGCTTCGATGACTTTGTTGCTTTTTATGTGTTCGTACACTATCTGTTCATAAGAGTACGATGGCAGGAAACAGACAACGCCTCCAGGTACTATGCTGCAGACGTTTCGAAGTATCCGGCCGACTTCGTTTAGCTAAAAGTTTTATAACATGACTAGCTGTTACCCGCGACTTCGTTCGCGTATGCTTAGAAGCTTCTTTTTATTTTTGGAAGGAATGCATTCTGTGCACCTAAAGAACATCACATAAGTTTACGCCCCTATTTTTATATTTTTTTTCATCACGTTTAGCCGTTTAGCCGTAAAAACGTAACAAACAGACAGACAGAGACACTTTCGCATTTATAATATTAGTATAAATAATAATAGTAAATTAACTTTATTGAGAACATAACATTTTAGGTTGCCCTGCAAACGGCGGTCTTATTGCATATGGCGATATCTTCCAGATACCCATAGTTACCTGCATAGGTTGTACGTATCTTATAACAGATATGATTGGATTGAACCTACTGCAGTAGGACATATGCATCATAAAAGAAAGATAATGTAAAGCATGTAAAGCATATTTTTAAGAACATGTAAGTACACTTTTTACTATACACAGCATATACTGAATTTGCACACATTTATGATTACACAATTTAATTAAAAAAAAAAAAAAAAAATTTAGCGATTTTACACCTCTACTTACGCAATAAACGATTTTTTTATTTTATTTTAATTCTTATTGTGTAATCTTAAAAAGTTATAATTACGTTTTAAAAACTAAAAAGAAAACCGAAGGATTCTAACAACTTCTATTCATCTTGTACAGTAACAAAATACTTACCAACTCACTAGACATCCGGTTCTCATAAGAGAAGTTAAGTCCCGCGTTAGACGGTCCCCTAGAGAGGCAGATTCCCAGCACGTTATCTGACGGCACCACGTGATCGCATCGCACCACATTAACGTCGCCGTTGTCGGGGCTACCGGTTAACAGAGATTTGAATTCACTGATCGGCTCCATTGTTCCACCAGCTACTATTACCTGAAATATAAATATATATAGGTGGACAAATCACACAAGACCATGTAGTCCCAAACTAAGCATAGCTTGTTTTATAGTGACCAGATGACTGATAGAATACTTAATAATTTTAACATATATACTTGCTAGCTGCTGCCCGCGGCTTCGCACGCATGATACCTACATAAAAAGTAGCCTATGTCCTTCTCCAAGGTCCCATCTATCACTATACCAAAATTCATCAAAATCGGTTTAGCTGTTTAGACGTGAAAACGTAACAGACAGACAGACAGTTACTTTCACATTTATAATATTAGTAGGAACTAGAAGCATAAAATTTTATGCTACTAGATCTGAAACTGGCTATACTTTCATACAATCTTTCATTCCCCTTTTCAACCCTTTACAACACCTTTTTTTTTAATTAAAAAGTATCCTATGTCCTTTCTCAGGCTTTAGACTATCTGTGTACCAAATTTCATTTAAATCGGTTCAGTAGTTTTGGCGTGAAAGCGAGATAGACAGACAGACAAGAGTTACTTTCGCATTTATAATATTAGTAAGGATGATAATGTATACCTTCAACCAACAGCGGAGAAGATAGAGCTGACAGATTAGCCTATACCACATAATTAAAACAATATAAAACATTAAATGTTATATAATTTAATGATTGTGCCAATCAATATTAAGTTCGCAATTTTTTCTAAAGTTTGTACACGGAATAAAAGTACCCTTCCAGCAGAAGCTTTTTAGATAAACACAGGTTTTACTCATGTATTATTTTGTCGATCTAAAAACCGTGTTTATCAAATGTATAGTACAACTAAGTACAATTAATTTATGATTGCAAAGACTCACAGATCTACACTGGTCCACAACGCTTGCAAAATGTTCATTCGGGTTCAGCAGTAAGTATTTCAACTGGCCGGGGTCGCACTGCGCTAACACGCGTCCATTCTCGCCGCGGTCGCAAAGTCGTTCCAGAAAGTCTAGGATTGCATAGAGACCGCTGCCGGCCGATATCTCTATCGGTACCTGAGAACAAGTCACAATTTCAAAACATTTGTGAGTTATACAGATATATTTATTTACCAAAATCTTAGATTAAGAACATTTAATATACCACTTGTGGACTCCGCACTAGGGCTAACCTATATCGCAGGTAGTCGGTTGACAAAAAAGAATTGCCCAGAACTAAGCGTTCTGTCGTGCTCCAAGAATTTATAATAAATACTATAGTGATTTAGACTAATTTAGTTGCTCTAAATTAACAAACAAATAAAAACCGGACAAATGCGAATCGGACTCGCTCACTGAGGGTTCCGTACAAATTTGTAGGTACATGCAGTTAAAATTATTAGGTAGGTACCTGCCTATACTTATAAAAAAGGTAAAAGGTTTTTTTTCATTCTTCGTCATAAATCGAAAACATCATAAAAATGATTAAAAATCTCTTTAAGCTTGTGCCCATGAAGCCCTTTCATACTATACCCCACATGACACGGTAAACTCAATTCAAAATTTGGACCGCCGCCGTTCCTTGTATAAAGACAATTTTATGATTTAATTACAAATGTATATTTTTTTTATTGTTGCCTATACTTGTATAAGACGTAAGTATGTAAGTATAAGACGGTATTACTTGCCAAATTTCATAGTTCTAGGTCAACGGAAAATATAAATCTTGATTCCCTTGAGTGTCGAAATGTACGTTTTATGCGGCATAAACGGCCGTATCTTTTTTTTACGTTAACTTAGAAGTTTGATTTTTTCACAGCTTCAAGAGACTGTAGACCTAAGTATATAGTTTTAATTTCAACTCGACACCTCCACGCGTCCTCGAGATAAAGGGTCTTGGCAGACAGACGGACGGACGGACCGACGGACGGAAGGACGGACACAAAGATGATCCTATAAGGATTTCGTTTTTTTTTCCTTTTGAGATACGGAACCCTAAAAATCAGGATTATTCATTCTGAACAATTACAATAAATAAATATTACATTGAATAAATAAACAAACACACTAACTACCTCTTACACAAACTCACAATACACCACACTTTGGGTTATCCTGTGATCCCATTTTTGTCTAGAATTATTTACTTTGATTCTGTATTTTTTAATTACTTAGTTTACTTAGTGTGTGTATTCAAAAAAATCATCAGAAAACCTATCACAATTTTTAACTATTTGTGTAAAACCTATCACAATTGTTAACTATTTGTGTAAAACTTACTTGGCCTTATTTCTTAAATTATATTCATTAATATTCATTCAATTTCATATTATCTGTAACGCTGTTGTTTTACCTCAAAATAAAATCACTAAAACACAGAATGATATATAGAACAGGACAAACAATTAGTAGTAGAAAATATATATATTTACACTATTACAAAGTAGAGACTTAAGAGTGAACTAATCGATTATCTTTCAATACAAACGTCGAAGGGTGATCACACCACCGTCTGGTGATGAACAACCAAAAATAAAAGTGATATAAATTTGTCTTGTCAAAATCTATGCTTGTATCAATACAGAATTGTAATAATAATATGGGTTTGAAAGATACAAGACCCAAAAAAATCGTTTTTCATCACTGATTTTAGCGCAACTTTAGGTGTGAATAAAAAACAAACAAAGTACGCAAATTAAAAAAAATATTCCGATACAAGCATAAATTATTTATTCATTTTTTTTAATAAATACATTCAGTAGTTTTTTCATGAGAACCCTTGAGCCAATGGTCTATTCATTATTTTTACGCGACTCGAAATTATATTCGCGCTATCTCCTTACTGCTCATCTCTATCCTTGGTGCACGTCTATTCTTTTCTCACACTAAGCTAGGTGAAATAACATGCATTTTAGCTGCGCGCTGCGTGTATCCTTAAAGGTATGACTTGAAAATTTCTACATTTTCAAAACACGAGTTTGAATCACATATTATTTAGTCGATAAAGGCACCGGCACTGCTTCTAGAGAATGAAGAGTGAGTTTGAACCGCGGTCCGCTCGTTCTCGCTCGCGTTCGCGATTCGCAAGTGCAAATGTGCTTTCATCGACAAAATAATACGTAAGTTTATCAAAATCTTAAGTGACAATTTTATTTCCCTGCTTAATTCGATTTAATCTATTATGTGGCTGTATTAAACAGCTATTATTGTTCGTCATCAAATTATATTAAGGGCTATTATCTCCTGCACTAACCTGGACATATTCTTTTTCCTTTCTCACTTCCTCTACAACCTCAGGTTTTTTTTTAGAGATATTGCTCAAAAACGATTCAAAATTGCTTTTTTTGTCAGCAGTACTCTTCATTTCTTCCTCAAGCTGTTGCTGGCTGTACCTCATTGAGAAGCCGTGTAACTTAGGAGCTAGCCGCGTGTTTCTACAGAAATCTATCAGCGGTTTTAGGTTCATGTGGTCTATCTCGGCTTTTATGACGAAATCTTCCGATGTAAATATCGTTGTATCTTTCTTTTTGTCCTGTTTTGAATTTATCATTCCTGTTGGACATTATTAATCATTCAATTCAACAAGTACTATTACTAAATCACAGACAATGTAAGCACGTAGAAGTCTTACCTAACAGCTTCCCAACAACAAATGCCATTTGATTGAGCGCGAGTAGACTTTTGCTACTCAGTCTGAAATAAGATATCTAGGTTTTAGTAAGTATGTTACTATAATTAAATAAAAAAATAATTCTAGAAATTTCACACAGCATCATCTGGCCCCAAAGTAGGCAGAGCAGGTGTTTTGGGTACCACATGAGTGATATACTACTTATATAGGTCCTTTTTTTTTTGTAAATACAAACTTATTATACATAGAAACACCCAGACCCGAGACAAATACTTGCAAATCCATATTATACATGAAAATACCTAGCCGGACCTTAGTCCATTGACCACAGAGGTCGTCAGTAATTGTAAGTAGAGCACTGGTGGTCTAGTGTATGTGTCAATCTTCCGATTCTGAGGTCGTGGATACGAATCCAGTCGTAACCCATTTTTTTTTACTTTTGATAGAAAAATATATATGCGTTATACCAGTAGGAGGAGGTGAGGAAAAACATCGTGAGGAAACCGGCATGCCGTTGAACCGTTCAAAGACGTTCAAACGCTCAAAGACATGTACCAAGTGCACGAAAGGAGCCTTTGAGACACTTTAATCCTTTTACCACACTGGTACGAAACAACTAGTGATATAATAAGAAGTAGGGACATACGTAATATAGTTACCTACTATTATAATACTACTTTTGTATGAGCTAGTGGCCTACTCCAGTGTTGAAGTTATTAAACCGCCCAAAAGTCATTGTCATGGTCTTAAAGCCGGGGCCCACAGTTTAACGTGCCCTTTGAAGCACGTAGTAAATATCACTGAAATCAACCATTTCTTGGAACAATCCAAGGAGGTGTTTACCTCTAACCAGCCTCTTAGAAGCTTATCCAACCTCGTCGGTTAGGAACTACTAACGCCCAAAATTATGTATCTTCTATCCAGGATTGAAATCAATCTTAGATTGCTGCTTAACATCAGATCGATCTCCTATCCGCGTGCCAATAATTCAACTCTGCTATCTTAATCTTTTTTTGATGGCAGATTGCTGGCTATCTTTTCCCTCTCTAACGTTCTGTTTTAGGTAAAATGTTTAATTGAACAACATAATTACTTTGTGTATTATAAATTGAGTTAGTAATGCCAAGAGCTTTTTATCTGCTAGAATACTTGCTAGACTGACCTGTCAGCTCTGTTGGTAGTAGCCTTCTGTGCCGTATGTTGTATCATAAGTATCATAAGTATCTATTTAAAATATATAAGTATTCTATGCAAGGCCCCCAGTTCAAGGTCGCTCAAGGAGCTATGGAGAGAGCTATGCTCGGAGTTTCTCTTAGAATCCGAAACGCAAATATTCGTCAGAGAACTAAGGTCACCGACATAGCTCAGCGAATTAGCAAGCTGAAGGGCAGGTCTCATATGCCGCAGAACTGCCGCAGAACCGTTGGGGCTGACTAGTTCTTGAGTGGAGGCCACGTATCGGCAAACGTAGTCTAGGGCGCCCTGTAGCTAGGTGGGACGATGATATTCGTAAGGCAACGGGCAAGGATTGGAGGAGTAGAGCTGAAGACCGAGCTAAGTAACGTGCCATGGGAGAGGCCTATATCCAGCAATGGACTGACAAGGGCTGATGATGAAGTAAGTATTTTATTAGGCATCTGGTTCCAATAATAAAAGCTATGCTTAGTTTGGGGATAGGTGGTGTTGTGTGCATTGTCCATGAATACTTATTTGACGACTCTGTATCGCAGTGGGCTTAGGTCCGGCGATTCCCGCCGCGGGATAAATGTTTGTATGATCTGCAAGTATTTGTCTCGGGTCTGGGTGTTTCTATGTATAATAAGTTTGTATTTACAAAAAAAAAGGACCTATATAAGTAGTATATCAGTCATGTGGTACCCATAACACAAGCTCTGCTTACTTTGGGGCCAGATGATGCTGTGTGAAATGTCCGGCATTATTTCTTTATTTTTTATTTAGTTATGGTTACTAACCTCGCTCTGTACTTGCTCACATAATACTGCAGACAAGTCTTTACTGCGCTCAGCTGTTTACCGGACACGGGGGCCGAGTGTGCGTTTTCTAAAGCAGCCGTCAGGCCGTGGGCTTCATCCAGGATCAGTATGTTGTTGGTCAGTTTGAGAGAAACGCCGGTTCGAGCGCCCGCGCTCACCATACCAGCGTGGCTTATCAGGACAACCTGGAATAAATGTTAATACCTATAATTCAATAGTTTCCTTAGTTGACAGGCTTAGTTTGCAGGCTGTTTCGATTCCAGCATTTACCTCTGCATCATCCAAAGCCATTCTCGAAGCGTAGTAAGGACACGCTTTCAACTCCTTGCCGCATTTGACAAGTTCCTCCATATCAAGGAGATGCACCAGCATTTTATCTCTCAACTTGGTGATGTTAGCCTGGTTGTAGTAGGGGCAGGCTGAACACGACTTTGTTTTGGTTTTTTTAAGGACTTTGCCTTCCTCTCCAATAGATGTGGATTTGGTTTTAGATTTCTGCATGTCAAGACACCTGTAATTAAATGAAGCCAAATTAGCCTTTATATAAGTACAAGTTATATTGACTAGGTACAAGTTAGTAGCCTAATTATATTAAAATATAGGCTGTTGCACACAACATTATAACCCCCTTCGCATAATCCACATCGCTGGGAGTCGAAAACCTCCGGCCGCTTTTTCGTGATTCTTTTGTTTCGCTATTTTCGAAAAATACAAACAATCGTTTTTTGCGTATAACAAAGTTCAAATTAGAGTTAACGGTTATTCGCAGGTTTATAATAAGTTAAAATTGTCATTTTGTTACATTATTTAACTGATTTTCCTAGGATTTACAGCAGTTTTATTCAACACCAAATTACATGGCGTCTATGAGTTAAAACACGTCAATTCAGTAAATTCATTTATTTATTATGTATGCTGTGGTGCTATAGTATTTTATAACAGCCCTGTATGCTTTTCTTACCTTTCATTGATAAGATGAACATTCTTCAGCCTGTTAACTTCGGAGTTAATGCAATAGTGTTGCCTGGATGCCAATGTGACCACACTTGTATCATCTTTGAATATAGTCTGCTTGATTTCACCAATAAACTGGGATAATTGACTGTGGGTTCTACTACTTATGTATATCTGAAGATCAAATAAATTGTGTTAACATATCACTCTTAGTTTTAATAGTCTAGCTCAAAAATATACAAAATAATATATCTACAATAATATAAAATACATGTGAAATAGTTAAGCTATCAAAACGATCCTAAATAGCTCAACTGATCCAGATCACTGGCGGCATTGCCACATTGAATGGCAATACTAATAAGCCAGATAAGAGCCAGCTCTTGGGTGACACAATATGTCTATCAGACACCATAAAATAATTTTGAATATATATAGTGGCTGTGTTATGTATTAAAGCCACCATTATCTTTTAAATACTCGATAGATGGGCCAAAATGGGTGTTACCCTGCTACCCTGAGAGACTGGGTCCTGATTGACCAAGAAAGTGTTGAGGGATGATCTCTACACCAGGATGGTTGTTGATCTTGAAGGACAGGGATCCTAACTGCAGAAGTTAGATGTTAAAAAACTGTTTTAAATGCTTAAATCTCTACACAATAAGTAAATTAATAAATATTGCAGGACAATAGCTTGTCATATGGTAACCAGATGACAGATAGACATCTATACAGATAGACAGATACTTATCACTACATAACATGGTATAAACCAAAGTCGCTTACCGCTGTCTGTCTGTCCCTAAGTATGCTTAGATCTTCAAAACTATGCAACGGATTTTGATGTGGTTTTTTTTAATAGATAGAGTGATTCAAGAGGAAGGTTTATATGTATAATACATGTATAATATGGTAGAAAAACACTGATAATTTTAGAGGTTTCTAATCACATTAGACATTCTGTAGTATATTTAGTATCAGCATTGCATTTGTGCGAAGCCGGGGCGGGTCACTTGTATATTTTAAATACTTACATTATCATATGTAGGTACTTTATAACACCCAGACAGGGCAAATACTACAATGCTACAATTAAAATTAGGAAAAGTTACCTTAATTCTCTCATCACTTTTACTTTCCGCGGGGGTTTCTTCATCAGAGTCACACTCAGTTTTATCTTCTAACTCCTCTAATATCAGATCTCTATCTCCCTCAACTTCTGTTTTATCACCTTCTAAAACTTTAGTTTCTTCCTCTTTTCTATTTTTAGCAAAAAAGTCTGAAGTTTTATTTTGTACATGAGAGTTCTGTTTAGCAACACGGTTTCGCATTTCATTAAGAATTTCTTTTTGTTTGATTATTTTGTCTAGTTTACATATCAAGGCTTGTAATTTTTGGTTTTTCTTTATTTTATCATATTCTTCTTGCAGCCAATCCTCTGCGGCTAAAATGGGCACAATAAATTATAAACTTTAAATGCCAATAATGAATAATAACCTACTAAACATAAAATAAATATTCAGCCCATCACACTAACAAAAATATCTGGTAAGTTGGCTTATGGTGGACACAGACAAAAATATTAAATATGGTAATATAACTGATTTTGTTAGATAGAAATTAATATTTGATAGCATTATAATGATTTGTTACCTGGTTTGATGGATAGCTCAGCTTTTAACTTTGCTATTTCTGTTTCTATGGCTTTCAATTCTTTCTGGTTGTTATCCTTGAACCACTGCAATGCTCCACAGCACATACTCAATGATTTACCCTATGAAATTTTAAAAACAACTTAACTATCTACCTTGATAGTGTTACATTTTAGAACACAATTATGAAGACACTTACTGTTCCGGTAGGACTTTCAAATATTCCCAATTTTTTATTTTCAATTGTAAAATAAAGCTCTTTCATAAACTTTTCTTGAATATCATAGGGTTGGAATGGGAAGTGAAATGTAAAATCCATCCCACTGAAGCTTATACTTGGTTGGACGTATCTAATAATAACACTGCTTACTTAGTTTCAGATAAATCAATTCAAATCGCTGCGAGCATTATCTTGATGACTGAGGGTACCTAATACATTTTCAATTCAAGCATCACGACATCTTATCAAAAAATAAAAAGATCTAGCAAGGTAGCAAGAAGAAACAAGAACAGAAAAACAACAAAACAAAAACAATGTACAAACGAAAACAAAGTAAGTTTCACTGGTTTCCCGCCTTTCTGTATCTTTTTTTTCTTCCTCTAATTTAGAAGGCAAGGAAGGAATTGATTATGATATGATGACAATTTTGCCAATGTGTCAACTGTCAAGTGGTTTGTTTTTGCTATAATATTTTATCAGTATCTCTCGATCTGACATTTCAGTTAAGCTGCCTACCCCACAGACAAAACAGCAAATGTTGTCTAGTAGTAGTTGCCCGGGTTACGGGTTTGAATCCGGTCGTGCACCAATGGATTTTTCTGTTAAATAACTTATGTGCGCTATACCAGTATACTTAGGAACGGTAAACGAAAACATCGTGAAGAAACCGGGATATCCAAGAACCTAAAAAGTATGAAGACATGTACCAGGTGCACAATTGCAACGAAATAATATATAATGAGGCATCAGGGGACCTACTGGTAGTGATGTCAGGGAGACTGGCGTCACCGTTTCCATCACTAGGCTCACGCATTGCAAATGATAAAGACACCCAATATATTCAGACACAATTTATTATTAACTCTATTTTAAACAACCTTAAAATCTAAGGTTAATTATAACAATAATACTCACAGGTTATTATAAATACATACGGGTATTTATCGCGTTTATTTACCTATTTTATTGGGATGACTCAAGTCATCCCGTGACCACGACAGAGTGTAAACCTGTCGAAACGTCGGGAAAAATAGGTAAATAAACGCGATAAATACCCGTAAGTATTTATAATAATACTCACAGGACTTTTCACCACGGGAGCTCACCAAAAAGTACTCTCTTAAAAATTGTGGCTTCCCAAGTTGCCAACGACTCGCCATTTTTTAACCGACTTTATCAAAAAGGAGATGTATGTTCACCTATTACTCGAAAACGGCTAAACCGATTTGAAAAATTCTTTTTTGTTTGAAAGGGTATACTTCACAGGTGGTCCCATATAAATTTTATCAAAATCGGTCGAGCTGAAAAATCAACGAAAATCTAAAAATTGTATACATCGATGATGTTTTCATGTGTTTTCATACCTGGCAGTCTCATTGGAGCGGTGCGTATATTTGGCCTACCCATATTATATATGTACAAAATACATCTACTTTCCATTAAAAATTTATTATAGGCTCAAATTTCATTCAATGAAGTCAGTTTCTTTTTAGTTTTAAAAACGTAATTATTAATATTTCAAGATGGCTGCGACGTTGTGAAGTCATTACACTTTCACACACTACACTTTTAACTTAATATAATTTTGTAACAACAAAAATGTTTTCTAAATTAGGTTTTCTATTTTTAGAACCTATTTTTAACATGAAATAAATTTTATCTTAAAACCAAACTTTAAACATCCTGAATTCAAATCATCGCGCTTTCCGCTTACACTTTAAATTTACTTTAACTCTCTTTAACTAAAAAGGTTTTCTAAATTCGTTTAGCTATTTTTACAATTTACTTTTGACATCAAATGAATTTTATCTTCAGCAAAAACATTTAAACATATAAATTTCAAATCTTTGCGCTATCCGGAAATCGGATTCCAAAACATTATTTATTCAAACAAAATGAACTCTAAACTAAAACCATAATTAATAAAAAAATAAGAAATTTAACAACAATAACCAGTAATTTTAAAAGACGTTCAAAATTAAATAATCGTGAGTTCTGTTTGCTGCCCGGAAGGCAACAAATCAAAACTTAACATTTACCTCTCAAATATCAATAAACATGGATTCTAATATTCCAAATCATAAATAGGCTAGTTAATTTTAAACTTAGTTATTATAACTATTATAAGTTATTATTATTACAACTAAAGTTATTTTTAACTTATCAGTTAGGTCTTGCGTCGACATATAATGTTTGCTATAAGTATGTATTTTTTTATTTATCTAAATTTCTAATTAGATTTTCTGCCATCGGCCACCTATTTGTTCATATAATTTTGCAAGTACCCATTCAACAATAACTCGAAAACTAACTGGTATATAAGTATTAACTTAATTATAATGAATGTGGCTATTGAATCTAAACATAATGTACTATTGTACTAATGTACATAAACAAAATAATGTACTTACTAATGTATTATTTTAGTACCTTCTTATTTTGAAATATATATGTTACTAGATAAAAATATATATTAAAAATATTATTATTTAAATTCTTCGTCTTATGTAGGTACTAAAAAGCAGCGGATGTCTTGTCCAATGATATTAAATTTACTCGTACATGCTTTAGGTAGTTATTAAATGCCAATAAAGTACGCCAACGTCACTAGAAAAATAATTAAGTACCATTACAAAATCGCATTATAATATAATTCATAATATTAAAATGCAAATTTGATATTGTCGCGAAATTGCGACAGACATTATTGCATGTTGTGTACATGCAATAATGTCTGTCGCAAATTCACATTCTAGCTTGGTGTTATATGCGCTATATATTGGCTAAGATACCAAAAGCGCACTCCACATAAGTAATTATTTCCTGGCTCGATTCAGCCAGTATTTCTAAATTATTATTTGTCGTACAAACCATTGCTCGGATATGGGTGCATAACGTTATTCGTAATTGAGAATGATTCATCTCCCTCACAAATGGAAAAGGTTTTTGAATATAAGATATCAACAAATCTATATTAACGACTGACATTTTAGTTTTTCAACTGCTACCGTGTTATTTCCAAGTGTTGCTTTTAGTACTATTTTGATGCGGTCGTAGAGACAACGGAGGGTTTGTCACCAACGTCATAATGCCGGAATGCGCAGCGCAGTGAACGCAAACGTAGAGCAAATTTCTGTGTTCGTCAAGGTGGCAACTCGGTTATGTGCTTAAGCCCATAAAACATACACAAACGAAGATCGACTGTGACTATATGACGTGAAAAAAACAAAATCACTTAACATTGGTAGAATTGTCATCAAGACTGATGCCATCGTAAGAAGAAGAAAAAGGTCCTTGTGTCTTTCCTGTCATTTCATGCATGCCAAAAAAAACATTTTTTTTCATATAAACAAGGTCAGTCATCTACTACAACATCTTGATAAATAAATTCATCTGGTGACTAATAAAATAGAACTTTGGTTCTTTTTAAAGTACTTACGTAGGTAGTAAAAAAAGGTGTATGTAATTTATCAAATAAATATCGACCGTCATGTCCCACAAGTAAGTGAAATCACCAATCAATCACCAAATCACCAAAGATTTGCATGTTTTTATCAATAGAAAATTATAGATTTGTTTGTATTGTTTATAAATTAATACATGAATTAATTATTTGCGTATTCATTTCTTACCTATGTTAATTTCAGCGTGAAAATACTGCCAGGCGCGACCATTTGTGAGGATTGCACTCTTGAGGGTGACATCACAATAGGAGGGGGCACAGTTATTCATCCTAGAGTCACAATTATAGCTGACGGTGGTCCAATCATTATTGCAGAGTACTGTATCATAGAAGAGTATTCTACTATTATCCACAAGTAAGAATGTTTCTGTGTCATGGGTAAGACACAAAGTATTTACAATCAATCATAACACCCAGATCTATAGATCAAGTATCTTTATTAAAGTACAGTAAATTGAATTAAAAGGCGGCTTATAGACATAGACACTTATTTATTTGTTACTCAAGCACACACAATTAGTACTAACAGAAAAAAATCATTTTTTAGAATAAACAAAAGTGGAGAATACAAAGAGTATGTTATGTATCTGTGTGCCACAGTAACAAAAGGTCTCGACTCAGCATAATATGCCTTGTCACTTGGAGGTAGCTAGGCACTGGCATTCTGTCGAAACCTTCAGCCAAAAGACCCTGTGAGATATTTTTGTGGAGTGTTATGTAAATCTTATAATAATGAGTAAGAATAGAAGTACAATAATATGGTATCTTTGAGAGTTAAACAAAATAAATATGGAGACAATAAAAAAAAAAAAAGTTATTTACAGCAATACAGTTACTTAAGTAATCAAGAATTAATTAATACCTTTGTAGCGCAGTTGACTAAGACCCGGCTGAGACGCAGAAGGTTGCGGGTTCGATTCTCGCTGGGGGATAAACGTTTGTGTGATCTGTTTCTATGTATAATATGTTTGTATTTACAAAACAAAAGTATATAAGTCATGTGGAACCCATAACACAAGATCTGCTTACGTTAGGGCCAGATGATGTATGAAATGTACGGGGAAATAAAAAAAAAAATCCTTAATATGGTAGATAATTATATATATCCTATTAAATAATAAAAGCTTATCTTATATTCTAATGTATTTATATTTATTCTTTTTAATGTAATGTGGAAAACTGGCTTTGTACCCATAATCACTATGTGGTCTAATTCATCCAATTGATCTAAATCTTGTTTTTTTTTTAGAAAAAGTGACAAACAAGAGAATCCTCCTAAACCTCTGTTTATTGGAGCACACAATGTGTTTGAAGTGGGCTGTAAACTGGAGTCCGCCTGTGGGCATATTGGAGAGAGCAATGTCTTTGAATGTAGGTCCTTTGTAGGAATGGACGTCAAAATTGGGAGTGGCTGTGTTATTGGTAAGTTATACTAAAATTTTTGGATACCTGGGTAAAAGCTCGAGACTGGGCAGCACTGCCTTAACAAATTTCATTTTCCAAATCAGTCAGTCAGTCAGGTAAAAAGGCTTATTACATTACGATCGTGATTTTTTAATAAAACGCCGATTTTTGGCGTTCTTGTTCAGAGAAACCGAAAGTCTTCGACAAATTTTACTTATTGTATGGTGGAGAATAGTTATTACTATAGTTCATAGCGGCCTCGCTTTATTTAATATTGAAAAATTCAGGGTCAGATTTAGATTTAATATCAGTAGGAATTTTGTTATATAATTTAATGGACACACACATAAAACTCTTTAATGTTTTTGTCAGTCTAATCTTAGGAGTCAGAACATTTCTTTTATTCCTCGTGTTATACTCATGTGTAACAAACTTCATGTTGGTGATATTTTCTCTAATATAAATAATATTTTGATAAATAAATTCACCAATCATAGTCATAATGTTAAATTCTTTGAATTTATCTCTACAAGAGTCTATATTTGAGCCCTAAAATATATCTAACACAGCGTTTTTGCATTATAAATATCCTATTTGATTCTGCAGCAGTTCCCCAGAACATAACTAACTCACTAACTGTAACTCATCAAAGAATGAAAATATGCATAGTATACATCCTTAGCAGCCTTAGGCCCCCCCCCAGTTCTTTTATTTTTTTAACTGTAGCAGAACTTAGTTTTTTTGACAGCTCATCAATATGTACTGCCCAAGTTAGCTTTGAGTCCAGCCATACTCCTAAGAACTTTATGCGGTCTGTTCTTGGTAAGGATAATTCATGAAGCACACTGTCAATATTATTAGAGTGAGTTGAAGGATTAGTTGCCCCCAGACAAAATTGAACAACATGAGTTTTGTCAACATTTAACAGTAGATTGTTTACCGAAAACCATTCTTTCAGACTAATAATTACATCTTTTAGCATATTACTTAAATTAACGTTACTTTTTTCTTTGACTATTATACTAGTCATCAGTCATACTGTCATACTGTCAGTCATACTGTCATCAGCAAATAAAACTAAGTCAAAATTACTGTCCTTACAAACTATAGAAATGTCATTAACATGCAATATAAATAATAAAGGTCCTAATATGGAACCTTGGGGTACACCTACTGTGATTTTACTATTATTTGATCTAAAGCCGTTTAGTTCTGTAACTTGAGTTCTATTAAATAGATAAGATTTCAAGATATTTAATTCATTTTCTCTCACGCCATAATACTCTAGTTTTTATTAGAGTTTCATGAGATACACAGTCAAAGGCCTTGGAGAGATCGCAGGAAACCCCATAGGTTTTTTGCGATCCCTCCAGACTTAACAGTATATCTAGCATAAGTCTTGTTATGGCATGTTTTGTTGATTTATGTTTTGAAAACCAAATTGTCTGCTGTCTAAAATATTTATCTCTACTATGTAGTTAATGAGTTCTTCAGCTATATATTTTTCAAAAATTTTACTTATACTAGGTAGTACAGAGACCGGTCGATAATTGTTACACAGATATTTTATTTTGTCAGGGAAGTACCCTTTGTCTATACAATTATTAATAATGTGCATAATAGGTACAGCAATTACACTTCCTATATTTTTTATTAAGTACAGCGTAATGTTCCAAAAATCATTAGACTTTTTTGGTTTCATGTCTTGAATAAGTTTAATTACTTGCGTAATACTAATGGGTTTTAGTTTAAACATTGCCTTAGAGGAAGGAATATATTTCTCTAGAAACATCATAGAGTTGTCAGTTGAGCATTTTAGATTACATGTCAATTCATTTGCAATATTTATAAAATAATTATTAAAGTAGTTAGCTATGTCAATTTTATCATCTATAAACTTATTACTAATATCACAGAACAATTTATCACAGGTATTTTGACTAACACTACATTCTTTCCCTGTTTCTTCTTTAATTACTTGCCAAATACATTTTATTTTATTTACAGATTTTTCAATTTTCACGGTAATAAAATTTTTCTTAGCGATAGAACATACTTTTTTTAACATCTTACTGTAATTGCTTACATAAGATCTGCAAGTGGGATCATCACTTAAATTTCTCAATTCTGTATAGTTTTTAAGATACAAAGTAAAAATAAACCATTTTAATTTTAACTTGAGCTCCCATTTGCTACAGCTTTGTTCATGATAAGTCTCAAATTTTATATAAAATATTTCAGTTTCAGAAGATAAATAAAATTTTATTGATTAAATTATTGTACATACTTAAAATGAATAGATAACTCATTATGGTGACACCAAGCTGATCTGATGATGGAACCAGGGTGCTCTTCAACTGAACTCCTCAATAAATACATAGGCTGATTAGGCTGAAACCTGTCAAGTATATTATGTTATATTAAGGTGACAATGAGCTGATCTGATGGTGGAGTTAAGCTGTTCCATTAAACTTTTTAATGAATATGTAACTGAATACATGTAATGTGCAAATGTAAATACCCATGTTTAGGCTCATTTGAATCAGTGTGCACTAATACTTTATTGTTTATTATGTATGTACCTACAAGATCTCAGTTTGTGGCAAACTACTAATAAAACTGTAAAATTTGTGGTTACAGGAGCAGCATGTCATCTCACTGCCCCACAAACCTTAGTTGACAACACAGTGATATGGGGCTCAGATCACCACATTCGAGAAGCACTGGAGAAGCAACCATCTCAATTGCTACAGCTAGACTTTCTGAGTAAAGTCATGCCTAATTACCATAGACTGAGGAAGCCTAATGTGCATAAACGGCAGCCTTCAAGACAGTCTCAGGAGTCTTCACCTAAACCTTAAAAATATAATACGCTTAAGAAATGTTTTCTTAAAAGTTTCCGTTTTTACTTTTAGTACAGCAATTAGGGTACCATCTGTAATTTATTAACTTAGCTTGAAGACTTGAAATATATTATTTATAATCCTGTAAATTATCAAAATATGTTCTATAGTAAAATATATAGATGTATGCAAAAATATACTATACTGTACTATACAATCTGTGTGGTCCCCAGTGTCGGAGACTTAAGGAGGGTAAAATATGGTGTTTTTTATCGATAAATCACTATCCCAATTTTTTCTTACCCCCTCCATAATAAAATGGCAGCCATTTTGTTTTTTTTACCTCGAAGCTCCGGCGCCTATACTGATTTAATCATTGCTATCCTAAATCGATAGCAATGATTAAATCAGTATAGGAAGACAAAAGTTGTCTCATTTGAATGCTAACAATGAAGACAATCAATTAATGATACATTTTATAAATCATCTTTTTCATAAAACAACAAAAAAAGGATTAAAAAACAAAAATGATTTTTTTTATTGTATTTTTTTATTTTTTTAACTTTTTTATGAAAACTAACCTGTCAAGCTACATTTTTTTTTGTTTTCTCATAATACAGAATATTTCCTTAAAAATAAATCTTGCATCAAAACCCTTAAGTAAGATAGTTTATAAGTTATGATGATTAAAACAAGGTAGGTACCTAGTGTTTCTAACCCTAGAGTGGGAAAAGATAAACAAAACAAAGTAAATCTATTAATTATCGTTTATTATTTTAATATTACTTTAATTACTACAGCCACGATTCAAAATGCCCTCCATTATGCTGTAGACAAGCTGTTGTCCTAATCGACACATGTTGTGTGGCTCTTTTGATCATGGCTTTGTCCGCCCTCATTTCATTTCCGACTTGCATTATTTTTTCTATGAGCTCTTCTTTTGTGTTTGGCACGTTAACATAAACTTTCTGTTTCATTGTGCCCCATAAGAAATAATCAAGGGGCGTCAAATCCGGGGATCGTGGCGGCCACGCGATTGTCCCACCTCGTCCAATCCACGTTGAATATGTGTTGTTGAGATAGTTTCTCTCATTAACGGCAAAGTGTGCCGGAGCTCCATCTAATTGGCGTATCATTTTATTCCTATAAGCCAATGGCAAGTCAGTAAGTGCGTCTAGATATTCCGTTTGTAGAAACTCCAAAAATCTTGGGCCATTCAAAGTAGAGGGCAAAACTAGAGGCCCACCCAATTAAAATATCGTCGATCATTTCAGCCCATACATTCACCGAAAACTTGTGTTGGAAGCTACTTGGTCTCACTGCATGCGGGTTTTCGTGAAGCTACAGGTGCTCGTTCCGATGGTTCGTATAATCCTGACTTCGTAAATTTGCTTCATCGGTCCACATAATCCTCTTTAAAAAATTGGGGTTAGATCGCACTTTTCGTGATATCCACGGGTTAAACTTTAGTATCTGGATACAGGAAAAGGGGGGGGGGAGAACAACCAAACCTAACCTCAAAACAAATTATTGATACAAATCTAGTTTAAATTACCATGGGGGGAGGAAGAGGTCGCTTCTCGCGCTTCGGCGGCCGCCGTTGCGGCACGCTCGCTCGCCTTGCGCGTTTTTTTCTATATTCCAACATAACCTACTAGTGGTTTGTAATTATAGCAGAAGATTGTATGGGTGGACGGTTCTCCTACTGGTAGGAGCACGAGAACCAATACCTATGTCCTTATGCTCCTACCGTGACCTTGTATTATTTTTCTGGCACTTCGGCGGCCGCTGCCGCGGCACGCTCGCTACGCTCGCTCGCCTTGCGCTTTTTTTTCTATACTCCAACATAACCTATCAAGTGGTTTGTAATAAAAATGCTCATTCAGCGCGATTTGGCGGGGAATGAGTTATTGATACATGACACATGACAGGTTTTTACGTTTCGTTGCATGTTTTTTACGTTTCATTCGCATTAATTTTGCATAAAATGGTGAACCACAGACAACAAATACGACAAATTTTGTTATTATCTGTAAAAGTTTTTACATTTTGTTTCACATTTTATCAGATTTGAAGTTAGAAATGTTTTATTATCTCGAAAACTAAGGATTTCCTGAAGTTAAAAGTGGTAAATATGTAATCAGGAAACAAAACCCGACCAGATTTGAGCATTTTCACCCTCCGATTCCTGTATCCAGATACTAAGGTCAAGCTCCAGGCGAGGGACGACTACCTGTCTGTGTGTCTTAATCTGAGTAGAACCGGTGTTTTGTCTCACTCAACCCTATACACGTCTCTTTCTAACGCGTTCTCACAAAGAACAGACATCTTAAGACACGTGCATGGAATTACCCGAAATCTGGAGTCTTGTTGTTTTACATGTATTATTTATTCATGTTTTCAAGGGTCATATTCAAACCATCACAACTTTTAAACTATCTTACTTAGGGCTTTGATGTAAGATTTATTTTTAAGGAAATATTCTGTATTATGAGAAAACAGTATAAAAAAATTTAGCTTGACAGGTTAGTTTTCATAAAAAAGTTAAAAAATTAAAAAAATACAATAAAAAAAATCATTTTTGTTATTTTAATCCTTTTTTTTTTTGTTCTTTTATGAAAAAGATGATTAGTAAAATGTATCATTCATTGATTGTCTGCATTGTTAGCATTCAAATGAGACAACTTTTGTCTTCCTAGGACGTCTAAATCGATAGCAATGATTAAATCAGTATAGGTGCCTGGGCTTCGAGGTAAACATAACAAAATGGCTGCCATTTTATTATCGAGGGGATTTATCGATAAAAAAACACCATATTTTACCCTCCGACACTGGTGACCGGACAGATTGTGTATAAAATAAACTATATTAATAACTGTTAAAGTAACAATATTAAGCACTAAGCTTGTTTTTAATTTTTGCTAATTTGTGGTATTACATTTTGTAACTAGCCCCTGCCCGAAGGTTTGTCTGCGTAGTATGTACTTAGATAACAAGAAGCCTAGCCAAGTTCGTTTTAAAAGTCCCAAATTTCATTCATATCGGTATAAATATAATTGCGTGATTGTGTACTCACGAGCTTTCACATTTCCAATATTAATTCTAGTGGCAGGCATAATTTTTTTTTCCGTTTTGGTAGGTGTATCTTTGCAAGAAAATAATTTATTCTGTGGTAAGGGCACTAAATTATGTATTATTATACTGACTACTTGACTAGTACTGAAGCATAAAAGTAAGTCAGGCTGACAGCCTGACATAGTGTCATCAATTCTCTCTACGATAGTGATGTTACAGCGTCGATGTTTGATGTCCATAAACTAATTGACTTGATTGGGTCCTGCCAGAGCTACGTGATGACTTGATTGGGTGCAGTCTGAGCTACAAAAATAGAGTTTATTTTAGTACAAAATTTGCAGAACTTTGCTTTCAAACCAATAACGGGACATGCGTTCTTTTGTAATGTTCGCTCCATATACGTCGTTGATAAAACGTTCCATCTACACCGAACTGCTACAAAGACGGAACACTTGTTCTACAATTACTCGTAATTTGGACGTGTTCATGCTGACGAAAAATATTTCAAATGAGATGACAATAACAAAACACTAATCAATAAAAAAATTACAGATTCATCTATTTAAAATTTTATTCAATTGAAATTAGAGATAGGTAACTATAGAAAAATTACATATCAAATAGTCAGTACACAGTACTATAGAATGGCAACTTCATCGGTAATTATGACGACCTCTGTAGCGCAGTGGGCCCGGCCCGGCTGAGACGGAGAAAGTTGCGAGTTCGATTCCCACCGTGGGACAAATGTTTCTATGATCTGCGAGTGTTTGTCTCGGGCATCGGTGTTTATAACTGATATACTATTTTATAACACAAACGTTGCTTTCTTTGAGTTTCTTTGAGGTCAGATGATGCTGTTTAAAATGTCTGTCATTATTTGTTTATTGTTTGCATTGCATGCAAGATTGAAAATAAAATTTACCAACAAGTAAACCCACAAGCACATGTGCCGAGACGCCACACAATAGGAGTAAAATCAAGCATCCCTTTTAGTTTTGAAAGTTAACATGTTTTTTTTCTCGAAACAAGGAATCATTTATTATAGGATTACATAGTATAAAACAAAGTCACTTTTCGCTGTCTGTCTGTCCCTATGTATGCTTAGATCTTTAAAACTACGCAACGGATTTTGATGCGGTTTTTTTAAATAGATAGAGTGATTCAAGAGGAAGGTTTATATGTATAATACATGCATAATATAGTAGAGAAACACTGATAATTTTAGAGGTTTCTAATGTGGTGTCGTTAATAAACACATTTTTTTGCGCATACATTGCAAACGCTGGCTGAACCCTACGACAGATCAAAATAATGTACTACAGTATTGTACACCTTAAAAAGGTTTACAAAAAGTCCGCGATGGTATATGTCTATCTCTTAGGGATAACCATTCTGTAGTATAATTAGTATCAGCATTACACCCGTGCGAAGCCGGGGCGGGTCGCTAGTAGGATTAAATAAAACATTTACTAATCTGTTTTGTACTGTTGTAACCCGTTTTTTTGACTCGAACGCTATGAAAAGTAAACTTCAATATTACAAATAATGTTCTGTTCCCGGCCAAGGCCAATAAGGTTTCCAGACTGATAAAGTTAACTGTAACTGTATTGATATTTTTTATAGATACTAGTATACTGAAATTAATCGATCAAAATCGATGAAACATCCATCGATTTTGATCGATTAACACTGTACTGCAGTGTCAAAGTGCCAAAATTAAAATGACAATTGTTTGTGACGTGACGTCAAACAAAATAAAGAAATGTCGCTTCGTTTCTTTTCGTTCGAGTGTCATCGATATTTATTTTTTGAAAAATTTGTTTCTATTTTGATCTGCAAACAAGTTATTTTGGTTCCAAAATCATTTTAGTGATGTTTGAATTTTCAAAATAAAGCAATATCATAGAAGTATTTACGCGATAAACTTTTGTGTGGCAGACGAATATTTCCGTACAAACAAGCAGTTGTTATTGTTAATATATTCGACTAGAAAAGTTTATAAAAATATTACTGAAGATACTGTAAAGGTTGTAATATATATGCAGGGTTTAGTTTCAGCTGTTAACTTTAGAAATATCGTGTTGAAATTTGTTATTGCGTGGTCGCCATGTTGTTATTTACGTTGTGATTGAATTTACGCTGGTGGTCTGTCATTCATGGGTTGGATTGTGAGTGAAGTGACGCGGTGCCTGTGTGAGCATGCTGGAAGATGTGCCCGTCCACGGAAGTCGCAGTGACTCCCAGAAACCTGCGACCCACCAGAGGAACCTCAGCCTGGATTTTAGGTATGTAAATAGATCATATCTGTCACCATGATAAAGTTTCAGGGCTTCCTGTGGCAACTCAATCTTGAATACCGTAAACACTGAAATTTATCCTAAGTACTTACTGTGAAAAGTGCTTGTTTTACATAGTCATATCTACTTACAGATTTTAAAGGGTTGTTAGTTAAACAAATCATCATTTCCATTGGTTTTGATCTTCACAAGTATGATATTACTTATTTCAATTGGTCGAGCTTAGTGTTTCTTTTATTGTTGATTATGTGTCTGTCTGAAGTGCAAAACCGGACTAAACTACTTTCCGATGGCCTTGACTTTTAATCAATTAAAAATAATAATATCTATGCGGTCTATGACATATTAAATGCTATTATTAATTTTTCAATAATAAGCAGTTGATATTATGTATGCTATACTTATATGTAAGTCACCTCTATGATTAAATGGTCTATACATTTCAATATATTAATTTACGATGTACTTAAGCAGCTCAGAATTAGGTATGTAGGTACTTGCTGTGATGATAATACCATTATCGCTTATCATTAGTGTCCCTTATCATATCCAAGTGATAAAATTGAGGATTATCAAGTTAGATAATAATGGCTTATCTGCAGCCCCATTGTCCACTCACCCTTTCTTGTCAAAAATGAAAGTGAAAGTGCATTGATGTGGACTTTGCTTAAGGGTTGGTTTTGGGTATTATTATTTGCTAGCTGCTGCCACCTATGTGCTTTGTACCTATGTAAATAAAAAGCATATAATAAAAATAATAATGATAATAAGGCCGGACATTTCACACAGCATCATTTGGCCCCAAAGTAAGCAGAGCTTGTGTTATGATTTATATACTATGTACCTATATACGTTTTTATTAATATACATGCATATTATACCTACATAGAAATACCCAGACCCCGGACAAATACTTGCAGATCATACAAAAATTTGTCCCTGGGTGGGAATCGAACCTGCAACCTTCTACATCTCAGACCGACCTTAGTCCCAGTGGGCTACGACTTACCACATGACCACTGTGGTGCAGACACCACAGTGGTTGTGATAATGGTATTCCAAGTTTACAAATCTATACCAATTTTCATCCAATTCGATAGAGCTGTTTAAGTATGAGAAGTGACAAACAAACTCACACAAACCTACCTGCCTGCGTGAAATATGTTGTTATATATCCCACTAAAAATAAAAACACAATAACAAATCTAAGTAGCTATCAATCAGTGATACAAACTTTACCTAATTATGTTTATATTATTTGAGCACTGGTGGGCTAGTGATAGTGATAGATGTGATATAATCTATGTGGTATAGTCTAATATCTATTGAAATATAAAGTAGAATAGGTAATGCACAGAAATGATACCGGACTGCACATTTAAAGAAATAATGAAAAAAAAAGAAATCGATCCACATAAAAAGGAAACTTTTCAATACATGCTTCCAGTACTAATATATGGCTACCAAACTTGGGCTCTTACCAAAGCCCATGTGAAAAAGCTCAAAGTCTGCTAAAGGTCAGTGGAGAGAAGTATGTTAGCTATAAGGAAGCTAGACAAAATCAACCACTCAGTTATTATAAACAAAATGACAAAAAACAATGTCACTTACACAATCTGCAAGAACAAATGGTTACGGACTGGACATACCATGAGCAGAGAAATGGTTGAAGTATATTCTGTATTGATTTCCTAGATTTAAGAAACGAAAATGTAGGAGACAGTTCAAATGATGGACAGACAAACTAAAGTCTACAGCAAATGTTACCTCAACAAGAGTGGCAACAAATAAGCAAGCTGGAAGACAAACAGAAACCATAAACAAAAGTAAATAAACTAGATACCTATAAGAAAACCAATATTATTTCTGAATAAAATGCTTTATAATATCATGGTATTGCCTTCTGATCCTAAGGTAGGGTGTTCAAACCTGATCATGAACCAGTAGATTTTCATTTTGAAAAAAATGCCAGTGCTCTCAAATGGTGCAGGTTTCATCACAATGTTTGTGATGAAACCTGCACATCCTAGAAACATAAAAATTCTTATGTGTGTCACTGGATAGTTTTTCGTAAGCAACAATGGGCTTGCAATTTGACGGAATACTAAAGCGTGGGCATTACCCAAAATAATGTTTGGACGTGTCTCTGACTAACTTCTTAGACATTTTCAAAAGAACTAAGATCTGAGGTGTCCACCGAGCCCGGGGGTTACAGTTGTTGTATACCTATTAGATAAACTAATGTTTTTATCATCAATGCTAGCAGACTTTTCACAATACATCATAATATTTGTATCCTATTTATGCCTAAGGAGTAGTACCTCTGCACTGACTGCACATACGAAAGTGGTGGTGGCATGAGCACCTATCTTTTACAGGGCTCTTTGTCATTTAATATTGCTAGATTATTATGACCATGATACCTAGTACAAAAGAAAAACGTGACCCTAAAATACTCCCTTGTGAGACACTAAACCATTTTATACGATTTTTTAAATTGGGATAATAATTTGCTACAAATATAGGAGTCAAGTTAAAGTGTGCATAAAATAGCTTGAAAGCGAAGTCGTGGACTTCATCATCATAACAGCATCAAAGGTTCCGAACGGAATCGTGTAAACATTGGTGGTATGTAGGGCGTCTCCGACTATCGAGGTGAACGGACGGAGACGCAGCGAAAGTAAAAGTGGACAGACTCTCAACATGCGGAAAGCGGTCGAGTCGATTTCCTGACGAGCTAAGTACTCTACTACTTCGTTACTTAGCACCTTATGTAAAGTTTATTTTCTAAACTCTAAAGAAATTGAACTTTCATTTAAATGGGTAAACCGAGGCGTAGACGTCGAACGCTAGTATGTATGTAGGCAAATAAGGTGTGCCGAGTCCGTGTCGACCTCGGCCTATCGTGACGTCATGACACGGGTGAAAAGTGAATTGGCAAGTCCGAATATCGAAAAAACGGTTTGATTATGCCGCGAGTCGGGCCCCATAAATACACGACTCTACCAACGACTACCTTTTATTACCTAAAATAAGTTCATAATATTTTAATTCACATTAAAAATGACCTTACCATAATATTAAATATATTTGTATCTATATTTCAGAGAGCAAACTAAGCGCGAGATTAGTTTTCTGTTGTTCTGTTGGTCAAAATTCTGTGTATGTCATACGAAAACATGAGCCTAACAATGTTTACGGCTCTGATCTTTGCCTACGACAATCTCGCGTCAACTGTGGAAAACAAGGCGCCTTTCAGTCTTCTTAAAAACTGGTTAGTATTTACAGCTCGCCTGCTATTTCCTGGGTTGTTTCGAATACAAATTAACTTCCTTACATAGCTTGAGCAAGTCATCCGTGCTATTTTCGCCTACTCGCTGACATTCTCATCATGTGAACAAGGTTGACAAATTGACGAGCCGTAATGTCTCATATTTATACCGACATACGAGGTAATTAACCTGAATGAGGAAAAACAAGTGAAGCCAGCAGCTAAAACTGTATATTTTTCATAAATACCTAAATGTATCCTTGGATTGTCCATTAAAACCTTCACAGCTGCTTCAGTTTAAACAATGCGACAAAAATAAATGATGCATGAAAATTGAAATCAATGATCGCTGAAACTGACTGTTTAGATTTTGCGTCCGAATAATGCCTACAAAATGATTAATTACCTTGTGACTTTACTTAGTACGTAGGTACTACTGTTTATTCTATGGTATCATGAGAACAAAAACAGAGCTGTTTGTTATTTTGCAAGCGATCGATCATTCTTAAACAATTGCTTCTAATATAATGCTGGTCTACTGTTGACAAGGCGGCTGCGGCACAATCAAGGCGATTGTTGCCGATTTGTATTTCCTATTCAAATCAATTGGTTCCCAAACTGCCTCATGCAGAGATACCTCTACATCTAAGCTGTTTTTTTTTTTAAATTTTGTAGCTGCCACTTTCGTGCATAATTCGCCTTTCTACATCAAGGTCCCAAGCGACGTGTTAGATTTGTCAATTGAAAAGCTTGGGATGAATCTGCTCCAACTCGACTCGGCATCCGTAACAAAATTGGAAAGGATCATACAAAGAGGAGTTTCTTGCCGGATTCTTCTTGATCTTCTCAATTCACTAACATGTAAGAAGACGATTCAAAGTGGTCCTTGTGATTTATTGAATAAAGAATGTTTTGAATTTGACTTGAATACACTCGGAATGAGTAGATATTTATTCTGAGATCGAACAGCACAGTTGGTACGTTCTTACTCTATTATTTTAATTTAATAACGTATAGCACACAATTTAGCACGTAACAGAAAACCTATCTTTATAAACTACCTCTTTTCTGCGCCATTTATCAACCATATATTAGCTTTGTGAACTTGGCTAAATTGGCTAAATTTACTTGGCTACAAACGAAATAAACGCTGCTACAAACAAAAGTAAGTTACTACAAACGAAATAAACGCTACTACAAACGAAAATAAGTCACTACAAACGGAATAAAGAATACTACAATTGAAATTTTTTCACTACAAACGAAATGGACACTACTACAAACGAAAATAAGTCACTACAAACGAAATGGACGCTACTACAAACGAAAATAAGTCACTACAAACGAAAGTAAGTTACTACAAACGAAATAAACGCTACTACAAACGAAAATAAGTCACTACAAACGGAATAAACGCTACTACAAACGAAAATATGTCACTACAAACGAAATGGACACTACTACAAACGAAAAAAAGTTACTACAAACGAAATAAACGCTACTACAAACGAAAACAAGTTACAACAAACGAAATTAACGCTACTACTAACGAAAATATGTCACTACAAACGAAATGGACACTACTACAAACGAAAGTAAGTTAGTATAAACGAAATAAACGCTACTACCAACAAAAATAAGTCACTACAAACGAAATGGACGCTACTACAAACGAAAGTAAGTTAGTATAAACGAAATAAACGCTACTACCAACAAAAATAAGTCACTACAAACGAAATGGACGCTACTACAAACGAATGTAAGTTACTACAAACGAAATTAACGCTACTACAAACAATAGTATGTTACTACAAACGAAATGGACGCTACTACAAACGAAAATAAGTCACTACAAACGAAATGGACGCTACTACAATCGAAAATAAGTCACTACAAACGAAATAAACGGTACTACAAACGAAAATAAGTCACTACAAACGAAATAAACGCTGCTACAAACGAAAGTAAGTTACTACAAACGAAATAAACGCTACTACAAAAGAAAATAAGTCACTACAAACGGAATAAACCCTACTACAAACGAAAATATGTCACTACAAACGAAATAAACGCTACTACAAACGAAAGTAAGTTACTACAAACGAAATAAACGCTACTACAAACGAAAATAAGTCACTACAAATGAAATGGACGCTACTACAAACGAAGAGAAGTTACTACAAATGAAATGGACGCTACTACAAACGAAAAGAAATTACTACAAATGAAATGGATGCTTACTACAAACGAAAATAAGTTACTACAAATGAAATGGACGCTACTACAAACAAAATGGACGGTACAACAAACGAAAATAACTTACTACATACGAAAATAAGTCACTACAAATAAAATGGACGCTACTACAAACGAAAAGAAGTTACTACAAATGAAATGGACGCTACTACAAACGAAAATAAGTTACTACAAACGAAATGGACGCTACTAAAAACGAAAACAAGTTACTACAAACGAAATAATCGCTACTACAAACGAAATGGACGCTACTACAAACGAAAATAAGTCACTACAAACGAAATAAACGCTACTAAAAAATAAATTATATTACTACAAACGAAAATAAGTCACTACAAACGAAATAAACGCTACTACAAACGAAAATAAGTCGCTGCAAACGAAACAGACACTACTACATACGAAAAGAAGTAACTACAAATGAAATGGACGCTACTTCAAACGAAAAGAAGTTACTACAAACAAAATGGACGCTCCTACAAACGAAAATAAGTTACTACAAACGAAATAATCGCTACTATAAACGAAAATAAGTCACTACAAACGAAATAAACACTACTACATACTAAAATAAGTCGCTACAAAATAAATAAACGCTACTACAAATAAAAATAAGTCACTACAAACGAAAGTAGGTTACTACAAACGAAATAAACGCTACTACAAACGAAATTAAGTCATTACAAACGAAACAAACGCTACTACAAACGACAGTAAGTTACTACATACGAAAAAACGCTTCTACAAACGAAAGTAAGTTACTACAAACGAAATAATGCTTCTACAAACGAAAATAAGTTACTATAAACGGAATAAAAGCTACTATAAAAGAAAGTAAATTACGCTAAAATCCTATTCAGCACAGCAGCATACCTTTGAGCATCTGACAAAAACATATAATATCCCAAAGAAACACAAAGAAAATCGAAAAGCGTCCGACCGCATACCCAAAAAAAAATAAAAATAAAAAAATACATATATTTATATTACAAAATATATATTTTTATGTAGTTACTTTATTTCGTTTTTAGTAGCGTCCATTTCGTTTGTAGTGACTTAGTTTCGTTTGTAGTAGCGTTTATTTTGTTTGTAGTAACTTGTTTTCGTTTGTAGTAGCGTCCATTTCATTTGTAGTAACTTCTTTTGGTTTGTAGTAGCGTCCATTTTGTTTGTAGTGACATACTTTCGTTTGTAGGTCACCCCATTGCGTTGGTGGTAGCTTAATTTTGTTTGTAGTAGCGTCCATTTTGTTTATAGTAACTTATTTTCGCTTGTAGTAGCGTCCATTTCGTTTGTAATAGCGTCCATTTCGTTTGTAGTAACTTATTTTTGTTTGTTGTAGTGATTTTTTCGTATGTAGTGATTTATTTTCGTTTGAAGTGGAGTTTTTTTCGTTTGTAGTAATTTACTTTTGTTTGTAGTAGCGTTAATTTCGTTTGAAGTAACATAGTGTCGTTTGTAGTAGCGTTTATTTCGTTTGTAGTAACTTCTTTTCGTTTGTAGTAGCGTCCATTTCGTTTGTAGTAACTTACTTTCATTTGTAGTAGCGTTTATTTCGTTTGTAGTGACTTATTTTCGTTTGTAGTAGCGTCTATTTCGTTTGTAGTAACTTCTTTTTGTTTGTAGTAACTTCTGTTCGTTTGTAGTAGCGGTTTTTTTGTTTGTAGTAACTTACTTTGGTTTGTAGTTCAGTCCATTTCGTTTATATTGACTTATTTTCGTTTGTAGTAGCGTATATTCCGTTTGTAGTGACTTACTTTCGTTTGTAGGTCACCCCATTGCGTTGGTAGTAGCTTAATTTTGTTTCTAGTAGCGTCCATTTCGTTTGTAGTAACATACTTTCGTTTGTAGTAGCGTTTATTTCGTTTGTAGTGACTTATTTTCGTTTGTTTTTCGTTTTTTGTTTGTAGTAACTAAATTTTGTTTGTAGTAGCGTTAATTTCGTTTGTAGTAGCGTTAATTTCGTTTGTAGTAACTTGCTTACGTTTGTAGTAGCGTTTATTTCGTTTGTTGTGACTTACTTTCGTTTGTAGTAGCGTTAATTTCGTTTGTAGTAACTACTTTCGTTTGTAGGAGCGTCCATTTCGTTTGTAGTGATATATTTTCGTTTGTAGTAGCATTTTTTTCGTATGTAGTAATTTACTTTCGTTTGTAGTAGCGTTTATTTCGTTTGTAGTAACTTATTTGCGTTTGTAGTAGCGTTTATTTCGATTGTAGGTACTTATTTTTGTTTGTAGTAGCGTTTATTTCGTTTGTAGTAACTTGTCTTCGTTTGTGGTAGCGTCTATTTCGTTTGTAGTAACTTATTTTCGTTTGTATACCTTCTGTTCGTTTGTAGTAGCGTCTACTTCGTTTGTAGTAACATAGTTTCGTTTGTAGTAGCGGTTTTTTCGTTTGTAATAACTTACTTTCGTTTGTAGTAGCGTCTATTTCGTTTGTAGTGGCGTTTATTTCGTTTGTAGTGGCCTATTTTCGTTTGTAGTAACATGCTTTTGTTTGTAGTAGCGTTTATTTCGTTTGTAGTAACTTATTTTCGTTTATAGTAGCGTTTATTTAGTTTGTAGTGAATTATTTTCGTTTGTTGTAGCGTTTATTTAGTTAGTTACGTTTGTAGTAATATTTTTGTTTATGTAAGTGCGGTATTTTTGTTTTTTTATACTAATATCGACATGTTATGTCACTACCATCACCTACACACGATCATGTTCAAGAATCAACAGTTAATTTTGAGTTAAAATTTCGAAACCGGGAGACGAGAAGTTCTCAAAAATTTGTTTTGAGTTACTACAAACAAAAAAAAAATTACTACAATTAACTACTTACCTTAATCTATAAGAATCAATAAAAAAAAGTTTGATTTTTCAAAGTCGGGTGCCAAGATTTTTTCAAAGTCCTAAAAATTTTTTTTAGATTGTAGTAAACATTTTTTTGTTTGTAGGTTACAAACAAAAAAATGTTTACTACAATTAACTACTTACCTAAATCTATAAGAATCAATAAAAAAAAGTTTGATTTTTCAAAGTCGGGTGCCAAGTTCACAAAGCTCCATATATTCTTTGCCCGTCACAAAAACATTAATTTTGTTATCATATTTATGCTCGTCTCTGGGTTTATCTCAATAATTCACAGTAGCGCCTGCACCTAATTAGTTATCAGCTCCCCTCTATCCCTTACGTAGACATTCACTTGGCGATGTGTATCGTCATCGCCATCACGATACTTGATATCTATGCAGCTGTGAATATTTTGGCGAACGGATCAGCTTTTCTGTTGGAGTCTTAAACGCGCCGCCAGCTCCTAATTAATATATTCACGCCTGCCATGTTATTTGACAAGATTTGTCTTGTTCTTTATAATAATTAATTATCTAATATAATAACGTTTCATGTCAAAGAAAGCTGGCAGAAAATAAACAGTCACGAAAACCATTAGTAAAAAAACACCAGGTAAGCCAGCCTCTATGTACCATTAAAAGTTGTTAACACGGCAAAACATAAGCAATTATTTTTCATCTATGCCGTAATAGTACTCGTAAACTTTACTCTTACTCGGTTCTTGTCTACGTAACACAAAGGTTTACTCGGTTCGTGTGTACTGAAACTGATACTGATTTTATTGACCCATCTTTAGTCTGTCAATCAGCATTCACAGCTGTGGAATGTGACTCGCCGTAATTAAATAAATCCATTGTCCAAATAAGCTAGACCCTTCTCACACCAATAGAAACTGATACTAAAGGATATGAACGTATGATTCCATATTCAGAAGCACAATAAAAATTGCCGTTCACGTGTCATTGGGCGTGATTTATTTATTGAATGTAGTGGATTCCCGATACGATTACGCTTTGGTACACGATATCGTATAACGTCAGATCCTTGTTAGTCCATTGAAAAGTTACATTTGGGTATGCATTTGTCAGAGGACGCAATTTTATTTTTTTAATGTGTAGGGGGGGTCAGTAGAAGCTTAAGTTCAAGTTTGTGGGGTCGGCACCCTTGTCCCCCGGCCGCCATCTTGGAAAAGGGGGTGCAAAGGGTTTTCGCGCTGTATCTCGTAAACTAGTTACCTTACAGAAAATTTAATCAAACATAAAATGTAGCAAATTAAATTTCCTACAATTTTATTTCTATTACTTTTTATCGTCAAGTGACCAACAAAAAAGTTATAAACAAAAATAAATGAAAATTTTGTTTGTTTGTTCTAGGTTTTACAGCGCTCCAAACTTAAACGGATTCTCGAATGCTCATAGGGATGCAATAAAAACTAAAAATTAGGCTTACTTTTCTATCTATATTTTTTTTATTCATACAATTTATTATGATCTTAACATTCCTATGCTATTATTGAACTATGTTTGACCCTTTTACCCACCACCTATGAGGTATAACATGGGCAAAGTCAAATTTATAAAAATTTTGCAGAAGCATCCAGAGTTAGCAAGTGGAACTAAATTATTTATGAGTGAGAAAGTCGAGTCATCGTTACTCAGTGTTGTTGGCGAACGTTTTTTCGTCTTTTTATATGGCGGAAATAAAGACGATACTCTAGACACTCTGCGATACAAACGATTTGCTAAGACAGTGACAAAAAATGCATTAAAAAATGCATTAAATTTTTATAAATTTGACTTTGCCCATGTTATACCTCATAGGTGGTGGGTAAAAGGGTCAAACATAGTTCAATAATAGCATAGGAATGTTAAGATCATAATAAATTGTATGAATAAAAAAAATATAGATAGAAAAGTAAGCCTAATTTTTAGTTTTTATTGCATCCCTATGAGCATTCGAGAATCCGTTTAAGTTTGGAGCGCTGTAAAACCTAGAACAAACAAACAAAATTTTCATTTATTTTTGTTTATAACTTTTTTGTTGGTCACTTGACGATAAAAAGTAATAGAAATAAAATTGTAGGAAATTTAATTTGCTACATTTTATGTTTGATTAAATTTTCTGTAAGGTAACTAGTTTACGAGATACAGCGCGAAAACCCTTTGCACCCCCTTTTCCAAGATGGCGGCCGGGGGACAAGGGTGCCGACCCCACAAACTTGAACTTAAGCTTCTACTGACCCCCCCTACACATTAAAAAAATAAAATTGCGTCCTCTGACAAATGCACACTAAGGCCTAAAAAATGTAACATTTTAATGGACTATGTACCATTGACAAGTTTAATCCATATATTATTTGAATTTGTTCATTCAATCCGAACGCTGCACCTTTTGCATGGCCTAGACTTTCCTGACTAGTGTTTCTTATATGGTTACATAGTTCTTATATACTGTATATACGAATATATATACATACATATATATATATATATATATATATATATATTATATTTAACAGTTATCTTCAACGAATGTCATCATCACATGGCAACGCCTAAACTCGATATTAAGGCTTATGCTTATACGTATTAGCGAACAATATCTGACAAAACGTAGTCGATAGCACTATCTAGTTTAATCAATACCGAGTTAATCTCCGCTTCACATTGAACTTGAACCTCTGCTAATTCCTGTTTTGCATGATTATTTTCATATAAGTCCCCTTTAGCTTTATAACTTATTATTTCGTAAATTCGTAGAGAGCGTAAAGTAAGTGAACCATTGTTGATCGGTGACTACGCACATCAGCGTTTGTTTAGTTGTAAAACGATTCATTTTACAACGAACTCCGTCGGACTTTGTTATAGGCAATTAGAGTGATGAGTAGGTACTAAACGAGTGCAGTGAGTACATTTTTATAATAGTGTTTACGTTGGCAGCTCATAATTCCCTCAATGTTATCATTTCCCCAATGACTAATGCGTCAAAGCTGTGGTCAAAGCTAAAAATAAGAAGGGTTGTGTGGTGAGGTTTAGATTTACTAAATACCATTGTTGATGTGATTTAATAAATGCATTGTGGTCGATGTACCCAACTCAGTAGCTAAGGGCGTTGAGGGAAGCTGCATTACGTTCGAATAAAGCCGTATTACCTAAGTAATTGTTTGAAGTTAGTTTAAAATATTTAAAATTAAATATTGAAGGTTTATTTGCATGGGGTGTTTCATTTGCGGGCGAGCGAGATGTGTGGTACGAGTTTTCGTTGTGTAGTTTTTTCGTATAGTCATTGTTATCATCATAGCCATCATCATCATATATTCCCACCGCGGGACAATGTTTGTATGATCTACAATTATTTGTCTCGAGTTTGGGTGTTTCTATGTATAACATGTATGTATTTACAAAAAAAGTATTTATGTAGTATATCAGTCATGTGGTACCCATAACACAAGCTCTATTTTCTTTGGGGCCAGATGATGCTGTGTGAAAATGTCTGATATTATTATATTAGAGATATTTGTTCTATGGCTGGGTGGTATAAGCCTTATATAGCCTTTTAAGTACATACTTATGATACCTTATACTATAAGGTATCATAAGTATGTACTTAAAAATATATATAAGGTATTCTATCTTGTACTTGATTCTGATTTCAGTCATCAGGTTCCATAGCCATAGCAAAAGCTATGCTTAGTTAGGGGCTAGGTTGTGTTGTCCACCAATATTTATTTATTAAATATAGATTGGCGGCAAGGTACTTACTGAAAGTTTTGTTTATCTGTTCCATATTTAGTAATGGATCTTCGCAGTCACACTTGAATCAATTAAGTATCTATGTTACAACAAGCTAAGACCTATGGTATGGACGGACTACAACCTATACATTTTTTCGATGGCACTGAACTCACCTGCAGGCCATATCACAGAAGATAGAGCAATCGTTGAATAATTGCTATCGGTCAAAAGGATGTTTGCATAACGATAAACTGTCAGATACGGCTTTACGGGCCCTTTGGCTCGGATATTTGAATATTTGCTCAATGTATTAGGGTAATTGAATTCTGAATAAACCTCGGAGGCGGAAATTCGATTCGGAACTCATAAAAATTATTTACTGGGCTGTCTTTTGAATATTCATGATAAAATCGAAGAAAGTAGTTTTATTACGTTAGACGATATTTTCTTAACGCGATAAGTTTCACGTTGCATGGTAAGTACGTGGATAAAATAAATATATAAATTCTGGTGGACAATGCACGCAACATCATCTAGCCCCAAACTAAGCATGTAAGTATTATGGGGACCAGATGACTGATAGAATACATATTATTAAATACATACTTATGATACCTACTTCATAACATCCCATACACAGAACAAACACCTATGTTCATCACGCAAATGTTTATTCTGGGAAGGAATCCTCAACCTACAACGCAGAAGGCAGAGCCACTACCAACTGAGCTGACAAGCCAGTCATTTTTGAATTTGTGATACTTACCCATCACTCATCAACTAGCTTACATAGAACAAACATCTATATTTATCACACAAATGTTTGTCCTAGTAGGGAATCGAAGCCTAAATATACAGCGCAAAAAGCAGAGACTACCAGTCATCAAAATTCGAGCAAAATAAATAATCGTGCAACTCAATTCCTATCCCTCTGCTGTAATCACAAAATGTTCTTAGTAAAACATCCCAATCAATTACAGCGTAATTGGGTAAAATATGTCTATCTATAATACGATATGTGCCCTCTGGTCTTTTCTGACTTGTCTCTTTTCTAATTGCTATTATCGAATTCATATGTTAAGGTATTTTCAGCAGAAACATCGATGTGAGAATAAAACATAGCATACAACTCTATGCTATAAAAACTCTCACAATTTCTAATCCATTGAGTATCTGATACATTTTCTCCGGGCTAAGCCACGTAGTGTTTAATTACAAGCTCTCTATCATTATTACTCTTAGCTCTAGAGAGTTATGGATCTAGACAAGCAGAATATAAAGTTAATTATGGTTATAAGAGAAACTTGAGGATATAGTTGGATCTGATCCAGAGATTATATCAAAAAACGTAAGGTTATAGATTATTTGCCTCAATAGAGCAATATCACGACAATCGGGTCGGCACTTTGCGACGCGTAAGCGAATTTCCCAATCAAAATCCGTCTTGCCAAGGTCACTCCACCAATGATATGGGAGATTGTTCTTGGTGATTATGCGTGTTTTGTCTGGCTCATGCACACAGTTTTCCATATTGTGTTGACTTAGTAGGTGTCTTCACATCATAATTGATAGTGCAAAAGTGTTACGAGCAATAGCTTACTGCCTTGATTTCTTTGGAACCCATATTCCTTCCCACGGATTTGTATCGAGGTCGCACATACGCCTACAATACGGCGTAAAGGTCGTCATGTCTGAGATTGTGAGCCTCCAGATGTGATGAATAAAGACATTAAGTTGTTCTCATGAGCAATTTGTGTGTGTTGTGTACGGGAGGATGCTAATAAATATCAGGAAGTTACCTCACGCACTTACTGAGGAATGTCACTTTGTATTTTCATTGTTGTGATGGTTGATGTTATCTAGGATACTATACCACGTATTATAGCCGATTCATTACTCACACACCTTTTTAGGGTTCCGTAGCCAAATGGCAAAAAACGGAACCCTGATAGATTCGTCATGTCTGTCTGTCTGTCCGTCCGTATGTCACAGCCACTTTTTCCGAAACTATAAGAACTATGCTGTTGAAACTTGGTAAGTAGATGTATTCTGTGAACCGCATTTAGATTTTCACACAAAAATAGAAAAAAAAAAACAACAAAATTTGGGGGTTCCCCAAATTTTACTTAAAACTGAAACTCAAACGTTTTTTTTTTTTCGTCAAACCCATACGGGTTCTACCGTTCCGTTACCGCTACCCAACTTAATAGTTTGCGCGAGAGACACTTCCAAAGTGGTAAAATGTGTGTCCCCCCCAACTGTAACTTCTTAAATAAGAGAATGATAAAACTAAAAAAAAAATAAGATGTACATTACCATGTAAACTTCCACCGAAAATTGGTTTGAACGAGATCTAGTTACTTAGTAGTTTTTTTTAATAAATAAATCGTAAACCGCAATTTATCTTTCATTCAATAAACTCAAATACAAAATGTTACTTGTTAACCCTTCATGGGCGAAGGGATGAATCCGACTCGCACTTGGTCGCTTTATTTTTTAATCCTCTCGAAGAACTCTTAAGACACTGTCCAAAATCCTAGTTTATCTTTTCAGTAGGTAAGTATACTTAAGAGTTTTTTTAAGAGAACTGATTCATTAATGTTCTCATTTCTACGAACTTTATTTAGCTTTGTTTTTCAGATTCTGAGAAATTTCTTCAATAACCATAATAATGTCCTTCTTATTTAAATGTTTTTATAAATCAACTTTTAATTCAACTCACTGTTGTTTCAAATTCGAAATACCTATCTTATCCCGTAATGCTTTGATTGAACGTATCCCCACTTCCAGATGATCACAAGGCGTGAACATAAACAAAATGTTTGACCCTCTTTTGAAGTAGGTCTATATTTACTGAAGGGTAATAACTCGTTATGAATATCGGAGCCGTTGTACGTTGACCCGGAGAATGAGGACGTCCCAGAAACCCTCAAATAGGCCGTTATACCTCAAAATGGTTTATTTTAATGCCCCGCTTTCCACACCCCAACACGCCTGTCGTAAGAGGGAGGGTAGGTTAGAAGTTCTACTTTTACATGATGAAATCTCAAATCATTCTACTTGAGCCTTGATTCGTAGATAAGTGAGAGCTTGCCTTATGTCATTTAGATCCTGATAAAAGGCAGACCCTAACAAAAACCCTGACACATATTGCAGTATTTACACCAACTTGTTGTACAACAATATATTGCAATATGTGTTTTCAGGGTCGGTCTGCTGGGCTGATGGGTACCGACTGACTGATACAGAATCTGATATGATACTTGTAGTTTCTGATAATCGGTAAGTACTTAGTTACCTAAGTAAATAAGACATGCTCAAGGAATCCTTGTTCAGCCCTATCCCAAAACATTCTAAAAATGATGACTAGATGATGGATGGATCTAAGGAGATGGCCAAACTAGCTTACCCTTTGCGACCTTACGAAACGATAGTAAAACTGCTAAGAAATTCCTACAGTATGATGATGATATTTATAATGTGAACGTTGTGTGTTTATGTCATTCATTCGGACCTCAGAGTTCATTTCCTGCAGATAACATAAGCAAAAATAGAATATTGGATATATTTAGACGTGCATGAGTTCTCTTGCGTCATCATTTGACTGACAGACAGACAATGTCGATAACATTACGCACGCAAACGAGGCTTGAGTGGTCTGGCCAGTCTGGGAGTAAAGGGAATGACACAATGGACGGAAGTCATCAATCAGGGGCCCTCACCCACGATGAGAGGGTCCAAAGGCGTAATGACCGTGTCGCCTACAGAAATGCAGTGATCCCCTCGAGTATGCCTCAAGTTGGTGGTGATTTCATCGCTTGTCATAGGTCATAGGTCAGGTTACCAATCAGTTACTGTGAGAGTCCAAGATTAAAGGTAAAATATGCCGAACGCTTCGTCTTGAAATAGAATCCATTATACCGACTTGTTTCATGTTCCAGCTCGTCAAAAGCCTCGAAAAATATTCCTTTTATGATGATACCTAATGAAGTGTAACCAAACTGTTTAGCGGCATGCCAGCCGAACTAGCAGAGTACATGGATAATGAGGCGACCTCGGAAGTGGCAATTCGCCTGCAAGGTCGTTGTCGTTCACTGCAAATATGCGAACTCGAAATCTCATTTTACTGATATACGACCTTTTCTAGACGATTATTCTATGTCTAGAAAAGTCTAGATTTTTACATTTAAATCAAAGGTTTGATACTTTCAAAGCCTTATGCTAGTCTTAGTAAAAAAATGTTACATTTATTATTATCCTGCAACAGTCGGGTAAAAGGCGGGTATTTTCGAGGTCAAGCTTCCATTCATGAGCATAATACATTTTCGTAAGAGTGGTTTCTCTAAAGGGACTCGTATAATCAATTAGGCTAATAGGAGCTGGCTGATGCTTTCTGTAATTCAATTAACAGTGTAACAATGTCGAAACAATGTCCATTCTCCATTGTCCTGCTAAAATTATAATTTGCTTTTGCAACTTTCCTAATCGGAGTTTCATTTAAAACAATATTCAAGTCATGTGTATAGCACAAGCTCTGCTTACTTTGGGGCCAGATGATGATGTGTGAAATCGTCTTGGTGCATAATTGGTATTTGGTTTAGTTTAATCTTGTTCTTACCCAAGCCTATGCTATGATTTACTTCTACCTCACTAATTGACTTGCTTACATTGAACCAATTTTAAAGGTATCAAATCTACAGATCACCAACAGTGACAAATGTTAAAGTTACATAAAGTGAAACTTGGTAACTTCAAGGTGTACATCTAAACTAAATACCTTGTCTCTAGTCGGTCACCTCGTCTCATCGAGCGAGGCCTCTTTAAGCTATGTGCTGTCACTTCTAGTTTGTAATTGCAGTTTCACAGTCATGGCAGCTGGATTTTACCTTTCATTGTGTGCGAGGGAAATGATCTAATTACCCTTTTGCTGTGGAAGGAAGCACTAGTTTTTAAGTGTGTAGGAAACTTGTTATTGTTTGAAAGAAAGTGATGATAGTTCACAGGGGTAATATTTCTCGCTTGGATTCCAGGTAACTGTTCTCTTCATGGGAAGGTTGAGTTACTGTGTATGGCATTTTGATAAAATAATTACAAGTAACACGTACTTAATGCGTCTAATCGACGATAATGTTTCATGATTTAGAACTCATTGAAAGGAGTAATATCTTTTGACTTGTTTATCGAAAATGAGCGAAATAAAGAGTAAACGCAAATTGTTATTCTTTCTGGGTTTTTAAATCGATGGTTTCTAGTTAAATTGAATAATTACTTACGTTTTTAAAATTGAAAAGAAAATTGACTTTATTGAATGAAATTTATATCCAAAAATAAAACCGAATTGAGTCTAATTTTCCCGGGATAAAAAGTAGCCTATGTCACCCGGGGAGAGTGTAGCTTTCCAACAGTAAAATAATTATTCAAATCGGTCCAGTAGTTTCGGAGTCTATTCAATACAAACAAACAATCAATCAAATCTTTCCTCTTTATGGTATTATATTCTATACAATCACAAGCATCACTTTGAAACGTCTTATATACTAGGTGAGTTTAGGTGCCAATTTCTCCTAAGCCAAGCCCGAGAAGAAATGGCAAGAAACATGTCCTGGTCCTAGCGCTTTTTGCATGATTCATCTGTAACTACCTTAACTACAAAAAACGAATACAAGAGAGTTTATACATTTCAAATGTGTCGCTAAAGTGTCTGAGGGTAGAGCAACATGAGGCCATGAATTCTTATCAGTAATATCGTCATTTATATTTTAAGACGCTTTCTTAGAAAGCCTACCATTTACTTGGATGGCATATTTTTTAAAGCTATTTTATTGAAAAACAAAACTTCTGAAAATATTTTGATAAAATTTCTATAGGACCAATCACAAATATATCACAAAAAAAATCGGTTTATATATTTAAACATTAAAAAACCCGTATTGAGAACCTCATCCTTTTTTAAATTCGGTAAAAAAAGTGTCCGTTTTACCCAGCAACAGTAGTAGCAGTAGTGGATTGATGTAAAGTTATAAGTAACAATTTCAAAGATATTAGATAGGTACCCGTATCAAAATTAATAAATTTCGAGTGCACAAAGGGCCCCCAGTCTACTAGATTTCAATTAAAGCCAATAGAGATCGATTATCACAATAAATTAAAGTTGTTCCCAAATAAATAATGCAGGCCGTTTCTAAGCTTATTAATTTTACTTTGCACTGATCATTTCGCCCATTGATAAACCGGGGTGTCTAGACTAGACAAGATCCACTGTTTTTGGCGCTTACGTCTGCGGAAAAAACAAATTGTATGGAAATGACATTTATCTTGTGCTAAGTCACGTGACTGAAGCGTAACTGCTGGTGTCATTTCCATACTTCTTCTGGCAGGCATTTGTCATAATAATGTCAATTTTGCCAGTGTCAAGTGTTTATATTGTTTATAGTATGATGTCACCGTAGACAGAGACTCTAATAGACGACTAGATAGCATTCATACAAGAAAGAGAACAACTTATGTGCAGATACTGTAAAGAAACGAGATAGAATGGTTTGATTTTTTGTTTCATGTCGCGTGCCTGTTTTTTCAAGATCCGCACCAGATTGTGCAAAGCAACGTTTGACAGTTTGCCATTGTTTGGATGGTTTGTGCTCGCTTTGTGTGAAATAACCAGAAAAAAACAGTTAATAATAAATTGTGAACACGCTGAATTACTTGCGAATTGCAAATAACAAATTCCTTTACCGGATTTTGTAAAGATAATGGTTCGTTGTATCGTTTTAGGATGTAAAAGTGATAGTGAACGAAAACACCCCGATTTGTCTTTTTACTCGTAAGTACAAGTATTTTTGAGTAGTTATTAGCTTTCAAACTGTTTTTTTTTTTATAATATACACAATAGATAACAGCATTTCGAACTGAACTTTGTTCGCTACAGCATAATTCAAAAATCATAACAAATAATTTATTTATTTTGGTGTTGCCTGCATTCGACCTTAACATTCCCCAGACTAGGTACATAAATTTTACATAAGTAAAATATGTTTTACATGTCGTATGAATTTTAATAATTCAATTTAACGTAAGTATCGTACAATGTTGATAGATGAATATATGGAGGCAAGGTGTAAGATTTTAATGAACGAACAGATCAAAATTTTAAACTTTTGCATTTAAATTTTATCTTAATCCATTATCGGCAATAGCTGCTTAAAATCGGTCTGAGGAAACCTTTCATACATTTTGATGTCAATTGATTGTGAAATAATGTCCTGTCAGCGACAATAACCATACCGCCCTGTATAAATAAATAGATTAAAATGATTCTTACATTGTAACATAAAACACCTCGCTATTAATTTGTTACAGTTTTCCATCAAACGATAATGTACGTTTGCAGTGGGTTGAAGCCACAGGCCGAAAAATCTGGACACCCAAAAACTCTTCGAGGATTTGTAGTACCCATTTTGAGAAAAATGTCTTGTTTAAGAGATAAGAATAAATCAACTATTCTGTATCCTAATGCTGTTCCACTGCTGGTTAGTAAATATATGATTTATGAGTTTTTATTCTGTAGGTAGGTAGATACTGATCAATACTTTTCGACTATAAAAAGTAAATAAGTCCTTTATCGGGAACACGGTGCGCTTCTATAATAAGTTTCCTGAAAATGCAACTAAACTACCTATTAAGAAATTTAAAGCTTACATAAAAGAGTCTTTTGAAGAAAGCTTATTATAATATAAATGACTATATTATTGATAAGAACGCATGGCCTCATGTCGCTCTGCCCTCAGACAGTTAACCGACACACTTGAAATGTATAAACTCATGTATAAGTATATCGTAGCTAATTTAGTTATAAGATGAATCATGCCAAAATGCGCTAGGACCAGAACGAGTTTCTCTTCTCGGGCTTGGATTATAAATTGGAACCTAAATTCACCTAGTAGGTAAGACTTAGTTTCAAAGTGATCCTTGTGATTGTATTGAATAAAGTATCTTTTGACTTTGTGTTATATATATGGTTTTTTTATTTCTGTAATGTTATGCTTAGCTTTAAGTAAACAATTAAGTACACAAATGTTGTTATATGTTTTCTATATCACCTATACCATCTGTTAAAAAGTTTGAGTTTTGTGATAGAGAGGAAAGCTCTAGAGTTTTCTACTATCACATTACGTCTCGAATAAATCTAGGATTACTTAGGACTAGGGTAAAAGTTTTAATGTGGCAACACCACCCACCTATCGTTCTTTCTCATACGCGGCACGATCACCATGTGTCTGTTGTTTTCTCTGTCTACGGATGTCACAAAGTCGTATCTTGTCGTTTGTCATTTGTTATTTTATATACAACACGCATTGTTTTTGCTCAAATCACATAGAAACACAATGCTTTTATTTTAATTCAATCCACCCGAGTCAATAAACTCTGATACATCTAAATATTAATAAGTGAAGCAAAAACTTTGTACCCTTTTTTACGAAAATTGCGCGGACGGAGGAGTATGAAATTTCGCACACTTATAGTTTATATAGAGAAGAAGTGCAGCATGCTAATACTTTTTTTTAATATGCTTAAAAAATACATAAAGTAATTGCTAATTTATTAAGGTCAAATTTCGAACACTGGGCGACCACTAGTTTAAAAAATATATAATATAAGAGCGCAATGTTTGCTTCGCAAGACGACCAAATATAATATCTTTCCATTTATTAAAATAATCATTTCCATATAATTTGATCTTTCTGCAGGCGTAAACGTCAACGGAAAATTGTTCTCGTCTTAAAAAAGGTTATATCTAGTAGACAGATCCTAAGTATTAACCTACCTTTTCAATCTATTTTATATATATATATAAAACAAAGTCGTGTTAGTTACACCATTTATAACTCGAGAACGGCTAGATACGGCTAAATACGGCTAGAACGGCTAGAACGGAACGATTTGTCTCCGCCCCGAATAACAGAATAACTATGACAAAAATGCCAAAATAAAAAATTGGTAAGCTTAGCTTGATAATGGTGGGAATTCGGTTGGTTCATTTCTAAAATTAGGAATTGTCTAAAATTTATTTAGTTAGTTTATATAGTTAAATATATTAGTAAAACCTATTCGGTTGGTACAATTTAACTAAATTAGGAACGCTTAATTGAATTATATAAAATTAAATTAGGATAAGTTAGTAATAGCAGAATACCATGTTTCATTTGACACTTCTAAACCTAATTTTAGCTAAAATTAGTTAAGTTGGTGCCAACAGAATTGAGGCCACTACCTTTGACGACGCGACGTTCGGTTTGTTTTTGACGTGATAACGTCTTATAAATCTATCAACGCCGGCTAAGCTGAGCGTGCAATCGAGAGCGCAGAACAAGCGATAGAGAGGCACTATCGGCCTAAGCGTTTGGCTTGTGACGCATCTTAATAGGTTAAAAGTATGCATTTTTCATCAATGTTTTCTTATGACGTCATCACGTTATCATCCGTAAACCGACTTTACAGACAACCATTTTTTCATTGCTGGTACTTGCGACACAGTATTCATACTTCTGTGAGTATCATCGTTTCCAAATTGTTTACTGTACTTTTATTAAGTTCCAAATAAAGATATTTGATTTGATTTTAAAATGTACTTTGGGTGAGTACCTGACTCTTCAAAATATATTAAGTGTTAGTGGTCACAGTTGAAAACACATTAAGGTAAAAATTTTACGGTAGAGCTGTCACAGACGTTCCTTTAGTACCTAAATACGTTTTTCCATCTTGTTTTACATACCACACCGTGTGAAACTTTGTACTGTTCAAAACAATACAGCAAAACAATTATAACATTATTTCATCATTTTAGACTACGTTATTTAACTGCAGGGTTAGCAGCGTAACAAAGCAGTGAGTAGGTAATCCCTATATATTTAAAAATCTTGTGTCACAGTTTTGGTGTTTATACTCGTCCAAATGAGCCTTAATTTTTACTACTAAAACTAAACTACCGTAACTATTGCTTAGTAGTCGCCTCTTTGACGCAAGCAAAGGTTAAGTACTCGCTTGAATTATTATTAGAATTAAAATAATAATATTTATTTGACAAAACAAAACAAAACAGGTAATCAAGTACAATGATACTCTAACTTAACATAAATTGTTTACAATGATGTCTTCATACCTACATACTGTCTAAAGGTAGTAAAAAGAGGGTATACAGGGTAAGGGTATAGATATATTTAAGAAACATAAAAACAAACAAATGGAACAGAATTCCCATTGGTATCTAATACCTTTAAACGATCAATTCTTGTATATATATATATCTTACTAATATTATAAACGCGAATGTTTGTATGTATGTTTGTTACTCTTTCACGCAAAAACTTCTAAATAGATTTTTAATAAAATTTTACAATAATATAGCTTATACATCAGAATAACACATAGGCTATAATTTATAAAGATATTGTGTGAATTATAAGTGTCAAGTTAGTAGGAAAAAAATCCGCCATCTGCAAGCTATTCTGGCGTGCGCTAAAGGTTTCGTTTCTAAAAGGTGAGTAAATATGAAAAAAATGCTTGCTTTTTTATTTATTGATTCTGAGGCGGTACGAAGTTTGCCGGTCATCTCTAGTATGTACATATATATATAATCTGAATCTCGGAAACGGCTCCAACGATTTTCATGAAATTTAGTATGCAGGGGTTTTGGGGGCGATAAATCGATCTAGCTATGTTTCATTTTTAGAAAACGACGTTTTATCAGTGTTTTATACCGAGGAAAGCTCGGTTGTCCAGGTACGTAAATAATAATAATAAATATTGGTGGACAATGCACACAACACCATCTAGCCCCAAACTAAGCATAGCTTGTATTATGATGTTCAGATGAATGACAGAATACTTATATATTTTTAAATACATACTTATGATACTTTATAACACCCAGGCACAGAACAAACACCTATGTTCACCACACAAATGATCATCCTAGGAGGAAATCGAACCCTCAATATACAGCGCAGAAGGCAGAGCTACTACCAACTGGGCTGACAGGTCAGTCTATTCACAACTACTTAGGGAAGGCCATCCATTGGCCCAAATAGTATCGCTCTGTATATGTATGTGCAGCCAAACAGATCCAGAACTCAGCATATTGCTGCCTTACATAGTAAGGGGTAACATGCAAAGCAGCGCAGTTTTAGGGTGACAGTACATATCGCTGCTGCCCGTGGCTTCGCGTGCGTCGTACCTACATAAAAAGCAGCCTATGCGCGTTATCTATGATATAATCTGCTTACCAAATTTCATCAATTTATCGAATCGAATTGAATCGAATTTATATAGTATGGATATGGATAAACTTATCAAAAATTGTGATTCAGAGTTACTATTAAAACATTAAAAAAAAATTCTAAGCCTGGTTGCTACACGTGAAAATAGTTGTTATCTGTATTGGGCACACGTGTATTATAGTATTGCAGCAAACGCGCTAGCTACACAATCGCATTCCATGCTCACCTCGTGCATCAAACTAGTTGGTTTCTGAATTCTGATACATTGTGGTTATTCATTGAAACGCAATGGTTTATTCAAGCGGGACGCTTTGTTTCGTCCGTCTAATACAATGCCGTTGGTTTTACTGTTTTATTTACACCTTTTGCACTGTACGTACCCAGGTTTATAGGTTTACTATTAATAGGTATTACTCTCTTATGAATCGGTGGCCAATTCTTCTTACAGAGCTAATATATTATAGGTGTTGGATAAAAATAAATTAATAAATAGTCCGGACTTTCACACAGCATCATCTGAACCCAAAGTAAGCAAAGCTGGTGTTATCATGAGTACCTCATGATATGACTGAACTTTTTTGTTGTAAATACATAACTTATTATTCATAGAAACACCCAGACGCGAGACAAATACTTGCAGATCATACAAACCTTTGTCCCACCGCGGAAATCGAACCCTCAGCTGAACCTTGGGCCACTGGCCACAGACGTCGCTAAAAAAGCAACGCAAGCTTTTTAAAAAGCGCCTTATTTAATGAGTTGGTACTTGAAACTTTACACAAACCCGACTGAATGAAAAATACAGGCAACCAACTGCATCACGCGTTGTGAAAAGTCCTGCTTTGTCCTGCCTAGCCCTGGTTATGTCTGCAAGAGTAACAGAGACTATTTCTTGCGAAAACTTGCTTTATCATCATAGCCTTGTCAGAAGACTAGCTGGAACTTTGATTCAGTGCTCTTTGACACACGGAAGAGCGAGCTCAGCGTATGTTTTCGGCTCTGAATCATTAGCTCTAACCATACCTAATTAGCAACTTAAATCATCTTCCCTAGATATGAGAATTATTGTACTCTTAGTTTAATCAGCATTGACTATAAATAAACAGGAATTTGGTAGATAACTTTTAAGGTTATCAACGCATTTTGTGAACCTGTTAGCTTGGCCTACTGACAAACGAGCATCCGTTGTAACGGAGAGCAACTAACCCAAATCTATCCCAAAATCAAGAACATCAAACTGTTGAAAGAACCTTCGGTCTTTATGACGAGTCGTCTTAACGGAAATGAAGTGCCAGGTATATAAACGGACCCTCAGAGACCCGCATCTTTTTTATTTTGCTTGAAAGTAAATGGCGTTAGTATTTGTGCACATTAATCTCCAGCTGCTCGCTTATCTGTGCGCGAAATCAATCCGGCAGATGGTTTTGAGGTCCACGGACCAATCAACGCTTAAGCATTGGCAGCTGTACAGTGTACATATACACACTAGAATACAAATTATACAATACAAGCACTCAAGCCAAAACTACGTTTGAATGCTCCAAGTAGCTTAGATTCAGACGAATCTAAGCGTGAACTTAGAGTAAACTTTCGAGTTTATTTCATATATACTATGGAAAGGTTGGCAATAAGTTAAATAAACAATAATTATATCAAATTGATCTTTGTACGAGTATGCTCCAGCTCCAGAGGTTACACTCTATTTTCATGATCACGACTCTACCAAAATTCGTGGCTATTCAATCCTTGCAAAACACTGTTTAACACTTACGGTATTATTTATTCTTCTTTCCGCAAAATGTCGTACAATTAATTACGTACGTAATTCTCGCCCTAATTTGATATTTATAGCCGGAACATTAGGGGTTGGGCTGTGTTTATTAGCTCGCATTTTACACTCCAATACCTGCGTTAGGTTGGTCATTTACACAACAGAGACTCGAGACATTATGTCTCGTGTCTCGCTTTGACTTGATTTAGCTAATAAATTGGCTAGGTACTATAGATGTTGTGTATACCTGTCTGTCTAAGATTGGATTAGTTAGTAACATGCTTCTGTCGCGGCTTTATCTGCGTGGTTCATAGATACAAAGTAGCCTGTATATTATTCAAGGTCCCAATATTATTATTGAAATTTACACCAATTTTTATTAAAACTGGTTCAGTAATTATTGCTTGATTGAATAGTAAACTTATATAAACTTTCGCTTTTAAAGTATTAATAGGATTTCTGTGTAAGTACAGAAATCCTTCTACTATCCTTGTAACTGTATCATTTCATAAATTAAATATTCCAGCACCAAATCTGTTGGCTGACTGAGGTCGACAAGCTTGTTTTATTTTCTCGAACCATATTTATTTATATTTTAAACTAGCTAGCTCTAAACCCATGTGGGAGTGTGATACAAAACAAGTTTTTGTGCCCTATAGCAAAACGACTGAGGTCACAGCTCGCTTGATTGTGATTTCTAGAATACCGTGAGCATATTTTGGTGTGGGTCGCAAATGCAGAATGTTTTTACCTTTATAATTTCAAATGCAAACTTTTCACCCCCCATGTTATTATTCTATCGTGACCATGTCAACGATTAAATCTCAATCGACTGATTATCTTCGAGACCACTGAATCTAAAATTCCTTACCGTTATTTTAGTATCACGTGAAACCAGTGTCTATGAAACCTTACAACCAGGGACACTTAAATAGGTTGGATGTGCTTGGTGTTTATTGGATTATGTAACTCCGTCACGTCGGACGTACGATGCTATTTCAGATTTTTTGCTCAAAGTTGATTGTATTACTGTTAAACTTGGAAGTACATGAACACGTGGTTGGCGCACGTGAGTATTGTCGAGTTTAATGGACACATTGAAGATTACGACTCTACATAAAAGTAAGAATGTTCCAAGTGGATTCTTGTAAATATCTAACACAACAAACAATATTTTCGTGAATAGTTTTGTTTCCATATTGCAAGCTTTGCTCAGTTTGCGGCTAGTTTGTATTGCGGGAAACGTCTACCAATATATTTTTATAATTAAGTTTTGCTAGTCTAAAACCTGTTAAAGCTAGTTAATGTGTTAATGATGAGTTATGGGTATCACAAATTCAATAATGACTGGCCAGACAGGCCAGTCATTATTGAATTTCAGTTGGTAGTACTCAGTAGCTCAGTTGGTAGTACCTTTGTCTTCTGCTTTGTAGGTTGAGGGTTCGATTTCTTCCTGGAATAAACATTTGTGTGATGAACATATAGGCGTTTGATCTGTGTCTGGTTGTTATATAGTATTATAAGTATGTATTTAAAAATATATAAAAATTCTATCAGTCATCATCTGGTCACCATAATACAAGCTGTGCTTAGTTTGGGGCTAGACGGTGTTGTGTGCATTGCCAACCAATATTTATTTTTTCAACAATTATTTATTTAATTATTTATTTAACAATTGTACAGAATAATTATAAGAAACATCAACCTCAGCAGCTTAATTTTATAAACATAAACAGCTTTACTTATAAATGTCTCTCAAATTCTGACAAAAGGTAATCACTTTAAAATTGTGCTATCCGTTTTTGTCTGACAGGGCGAATCATCAGCAGTGTTTATGTAGTGTTCAAGTTGAGATATTTATAAGCAAAGACAATGAATGTAAATAGAAATAGAAACCATTTGTTTTACGCCACGTTACAGATTCCTCTGGCAATCTTACAACTTAAAAAACTTAACTAATACTATAGTCAAATAGGCAAATTCAGCATGTGCTACAGCACTGATTTTCAATGACATCTCAATGTACTCGTATTGCCTCTTGTTCGAATCAAATAACTATCGGAAGCAATGAGAATTTGATACTGTGTAAGTTGTACGAGGTAGACAGATTGGTGAACTATTTCATAACGATATAATTTAACATCTAATCAAAATCATTATGTAAACATCTTATTTCTAATATATTTTAATGAGTTCGTTGGAAATACCTTGCGTAACCCCAGTACGATCCAGATGCCTTTGAGAATACACTAGACTTGTTACCTAATCTTCTTTTATTGGTCTATGGCTTCCACTCGGCATATTTAATTAATTTGTGTAATGTAACGCGACATTATGAAACTGGGCCAAATGTGTAATTAATGTGAGATAGAAACACTAACCTGCTTGAAATATTTCAAAGTTTGGAATCTTGTTAGTCTACTAGACTAACAAGATTCTAGTTCAACCCCATTCTAGTTCATTCAGTAAGAAACGTTTTTGATCAAAATTTTATCTCTTGTAAATAATACAATAAAATATTACTTTATTCTTCGTAAATTGCTAATAGTTGTTGCTCTCAGGAATACTTAAGGCAGGGTGCAAACGTGGATACTTTTGTGTTGATTTATATAGAACCAGTATGAAATCACCCACTCCCTGCGCATACGTAAACATTTTTGTGTCAAGTTGCTCCCACTTGACACTTACCCATTGACGATCGAAAAGTGTTCGGTGTCGGTAACTGGAAACTAAAAGTCGTCAGTTGAAGACACAAGCAACATAAACAAATTTCCTTACAATTGTAGTGAGTTTCTTCATCGACCTCCATCGTGAGACTGACGGAAACAAGCAACGAATTGTACCAGCAATGGCCAGTGGTAGCAACGGGCGACTGTGTCCGATCACCGCTATAGGACACAGCAACTACGGTTCCCTGAGGTAGTGTGCCGTGTTGGCAACAAAAAGTGTCTACGTTTGCGCAGCGCCTAAAGCCTTTCAAAGAAAACTTAAGCTAAGTTACAAAAGAAATATCGGTTTATATCTTCTTTATTCTAAAGTGCTCTGACCTTTCGCAGATTAATAACAAATAGTAGCTCCATTTAAAATTATTAATGATTTAACCGTAACACGAAAATAGACAAAGTTTTAACAAACGTGATCGTGCAATGCTCCCGCAAATTTAGATTTTTTGTTAGTTTTAAAATTTGCTTCACACTATAGGAAAGTATTTGTGTGCGTGCATTAATGGATAGACAGACACATAAAGACAAGGTTAAAAGAGGCGTTCACTTTCGCTACTACACGATTTTGCAAACACGAAATACGTTTCCTCGGTTCTTGGATATCATGGCTTTTAAAGCAATTATTTCATAATGGTTCTAACATGTGTTACAAGAGCTACGCTTACAACAATATGTTTGGAGCATTATGATGTTGCCATATTATTGTGAAGGTAGCAGTCGGTAATAAACAACGCTCAAGACAGTTCATCGTAGTGCTTACTCAAATACTATTATTTAGTTTAGATTAATTGATTGGGGAAAATGTGAAGGTTCCTGTTAGGCGCCAATGATATATTCTTGATGATAGTTGGGATCTGTAGGGCGATTATGGAACTCTAATTACAATCAATGTCTATCGAAACGTCAAATTCGTCAAACGAATGATTGAAATTACGCCGAAAACTGATAGACATTGATTGTAATTAGAGTTCCATAATCGCCCTACTGTTTGCAGCCTTACGATTAGCTTTCTCCGGTGTCCGACGTATAAAACACAGTAGTGCCGCATCGAATCAATCCACCATTGTTTAAAGAATGACGTCACACAGCTGCACGAGACCTTCACTATTCTCGTTTTTTGTGTCCGGTAACATTCACTTGTTAAGCTTATACTCGCAAACAATTTTGGTTTATGAAATTTGTTTTTTTTTATTTTATAAGGCACACAAAACATGGAGAACAAATTTTATTTGAAAAAACAAATGTTTTGAACTGGGTTGCTACATAAGCGTAATGTGCGCACAGCTAGGATTAATATAAATTAAATATTGAGCTAACTAAAGATATTCTTCTTATCGTGGCACTAGTTATTTAGAACCGGTGTGGTAAAAAGATTAAAGTGCGCCTCAGAGGCTCCTTTCGTGCACTAGAGCTATTAACAAAGAGTAAATAAAAGACAAACATTTGTCCCGTGGCGGGAATCGAGCCAGCAAGCCTTCTGCGTCTCGGGTGAAGCTTTGCCTACTTCGACAGAGAGGTCGTCAAATTGATTAGGTACTTACTAATTATATTGTGATATGTTATACTATGTATCTACTAACTAGGAGCTCTGTAGGGCGATTATGGAACTCTAATTACAATCAATGTCTATCAGTAATGAATGATTGAAATTACGCCGAAAACTGATAGACATTGATTGTAATTAGAGTTCCATAGTCGCCCTACAGAACGCTCCTTTGAGTGTCGTGCTACCAGGATCATTGAAATGGAGGATTCTTTCAGTTTTTTATAAAGCTACAGATAGTAGGATAAAAATATCAAAACCAGGATATTTATAGCCGATTCATTGTCTGTAACTTACTGTCGGGCCAATTACTCTCGGGTCATTCTTGTATGTGGATTATAATAAGAAATATTGTTCTTGTCGGTATATACGTAAAGGAAAAATATACTCTGATTTGATCTTTGAGTTCTAAATCTAATATTAAAAGAGATTTGCGACAGTTATTCACCTCTGTGACGCAGCAGGCCACGGTCCGGCTGAGACGTAGAAAGTTGCAGGTTCGATTCCCTCCGCGAGACCTTCGTATGATCTGCAAGTATTTGTCTCGGATCTGGGTGTTTATATGTATAATATATAAACAATACATTTACAATTATATAAGTAGTATATCAGTCATGTGGTCCGCATAACACAAGCTCTGCTTAATTTGGGGCCAGTAAAAAAAACTCGGCTGAATTTATTATAAAGAAAAACAGTGAATGATTATAAATAATACCTCTAGATTGATATTTGATATAACATTGACAGTTGCTGGTAGGTTCAGGTTGCAAGTAGTTAGTCCATTGACATTGTTTCTGCAGCAAATATCTATGAAGGTACCTAGTATACCTACTTGTTCAGGGACAAAGTTAAATAAAAGTGTTTGTTGTAAATAAACTAGGTACTAATTGAAAGCAATATTGAAACGATTGTCTTTAATTGGTACTGCAATTTGTGTCAATATTTTTATTGCTATTTATTGTTTGCACGCCTCGGTCAAAAGTACCAGTTGTTATTACGCCATTGGTTTTATGATTGTGTTTTTTATTGGTTTGATGACTTTTATATGTTTTAAAATTATGTATAGGCGCGATGTCCTGATTCCTAAACATTCGAAACTCTGGTAGAGTTATACTTTTATACTTCTATTGGGTTATATCCAATAATTTAGCTTGTTCTCAGTAAAATGTTCGCGTAAAACAATGTTTTATCTGGCGTCTTGTCAAACTACGTCGTTAATGTAATAAGAAATATAAAATTACGTAAACATTGGTTGATCTTAAATGTATTTTTGAGTAGAGTATGTTTTTACACTATTAGTAAACTTCATGATTTAATGCTAAGTCTATAATGTATGAAGTAGGTAGTAAAACTTTGCTGGTGGTAAATTACTAGTAAAAGCCTTTTGGTCGGCCAAAGATTTATAATTCTGGCAGTGTTCCAAGTATATGTAAATAACAAAATGATCATAAAACATCATATAACTTTTTAATACAATAGTTAACGCAACGCACGCATCTTAGAAAGTTTACTAATGTACTGAATCTTCATAAGACAAACCATTTTCTCCGACCAGTTGTGCGTCTGACTAAATGAACGCTGTCACGTTTCGTAAACTACATAAAGATAGATAAATAAAATTGTTATTACAGGTTAAATATATATACTAGCTCTGCTATCAGCCTCATTAGTAACCTTTTACAAATCGCGGCCATTATCATTCCTCTAGCGATGAATGACTGCGCTTGTTAATGGAGGTTTCCGGCAATCGACACGTGCTCCAATTATGCCAATAGAATGAAAAGAATCTGAAGCCACTCTTTTAAACCGAGTGCCGTTAGCTTCACATGTGTGCGCCGTACGCACCATATGCTCTCCCGATAACACTCCAAAAATAAACAACGATAATTCGCTCGTCACTCATGCTGCGCATGGAATGTTGAATGTGGCCTATTGAGTGCCCCGTACTTCCACTTCCTCTTCTTTCTCGATGGAGTGAATATGTGAATGCATTATGCGAGCGGGTTATAGCTACCTATTACAGCCATGGCGTATGGATTTTCAATTCTGTGTGCGTGTGATAATGGTAAGTTATAAAATTTACGGGGTCATCGGCCGCTTTCTCCTGTTTATCTATCTACGAGTGATCGTTTAATGTTATGTCATGTCTTGGTTCGTGCATAGCTAGTTAAAACAAACATTGGTCTCTAGACACTGGGATACTTACTGCAAAATATTTAATTGTAATTCTTGCGACAACTAATGTAGCTCTCTGCGTTATAAGGAACTGTTTATATTATTATTGTAATCATCCATTGAATACAAATTATAATGTACGACACTAAACCTGTTACAATTTCATCATTGGTGATAACAGGTAGTAGGTGATTTAAGTTATCTACCCAAGTCTATTCTATACTAATCAATTAGAGTACCAATTTCCCTACACAAAACTGTTATTTCACTGCCTAAGTGAATTTAAGTTTTAAGATAGGTATACAAAACTAAAATTATAATTATAATAATACTTACCTAACGTTGCCTTGCCAGATGTAATGGTGACTAGTAATTTACGCAACCACTAAGTCTACAATGCTTATCGCAAATAATAAACGTATTGCAGTATGTTTGGACAGGTGAGTAACAAAAATTTGGTTGCAAACAAAGTCGAGACTGGTTTAGCGTCACGTCTCCGAAACACATAAACCCCGTTCGTAAACGCGGTCGGCAAAATCTTCAGGCTTTGCAAAAGATCTTTGTTTACCTACCTGTGTTTTGTAGTAGTTTAGGTGTATCGACTGCGTAATCGAGGTGATCCTTATATTCGAATGGTATGCGGAGCGGAGCGCGCGTCCATTCGTTTCGTTGCGTAAAGCAGTTTGCCATACGACGCTCTCGGTGTCAGACGTACGTTGCAACCGCGCAACGTCCCGGTTTATTTACGCTATGCCATATCGCAAGGCTGCTAGCATTATATTAACTATACATCAGTGCTTCAGCGCCATATATGTGTGAGGAGGCTAATGAATTTGTGTTTTGTTCTGTGCTCTACTCTGTTATTAAGTTTTAGTGCGAAAATTAATCGACCAGATGGTTGTTAGGAAAATAATCGTCGTCGGTATACAACATTATGAAGACCCGTTCTACAAGTACGTAGATTTGATCTGCCGTAGGATTTACCGTTCGTGTTTTCCTCGAGGAAAGTGCCTAGATTTAATTTGTGATGTTTGCTTGTCCCCAGACATGTGACCGGTGCGAGCGGGCCGCCTGCAGGATGCGGCCACCAGAGAAATCGGTCTCTGGACTCCGTCCTCCAGCGGATACCTGAGGACATGACCCCTACCTCGCCGGAGGGCGCACCACTTCGGTTGCCCATCGAGGTGCCCGTCCCGAGACTGGCATTACCTCCGGAAGTGCCCACAGGCTCGGACGACTCCGGTATCCACACACCTCCCGACGGAAACGACGAGGAACGACCCCCCCAACCAGCCGCTGCACGATCCAGAGAAAGCCTCGATTCCGGTAACCCAGAGGACACAGAAAAACCTCCGGATCCACCCGATACCGCCTTAGAACTAGATCCGATTAAAACAGAGCTCTCCGCCGCTGAATCTTCCAAAAACAAAGACTTTCTTTTAAGACTATTCGAGAGCAAACTCTTCGACATGAGTATGGCGATATCATATCTCTTCAATTCGAAAGAATCTGGAGTGCAGACCTACCTGGCCAACAAGCTGTTCTCATTTCCATTCGAGGACGTGGATTTCTATCTACCGCAGTTGGCGACCATGTATATAGAAGTGGGCGATGTGGCGGACGTGCTAAGACCCTACTTGGTGCACAGGTGTAAACAGAGTGCGGAATTTTCGCTGCGGTTAGCGTGGCTGTTAACCGCTTTCGGTGGTGAGACAAAGAGGTCAAAAGCTATGAAGTTTCGGGACTCGATACTGGCTGAGGAGATCAGGCCAGCTGCACGGAGAGGGCACCATAGATCTCAGTCTGACGCGTCTGCGTTGCGACTGGCGATGCCATCAGGGAGACATTTAGGGGATTTGGCATCAGGACGTGCTTTTGACAATGGATGCCTATGTGGAGAGCAGTGTTCCTGCGGAGCTCCGAGATTGGCGCCCCAGATACAGGTATTTATTACACGCAATGCAATATTGTTTAATTAATTAGTGCCGTTCAGCCAATTATAATCGTTACACAAACACGCCAGTGTGGTTTTAGTGAATGATTTCTCGTGTTTATGCAGGATACCGAGACTAATAAAATTATGGATGTACAATCTATTGAACCATAATAATATAGGCTTATTCAAAAGAGTTACACAATGAAAAAGTGGTTTCAAAAGTGTTTGAATAATTTAATCCAAGTGATCCCAGATAATTATATACGTAACAAAATATAATAAATAGACCTTATCGTCTGCATATATTATCTTTGATAAGATAATATTAGTATCTGATAATAGATTGCTTGCGTGTTTTATTTCAACGCTATGTAAACAGTCTTTTCTGAATAGAACTCGAATGTATTCAACAACACTTCCTAAGAATTACAGGTTCGCTTGAATTGATACAAAGAAATTATATTATTAACTTTTTTATTGAGTCTGTGAACAAAGTGTATCGAGTTGTTGTGGTAGTGTTTATAAACAAGGGTAGCGTAATCGTAATAGCTTACGAGGTGCGATCCGCCCTGGCTTCCCCAATGACTCATCGGTAAAATATCAGGATAATACCCTACCAACAACACGCCAGCCTGAGCCCGGGCCTTTTGAATATTTCTATTTATATAAGCACATAAAACACTTCCGCTAACAAATGATAAAAAAAAAATGCTTTAATCGTAAATCAAAATTTTATACATGTGCTACAATGGAGCAGCATTATAACATGCGTTGAATTCGAGAGAACTTTGGCGTATGATTAAAATTAGTGTTGATTAGAATTCTCTGCCTGTCAGTGCAGTCTTGTGTGGAAAATCCCTTAAATCCAACGTATCTCGGCATCCGCTGGAATGCGGTTTCCGCCAGTTTCCCCCCGATATATCACAAGTGGCTTGAATTTAGATTCCGTTCGAATTCATTTCTAATGAAATTGTATAAGTCTATGATGGTACTTTCTCCCAATTCGTTTATCAGGCATATAATTCTTGTTTTAAAATCCAAACGATTTCATTTCAACACTTAGTTTTGCAAACGCAATACCGAAACAGACGAGTGACTAATCTGTTACTCATAACTCGAGTTCTGAGATCACAATATATTTTGTACGACTCCTGACTCAAGAACTAAACATACTCCTACACAATCAGGAGAGAGGTGATCCAGTTTTCTAAAGAAAGATGATGAACAATTATTTATCATCCTTCTTCATTTCCTCCTGAGACTCAGTGGGCCTGGCTGAGACCCAGAAAGTTGGTTCCATTCCCGCCGCGGAACAAATGGTTTTGTGATCTGCAAGTATTTGTCTTGGGTCAGGGTGTTTCTATGTATAATATGTATGTATTTAATAAAGAAAAAAATATATATGAGTATTATATCAGTAGTATAACCTACCCATAACACAAGCTCTGCTTACTTTGGGGCAAGATGCTGTGTAAAATATCCGGAATTATTATTATTAGTGGTCGCCCACTGGTCAAAATTCGACCATAATTAATTAATAATAAATGTAAATAAATGAAAAAAAATATTAGCATTCTGCACTCCTTCATTACATAGTATAAAACAAAGTCGGTTCCTGCTGTCTGTCTGTTTCTATGTATGCTTAGATCTTTAAAACTACGCAACGGATTTTGATGCAATTATTTTTAATAGATAGAGTGATTCAAGAGGAAGGTTTATATGTATGATACATGCATAATATAGAAGATAAGAAGAGAAACACTGATAAATTTAGAGATTTCTAATGTTATGTCGTACTTAAATAAACTCATTTTTTGCGCTTACATTGCAAACGCTGGCTGAACCCTACGAGATCAAAATAATATACTACAGTATTGTACACCAACAAAGGTCTACAAAAAAGTCCGAGATGGTTTATTTCTATCTCTTAGGTTATGTTATTCTCTTAGATAACGTTATATATAAAGACATTTTGTAGTATATTTAGTATCACTATTGCACCCGTGCAAAGCTGGGGCGGGTCGCTAGTCTCTATATAAACTATAAGTGTGCTAAATTTCATACTCCTCCGTGCGCGCAATTTTCGTAAAAAGGGGTACAATGTTTTTGCTTCACAAAACTTCACGTATTAATACGAGTATATAGATTATTGTTATAATTTACACAACCCGAGAAAACTCTGCGAGCGTTGTGGTTGCGTCCACGACTGTTATCTATACTTGTTTTTCTATACCTGGTATAATTAAAATGGTATGGTAATGGTATATCCTTTGTCAAATAAGTAATAGTCTATTTCTAAGAGTGCCAATAACAATAACATTCGAAGAAATTATAATTCGAAGAAAAACTCTAAAGTCTCTCAAGTACAGTTAGGTAGTAAAGGTAAAAGGCAATCTGTAGCTCAGTTTTCTTTCATTGCTCTAATGATAATCGTCTCCAGTTATCCATGCTAGCTTTCTGAGCGCGTCATTTGATGGCAAACTGCTATAAATTGCCCGCATTAAGTTGTGGTTTGTAATTTACTTGAGAAATAAGCTCAGGTTTTCGTTTTAGCTCATGAAAATTGATCTTGCATGATGATAAATTATTTTCGTAATGCTGCCAAGAAAACGATACGATTTTCGTCTATGTGTTTGTAAATTGTATTTAGGGGTTTTTATTCAGGTATTTATATTAACGATGAAGGTAATACAGAATGAATGATCCTCGCTTTTCCGTTCGCGATTGGCACACATTTGTAAAGTATACTTCATGTGTAAAATATTCAATTAACTTTTTTATACAGTCAATAAATATTAATAATAATAATGAATATTGGTGGCCAATCAACACTAGCCCCAAACTAACCATAGCTTCTACTGTCGGCACCAGTAGGGCGATTATGGAACTCTAATTACAATCAATGTCTATCAGTTTTCGGCGTAATTTCAATCATTCGTTTGACGAATTTGACGTTTCGATAGACATTGATTGTAATTAGAGTTGCATAATCGCCCTACAGATATAGTCCGACAAGAAAGAGTAAAAATTAATTATTAAGGAATTAAAATTTACTATAAACTGGCAACTTTTTATGAAAAGGCAGTGTGGCCGCTGTAGTAAATTTGTCGCCAGATTCAACTTTTCTTTGCAAAATTATATAATGCACGTATTTTTTTTGATAAAGTATCGTCATGCTTTGATACATACCAACTTTTGCTTATATATAAAAATCGTGCTTAATTAAAAGAATCAAGCATTCAAAAGGTTTTGTTGACATATTGCAACCACCTAATGGTAAAAAAATATATTGGTATTTATATAGGTAGGTATGATATGATTTATGTATGTAGATTTATTTTCATTTAAATAGAATATAAAGAATAAAAAAACAGACGTAAAAATAATATCTTGTAATCTTATTTAAATTTGTGTTGGACTAAACAGAAGAATTTTCCGCTTGTGGAAACACTGCACTATTTTATAATTGCAATCCTTTATTTTTGATACTTTACTTATCTGGAAGCGATGCTGTGAAAATGTGAAAAAAATCGTAAAAAAATATTATGAGCGAGGTCGAACCATGTACCAAAACATTGAGCAGCTGGTAATACAACACGGTGATGAAAGCTCTAGTGAGGAATCTGAGAGTGAAAAGAAAATTATGGTATGTCAGGAACATCTAATTATGTTCTACCACAACATTCTGAAGAAGAATCGATGTCGGGTATCTTTGAGTCATTAGAGTAATTTATGTATTCTATTATTATTCAACAAAATTGACTATTATTGTGTTTTTCCCCTCTGAGTATACAAAATATTCTCGCTTTCTTTCTAGGTAGGTACCAAGAAACATAGTGGGTTTGATTCTTATTCAGGACAAACCTATATGTGATGAGTATAAATGTTTGGTGTAAAATTAGATAAAATAAGAACTGCAATTTGTTATATGTATATAAAAAATATCAAATATCAAAACGTTCTGCCATAGTATATGGTGATACCATGTAAACAATAGTGGCGCCCTCATTTATTTTCTACTCTTTCTTGTCGGACTGTAACTGATAGAATACTTATATTATCTAATTCTTTTAAACGAACAATTCTTTTATATATATAATCTCGGAAACGGCTCTAACGATTTTCATAAAATTTAGTATGCCGGTTTCAAGGGCGATAAATAGATCTAGGTAGGTTTCATTTTTAGAAAACGTCGTTTTATTCGTGTTTTGTACGGAGCAAAGCTCGGTCATCCAGGTAATATTTTTAAATACATACATGAAGTAGGTACTTAACCCCCAGACAGAAAAAAAATCTATGTTCATTCAGGACATACAAATGTATGTCCTGCACCGACCGCAACCTACAGTGCAGAAGACAGACCTACCAACTGAAACTGAACTAGGAGACATGTCGAGTTAAATTGAAACGACTACTTGAGTCAATGCCGTCACGATAAAAGATAGTGGCATTTAAAGTGTTCAGGGTATTACTCTTAGTATATATTTTAGGGGTGATTAGAGTTTATAATAATAATAATAATAATAATAATAATCCCGAACATTTCAAACAGCATCTGTCCCTTAGTTTAGTTTTCAAGTTTCCACCACAGTTTAGTTTCAAAGTAATCCTTATTGTATAAAAATATTTAATTTGAATTGAAAAATTAATATAACTGTCATAATATTTCAGTTCCTTACATCTCTCACGAATATCGGCCGCCGGCTTGCAAGCGTGGCCGATAAGGAGAGGCGGAACGGCCGGCTCAGAGCAGAGCTCGCTGCCCTGGACCTGAATCTGCCTTCGAGAGTGTGGCTGCCGCTACACCAGAGGCCGCATTACGTGTTACGGATACCACCGCACGCGGCTGCCGTTTTAAATAGCAAGGATAAGGTGAGCTTACTGAACCGTTTACACTTTTATTTATGCATTTACTAGCTTCTGCCCGTGGCTTACCATGCTTGATAGCGTATACTATTCAAGATCATAGTCTACAGCTATATGAAGTTTCATCCAAATTAATTGAGATAATACGGCGTGATTGAGTTACAAACTGATATGAACCTACAAACATCTACACTTACTTTTACATATACAATATCAATAGGATAATATATATTTTTTTAACATAGTTCCACTGCTGGCTAGAACACAGAGTAATAAGACAAAACAATTTATATGTAATTATGGTCAAATGGGACTGGGCTGGTCATGTCTGCCGCATGTCGGGAGACCAGTGGGCAAAACTGACCACGGAGTGGTTTCCTGATACGGTCCGACGACGTCGCGGCAGACCGCGAACCAGGTGGAGGGACGAGCTCGCCAAATTCCGCGCCGACTGGACAGTCTTAGCGCGGGAGAGGGATGAATGGAGAGAACGGGGAGAGGCCTTTGCCCAGCAGTGGGACACTGTGGGCTGATAACAATAATAATAATCATAAATATTAATGTATATAATAATTATGTATCATCCTACTGCCTATGCCTATGGCCTCTTGCGCCAATCTAACCCATGTATGACCTGCGACTTTAACTATGTCGTCGACCCAATTTGCCGGTGGACGACCTACCTTCTACCTTTGGGCCAAGACTTGGTTATCACCACGCCTAACCACGTGTCCTGCCCAACTCTATTGGTTCCAATGTTAATTTGTTCCCAATATACGTCTTTAACTTTAGTTATGCTTGCGAATTACAATACAATATTAGGTCGATCAGCCCTCCGTGCGACTCTCCCTGTCCCTGTGCAGCCACTATCGTAAGCGTTCAGGGTTCTGCACCGTAAGTCATAGTTGGCAAAACTTATATACTTTGTTAATAAGCGGTAAATTAGTAATTGATAAATTACTTCCTTGGCGACTAGTATTTGAAGTCGCGAGAAACTAGAGAAAATTCATAATGCAGTGTAATTTTAATTTAACAGAACCAATACATAATTTTATTGTTTCTTAACCTTTTAGTTCTTGCCGGAAACATGCACATGGTAGTTGTAAAAAACAAGGACACAATTATGAAATTCTCTTGAGTGTTGTGTAGACCTTGACTTTTGCTTGTGATTAAGCAGTTGTTATTCGGAAGTGTCTTGCCCAAGTTATAAAGGGATTTTCATTAAGCGCGCTCAAACTGTGAAATGAAATAAAACGTAAAAGTGATATTGCCACAATTGTTATTATTTGTAATAAAGTTAAAGTACATTCCATGATCAATTACATACATGTACATTCCATGATAAACGTACATACGTGTACATTCCATGATAAATGTACATACATATACATTCTATGATAAATGTACGTACATGTACATTCCGTGATAAGTGTACATACATTTACAATACATGATACATGTATGTGTGGTAGTAGTGTTCAAAGTTGCTACAAGGCAATAACATGCTTATGGCTATTTGCTTTCTTCCGTAAGCATGTTATTTTACTAGCTTTTTACTAGCTAAAAAAAGCATGTTAGAACATGCTTTTTTTTACGGCAAAACAGCATAGAAATATTACAATCACTGTTTATACTGAAAAACCGCAAAGCAAAATAAGTAGGTAGGTATACCTACCTATAACGTGAGCCGGCCGAGATCGCGAATTTACCCATGGTGAATAAAACACACAAAACAACAACACTATTTCTCAAGTCTCAATCAATCGTCCTTTATTACACAATTATAGTCAATACTGCGTGTCCAATCGCTGTTTACACTGAAAAACCACAAATCAAAATAGGTAGGTAGGTTAGTATGTATACCTACCTATTTTTTACGTGAGCTGCTCGAGATCGCGAATCCGCCCGCGGAGCGATGACGCGCGCGACCGATCACAATCGTTAGCATGCGACGACTGAGATGAGACTGACCGTGCTTTTTGCTTTTTGCTTTTATGAATGATGTGATGAATGAATGATGCTTTGCGTTTGCTTTTGCTTTGCGAGTTGTGACGGACAGATGGTAGAGAGAGAGAGAGAGAGAGAGTGTTAGTTATGCTATTGCTATTAGATAAGCAAAAGCATAACATAAGCAAAAGCAAATAGCAACAACTGAGCGCCACGATATCATTTGCTATTTGCTATCTACGATAAGCACGGTGCTTTTTGTTGCTATATGATATATTAACCACCACTAATGTGTGGTATATATAATATCGGTCAAATGACCGTCGCGGCTCTGCTTGAGGTGGCGTATCCTGGTGTACCAAATTTTGGACAAGATTCGTATAAATCGGGTCCAAATTCATGAACAATGCGAGTTATGCTCTAAAACCCAATCAGCGAGCACACGACGCTGCCAGTTGTTTTTAGTTCTTGAGTCAAATGAAATTTATATGGATGAAGGTCCTAGTCTCGACGCATAATCCGCCATGTTGGTGTGGCTAAAAGCTCTTGCGCAGGATTCGAAATGATAGAACATTGATTTTGATAATGCATTTTACCAATTTCAACGCGTTCTTCTTCTCTTCCTGTTATGGCATCTGTCTTAACTTAATGTCAATTTTGCCAATGTCAAGTAGATGTTTCGTTATGAAATCGTCATAAAGTCGCAGTCGATCATTTGTCTATTCTAAACGTCACCGCCGAATGACTGTCTAGAATTGTCTTTGCGTCTTTGCACAAACCAACATTATTAAATTTATAATTGACTTTTACTTATAATTCAATCGTATACAGTTGTGCAAAAAGGTCATTGAATAACATTTTGCAAAGATTACCCAATAAAACATGATATAACACGAGAAAAACGAATTAATTTATAGAATTTATGTTACGTTATAAAATGTCAAACCAGAAATCAATTTCTACGCGTTGTTGTTTCGTGTTGCGTTCCATAATGAATGTCACGTCGAAGTAAATATTTCTGTCAAACTTTACAGCTGACGGCAATATTTGAGCGCACCTATTGGAAAACCATAGTGGTCTCTATTAGCTTTGTATCAATATGTTGCGTGAACAAAAGCAGCAACGATATAATCTTTATGTTTTGGTAGAGAGGTACTATATAATACGTTCCTTATTAGAATACAATCTTTATATATATAAATCTTCTGTGAGCGTATTTGTAATTAAACTTCACCTATACGGCTGGACCGATTTTGGTGAATTTTTTTGTGTGTTTAAGTGGATTTGAGAATGGTTTAGATTTTTTTTTTAAAACGCGCGTACTATTTCGCTATCTGTTCAGCTAATATTCTATGAATCTTTGTTTCATCCACTAAGTATAGCTAAAGAGTATCTGGGTATTTCATCTGGGAAAATTCCCAGATGAAATAGTGTCATGGTTGTTGAAAACTCTCCTGAATTGAAGCTAATGAGCTCTAATGAGGGCTCTACCACTTTACATACACCGCGCTCGTCACTAGTACTTGTCGCTAGTAAAGCCTTTCACTAGGCCGTGTGCCAAAGCGGCCGTCTCAGAATATGAAGAGAAATATATGCTAAGAGCGGATAATCGGGATTTAAACAACTTTACGGCGCTAAAATTGTTTAAAATGTTTAGTTATAGGAAATCGGCGTGGTGTGACCTTTTGACCCATTGATGAGTAATGTAGACTACAATAGTCAAACCGCTAATCTCTATACAACTTCCTTGTTTACCTGAGTTGAACTACCGCGCAAATGACGAGCTATTTTCGTAAAGTGTGGTCAGAAAGCGTTGTATATTCGGCATAGCTTACTGAATCAGTCCTAACAGATCCAATAAAATTACGCAACTACGTTTAAGCTAGGTATAATAATAGAATCTGAAAAAAAATACTCTGCCAACTGTGAATACATTTAATCCGCTGTAAAACAAAGGGTGTGAACTTCCCCGACTAATTGAAGACAAGGTCCACGACTACGAAAAGATCAAAATGTATGGATAAGTCACATGATTGAAGCTTACTGCTGCTATAATTTCCATACAATAAGTATGGAAATTATAGCAGCAGTAGCTGCTATATGTTTTATTTATACAATTATATCTTTACGCAAAGGCGTTGCGTGATATATTAGGTGTGATCTCCTCATATATCACGCTTTTTTTTCCAGAGACATCCCCCTGTAAGTCACTCAACAGCCTTTGAACTCAAGTGGGCCATTGCAAGCTCAACATAAGCAAGTGGGGCTAAATATTGAGGAGTCTGTGATGCACTGCGAATGTGGCACCGATCCACAAACAGAATCACATCACATCTGCTAGTTTGCCCTAACAGTTGCACTTTGAGTGACCTCTGCTCAAAACTCCTACCACTCAAAACGCCATAGGTGTTGCTAAACACTAGGAGACTAGACTTTAGATAACTCCAATAGATAATTATTTGTAAACATAAACACACAAAGAAGAATAGTAGAATCTCTATTGAATAGTGTCGCTTGCCGCGCGTATTAATAATGTGGAAGTAATAATGGCGGGATTAAATAAACGGAGGGGTGGAGCTACTTAAATCTTATAATTGATGTCCATAGTTGAAATTTACAAACCAAATGACTCATTAAGATTATAAATTTTACGTGAGCGCTCTTTACGTGAGCGCTTCCGTAGCATAACTGCTACGCGGTGGCGACGTGGAACACGATAGTCGTACGACCCAAGATGACAAAAACAAAATTGTTTTATTTCAATAAATTGACCATAAAATTTGAAATTTTGAAATGAAATAAAAAATAAACACGAAATCCGATTCGTATGTTCATTTATTGTCGACGTACAATACACGTATGTTTATTTGTAACCTTGTTTGGTTAACGATTTTTTTAAAAACACACATTTTTCGGTTGCAGGTGAGCAAATATCACGTACTTTTTTACAGACACGTGAGTTTTGATACTTTTCGCTTCATACGTTCAACAAAGTCAGTGTTTTAAAAACATTAGTAATTCGAAACTCGAAAGAGACTGTTGAGTTTATTAATATTTCGAGGTTGTGCGGAAACGACATCAATTTATAACTTACTAGCGACCCGCCCCGGCTTCGCACGGCTGCAATGCTGATACTAAATATACTACAGAATGTCTTTATATACAACGTTATCTAAGAGAATAACATGACCTAAGTGGTATGGCATGGTATAGATAGACCTATACCATCGCGGACTTTTTTGTAGACCTTTTTAAGGTCCACAATACTGTAGTACATTATTTTGATCTATCTCGTAGGGTTCAGCCAGCGTTTGTAATGTAAGCGCAAAAAATGTGTTTATTTAAGACGTCACATTAGGAACCTCTAAAATTATCAGTGTTTCTCTACTATATTATACATGTATTATACATATAAACCTTCCTCTTGAATCACTCTATCTATTGAAAAAAAAAAATAGAGACAGACAGAGAGCGGAAAGCGATTTTGTTTTATACTATGTAATGACAAGCAATCCGCATTAGCTTCGCACGGGTGCACGAGTTACACTATTGCGATTTTCTGATGGATCTCTAATTTTTTTGAAAATAAAATACAGTATAATAGGTACTCGCTGATAATGTAACTTTCTATAGGTGAAAGAATTTTTAAAATCGATGAAGTAGTTTTAATGTTTATCCATTACAAACATACAAAATCTTTTCTCTTTATAATATTAGTTCAAATTAGCCGAGTACCTAGTAGTTACTGTAATCCTACAGTATCCTACTATCCTACTTGGTATCCACCAAGATACGTTCCAAGGTACAACAATATATCTCCGTACTTTATTTTGGCAAGACTCATTGAACCGTTTAGTCGTGAAAATCTAACAAACAAACAGAAATTCGAATTTAAAATATCAGAGTGGATTTTAATTAATTCAACAGCAAAATAAACGAGTTCAGTACTTTATCCTACAATCAAGCATAGACAAGTGACCTTCGCATGGCGTTCAGTCGGCTCTAATTGTAAAAACGTGTTATCAAGATTAACTTTTCAAAGAACAATAAGTCGACCTCAGCTTGATAGTTAATCGATGGTAATTTAAACTAGGTTAAACTACTTCACACGTTGACTCAGCGATATAATTGATTGATCACATTATTAACAGAATGAATACTGAGGTTAGTATGACCACAGAATATTAATTAGTACAAGTACAGACAACATGAAAACATTTATATAAATAGCGACTTTGCTATGACTTAACAAAGTTCAATTCAGCTCACACAAGCGCGTAGCTCCTATTATATATACCTACATAGTGCGTCTCTATCGCGTAACTCCTATCTCGACTGGCGCGACACTTCTCTACGAATTTGCCCAACAGAATAGGTACCCTGAAGCACTTGTATATTCGTACCTAAAATATCGAGTACGCCTGACCTGATGTATGATTAGGTATGACTAACATTGTATAATGTATAAAATACACATAGGCTGTATTCCAAAACAAAACTCAAATTCACATCGAGAACTATGCATAGGTATTTTGACAGCATTTCAGTCAGAAACTAACTGCTGCCCGCGGCTTCGCACGCATGGTACCTACATACAAAGTAGCCTATTAACTTCCCCAAGATAAAATGTATCTCTGTATTGAATTTAATCATGATCCGTTTAGTCGTTTAGCCGTGATAAGGTAACAAACAGACACGTAGATACAATTTCCAATTTATAATGTTAGTATGGGTATCGGCTACGAGTAGGTATGCTTTTAGTTTGAAATGCGCCCCATTGAGCTAAGATAGATACAATAATACATAGCCCGTAGGTGGGTCAATCAACTATTTTACCCACACTAGGCTGTCCCTGGTGTATTTTAATTTAAATGGACTAATTGACAATAATAATTTACAAAATTATTATAACAATGGCTTCTATACTTATTAGGCACAATGGAAAACCTGAATAAGTTCTCGAAAAATAATTATTTCTATAAAATTTTATGGTAACTCAGTATATGAAATATACGCGCCATACAAAATATTCCTGTCTGAAGCCCACATTCACTTGTTTACTTTCATTTGAAATTAACTTATACTTCTTATTAACGATCCATTTTTATTACTGAACAAGATCATTTAATATACTTTAACGTGTGTAATACAAAATAGCAATAAAACATACAACTTTTCCTAAAAAAAATCTTGAAATTGTGTCCCTCACTAGGTTGCATTTGCTTTCGTATACTGAGTTACGTTCATTAATTTAGCCTGGAAACACATAGATGGCTCTGTTTGCCGTAAGTACCATCAGTTCTGTTTGCTTTCGCTCGCGCGGCGCGGTCAAGCCCTTTGATAATGCCGACGAGTCGCCAGTCCACAAAAAACGTTCGGAGGGGGTGCGTGCCTTTTTGTGTCGTATGCTGAGTGACCGCGATTTCTCGACGTAAGTTTAAAATTTATATATTATAATTATACGTTTTCGTAGTACTTAACATATGTTTTCGACTAAAGATTACGCCAAGTACCATGTTCTAATTTTTATGTGCTCTTTTTATAAAAATACACCAATTGTCTGCTGAGTTACCAGTATACAGTGTTACTTTAGTGGTAACTCCACATACATTTTTGGTAACTCCAAAGACATTTGTGTACTTTGTGAGACTTACATGTAGTTTTTACGGTAAAATTTGCTCCATTTAGATTCATTTTATCATCAAATACATTACTTACCTACCACCTACTTACTTCCCCATTAAGAGTGAGTAAGACATATCATAAGAGTGAACAACCAAAATCTTTGATTATTTTGTTACCTTCTATTTGAATAAATTACTGAATAATATTATCATCTCGATTACAAAGTTTGTAAGAAGGATCATACAAAAAAGCGCTAGGACCGAGACGAGTTTCTTGCCTGTTCTTCTCGTACTTGGGTTAAGTTGGAATAGGCACATAGATTCACCTAGCATGTAAGATGTTTCAAAGTGATTCTTGTGACTTTATTGAATTTTTTAACTTAAGTTTCAGCAAGTAAATTAGACTACAAGTATGATTTATTGCTTATATTATTTTCAGAAATAGAACTTCATAAATGGCGCCTCTATCGGCTGCTGAAAAACAAAGAAGATATAGAGAAAGACTCAAACAATACACTGAAAAATATGAAGAAGCTAAGAAAAAGCATCGTGAGCACTACCACAAAGTTAAAAGGCTTGCAAAAGACTTAACGCCAAAAGAAAAAAAACAAGCCAATTCCATCTGGAAGTTGAGACAAAGAGAATACAGAAAGAAGAAAATAGAATTTACGTTCTGTCATAGATGTAACACCACCAAGTTCTCCGGTACCGGGTTTAGTCAATCTACACAACTTACCACCAGCATCTCCGGCATCAATTGCGTCTCAAGAACGTGGACGAAAGAAAGTCAGAAGAGATAAAAGTAAAGTGTATAGAGAGAACAAGAAATTACAAGAAGAAAACAAGAAGTTGAAGAAAAGCTGTGAGAAGTACAAGAAAAGACTGATTAGAAACAAAATAAAAGAAAAAGAATCTGAATGTCAGAAAGTGAAGCAAAAGTATAGGATATTGACAAATTCGATTAAAGTGCGGTATGAAAAGATTAAGAGCCACAAAGAAAAAAGATTGATGAAGAACCTCCTTAAAAATAACGATATAGACAAATCTAAAAAGAAAACTCAAATAATACATGAAACATTAGGATTAAAACGAGTGTATGCCAAAAAACAAACAACATTGCAGCTACCTATGCTTCTCTATAAAATACAAGAGTTTTTCCTCCGTGATGATGTCTCCAGAGCTACAGCTGGGAAAAAAGAAACTGTAACTCGAAACCGAGAGAAAGTACAGAAGAGGTATTTGTTGGACACAATGCGAAAACTATATATGGATTTTAAAGAAGAAAATTTCGGCACGTCATGCTCATATTACTATTTTACAAAGAACCGCCCATTTTTTGTCAAAAGTGTATCAGTAGATGCTCGAGAAACGTGCTTGTGTAAAACTCACGCTAACATCACATACAAGGCTCAAGCACTGAGAAAACGAGATATTCTAAAAACCAACGATTTAAGTGCAATTATCAAAACCACAGTTTGCAACGACCGGTCAAAAGATTGTATGTACAATAATTGTGTGACATGCAAAAACAGAAACATAGAATATGCCGAAGAAAAAGTAGTTGGTGTCATAAAGTACAGCGAATGGGTTAGAAAAGAATAAAAATATGAAAAAGATGGGAAAATGTTCAAATCAGTAAAGAATATAAAAGAAGAACAATGTAATGACGCTGCTCAGTTATTGCAAACATTTGAGAAGGATATTATCCACTTTAAGAAACATGTCTACAACATCAAAATTCAATTCCATAATTTTCGAGAGTGCCTAAACGATCTGCAACCTAATGAGTGCGCAATTATAGTCGACTTCAGTGAAAACTACAATTGCAAATATTATGAAGAAGTCCAGTCCCACCATTTTGGAGGCTCTCGAAACCAAGTGTCCTTGCACACTGTCATGGTGTACACATACGATCCTGAAAATTAATATTATGCGAACTCTTTTTGTACAATTTCTGCTTCAAATTGTCACCAACCTGCCGCCATCTGGACACATTTACACCCGATCTTACAATGGATAAGAAATGAACATGAAGCTGTGGATACGGTTCATTTCTTTTCTGATGGACCATCGACACAATACCGTCAGAAGCAAAACTTTTACTTGCTTTGCACAAAATACTTTGAGTATGGATTTGCTGCAACCACTTGGTCCTTCTTTGAAGCGGGCCACGGGAAAGGTCCTGCGGATGGAATCGGGGGATTCTTGAAGCGCACTGCAGACAGGATTGTTGCCACGGGTACGGATATTCCTAATGCACAAGAATTTGTAAATATAATGGAAAACACTAGTAAAATCAAGCTGTTCCTAATAGAAGACAAAGCTATTGAAAAAACACAAGACAAACTGCCAAAAACGATCCCGCGACTTATTGGAACTTTACAAGTCCATCAAGTATTTACTGAAAAACTAAATTCGCTAAAGTATAGACAGCTTACCTGTTTTTGTAAATCATCGAAAAGAGGTTTTTGCAATTGCCTCAGTCCCAAAACATATCAAGTGAACATTCAGTCTTCGACAAAGACCGTTGAATCAATAAGACCGGTTAGCTTGGAGAACCCGAAAGATATTAATTTCGAACCTTCTGGATATTATTCTCCAGATACATCCGATGATGATGTTCCGCTTGCTGTACTGAAAGAAATTAACAATATACCGCCTCGTCCCAGTATTTACAGAACTATTTATGGATCATCTGATAGTGATGGTGAAGAGCCTAAACAAGAACATGACAAAGAAAACCAAAACCATGGATCGAATCCTGCAGATGCTGCTACGTTTGAGGGACCACTGGCTTCAACGAGCAACCATGAAGCACCACTACAAGTGTCAGCTGGCGATTTTCTGCATGTTTATGTGTATGGCATGAACAAGAAAAAGAAAATGTATTCTTATGTGTGCAAAGCTTTGACTCCAATTGAAGAAGACGGTGAAGTTAAAGTTATCTTTCTACGGGTTGTTGATAAAGATGCAAAGAGGTTCAGACTTGATAAAAACGATATGAGCTATGTTAATTATGAAGATATTATAAAAATCTTGCCAACACCACACTTTTTGTGAAAAAGACAATACAAATTTGGAACTTCGATTGATATTTTTGAAAAATAATATTTTGTTATTTGAAATTACTTACTGTTGATTTATGTTTGAAAATTTAGCTTTATTTAAATAGTTTATTCAATTGTATGCCGTCCATTGAAAACACGAATATTTTTATAATGTCTTAGGCGTTACCCAATTTTGTCTCTGGAGTTACTATTTGTCCCCAAAACAAAAATTACATATTCGATCATAACTTTCTTACTTCTTTATTGAATATCTTTAAATTACTATTTTTTGATTTTATATTATTGTCAATCTTCTATACATAACTAGTTTTTTTTGTATATCATTTAAATTTAGTTTAATTAAGAAATAGCCAATCTCTTTTGCACAAAGGTAACGCAACATACAAAATATCAGCTATTTTTGTACTTAAGATTAATAATAATGACATGACTGATTATGCCAAAATATTTGATAATGCATTTAAGCTTAAATAAAAAATAAAAATTACGATTTTTGTGTTTCTTTCACCATATATCTTATGCTGATTAGAGGTAACTCAGGTGACAGTTTTTGAGGGTAGGTGATGTTATTTTGTACGAAAACTATATTAAATACTCATTAACTTCGCTGCTCTTCCAGATACATAAAGTAGATGATATCTTTGATGCCCTGATTAAATCAGATCTAAAGAAAACTAATGTTTTTTTATTTCTAAAAAATATATCTGATCTGTCCGAATTGTGGGTATAATAGTTGATTGGCCCAGGTACCTAGTAAATAAAAAAAAAATACCGGACATTTCACACAACATCATCTGGCCCCAAAGTAAGCAGAGCTTGTGTTATGACTTATATACTAGTTATATGCTTTTTGATATGATCCGGATCCAGCTTATAGACATAGTCATAGACATAGACACTCATTTATTTGTCAACAATTTGTATTAGATCACTTGGTATCATAAACAAATTAACGATCACTGACACGTTACGTTGGATCAATTACTGCGCGTCTATTCGGAAAACTGATTTCGATATAACGGAATGATATCGTCGTTGAAATGTTCGTCGAGTTAACAGTTGTTTCGTTGTTTAATTACAATTGTCATGTCGTTTCTTGTGGAGGATTTTGTAATTTTTTCAACATCTCCATCCTATTTTATACTATGACACAGTAGCAAATGGGTGGCACACGCAAAGCTATTTACAGATGGCAGCACAAGCGTGAATGCCTTGTTTACATTTTGTATGAAGTTGGGACTGATAGATGCAATTTGTAGTGTTTGCTGTAGAAAATGTACCTACTTAGTTTGCTTTTTACGAATCACGAAGGAGAGCGTCACAGGAAAAAACCTGGAGCGCAACACTGCAGTATTTTATAAAATATTATATATAATAAAAATCAATTGCTGTTAGTCTCGCTAAAACTCGAGAACGGCTGGACTGATTTAGCTGATTTTGGTGTTGAAATGTTTGTCGTAGTCCAGGGAAAGTTTAAACGGTGAGAAAATTTGTGGCATTGCAACGCATGCCGGGTACAGCTAGTTGGAAATAAATGCATAAACACATGCAATTTGACAGCGAAAGTTTCAAAGTGAGATATTCTCGATAATGCGACATATATCGGGATAAAAGGGTGGGTGGGTACCTCTCCATTATTGTGACCTGTGACAAATCAAGTAGCAGAAAACGTCATAAAATAAGAAGTGAAGCGACATCGTTTGTCCTATCGTTCAAAACGAGTCGATACACTATAACTAAGAATAGGTATTTGCACGATTATTGTCCGGATGTATCGATTATCGTTTCGCAGACTAGACCCCCCGATGTTGACTATCTCACCATTCAATCTTGTATAAAATTGTTATTATACTAGGTGGTTCATCTATGTTCATATGATTGTATATATGATATCATCTAGCTGGCGTTTGCGTGTAACTGATGCGTAGAAATATACATTGTAATGTAATAGACATATTAGAATATAATACGAGTACTTACATTGTAATGTACCAGTAATAGATTATGTTAGCATCTGCTGAGTTGTTGGGTAATTTGTTTGTAATATCGCCATTGTTACCTCGTCTATTCGCGAGATACCACTGGCGGTCACACATTCAAGTGATGGCCGAACAGAACGTTGCTTAACTTCAATGATATGTGTGTTTGGAAACGAGATGTGCCAGGTTGCTGACATATGCATTATTTGCATTTGTCAGTAGTTTTTATACGCTATGTTCAGATGGATACATTTTGACGTGCGTCTAAATATCCTGATATTTATCTTACAACCGATCAAATGCGCGCACGTTAACGCGCGACAGCAAGCATTAACGCAGTGCTCAGAGAAAACGTCTCTAAAGTCTATTTTTTTAAATTGGGTGAACCCAATGTGTCCGTTTTATTTTCCCATATTTTTCTTTATAATATAACTACAAAAAGTTTTACCGAACCAGACTGACGAATAGTGCGAGTACTCGCAAGCTCGCAACACGCGTTAGCACTCGTCATATGAACTGGTATAAATTTGATCGGGCGTTGACGCGCGTTTTATGTGAACTTAACTAAGGCTAAAATACGGGTAACGATGCCGGATATTTCGACGCTGGTCAGTAAATCAAAACCTATGGAAGACCTAGAATCATGAAATTTCGCAAGAAGCAATGTTTCACAGCATAACTTAAGGCAAACATCTTAAAACGGTTAATTAGTTGTGTAGTGTAGTTACTGTTGAATTTGTTGTGTTGTAAATTTGTCCTTCGGTCAGACTTTTCGCTAGAGCTTTATTCGGTGCTTTCATAATTCATGACGGTATAGGGGCTGGCCCTGAGTTGGACTAGCAAATTGTACCCGATTGTAAAAGAACCATAATCGTGAAAAAAATAGGTACGGCACCCTCGTGACTTTCGCACTTGATTGTTTTATTTATGAGTAAGTCAAATGCAGACATTTGATTTTCTCAGAGAAATCAACTGACTTAAATGTTTAGAAATTATTCGCTATAATAGCAATTCCACCCGGCTTCACACGGGTTACATTATTGCAATTTTCGTAGAAAACTCTAATTTTTTTACTTAAAAATACTACCCTTGTTACTCACACATAATGTAGCTTTCTATAGGCGAAATAATTTTTAATATTAATTCAGTAGTTTTTGAGTTTACCCAGTACGAACAAACAACAAATGTAATCTTTACTCTTTAAAATAAGATTGAAATAATTTTAATTTGAATAAATAAATAAATAATGGTGGAGAATCCACACAACCCCATCTAGCCCCAAACTAAACATAGCTTGTACTATGGGAATCAGAAGACTGATGAATACTTTAATATTTTTAAATACATAATAAACTGTATAACACCCAGACACAGAACAAACACCTATGTTCATCACACAAATGTTTATTCTGAATCCGCAGGCTCCGTACATAATGTACGTGGAGGTGCTAGAGACGGACGGGCACTGCCCCCTGCCCCCGCGCCTGCTGCCTCCCGCGCCCCCCGCGCCGCACTCCCCTCCAATCCGACACACGAAGAGCGAAGAGAACCTGGTGCCGGAGTGGCCGGCGCTGTCTCTCTACACGGCGCTGGATGACGTCGACGCGGGGGATTGCTGGAGCCATGACGACGAGGAACTGAGCACGCAGTATCCGCAGAGAGCGCCGGCGCCCGACGCTTTGTCGCAGGTAACATTTGTCACAGATCACAGGCTCTAGTGTGTTATATTTTCATATTAAATTTGTCACAGGTAACATTCCACTAGATAATATTTGACATTAATAACATTTGTCACTTGTACCATTTGTCAAAGAGGTCAGGCTCTTAGTCCATTGAAAAGTTACATTTGGGTATGCATTTGTCAGAGGACGCAATTTTATTTTTTTAATGTGTAGGGGGGGTCAGTAGAAGCTTAAGTTCAAGTTTGTGGGGTCGGCACCCTTGTCCCCCGGCCGCCATCTTGGAAAAGGGGGTGCAAAGGGTTTTCGCGCTGTATCTCGTAAACTAGTTACCTTACAGAAAATTTAATCAAACATAAAATGTAGCAAATTAAATTTCCTACAATTTTATTTCTATTACTTTTTATCGTCAAGTGACCAACAAAAAAGTTATAAACAAAAATAAATGAAAATTTTGTTTGTTTGTTCTAGGTTTTACAGCGCTCCAAACTTAAACGGATTCTCGAATGCTCATAGGGATGCAATAAAAACTAAAAATTAGGCTTACTTTTCTATCTATATTTTTTTTATTCATACAATTTATTATGATCTTAACATTCCTATGCTATTATTGAACTATGTTTGACCCTTTTACCCACCACCTATGAGGTATAACATGGGCAAAGTCAAATTTATAAAAATTTTGCAGAAGCATCCAGAGTTAGCAAGTGGAACTAAATTATTTATGAGTGAGAAAGTCGAGTCATCGTTACTCAGTGTTGTTGGCGAACGTTTTTTCGTCTTTTTATATGGCGGAAATAAAGACGATACTCTAGACACTCTGCGATACAAACGATTTGCTAAGACAGTGACAAAAAATGCATTAAAAAATGCATTAAATTTTTATAAATTTGACTTTGCCCATGTTATACCTCATAGGTGGTGGGTAAAAGGGTCAAACATAGTTCAATAATAGCATAGGAATGTTAAGATCATAATAAATTGTATGAATAAAAAAAATATAGATAGAAAAGTAAGCCTAATTTTTAGTTTTTATTGCATCCCTATGAGCATTCGAGAATCCGTTTAAGTTTGGAGCGCTGTAAAACCTAGAACAAACAAACAAAATTTTCATTTATTTTTGTTTATAACTTTTTTGTTGGTCACTTGACGATAAAAAGTAATAGAAATAAAATTGTAGGAAATTTAATTTGCTACATTTTATGTTTGATTAAATTTTCTGTAAGGTAACTAGTTTACGAGATACAGCGCGAAAACCCTTTGCACCCCCTTTTCCAAGATGGCGGCCGGGGGACAAGGGTGCCGACCCCACAAACTTGAACTTAAGCTTCTACTGACCCCCCCTACACATTAAAAAAATAAAATTGCGTCCTCTGACAAATGCACACTAAGGCCTAAAAAATGTAACATTTTAATGGACTATCTAGGATGCTATAATTCGTAATTGTCACAGAGATCACAGGCTCTAGTATTCTATATTTTCTATATTTGTCTCAGGTAACATTTGTCAGCGATGTCAGGCTTTAGTATGCTTAATTTCTTATTTGTCACAAAGATCACAGGCTCTAGTATTCTATATTTTCATATTTGTCTCAGGCAACATTTGTCAGAGATGTCAGGCTCTAGTGTACTATATTTCGTATTTGTTTTAGATAACATTTGTCAGGGCGACAGGCTCTAGTATGCTTTATTTCGTATTTGTTTTAGATAACATTTGTCAGGGCGACAGGCTCTAGTATGCTTTATTTCATATTCCAGCGGGGCGATTATAGAATTCTGATACTATCAAAACTTTGATACTAATCACATTCAGTTACTATTAATGAATTGGTATTACCGAAGGTTGATGTTGATTGTCGTACATGCTGTCAATGAATAGAATCCTCAAATTAAATAAATATGAAGACGGAGCGCCGCAATCAACCAAAATAAAGTCACAAAACCGTGCTCCTGTGTCATACAACGAAATCGTGCTCCTTGCTCTTACTTAGTAAATGTCACGTCGTCTTCAATAAAGATCGTTTAAAACCCTCGCACTTTAGGTCAAGTGCATTCGATGTCGTTTTACAAAATAACCTAAAAACGTTTTTATTAAATAAGTGTTATTTGAAGTAAAACGTGATTATGTGACAATTTCCTGCTACGGAATATATAAATGTTTTTTTTGTTATATGTTTTATAGACGACGACATGACAGAATACTAATATTACAAGTGTGTATGCTTATACTATGAGCAATGAGCACGGTTTGGGTAGAATTGTGTGCGTGAGTGCGTGTAGTTGCACAGAGGAGCATGGTTTTGAGGCTTCACTTTGGTTATTCACGTCTATACGTTCGGTTTCTATCTCAGACCAAATAAAAACCGAAACCGAACGTACGTAATAGTAATCCATCTTGTCAAAAGTGGTTCCAATTACAATCAAACTAATTATTTAAATTATGCTGATTGATAATCGAAACTAATAGACATTGACTGTGTCAAAAGTTCCATAATAGCCCCACAGGTCATAATTATGTAATTTCATACCAATTTTCATCGAAAATCGGTTCGGCTATTACGACGTGATCATGTAACTTTTGCTTATAATAATAAGTGTGTTACATGTGATGAAGTGCTATTAGTGTGAGTGTGACATTCAACCCAATGGCCTACATAGCAGGCAATGCTGTTGTGCGACGACCAATGTCATGACCAGCTCGACTCGGTGACCAGGGTCGGCTGGTTGAGAATCAATTTCAAAAGCTCTTTATTTCAAACACTTACTTAAGTACAATTACCAGTGTAGAAATATACTTGAATAGTTTTATGTACGTTTTACAAGCTCAGTGCTTATTAAAACTATTGGACAGAAGTAAAAGTGGCGTTAAAGAGTTTTATAAAATACTTAAAGGTTTTGACATTAGTAAGCATGTAAATTCATATGTACATAGGTAGATGTAAGCTTTTTCGACGAGCATTACTGAAGTTTTTGCTTGAAATTTAGGGATTTATTATTGATGTCGATAATATTGATCCGCGGTCCGCTCGTTGACGCTCGAGTTCACGGTTCACACTGTGGGTGACGTAATAACAGGCTAGTTGAGAATGCTCGAGGCATTAAGCCCTTTGACACAACCTGTATTTAATTGTGTGCAATAAATTTTTCAATAAACCAGCTTTTATCCGCGGCTTCGCAAGCGGGGTACTTTCATAAAAAGTAGCCTATACGGTACTTGCAAGTCACTGGAGGACGGCTATCTATAGTAAAATAAATAATTATATATCGGTGGACAATGCACACAACACCATCTAGCCCCAAATTAAGCATAGCTTGTATTTATATTGTCAGGTGTCAGCGATGTCTGCACTGTCGTGTGTTTCGGCGCAGTCGGTGTCGTCGTGCGGGTCGCGCGAGACGCTGGCCGTGGGCGCGGGCGAGGTGCGGCGGCGACTGGAGCACGCCACGCAGGCGCCGCCGCCCAACGCATTCAAACACGACCCGCACGATCCCTCCGCTACTGCACTCAAGGTAATAACTGAAACACTGTCAACCTACCAACACAAACACTGTCAACCTACCAACACAAACACTGTCAACCTACCAACACAAACACTGTCAACCTACCAACACAAACACTGTCAACCTACCAACACAAACACTGTCAACCTACCAACACAAACACTGTCAACCTACCAACACAAACACTGTCAACCTACCAACACAAACACTGTCAACCTACCAACACAAACACTGTCAACCTACCAACACAAACACTGTCAACCTACCAACACAAACACTGTCAACCTACCAACACAAACACTGTCAACCTACCAACACAAACACTGTCAACCTACCAACACAAACACTGTCAACCTACCAACACAAACACTGTCAACCTACCAACACAAACACTGTCAACCTACCAACACAAACACTGTCAACCTACCAACACAAACACTGTCAACCTACCAACACAAACACTGTCAACCTACCAACACAAACACTGTCAACCTACCAACACAAACACTGTCAACCTACCAACACAAACACTGTCAACCTACCAACACAAACACTGTCAACCTACCAACACAAACACTGTCAACCTACCAACACAAACACTGTCAACCTACCAACACAAACACTGTCAACCTACCAACACAAACACTGTCAACCTACCAACACAAACACTGTCAACCTACCAACACAAACACTGTCAACCTACCAACACAAACACTGTCAACCTACCAACACAAACACTGTCAACCTACCAACACAAACACTGTCAACCTACCAACACAAACACTGTCAACCTACCAACACAAACACTGTCAACCTACCAACACAAACACTGTCAAATTACCAACACAAACACTGTCAAGATACTAACACAAACACTGTCAACATACCAACACATATACTGTCAAGATACCAACACAAACACTGGCCAAGGTAGCAACACAAACACGGTCCAAGGTACCAATACAAACACTATCAACAAACCAACACAACCACTGTCAACGTACCAACACATATACTGTCCAACATATCAACACAAACACTGTCGTGTGTATCGGCACAGTCGGTATTGTCGTGGTGTCAACACTAAGCGGAACGTAGACGCTTACCCGTGGTCTAGACCCTCTGCGCGTCAAGCATTGACCGTATCTAGGAACAGATGTTCAAAAAACGAGATACAGTTCTGACGCAGATGATATCACCCGATATTTATACAATTTTCAACTGAGATGATGGCGTTCTCTGAGCGATTCCGCGATATATTATCCCGTCTATTAGGTACAGTCGTTAATAAGTAACTACAAACCGTAGAGCAAGCAGAGAAATGTTTTATGAATTATGGGTTAAATCAGCCACAGAGTGGATACTCCTAAATGGAAAACGATTTCGAGGCAAGCTACGGCGAAGATAAAAAGATGAGTTAGATGCTCATCTTATAAATTTGCCCAGTGTCTTTAGACAGAAACGATTGAAGAGAAGAAAGGCCATTGCCCTGCAAAAGGCAGCTTAATAAAATATTGGTGGACAATCCACACAACGACACCTAACCCCAAATTAAGAATGCTTGTGCAATGGAAACTAGATGACTGATAGAATACTTATATTATATAAGTATGTATTTAAAATATATAAGTTATATATTTGAAATACAAACTTCGATTATATTAACATCCAGACAGAACATTTGTTTAACTATGACACATCATTGATTGCAAACTGTTGTTCAGGAATCATGGGAGAACAAACTCGCTAGGATGCGATCATCTTCTCCCTACGGTTCGCTGTCAGGCTGGCGACTGCTCGGCTGCATCGTCAAAGTCGGCGACGATCTGCGACAGGAGATGTTAGCTGCACAGCTGCTGAGGAGGCTTCAATCTGCGTGGACACAAGAACGAGTGCCGTTGAAGCTATACCCCTATGAGATACTGTGTTTGGACCGAGAGTCGGGGCTCATTCAACCGGTAAGTTGAGTTTTATCATGTGCCCATGTTTAACGAAGTCGAGGCACTACACATATTTATGAGCAGTATTCGTATCGTGTCGAGTCGATCGAGTTCGATTATCGAGTGAAAGGATTAAAGCCCCTCCCTCTGAGGGGCTTTAATCCTCCTTTCATGCACTTGGCACATGTCTTTGAGCTTTTTTGGTTCTACGACATGCCGGTTTCCTTCCCCGTTTGAGGGTACTAGTATAATTCACATATATATTTCGAAAAAAGATCCATTGGTGTACGAATGGATCTGATCCCACGACTTCTTTCGAAAGCCGGGGCCACTACCAATAGACCACCAGTGTTCTAATTTATTTATTCTCTCACAAAGGTTGCCTATTAACTAGAGACTGGTGCCTATTAACTAGAGTTGGCCACGGACTTACTTGTATATACAACATTTTAAATTTTGTGTTGAGCGTCTTATCCAAACATACGGCGTTGCATGACAATGTTCACACCAAGCGGCGTGAGCGCTGTCAGGGGATAAAGACTAGCGTTTATCATAATCTGTTATTACTTACAAGTGTATGAGTATAAGCTTTATATAAGACATGGTGGTTCCATAGTACAAGTTTTGCTTAGTTTGACTATACTGACTTTGACTATATCATCTAACCATATTTCCAAAAGACGACCGATGTCCCTATAATCTTTAACGACCTCTGTGGCACGGTGGGCCAAGGCGCGGTTGAGACGCAGAAGGTTGGGGGTTCGACCTTTTGGATGATCTGCAAGTATCTGTCTCGGGTCTGGGTGATTTACAAAAAAAATGTTACACGAGTAGGATATTAGTCATGTGGGACCCATAACACAAGCTCTGCTTACTTTGGGGCCAGATGATGCTGTGTGAAATGTCCGGCATTATTGATTGATTAGGTATTGGCAATTCCTTAGGTACTGAACTCGGTGTCCCTGCACCAGATAAAGAAGCAGTCGGGCGCCACCCTGCGCGCCTGGCTGGAGCTGGAGCACGGCCCGTCCACCAGCGAGGGCTTCCTCCGCGCTCAGAACAACTTCGTCGAGTCCGCTGCTGCCTACGCGCTTACTAGCTATCTATTGCAGTTAAAAGACAGGTATATATATTATCATCATCATCATAACAGCCTTTAAGAAGTCCACTGCTGGACATAGGCCTCCCCAATAGATTTCCAGGAAGAACGACTTTGAGCCCTCTCCATCCACCGACTTCCTACGATCTTTACAATGTCGTCAGTCCATCGGGTGGGGGGGTCGTCCTACGCTTCGTTTTCCTGCCCTTGGTCGCCATTCGAGAACTTTTATTCCCCAACGATTATCAGTTCTGCGAGCTATATGGCCTGCCCATTGCCACTTCAACTTGCTGATTTTGAGTGCTATGTCGGTAACTTTGGTTCTTCTACGGATTTCCTCGTTGCGGATTTTATCACGTAGTAAAACACCCAACATAGCTCTCTCCGTGACACGTTACGCGACTCTAAGCTTGTGTATGAGGCCAATAGTTAGCGACCAAGTCTCAGTTCCACATGTTATCACTGGCAACACGCACTGATTATAGATTTTAGTCTTGAGGCTCTGCGGTATCTGTGACGAGAAGATGTGCCGTAATTTCCCGAACGAGCTGGATTCGGCGGCTGACCTCTTTGTCGAAGTTGACCTCTGTTGAAGTTGAAGTCTGACCCATAGACATAAAGGTCTACAACTTCGATTATATCTCTCCCAATTTGTATAGTATGTATGTATATATACTATATAAGCTGCTAATTAAAATTTTACGACCATATTAGATTTTATAATTATATTAGCTTCTACCCTAGTAGCAGCTCTGCGTGTGTTATCTATATAAAAAGTAGTCTATTATTATATGATAAACATACTACATAGTATGTAGTCTGTGTATATAATAAACCTGTTCAGCCGTTTACTGAACGGCTGTGATGTGGTTGAGGCATTAATCAAACATTTATAAACATCCACAAAAATCTTTCGCATGTATAATATAGAATAGGATAGGATGCCCATTGACTATTTATTATCAGATACATTTTGTTAAAAACATCATGATAAATATTAATTTTATTTAACCTCTAGTTGCGTAATAGATCTTTAATGTGCGATATCAGCTTCACTGTTACTAGAAGCCGTCCTTTACTAAAAAAACAATTTTATGCTATATTTACTGTATCTAGCCGTCAATATAGTAAAGACTGGCCTGTGAGCTTAGTTAGTAGCAGCTGTGCTTTCTGCGCTGTGAAGGTTTAGGGCTCGATTCCCTTCCAGGATAATCACACCATAGGTGTTTGTTCTGTGTCTGGGTGTTATAATATATAACAATGCTTAGTTAGGGGCTAGATGGTGTTGTGTACATTTTCCACCAATATTTATTTATTATCTTTATATATATATACATTTTCTGTGCGTGTGTTTGTAATGAAACTCCTCCTAAACGGCTGGACCAATTTTGATGAAATTTTTTGTGTGTGTTCAAGTGGATTCGAGTTTTACAATAAGACTTTTTTTTTAAACGCGCGGACGATGTCGTGAACGGTACAACAGCTTATTTATTATATTAATTTCAAAGTTACCTCACACATAACAAATGGAGCTATGTAGCGGGCGCAAGATTATACTAGCTTTCCCGTTCGCGACTTCGTCCGCTTCTTATCAGAATAAAACATTTTTCATGACTTTGCTTCTATTTGACACAATTGTTCATACGCGCGCAATAGCAAGTGTATAATAAGCTAACAAACCGATCATCGTCAAAGGTTGTATCAAACTGAACTCACCACTTTAAAAGTTTTTTTTATTGTTATTCTGCTATTCGGACGGAGACAAATCCAACAAATCAAAACTCATGAAAATCGGTCCAGCCGTTCTTGAGTTATAAATAGTGTAACTAACACGACTTTGTTTTATAATTATACAGATTTGCTGTATCCGTGATACCACTTATTAGTCTGTACTTAACCTGTTTTTACTTTTACTGTAATATTAATACATATCTTGAGTAAAATTGCTGCGATCATCATCAAATTGTTTCTTGTTGTCAATTATGCTCCAAATAATGGTATTTAGATTATATATATTTTTTACAGGCACAATGGGAATATTTTATTGGACAGCGCAGGTCACATCATCCACATTGATTTCGGCTTTATCTTCTCAATATCGCCCAAGAATTTAGGATTTGAGAGTTCACCGTTCAAGGTAAATAATCATCATGGGTTTTAGCTAACTCACACAAAGTAGCAGTACATCTGACAAAGCTAGCTACAACTTAAGCACTTCTAATAATTAACTTCTTTTACAGTTGACTCAAGAGTTTGTAGAAGTAATGGATGGAGAGAACTCTGACATGTTCCAATACTTCAAGATACTTATCCTGCGAGGCTTGATCGCTGCCAGGAAACACTGCGATCAGATCATACACGTTGTTGAGCTTATGAGAATGGGTGAGTACTGATCCTATGAGAAATTAGTAATCCGGGCTTCTCTTACAAAAATGTGTTGTTTTTAGTATTCCGTAGTTCATAAACACTTTGTCCATCTGTATATCTGTCCTTTCCGCTAGTTATGTGTTAGTTGGTATATTGACTAACCTAGACTGCCCTCTCAGCTCAGTGGTAACTCTCCATTCTACACTGTAGGTTGTTAGTTTGATCCTCATCTGGGACAAACATTTGTCTGATGAACATCTGTTCAGGTTTCTATAGCTTTATTGGTTTGAGACTAGATTATATTGTGTAAACTGTCAATATCAATAATGCTGATATTCATTTAAAAAAAAAAAAATTCGTGTGCATACTGCCATTTATTGTCAAAATTGCTGTACGTCATTGAGTTTAAACCGTTTGATAATTCCATTCCAGGTGGTCAATTAGCGTGCCTTCGCAGCAGTACCGCCGTCTCATCGTTCCGCGCTCGTTTCCATTCCGGCAAGACGGAACCACAACTACAAGGTCTCGTCGACAGGCTGGTCACAGACGCTCTCAACTCTCTATCCACGAGGCTGTACGACAATTATCAGTACTATACCAATGGTATCTTGTAGATCAGTGGAATGTTTGCGCTTTGTGGAAACAAATAAGAACTATTATTGTGTATCCCGAACCCCTGAGGTGTGTGCAACTGGCTAAAAGAAACGAAAATCACGGTACTGCAATAATATGGATTATTTTTGCGCGTACCGTTTCACGTTTTGGAGGATGGCGAATTACTTGAAAATACAAATCCAGTATATTGTCAAAAGCGGTATTAAAAGAAACCGCACGTCATTATACTAATGGTGTTTTAGATATAAAAATAAATTCCAACGGCATCTTAAAAAGAAACAAGTGTATGAAATAAGGACTTAAACATTTGTGTGATATAATGTCAAATAGAAAATAATCTAGTGGTTATCAACAGATAAAAAGTGATATATTAGAGTCCGATGCGCGATAATGTATCTCTGTACCCGAAAGTGTAGTATCAATAAATGGCATCTTGTATAAATGAGAACTATATTGGTGTGTTGCAAGAAGCCAGACTGATTTGCCGCGACTGACACAGGCGTTAGCAAAAATTACCTGTTATATCCTCCAAATAAGGACTATATTGGTACGGGGAAATCCCAGTTTTAGTGAAGAATGTGCTGGCCTAATATTGTACAGCACGGTCTTTGCTTTTGTAAACTGGGCTTAATATTGAACTGACTGAATGAGATTTTAGGACAAATGTCGGGGAAATGGTCATTCGACTTTATTACGCACTTTGCAGTTTAATACAGGTGTTATTTTTTTTGGTTAGATACAACTTCCGTTCATTGTCCTTGTATGCTAATACAATTATTTTTGATGAGATATTTCAAGTATTTGTACACAAAACCTTGTTTCGATAAATAGAACAATAAGATATTATAGCGCCGCTGCTGTTTATTTAATCTGCATGTAATAGCTTTTTTATTTAAACTTAAGTGCCATAACCCACTGACACTGTATGTACCTTGAAGAATTATTTATTTTTATTTGCTCAATTGCATTGAAATACTTATTGAAATAAAATAGTTTTAACCCGTCCATTGTAATCTTAAGTCCATATTCCATTACTTAACATGTGTATTTCAAACTCAAGGAAAGGTTTCAACAATCTTTGCTTGTGTCTTTAATAATTGTGTATAGTTCTGGGGTAGAGGACTTAGCCCAATAAAGTTTTTTCGTATTAAATTAATTTGATTCCCTATAGCGATTTTCTTGAACGAAATTGCGTAGAAATGTAAATAAATAGATAAAGAAATGTTTATGATAATTTTCGCAATGAGAAGACTGATTGTCCAGGCATGAAGTGGTTTAGATTAGGTTATCCGAATAATTTAAGTTGTGTATATTGAAATTAGTTGTGTACATGAATGTATCTGAATGGTTTGGAGCGGTATTTGTGAACTATTTTAATGAAGGAATAAAGACATGAAAAATAGTGAAATTGGAAATAAATGTGGACACTGAAATAATTGAATTGTTATAGTTTAAGACCAAATTGTAGACAAAAATAATTGTAATTTAAACATTCTATATTTTATTTAGCAATTTGCGTTTTACTAACTTCTTAAGAATTGTCTGCAAAGCTTGAAGCTTTATAAAATTACATCAGAATTTGTTTAAATTAAAGCTAATGCATGAGAACATACAAATGCTCTATATTAAAAAAAACGGGTTTAGCCCTGTTGATCATCCTTTTATTTTACGAAACAACACTAGGATGGTGATAGATGATTCGCCCTTTTGGGCAGGCTATAGTCGATAAGACTTTACCACCTTTTCTGAATGAAACTAAACAATGGCTATACCAGTTTTTTATAAGAATAATGTTCGCTATCGGAGTGAGAATGTTGCCAAATTCAATTTTAAATAAAATTATCTAGATACAATATATTTGTCGATAATCAACTTTCTTTTTTGTTTTTTATCGCCAGCTTTAACCTGTTTCTATAATGAAATTGAGAGTCGTGCACTCCCACTCGTATTATACATAAAGCAATATATTACCAGTGAGAGAACAGGACTCCATTAATGATTTGTTTTAATGGAAACAGGACATAGCTTATAGATTTATCTATATTGTATTGATGTGTGGTTGGCTATTGTGAGTGTATACAGGACATTAGATAGATAGTTATTGTATAATCTGAATGTACCTTAAAATACTTTATTCTTGAAGGTATTCTCATTGTATTTAATATAAAATTGAAAGATGTCAATAAAAGTTTGCTTAATAAAATGTTATCCCCAAAAATATTATTGCATTATATCCAAAGTCCAAATTTCTCAAAATTCGTTTTATTTATCAACATGTACAGATAATTGTAAGTAGGTACCTTAACTTTTATCTTAATTTTTTAAATATACATAATCAGGATTTTTTGTTTTGCGTTTAATTTGATCATATTAAACAGAAATATAAATAGAAATAATTTATTTGCAAGAAATATGGTAGGTAACAGATATTGTACAGTACTTAATCTATTTTAGCATTAACATTATTTTCCAACAAATTCGTTAGCAGTGTAAAAAGTTCTGTCAAAAAGCCACAATTTAAAAAAAAAGCCTTATTGGCAAGTTCTTTATTACGGCAGGAACTTTTTTTAAATATTTGTCCACACATCGCAAAAGAACTTTTTTTATATAAGGCACTCTTGATAGAACAATTCTCTCAGGGTTTCTTACACATCTATGATATATGTAAAGAGGCCAGCAGAGAATGAATTACCTATCCAAACTTAATACCAAAATTATCTCTAATTCAGGCATATTTCCACTATATGTATTATTTAGGTTCCTGGATAGTTTTTTTAAATTACTTACCTAAAATGAAATAAAAGTTTTCTTCCTATTTGTTTCGTATAAAAAACAAAAATATATATTGTTGTTTGATAAGGGACATAGCATATATTGTCTAGTTTCAGAATAACATATTATATATACATATAATATAACATATTAGAATATTATGTGAAAAATAAAAAAGATTTCAGTCATTTTTGGTATTACGGAACACAACCAAATTCATACTACTTTTAAACGGTTAGTTGCTATCGAGCAAGCTCGGGGCAGGAGACGGGGACGGGACACTTCGGTTGTGTGATCTCTCGGACAGGTACGTACGCACGCATACGTAAGGCAACGTGTGTAGTACACGGTGCGCCGCCCTTCGCTCGGGTCTCTTTCGGAGGTCGTCGTAGGGGTAGGAGACCATAGATAGGGAAGTACTTATCCTACTATGATAGGAGGCTAATTATTATTTACTATTACTATTGATATATAAATCGGACAAGTTACTGTAATGTGCCTGCGTATTTGTTTGTTCACTATTCTATTGTTCACATGTTCACCTGTGCCACTGACTTGGATTGAGATTTGCCTTGTTGTTTAGCAACCTACCTCCTTACATACTACTACGACTTTGGCTTTGTTTACGGACTTTGATATTTTTCACTAACGGTATGGTTGCTGTTATGAACTCGGAATGTTGGGATGTATCTCGCAGTAAGTGCTTACCTATATTATTGTATTATTATCTAGTTGTTTTCATATTAAAGTAAATACCTACATATCTAGGTACCTACCTAGGCAACCAAACATATTGTTTAGGTTAAGTGGTTGTTAAACTTTAATTTAATTTTGTAATAAATGTTATATATAAAGTTTTTTAAACTTACGCCATCAGAACACGTCAAGCTCTCACGTCACGTGAGCGTCAAGCTCTGGAAGACCTTAGCAAAAACAAGGAGATTCTAGTACTCAAAGCTGACAAAGGAAATGCCACCGTAGTTATGAACACACAGGATTACGACACTAAAATACGGATATTGCTTAGTGACAAAAAAGTGTATAACCCGGTTGCTTACAATCCCACGGCTAGAGTAACAAAGGGGGTAAGAACACTGATACAAGGACCTGTTCGATGATGTTTTCGACCGTTTATACAGACCAGCTATTGTGCAGCCGCTTAAGTTATATGGTCTGCCGAAGGTACATAAAGCTGAAGCACCGTTACGACCAATAGTAAGTCAAATAGACTCGCCGACTTACAATCTAGCAAAACACGTCGCTGGTATCTTACAGCCACTTACGGGAAAGACGTCGTCTTTTGTGAAGGATTCGCGCCATTTGGTCAGCATCATCAGGGACATAAGGTTGGAACCCGGAGACTTACTGGTGAGCTTCGATGTTGAGTAGCTTTTCACCAACGTTCCTCTTAACCTTGATGTAGTGAGACATAGATTGAGTGATCACGAACTTCCTGATCAGTACATTTTGCTCCTTCAGAACTGTCTTGATGGAAACTTCTTTTTGTATCAAGGGCAACATTACCTCCAGATAGACGGCGTAGCAATGGGAAGCCCTGTGGCACCTGTCCTTGCCAATATCTGGATGGAACATTTTGAATCCATGATAGACCTGGCAGCCCGTGGTATAAAACTTTGGAAGAGGTAGTCGATGATGTGTTCTGTATAATTAACGGGAATAACCAGGAAGTCGATCAGCTAACAGTTAGCTGATCGACTTCCTGGTTATTCCCGTTAGCTGCTAACTGATTATCTGAACCCCATACCCCCTAAGATTCGCTTTACACATGAAATGGAATGTTAGCTTTTCTCGACCTTAAAGTGATGGTAAAATGTGACGGGACCTTGGCATACACTGTGTATAGAAAACCTACACATACGGACAGATACTTGAATATGCGTCACACCACCATCCAAGACACCTGGAGTCAGTAGTCTCCTCACTAGTAAACAGAGCTCATGACCTTTGCGATCCTGAACATCTGCAGGGTGAGCTAGATCATGTTAAAGGGGTTCTGAAACGGAATGGCTACAATACTCGAATAGGATGTCGTTCTAACTGGAGGCGCAAACAGGAACACATTGATGTGAAAAAACGCCAGCGTTCTTGCCTTATGTGAAAGGAGTTACGGACAAAATTGGTAACATGCTCAGTATATTTTCAATCAAGTCGATCTACACTCGCCTCACCATGATGACGAAGTATCTACGAACACCAAAAGACGTCGTACCTCTGCAAGTTCCTGGGGTTTACAAAATAGATTGCAGCTGCGGGCGTTCCTACATAGGCCAGACTAAACGCACGGTCGCGGAACGTGTTAAAGAAACACATAGCGGCGGTCAAAAATCGACAAGTAAACAAGTCTGCAATAGCAGAGCACATAGTGGACTCAGTACCCAATCACTGGATTGAATAACATAAACCTCAAGTTATATGTAATGAAAGGCATTACTTCTAGAGAATGGTTCGGGAAGCGATTGAAATTAAGAAATATCCTAATTTCAATCGTGAAGACGGTTTCAGACTCTCTGCCTCATGGAATCCAGTTATAGCTAAGTGTACTTATCGTAGACCGGTTTCTCAATGCGTCATGGACGTCATGGAGTGTTGTGTGTCGTCCGAGTGTGCAGATGGACATTTCTATTTCGGAAAAACAAGTGAGGGTAGTTGCAAAAAATACTGTCTTCGCTTCGCAGAGGCGGTAGCTCCAGTACTCCAGTCATCCCGTGACCACGACAGAGTGTAAACCTGTCGAAACGTCGGGAAAAATAGGTAAATAAACGCGATAAATACCGTAAATAATGTATGTAATGTATATGTAAATGTTATTTATATTTTGAATTTGTTTTTTTCTCCTTTATTAGGTATGGGTTATTACTTCGATATTCTAGTGTTGTGAGCTACCGATATTTCGCTGCTGTGGTTCACTCAGCATTTCAGCACCGCGGCCGCATTACTCACATTAACATTTTAACTGCAGATGCCTCGAAAATACACCAGAAAATCAAAGCGAGCATCATCGTATACACAAGACAATATGGAAACTGCTATACAAAAAATAACCAAAAAATAATCAGGAACTCTCTTAATTTGCCGCTTCACAAATGTATGGTATACCGACCTCCACTCAGTGATAGTCCTCAAAAAAACAGCAACACCCCAGTTCCCAATAGAATTGGAAACTTAACTCGAAAACGGTATTCGTACGATGGGAAAATGGGGTTGGAGTTTATCAAGGGAAGAGGTACTCGATATAACTGAAAAGTTTGTAAGAAAAAACGAATTAGGTATCTCCTTTAAAGTTTGCAGGCCTGGACCCGGTTGGTTCATTTAATTTCATCAGCGGCACAATTTATCAATTAAAAAACCGTACCTTAAGAATACCTACTCCAAAAAAAAATTTAAAAAATGTCAGATTCTTTTGTTATTCATGAATATTTCACTTTTCTAGAAAATACTCGTAACGAGTTTAATATTACTGATCCTAAGAGCATATGGAACTTGGATGAAAAACAAAGTTGTAGGTGCCAAAGTAGAGCCTTGCACACAAAAAACATGTGAAAACGCTAAAGAAAATATAACAGTCTTAACTACTGTGAATGCGGATGGGCAAAAATTAGACTCTTTGATCGTAATAAAAGGCAAATACATGTATGAACAATGGATGATAGACGATCCAGCCAAATTCAGAATCAAACGGGGGTGGATTGAAACCGATTTATTTATTATAACTAAGTAGGTACATGTTAAATGTTATTATTATCAAATTGGGTGAAGAAAGACCCGTGTGTTGCTGTACGATGGACATGCCAGTCATGCTGATGACAAAGTGGTGGGATTGGCTGTTGAAATCCATATCACTATACCTACTAAAGGTGATTCATCTGAATGTCTGAAGTTCTGTGAGAAGTCTGTTTGAGTGTGGTGATGCTTACTTTACTACCAGTTATTATTTTTATTTTAGATTATTATTTAAGGTATTATTGTTCTATTTTTTAATTAGTGTTATCGACATGTTCGTACTAGTTAATAAATAAATAAACAAAGCTTCCCCCCGCTTCTGTTGCTACCGCCGATTTCGCTGTTTTTAAATCGTTTAAAGCAATCTAGGACAAAAACTTTGTAAAATGACAGCGGCAAAATGTCGGGCTCAAATTGCGAAAACAATCTTTTGCCAAAATGTTTGCGGAAGCGTGGCAAGACACAAAATCAGAGGTTATCCGAAACGGTTTTAAAAAAGGCGGTATTTATCAACCACACCAAAAGAGAAATTTGACCCGGCAGCATATGCGCGATGGCAAAAGCACATATCTCAAGCGACTTTCAATCAACCAAAATTCTTGAAATAATTATGCTTAGATGAAATAAACAGGATCATGCCATATGATACCTCTGCTTCTGCTCCAAATGTATTAATCATCCAATCCGAAACTACGATTTCACCCGCTCTAATTTCTAAAGAGGGCCCGTCCCAACCAATCAACACTTCGAATAGTTGCTTCTCCAAAAAGTTACTCAACATCTTCAGAACAAAATGGCCCTTCAATTGAAACGTGTAGAAAAAGGGTGCAGAAGGCATTACAAAAGCTTTTCTAGACAAACAGATATAGAACTAAACAAAACAACAGAAACAAAGTAAGGTAACTCAGCCTAAAAAATATTCTGCCAGTCCTATAAACCCCTGATATAACTAAAAAAAATAGAAGGTATGGGGAGGAATACTTGGACTGGCAAAGAAAACCATACTTCTTTACCATACTTTCATTTCTACTACTTGTAATCACGTCCACTTATGGGTTTTTCTTGGTCTTACTTGGTCCCAATAAAGGCTCCAACGGAAGACCAGCGCAGGTTATTAACCTGCACACGCTGAGTTGGAACCTATTTGCAACTAAGCTAACGATTATGTTATTTCATTGTTTTTTTACGTTTGTTTTATGTAGGTACTTATTCCATGTTTTGTTATTTGTTTTTGTAGTTGCAAATAAATGTATTTGATTTGATTTGACTTTTAAAGATGATGAAAAATGTTTTTCCGACATTTTTAGCCACTGTATGATAGATTTGACAACAGTTTCAAACGATCCTAAAATAAACAAAATGCCTACTGTGCCTAGCCTAGACCAACAAAAAAATGTGCATCTCAAAAAAAATATTATCTAGAGAACAGGAAATTTAACAAATTGTTAAAGAAATACATGTCAATCAAGAAGTCACCAAAGAAAAAAACTTAGTAGTAGTTGTAAGTCCTACAAAAACAATGACAGAAAAACAAACGAACACAAACGACCATGTCATGAATCAAGAAGTCACCAATACCCGCGAGGAAACTATTGAGATAGATAAACAATATTCAGGAAATTGAGATAAAAAAATATCGGCAAGAAAATGATGGAGACGAGGAGACAAATATTTAGAAAGGCGTTGAAAGAGTGACTACTTTATAATCTGTCAAATTGACACCTACAAACCAAGCATTGGGATTCATTTACAGGCAATAATATACTAAAAAAAGTAAAAAAAAAAATTACGGGTTGCCTCATCTACAAATATGCGTACCGCGCTAAAAGAAGTTTTCTTCACCAGAAAATACAGACACACCTCTGACATCCCAGACAGACATGACATACATCTACAACACCGTCCATGCCACGAGAGTTGAAAAGAACTGCTACTGTTCCAGTCAGTGTGCTATCGCCAGAACTGAAAGGAGTCTACGTGGCTGGACAAGGAAAAGAAAACCACGCAAGAAGCCAATTGTGTTATTTTTAACTTCCACCCCAAATATAGAAGAGGCTAAATCGAAATTGGCTCCTCCGTCGGTTCCTAAAAAAATAAGAAATGTTACCAAAGCACTAAACTTTAGTTCTAGAAAAAGATTTCTCGTTAATGCAAACAAAAACTGTGGCCGACGACGACGAAGATTGCCCTTGCATTTGCAATGACCTGTACTCCAGGTCCAAGCCAAGGGATGTTTGATTAAAGTGCATGAACTGCAAGAAATGGGCTCATGCATCTTGTGCAGACGTTCCAGAGAAAACGAAGTCTTTTATTTGCGAACTCTGCATATAAAGGAAAAAATATTATTTTGGTATACCATTTCGTCACATAATAAATATGCCATCACCCGCACCCGCACAGGGTGGACAAAACGGATATTGTCAATGTTTTTTTAGTATAGTTGATTGATCTCTTTAACTCTTAAAAGTACTGGCCCAGATTTAAAAAAGCTGATTATAATGTTAAAAACAATGTATTTAGCAGAGGGTATGTCATTTTGTACGCTTTTCCCCTATAACTTTGGAAAGTACCTATGCACCAAGCAGGCATAACAGAGAAATTGCCATCGCTAAAGGTCACATTGATAATGATGGAATTCCTTATATTACAATTGTGGTAGACGGTTCAGGAGCCAAATGATCTTATAAGACTAATTACAATTCATTATCTGGAGTTTCCTGTATAATTGGGTTTGAAACAAAAAATGTTTTGTTTGGCCATCAGAAATGCATACTGCTGTGCCGAAAACAAAAATCCTGTCCCGAAAGAGCATCGGTGCTTCAAACACTGGTCAAAAAGCTCAACGGCTATGGAAGCCGATGGAATAGTTGAAGGTTTTAAATGTAGTTTAGACATGCACGAAATAAAATACACAACCATCATCGGTGATGGTGACAGTAGTGTCACTAGCGCTCTGAACGAATCTTTACCATACGGACACAATCATGATGTCTAAGTCATGATGAGTCATTTGCTTAGAAATTACTGCACAAAATTAAAAAAATAACAAAAAAAGACCGACAGAAAATTAGATTCTGTTCCAGTAAGATTGCGAAAATAGCAGGATACAAATATTTTGCGCCTAAGAAAAACCATAAAAGGGGCAGTCGATTACACGAAAAAATTTGATACAACGCAAAAATTTAACGTTTTGAAACAATATTTACTCGATAGTCCGTGTCATTTATTCGGTGACCACGATAAATACAAACCATGTAGTCCCGGAAAATGTAGTCCCGGAAATGAAGGAATGTGGGTTATGGTATGAAATTTACTCATTTTTGAACCTTATATTTACAAATGCTGAAAGTCTTCTCATGACTCTAACCAAGAACATTACAGAGCAATTCAACTCTACAATAGCGAAATTCATTGGGGGGAAAATAGTTAATTATTGTCTGCGCGGTGCCTACGAAATGCGTTGCTTCGCGGCTGCAGCTGAGCAAAATACAGAAAATTTTGTAAAAACGCTTGCTAAGCACTGAAATTTCAAATACTTACAGCGAAATATTAACATAAATATAAAAGAAAAACCGACACAGACAGAGGCGTAAAGCGCAGAAAAATAAATGTCGGTTGCTGACGAACACTACGGAAATCTTGAGAACGAGGCAGATATCCTTAGTGTAATAATATTTTAATTTTTAATAAACTTACAACAAAGCGCAAGAAAACGCCATGATATAACAGTATATTACAGTTCAACAAGAAATGACAAAAGGTCAAGGAGCTAACCAAGAATAGCTAAGACAGAGGAAAATAAGGTTGACTACATCGTTTTATGGTCAAGTGTGCAAGCTTAGGTCAACGACGTTTTGCAAAAACGTTGTGAAACAATTGTTGTATAACAAATTTAAAAGAAACGATGCTACAAAATATGACACTGAAAATGATTCCATAGCATTAAAAGACGCAGAGAAACTTTTATTGAAAGATTTAATATTGTACAATGTGGCTTGTTTATCGACGAAAAACGTCCTTATCTCGGAGCAAGCCCAGATGGTCTGATAGATGACGATGCTATCGTTGAAAAAAAGTGTCCTTCGAGAGTGACAGAATAATTGAAATTATACTCGTAAGAATTCAATAAAAATCCACCTGTCATTCAATTAGTTCACAGCTAAAAACACAGATGGTGTTTTGATAAACAGTTAAACAGTTTTATACTTATATTATTATTTTATAGTTGGTTTAAATTAACATATGCTTTAATAAATATTATTGTAATAAAAACGATTATACCATCACAAACATTTGAGAACGAAATTAGGATTTCAGAACGAAAGTATCCAATGATTGTTATATATTGTAAATTTAATTGTTCGATACATACTTTCTTACTATTTTTCAGTTATTAATTAGTTTGGATTTATTAACGAATGTTTCACTTTATTATTTTCTGTTCTCATTATTCTGATATTTACAAGTCCTTCATTTGATTGTTTACTAAATCGGTAAATTCGTTATAATTCTTTTATTAAGACATATATAGCAAAACTATGAATCCATTGTTTCATGAATTATATTTTAACATCTTTTTATTGTTATTAAGTAAATAACTTTCATTATTATACTTAGATTCTTAATAGGCTTCTGTGATTGGTTGAATAATGAATATGGTGTGATGTTTTGTATATATTTCAAAAATGTATAAAAGGCGAGGTTAAAGCCTAAGACGGGTAGATTGGGAGTGACTACCGAACGAAAGATAAGTGCCTTGCAATAGTATTGTACTAAAATATATTTGTGTGTATTTAATATGTGTACCGTTAACTTTTTGTGTTATTCTCTGTTTGGTTATTTGGTAACTTTAAAACTATATTATCTTTGTGAACTACATACATTTGTATCAGTTAATTATTCTGTCATTGTTTCCTTATATTCCTTATGGTGTTTATTTTGTAGGAGGGTACTTGTGTTGTGTAAAATTGTAAAGGATCATACAAAAAAGTGTTAGGACCAGACAAGTTTCTTGCCGGATTCTTCTTGAACTGGGGTTAGGAGGAACCGGCACCTAGATTCACTAGCATGTAAGAAGACGATTCTAAGTGGTCCTTGTAATTTTATTTAATCTTTAGAATAAAGAAAATTGAATATACTATGGTAAATTTGTTATTCTCTCTTCTTATTGAATTTATCCTTGCTTACATTTAGCTTTAATTCCTCATGTGAGAAGTAGGTATTTAACATCAGTAATTTTACTAACTTTCATTATAAACTTCTAAATCTTGATATTAGGTGTAATATATTATTGTAATTAGAGCAGGTATCTATAAAAATCTAACAAGCGCATCAAATTTGTCACCAACGGAAGCAATAGATAAAAAATAAATATTTTTGCACCGTTAATGAAGACAATTCAAATAAGATTAAATTAAAACGTACCACAATTATTTTTACCAAGTTAAAGGATAGCTTCAAATAACTGACTTTAAATATTGTATATTCATTGTCTGGACGCCTAAAAGATTGACATTATGAATAAATAGAAAAAGATTTCCAGAATAAATAGATCCCCGTTTGCCAAGAAATTTACATATCAGGGACATAATATAAATAACTAGTTTGTGCGCGCGGCTTTGCGCGCTTTATTTCTATGGAAGAGTTCAAAATAATAATTTATTTTATTTTAAAAATAAATAAATTATTATGAAATATAATAAATACGCTTTAGGTAGACCTACCTTTTCAGACGTTAGGACTTGCCACTAACTACTTCCTACATGGTATCTATAGCTATATCTGAAGATATTCATAATGAGGAAAAGTCGTGATGTTTGATTATTAAACTAAATTATATCATTTCAGTAAAGCAAAGAAGGAATAATGCGAACATTTTAAGATACCCCGAGACTGCAATACTATCTGCCATAAAAGATGTACGTGATGGTCGATTTAAAATTCGAGAAGCTGCTCGGCACAATGGTGTTCCCCATTACACTTTGATTAATAAAAATAAAGGAATTAAAAGGAAATGTCCCTGAAAATAGGAGGATGGGGCGTGATACTTATTTAACTAAATCAGAAGAAAAACATTTAGAGGCGTAAATTATAGCGAATTCAAAAAAAGGTATTTCGCTTAAGCGACAAACATTGGTGGACATGGAAACTAAAGTAGAAGAAAATAATCGCAAAACAAATAATAATAATAATAATGCCGGACATTTCACACAGCATCATCTGGCCCCAAAGTAAGCAGAGCTTGTGTTATGGGTACCACATGACTGATATACTACTTATATACTTTTTTTTTTGTAAATACATACATATTATACATAGAAACACCCAGACCGGAGACAAATACTTGCAGATCATACAAACATTTGTCTTGCGGCGGGAATCGAACCCGCAACCTTTTGCGTCTCAGTCGGCCTTTAGCCCACTGCGTCACAGAGGTCGTCAAAACAGCATTTAAACTGTCCCGGAAGAAAATGGGTAGATTTATTTCTGAAACGTCCCCGCAAATAAAAGAAAGATGTGCTGAAGATATCTCAACAGCACGTTCTAATGTTACAGAATCGCTCTTAAGAGAATGGTTCAATTTAGTTAAAAGCTAAATATATCTATATAAATTTCGGATACTGGCCAGAAATCTTTTATTGATTTAGAAAAAAGAAACATTTGTGCTTTCTAAAAATAAAAAATAAATTCACTTATGTTCATTTTTCAAAATGGAAAAGGAAGATCGAGTCGCGGTTATCGCGTTGCACCGCTGTGGTTACGCGCCAACAAAGATTTTCAACATTCTGCAAAATTTGAAAATAACATTAAGGTTGGTTCATCGAACCATCAAACGATTCAGAGAAGATACGAGCCTCGAAGATCGTAAAAGGAGCGGCCGACCTCGCACGGTTAGGACACCAGCAGTCGTCAAAGCAGTGAGAGCGCGAATCCAACGAAATCGTGCGTAAACAAAAAATCTTAGCTCTTCAGATGGGACTAAGCAGAACAACTGTTAAAAGGGTGTTAAATCAAGACCTAGGACTACGGGCTTATCGAAAAAAGACCGGACATTTTTTGGTTGCGCGCCTAAAAAAGTTAGGTTGGAAAGATCTCGTGCTTTAATACGGCAATACGCGGGAAAAATACCAAATTTTGTTTTCGGGTGATTTTTTTTTTATCATCGAACAAAGTTACAACAAACAAAATGATAAAGTGTACGCCCACAACAGTGAAGTTAGTGAGATACAATAGTGAGAGATCTAAGGTAGTACCTACACAAACGATTTTTTTGTAAATATTATTACATATCTAAAAAATTAAAGGTAAAGTAAATAATTAAATTTAAACATTAAATATGTATGTCATTTAATGAAAACAATATCACACAAAAATCACTTAAATGGTTCACTATTGGAACATTGACCCTATATCTTTCACACAACTTACCGCCAGTCACCATTTGCAAACATCAATCGCCTGCAGCGTGAAATGCAAAATAGCCGTGTCTATGTCGCTTGCTATTTTAAGTAAAACTAGTTCGCTTCTCTGTACCAAAACGGAAACAAACTATATTTTACGAATTGTGTATGTGTGTGTGTGTATGTGTGTGTGTGTGTGTGTGTGTATGTGTGTGTGTGTGTGTGACCTGTGTCAAGTGTAAAGCATAATGATGGATGACATTGAGGACGACAGTAATATACTTGTGAGTGATTAGGACAATAATGAGACGCATGATCCTTTATCCCCCTTGCCATCAATCAGTACTCCCGATGACGCCGCCGCCTCAGAGTCATCGGCAATTGCGGCTTCTTTTACTTGACGGTACATATTTTAAGCACTTGCCTGAAGAATTATCGGGCAATAAAATCACAGCTCTGTGCATGAAATGTCCAGTAGGGCGATTATGGAACTCTAATTACAATCAATGTCTATCAGAAATCTATGAAAACTGATAGAAATTGATTGTAATTAGAGTTCCATAACCGCCCTACTGAAGATATGATGACAAAAGTAAAGGGTATAACAATTGTACATTTTCTAAGCGTCACGAAAAAGAGGGAAAATTAAAAAACCAAAAATATTGCCAAAACCAAAGTAAACAAAATAAAGAAATCTGACAAAAATAAGCCAACCCCAGATCAGTTCGACGAAAATATTTTGAAATATTTTATCTATTATATGATTACGTGCAATAGAAGACCGATACGTTTTAAAGATTTTTACGGATTTAGAAATATCTGAAATATCACACTTATGAGTCGACTAAAACAAGAAAAACAAGTGATGACAATCAAATCTGAACTATGTGAAGTGGAGTAGGTACGTATGCACAGTATTGGACATTTGGTCTAGTAAGAAAATAAGTTTTATTGGCGTCACAGTGCACTGGATCAAAGATGACTTGCGTAGAGCTTCAGTGGCGTTAGCCTGTCAAAGATGTAAAGGCATCCATAGTTACGATCGTTTATCGGATACCATACAAGAAATAAATGCAGAATACAATATAAATTCAAACAAAATTGTTGCATCAGTGACCGACAACGACAGCAATTTTGTAAAAGCATTTCAAATATTTGGTGTGAAATTATCCAACATTGAACTTGTAGTAACAGATTAACAATTTCAAGGTTCTGAGTCTCTTGAAGATAGCTCTGAGTCAGGCGATGAAGAGACTGAGCTAAAGAATCCCGAAGGTTTCCATTTGCTACCTGTGCATTTGAGATGCTGTGTACAAACATTGAGCCTTTGTGCAACAACAGACGCGAATAAAGTTAAAAGCGCTCAAAATACTACATTGTCGGATATGCATGCTGCAGATATGAAGAAATGAAATGTTCTATGGAAGGCTGCAGCACATCAAAAGAGTGCGGAAATCATTCAAGATGTATTGCAACACACATTAAGCCGGCCTGGCGAAACTAGATGGAACAGCTTATTTGACTCTCTGAAGCAAATACAGAGCATTAATTAAAAAAGCTTACTTCTTCATAGATCTTTGAACATTAAAACGTAATCAAAGAAAATGATTTCGAATACATAAAAGAATATCTCACCTGTGCTGCACCTGTGGCAGAAGCCCTCGAAATAATGCGAGCGGAGCGAGACAAACACATATTATGGTATAGTGATGCCGTGTCTTCTGGACATACGCAAAAAACTGCATAAAATTGGAAAAAAAAATAACTTCTTATTGCAAGCCTCTGATCAAAACATATTGGCAAGGCATTGAAAACCGATTTAATTTTTTTTTCAATGATACCACACATGAATCAGAAAATGCTGCTATAGCTGCTCTATCATATCCTCGGTTCAAAAATAAGTGACTGACTTGCTTGGAGCCCTCAGACCACAGAGATTCACAAAATTAGTAAGAATTGTATTTTAACAAAATTTCTAAACAAATAAACGAAAATAAAACTGCAACAGTTACTACAAAAAAGGCCAACTAAGAAAACATATTTTTCAATTTTGATGCTGACTCGTCAGACTCCGACACATATATGGACGGAAACTATTTATATTGCTGCGCGTTTGAATAAAGCCGAACTGTTAATGTTGCATTATTTTGCCGAATAAAGCCAAGATCTTCAGCTCCTAGATTGATATCCTGATATAAAAGCTGTTTTTATTAGATTTAATACTCCATTGCCATAGTCAGCATCAGTAGAGCGTCTTTTTTCCTTCGCAATAATGACTAATTTGCTGAAAAGTCACAAATTGTCAGATGGTATGTTTATAAAATGAGTTTTTTTTAAATGCAATATGAATTATAAGGAATAATATGTCATTTAATATGTAATTCAAATGTGTGTTCTTTGTTGTCTACCTATATTATGTTAGCTTGACTGACTAAATTGAAATAATAAATATTATCCTAGTTCTTATAATTTGACTTTAATTTTCTATTTACGAGAAATTACACACCATCATATGAGCCGAAAAACGTCCGCTGCTGGATATAAGCCTCCCCTAAAATCTTCCACGATTTAGCGCGGCCTGGAACCAACGGCTACCTGCTGACTTTGAGAGCCCTACCCTGTGCCACTCCTCCATCTTCTATTATTCCTATTTACTTTATTTAGATTTAATTAAAGTTTAATTGTAGGAACAATTAACAATTGATTAATTGTTAACAATTAACAATCGATTAATTCTTAATTGAAAAACTAACAGTTAACAATTCATTAACTGTTAATTAAAACGTTAATTGATATTATACAATTAACAATTAATCAATTGTTATTTTGAATTGTACCTTGCAATTAAAGTTTTCCAAAACTGGTAGGAACTTACATACTACATAAGTATTTCCTGATAGATTTCTTGAGATACCTAGGCCTTGTAGAGAAACTTTAAGAATGAAACGCATTAACAAACTAGTAGGTACATTCACTTCGATTTTTTTAACATACTCTTGCACTTCCCTAAATGTAAATACCTAAGTACCTAAATGTATGTAGGTATGAAACGCAAAAAGTTAGGTACATAAATACACATGCCTACAGAAATAGGTAGGTAAGGATCTATACCTACCGCCTTCGAATAGTTATCAATGGCAGAGGTTACCTACCTAACTAACACCTACTCACGCAAACGCACAAGCACGGCATTATGGTTGTATTCACGTATTGTATTTGTAGTACCGCGTCCCACGTCCCGCGCCTGCATCAGCTAAACAGAGATAGCGATACTCGAAGCGATTTCTGCACACGCTTCGAATTAAAGTTGCGAGCGAGGGTCGCCGGACTCTTAATAGTGCAAAAATACTTAAATTTACTAAAAATCGTTTATTTCCTACCTCTATTTCCACCTCCTCTACCTCCTCTACCTCCCCTACCTCCGCTATTTCCACCTCTTCCGCCCCTGTTTCCACTTTTACCGCCTTTTTTCTTGGACATTTTGTGTTTGAGTTTCATCTTGACCTTTTCTTTGCGTATTCGTTCCTTCACGATCTGACCTTTGTCTCTGAACTCCTTGGATTTGGACTCTGCCGCCTTTTGAGCGACTCGTTCGTTATGCTTCACCCAGTGAGGTCGGAACTCTGATGCTGCAGGAAATAACGCAAGACAAATGTCATCAAAAACATACATTTATAAATCAGATTTTTATTTGTTATACCTACAAGTATTAACGACCTCTGTGGCGCAGTGAGCCAAGGTCCGGCTGAAACGCGGGTTGAGAGTTCGATTCCCGCCGCGGGACAAATGTTTGTATGATCTGCAAGTATTTGTCTCAGGTCTGAGTGCATCTATGTACAATATGTATGTATTTACAAAAAAAGTATATAAGTATATATCAGTCATGCGGTACCCATAACACAAGCTTTACTTGCCAGATGATGCTGAGTATGTAAGGAGTTGTTAAATAAAGGACAAAATGACAATTTTAACCTTTTTTTAAACTGTTATTTACAAATGTTATTCGAATTTAGACTTTGGTGTACGTATAAGATCGTTCATTGGATTATTTTTGGCCATCTTGTGAAGCAAACATTGCGCACTTATAGTTTATTTAAAAGAGTTAAAATAAAATAAAAATTTGGTTGCACTTCGGGAGTGCCGACAGAAGTGAAAACTTATTTTGGCGCGTTAGAGTTTAGTAATAAATCACTTCAAAATCAGTAATTATGGCGACTGCCAATCAAATACTGAACGAACACAGATGATGCAATATTTTTTGTTCTGAATGTAGATAATATATCAAAGAACCTAACTCAGTAAACTTCTCCATACAAAAGTAGACTGTAAACATGTGAATTAAGGTTTATAATCAAATGGGGCGAGCGCGGCAGCCGGCTGCGTCTATATTAAAAAACCTAACTCAGTAAACTTCTCCATATAAAAGTAGACTGTAAACATGTGAATTAAGGTTTATAATCAAATGGGGCGAGCGCGGTAGCCAGCTGCGTCTCGGTAACGGTGTCGCGAATCCAGAGGTTTTACCTCATCTAAAAATATGCGTACCGCGCTAAAAGAAGTTTTCATTTCAAAAATATTCGAGCAAATATAATCCTAATTTATTTCTTATAATCCTTATATGAAAGACACAGTTTTATATAAAATAACAAATGACGCCCGACGTACCCGACGGACTCTAGCTGTAGCGAGTCTCACCACCAAATTAATAAACAATCATGTATCTATTATGAGACTACAGAGCGGCAACTTACTAGGTTTCTTCCTATTAGTGTCGTGGGCAGATTCGTCATCGGAGCCGGCGTCCGGTGCGTTTCTCTTTCTCCACTCCTCGTACTTGCCGCTGCGATAGGAAGCTGGCACTCGCCCGCCGCTTTCAGTGCGAATCATCTTCCGACCACCATCCTAAACATTAAGTTACATTGTATGAGTTTGTGGATAACTGTGACCTTGGGCGCAGGGTGCAAGAGAGTGCACTCACACCCCCTTGTATGAAAAGAAAAATATTAAGCCACATTTTTCTCTGCATTAAATTTACTGTATATTTAAACAGCATGGTAGTTGTATCCGTGATTTATACCTAGATGGTATAAAACATGGATAAAACGACGTTGTCTAAAAATTAAACCTAGCTAGATCGATTTATCGCCCCCGTAACCCCCGCATACTAATTTCATGAGAATCGTTGGAGCCGTTTCCGAGATTCAGATTAAATATATACATATATATAAGAATTGGTCATTTATAGGTATTAGATAATTGAATATAATGCGATAAGTGCAACCTACGCGGAGAAAAAAATCACCGGCATAATGGGGGCAATTCGGTTGGTTCATTTCTAAAATTAGGAATTGTCTAAAATATATTTAGTTAGTCATAGCATTTGTAAAACCTATTCGGTTGGTAACATCTAACTAAATTAGGAACGCTTAATTAAGTTAGATAAAATTAAATTAGGATAAGTTGGTAGCAGCAGAATACCAAAGGTTAATTGACAGTTCAAAACCTAAATTTAGCTAAAATTAGTTAGGTAGGTGCCAACAGAATGAGACCAATGTTTGAAAAACCGGGACCCACTGGTCAATGTATGCATGCATTTTTGTTCTCTGAATTTTTGTGCGCTATACCATTGCTTACTCACAAAGAATAAAAACAGTTTTGTCATAGAACAAAAAAAATCTAAGACAAGAAAGTACAAGAAAAAAGCCACTGAGGCGCACTTTTATCGTTTCACCACAGGTTCAAAATGATAATAATAAGAGGAGCTAAGCATTTGTACACTGGACGTCTGCGGTTTAAAACTTACCGGATCAACATGCACCATCTTCTTCCGTTTCCGGTCCCACTTGAGCATGCTCTTTTGCTGCCTCTGCGCGTCCCCGCTGTCAGCGTTCATGTCGAACTGAGCTGACGATGCGCTCGCATTGAAGTTAACTGCCATACTGAAATTTTTTATTGTAAAAGTTGATTATAAAACATGCCGGCATATGAATTGAAACCTCAGACCAAATGAAGCCCCAAAACCGTGCTTTTCTATGTAAATACACCCGAATCATACTAGCTCTTAGTACATGTCTCCTTGCTCTTAGTAAAAAAGGTGTTAATTAAAGTGAAGTGATTTCGTGGCAATTTTTTGTCACGGAATCACCACGAAACCGAAAGCATAATGTTTTTTCTACGATGTCTACAAGACGACGACCTGTTAGTACAACAGAGGAGCACGGTTTTTTATTTTGTTCGTTTGAAAGATGACTTCATCAAGTATTTTCAGCTATGATTTGAGAAATCTGTATGGCCATTTGACGATCATCAGCTGATGAAGGCTGTTCAGCAGCTGTCCTAGTTGTTGAAAGGATCAACCACCGGTCTGATCGATTCGATATTTGATATCCTGTTACATCAATGATATTGCAAGGGCATGGTAACCTTGGCCTGATGATCCAGCATCACCTGGAATCTCCAGGATTCTCAAAACTACAGCAAAGTTATCGAGTTTAGGCATTAATTGGAACGTTCTCAATAGATAGTTAATAGAAAAACATTTTTTTTGTCCGAGTTCTTTTACTTATTTAAATTGCCCAGCAGTGGGACGAAGTAGGTAAAAAAAATATTGTAAAAAAAAATATATTTAAAAGTGTCTATGTCTAGTGTATATGTAAAAGTGTCAGTGGAATAAGTATCTTAGGGACGGATATAGGCTATTTTTTGTACTAAACGTACAAAGTCACGGGTGCAGCTAGTTGAATATACTTTACCCCAGTTCAGTGTGTTGGTCGGATGCAAAGTGCGATATGTAGTTCTCGTCTCGAACAGGCACCACTTCCTTCTTCCTCGGGTGTCCGTCGAGAGACGATTTGCTGAATTTATCGGTAGTGTTGTCTACTGTTATTCCGTCAGCCTGTGAACATTAAATATAACTAATCCCACAGCTGGGCAAAGGCCTCCTCATATAACTTACACCCTTTGCGCTCCACAGTTTGTCTCGAATGCATCCAGAACTTCTCGCCATCTTTTCCTGGGTCTGCCGCGCCGTCTCTGACTATCGGACACCCACTGAGTGACGAGCTTCGCTCAACGTTCTGGATGCATTCGAGTCACATGACACCTGTCCAGTCCCATTTTAAACGTGAAGTCCTCGTACCTAAATTCGCTATGCCCGTTTTCGATCGATCCCCTTATTCTCTGGCAAATTTAAAGGATTTTTAAGACTCTGACACCATATGGGCAAGATACATATTTTAAATGTAATGCATTATATAAATATGTTACTTGTAAAAGGGGAGGAGGTAGATCAACAGTGTGACAAAGGAAGGGAGATAGAAGTAAGTTACCTGTAGTTTTTTGATATCCCGCACTTTCTGTACAGTTTTATCGTGTTTCTGCTTCTTGGCTTTCATCGCGAGGTACATCGGCGAATCGTTCTTGGCTGATAATTCTAATATTGTCTAAAAAAGATACAATAAAACATTAATGAACGCACTCTCTGAATTAGCTAACGCTATCCTAAAACCATGCATGCCATTTGTTGCGGGCGGACGCATTAAATAGTCAGTAATCAGTACAGCATAATCTAGTATCGAGTAGATACACTACAAAGTACACGTGTCTAATTTATAAGAGCGAACGAGATGGATATATATATTTCATGCAAGCGAATATACTACCCCGATCCGGTTCATTCTCGAACGTTCGAGTAGCGCCTAGGTTTTACGCGACGTACTCACCGCTCATATAAAAGCGGCGGTAATGTGTGGATACACTCAGTCTACTCTCGGCCTTACAAGTGATACAAGTACAAGTGCAAGTACAAGTGTGTTGGGATTTTTATTGTGTTCTATTAGGTATATACTAGTAGAATCAGTGGATTAAGTTCTGTGTGTGGTAACTTTGTAATTATAGTTATAATTTGGTAAAACAAAGCGGTTTTATTAATTTACCCGGCTCGTAATATTATTATTTACCCCTCTAGGCGTATAGTTCTTGATCTGCCTGGCTAATTCGTTGGCCGCTTCGGTAGCTTCGTCGATGAGGAAGGGATGTGTCCGATCTGGTTGCGAAGTGGTCTTAGCGCGGCGGTTGGCCTCGGCAGAAGCAGGCTCGCGCCACTTCACGTACTGCTGCCAACCTCGCCCACATACACGGACTGCATCTTCCTGTAAATAGCACATTTCTTCTAGCTTCTATCCGCGGCTTTATATGCATGGTACTTACATAAAAGTCCGAATCATTACATCCAAATCCGTTTAGACGTTACGGTGTGGTTGAGCCACAAAATTATAAACATACAAAAAACTACAAAATTTATAACATTTTCATTACAGTATATCTTATATCTGTGTTTGTGTGTGTGTATTGTTGTTACTTTGTGTTTCTTTGGGTATTAGTGTGTGTGCGCGTGTTTGTTCTGCGTGCGCGTGTGTATGTGTGATGTGTGTGGAGAAGTGAGCATGTCGGAAGAGAAGGAAACGAAAATGGAGAGATTGTGAAACATATTAATAAAATTATTAAGTTGTTTAAGTTGATAATATATAGATTATCAATGATATAGGCTATATTTAATTTCCACGCAAGTATAACAACTAGTATAAATGAATGAACCCGTATAAATGAATAGGTACGCAATATTCGCAATCTAACCCCATATCCGAGTTCCACTCACACAACAACATTTACATAATACCTCTGCAGAACGATTCCAGCCGAAACTTGTAAGATGTGCGCGCATTCGTGTAGTATATAAAACAATCTCACACTTCAAACACTTACAATCTCAGAATGGTTCTTCTCCCACGTGACAACATCCTGATGGCGTAGTTCAAGCTGTCCCGTGGGCATCGCGCCCCACACTCCGCTGGGACAGACGCCGCCGGTGACGTCATCGGGCGTCAGTAGCTCTGCGTTGAGGAACAGCTGCAGATCCAACAGATGCGCTATATCCTCTGCGGCTATGAGCGAGAACGCACGACCTGCCCGTCCCGCTCTAGCACTACGACCTGGGGTGTAGAAAGTTTGTTAAACTAAATAAAGGTTTTACTTTTGAAAGTATCATGTTTTGAACATAATTTTCACACAACACGAGATATTTATAATGATATGTGAGTTTTTCTGCTTACCGGTATTTCGGCACAGTTGCATGCGCCATGATCAGTTTAACTCATGATCCCGTTTTGAGTTAAAAAGAACAATAGACAAATTTGGATGAAACATTGTACAGATAAAAGATTATAGAGTGACCTGTATATAAGATCGACTTTAGGTTGGCATTTACGTAAGTTATTAAGATACTACTATACTATATCTCCCTCTGGTGTACCTCAAGGATCCTTGCTCGGACCCCTACTTTTCTCAATATTTCTTAACGATATAGACTCCTGTTTTATACACTCTCGCTTTTTATTATACGCCGACGATATGAAGGTTTTCAAGCACATAAATTGTATTGATGATTGTTATTTACTACAGGAAGATCTAACTCGGTTTGAACAATACTGCCTACAAAACAAGTTAGATCTCAACGTCGCTAAGTGTTTCACCATAACATTCACCCGCAAGCAAAAACCCACTAAATTCACCTACGTGTTGAAAGGAACCACCCTTAAAGAAGTAGATGAAATACGGGACCTGGGTGTTCTACAGGACTCTAAGCTGTCCTTAACAAACACATCGACAATGTTTCCACTAGAGCAAATAAAGCACTAGGTTTTGTCATAAGAGTTAGCTCACAGTTCTCCTGCATAAAGGTAGTAAAAATATTATATTGTGCCTATGTGCGTAGTATCCTCGAGTACTGTTCTCAGGTGTGGAACCCACAGTATGATATTTATATAAAAAGAATAGAGTCCATCCAACGTCGATTCTTAAGTTTTTACAATATAAATGTAAGTGCCATGATGTTGACTACGCCGCTAGGTGTAGGAGACACCACATGTTGCCACTACTAGAGAGACGTAAAATAGCTGATATAATATTCCTTAGTAAAATAGCGCAAAGTAAAATAGATTCACCACAGCTACTTCAAAATTTAAATTTGAAAATCCCAAGCAGATCAGTTAGACTCCCTTGTCCCCTAGCAGTGCCATTTAGTTCAACTAATTATAGACAAAATTCATACTTTAGCAGAGCAGTAATCGCATATAACAACCTGGCTGACATCCCTGAACTTGACCTATTCAACAGTAAACCACCCAAAATAAAAAATGTCTTAGCGGAACGCTGGTTTGGCATGTTTTCTTAACTCTTTTTACGATAATTTTGTCATTTTCTCTTTATCTGTTATATTATTTTATTTAGATGTAAACTTTTTCATTTTCATTTTCATTTTCTTTTTTGTTTAACTAATATTTTGGTGTTTTTTAATGTAAGCAAGCTTTAGACTCGATATGCGAAAACTATTAATTGGTCTTTAGTTATATATTTAGTTCATAGTTATAGTATTAAGAGACTGTTTGTTTTCCTAAGAAAATAAAATAAAAATAAATAAAATACTAGCTTCCGCCAGTGGCTTTGCACGCGTGGTACCTATATGATATTCCAGATCACAGACTACATTTAAACCAAGTTTTACACAAACGCCCAGCCGTTACGGGGTGAATAAGCCACAAACAATGATATAAACATCTAAAAATTCACATAACCTAGATGGCGCTACAGGTAATGTTTAAACGCGCTATCGATGCATTTTGGAATTTGCTACAAATTTTTACGATTATACTACTAATTTCTTATTTATAATATTAGTAGGATAATAGGAAACATCTACCAATAGATATGACAAAGACATAAATACTACACAAAAATAATGAAATTCGTCCTCAAAGATCCCATTTGTGTGGGTACAAACAAATGTGTGATATTGGTGTGATATGATACGAATCTTTAAATTTTACTCGCGTTTTGATTGACTAATTTGAACAAAAAGCGATTATTGTCAATAGAACAGACATACATATAGCCTCGAGAACTTTATTGTGGGTAATGTTGAGTACTAAAAACATGAACTTCAATATTATATATAGTAAATTTAGGAATCAATTAATTAAAGATTTTCTTCCGAATTTTACTTTAGATTTATACTGACTTCTCGAGGCCCCCACCTTGTCACACCGTTTTCTATGCCTCTTCCGTAATTTAAAATTTGGTCTAAATAATAGACCAAACACATAATTTTAAATTGAAATTAAAAAAAGTTCTTCTGTAAAAAGTATATAGTATAGCCTGGTATAGTATAATTTATGCCATAATTTTTTTATTAATTTTATTTGTAAATTTATTATGCCTGTATCTAACTGTAACTTTAATTTCATCTAATGTGTTGAAATTAAATGTGTTGATTTGGATATTTATTATCTTCTTTATATAATAATCTTAGATATAATCAAATGCATTTTGCATGCTTTAATATGATCATGACCGAACTAAGAGTAGGTATATTGTTTTTTACCAACTAGTGTAACTCATGTTTCGTTAATAAACAAAACTGAAACTGAATCTCTTAAAATCTTTTTTCACAAAAGAACACAATATTAATCATACGCTAAATAATATTACAATCTAGCCGAATAAGCTAATGAGTAAGTTTGCTTTGACCTAGATTTCAATAATAAATTATACCTAAGAATGTGTCTAATAGCACTTTTCTCTCTAGTTAAGGGGAAGACACTTTTTTAATGTAATTCCTTATCACTTCACTATTTGTTAAACTACAACAACTCAAATGGCTATGACCATTTGAGTCTGTGATGTTGAGGAGCTGGATTGCAGACGTTCACATGGTGATGAAGCCTCTGTTCGTGAGCAGCATACTTTTGTATTACCTTATCAACCAACTCTACTCTGAAGTCTCTATGGAGATCGTCATTTCTTATGTATGGATGTCCTCTGATATCCTAGATGGGGACAATACAACACAGGGAGTTCTAATGTGAGGTTAGGACAATGTTAGTGGTTATGTATCATTTAATTAGCACTCACCAACTCTATGCACAAACAGCTTAGGTTTAGCAGGGAAGTTGTAATTAATAACGGTATCCAGAGCAGGCAAATCTAGGCCCCTAGCAGCCACATCCGTAACTATAAGAACACTGCATTTCTTGTTGGCGAAGCGGCCCATTGCGATCTTACGAGCTGACGCATCGAGCCCGGAGTAAGCGTAGGCGGACGATATACCGGCTTTTTCAAGTATCTGGAATACCAAATGTCAGATTAGATGCAACTGGTCAAGTCTGATAGTAGAGGTCAATGGTTGAACACCGTAATAATTTATGAAGAGAAGGTCGGATGGTGTCGAGTTCAGGAAGTTCAGTGGATCCCTATCACAAGACACAAGTCTTCACAGTGACAAAAAATATGAATAAGTTTTATATTTTATGTTAGTTTGTGAGATATACAAGTTTTATATTAAAACCACTGACAAAAACGAGGTGTGTTATAATCTTGTGGTGTGTATCTGTCTATCTGTGGGATATTGTGTTGGGCTCATTCGAATTTTCTCCATCAATAGGTTAACTAGATATATTTGTTATGTGATGGGGGTTTTAATAAATTTTATAATAAATAAATCATTTATGTACGAGTACTTATTAACTGTTCTAGATTGGACAGGTAGTTTCGGACATCTTCCCTTATCTTATGCCGCATTTAAATTATGTCAAAAATACATTAAAGCGTAATTTATTGTATTAAAGTGCTTACCAAATGCAAATATTCCACATGATGCTTCGTAGCAGCAAACACAACTGCCTGCGGAGTTAGCGGCGTCAGCACTTTGTCTAGCAGCAACAGTAATGCAGCTGTTTTCAACTCAGCTCTGACCGCAATCCAACCAAGCCATAGGGTATCTGGTAACTTCCAGTCAACATCCAAACGTATGAGCATGGGATCTGACAGACCAGCTCGTGCAAATTCCACAAGCATTTTCGGGAGAGTAGCGGAGAAAAGCAGAGTCTGTCGGCCAGAGGGCAATCGCGCGACTATCTCCTGTAGTTGTTCACCGAAACCGAGCTCAAAGAGTCGATCGGCTTCATCGAAAACTATGACCTCTGAAAAAGATGGCGTGAAGTGAATTTTTGGCCACAAGAAGACAATGTGTTACTTTGTTCGATTCCCTCTCAGGACAAATTTGTGTGACATACATAGGTGCTTGTCCTGTGTCTGGGTGTTATGAAGTATCATAAGAATGTATTTAAAAATATAAAAGTATTAAATCAGTCATCTGGTTCCCATAAAACACGCTATGCTAGTTTGGGGCTCAATGGTGTTGCGTGCGTTGTCCACCAATATTTATTTATTCTTAAACTGGAAATGCGAAATTCATTGGTATGATTTTGTATGATCTGCAAGAATTTGTCTCGGGTCTGGGTGTTTCTATGTATAATATGTATGTATTTACAAAAAAAAAGTATATAAGTAGTATATCAGTCATGTGGTACCCATAACACAAGCTCTGCTTACTTTGGGGCCAGATGATGCTGTGTGAAATGTCCGGTATTATTTATTATTATTATTATTGGTCAAATGCATGAAAGATATTACAGGAGGATGTAGAGCTTACGCGTTCGTGCTCTCGACGCAAAAGGGGTGACTGCTGTCACACGTTGCCATATTTCATGTTTGATTGACCGCAGGACTAAAATTAGTTAAATTAAAAACTTCTTCATGAAGTGGGCAACCTTAGTGATTTTTTTGATTTAATTTATATAAAAATCATAGTTAGACCTACGTTTAACCACTCACCTGGTGTTAACCGACGATGCGCCCGACGATGGCACAAAGGTTTATAAACACCTACTTACTCATGCAATGAAAAGACCTGGATCGTAGTTTTCAGGAAAGACACGAACGACGACGGCAAATTATTCTAATCCTTAGCTGAACACACTATAAATGTGGAAAGCAAATCACAAGACCTAACTTTTGATCAGCCAGGACCAATTTACCTCGCCCTTCGAAGCATGGAAGAGCTCAGATGAAAATGCCATTGCAGTCTAGTACCTGGCTGGACGCGCACAGCGTTAGCTTCGTTGATCTAATAAGTACCACAAAGTACAAGTAGAGTAAAAGAACTTACTTATGTTATCAAGCTTCAAGCTCATCTCAATGCAAATGTGGAGGAATCGTCCTGGTGTTGCCACGACTATATCTGGTGCAGTGCCGGACATCACACTAAATTGTTGTTCAATGGACTCTCCTCCAAGAATTGCAGCACAAGTCAGCCCAGTAAACTTGCCTAGTTCTCTGGCGAACCGCAGTGTCTGTCAAAAATTGGTAAAGTTAGTGTAGTTTTTCTCTCAGTTTCTATTATATCTAATGTAGGTTTTGATAGGTCAGTAGTTATTACATAATTACGTTTTAAAAAATCAAAAGAAAACCTTAATTAGGTCAGGAAAGCCAAAAACGAAATTTCGATTACTTGGATGACATATTTTTTCCCGTTATTTTGATTTGAACCAAACTACCGAACGGATTTTTATGAAAATACTATGGGACCAATCAGAAAGTATCCTTTCACATAAAAAAATAACTTTTCAAATTGGTTCATGTAGATGGATGAGGTAGTAATTTTACCAGTATCTTATACCTGGGCTGCTTTGGATCATAATAATGGTAACAGTGAATATAATGGAAGACAGTGGATTTGAATAATTATTATGAACACTGTTGCAATGCTGAATGTGCCGAGGACCTCAAAATCGCAAATATGCTGGTTTGGATAAGGCCTACATATTTGAGCCTTTTGGAGTCGAGATCCTGGGCTTGTGGAGAACAGGAGCCCACCGCGTTTTCAAAATTATTTCACGGCGTCTGGTAAATACATTGCGTGACCCAAGAGCTGGCTCCTATCTAGCCCAGCATATTAGCATTACCATTCAACGTGGCAATGCCGCCAGTATCTTGGGAACGCTGCCTTCTGGCAGTGATCTGGATCAGTTGAGCTATCTATAGATCGTTTTAAACGGTCCTTAGATAGCTCAACTGTTTTACGTGTATTTTATATTATTGTATATTATTATGAACAAACCATGTTTGTTTAATTAAGAAATGCAATTTTGTGATTTATTTATCAACAAAATGTATATAACATTTAGGAATAGAGTAAGAAAATCTTTTGATATAATAAGTAATATTTCTTATACTAAAAACCAATTTTAGATAATGTAACGGTACACAACTGCTTGGAAGCAGAATATCTTTTGGTGGCAACAACTGAAATGGACTCACCGTCACTCTGTTAAATAGTTCAAATCCTTATAATTGATGAATTAAATAGTGTTTGCAGTCCACTGTAAACCAAGTTAAAATTAAACACTAATAAGCTCATTGACCGTTTATTGCCATTCAACTTGGCAATGCTCAATGTTTAATGCTGCCAGTGTCTTGGGGTTGCCCTCTGGCAGTGATCTGGATCAATTGAGTTATCTGTATTGTTTAAACAGTCCGTCAAGAGCTAAACTGTTTCTCATGAACAAAAAAGTAATTTTGTAAAACACTTAAAAAGTAAATGATCTAATAAATACTGCTTGTATTAGTTTTAATATGTGTGATTTACACTTATTAAAATAATATGCAATAAGTTTCAACATATTTGTACAAAAAAACTTCAAAATGGTACCAATTTTATCCAATATGGTCACACAAGAGCAATGCTATTTCATAGCTGACTAGGCACTGGTTCAGTCCATATGAAGATACCAATGGCATGTACCTGTTGAATTTACTTGCCTGTGTGCCCAACACAGAGAGATATATATAACCTTACTTATAAACACCTCTCAACTCAAAGCTGTGTGTTCTCAACTAGAAAACACAACCTAAACACTACATTCACCCAAGTCACTATCTTACAAAAAGGGATGGTACTAGACCCCATGAAGGCCAACCCAAACACCAAGATGGCATCGTACCATTGCAGAATGCAATGAGATCCACTGACCCAGGGGCAGTCGCCCCAGCGAGATGAAGCCAGGGTAATGACAAAGATGTTGAGATTGTTACCTAAGCCCAAGAAGGAAGTTTAAGTCGGCCAAAGTAGAAGATAGTAAGTACTATTTTCAATAGTAATTAACTTTTGACAGTAGTTGAGAGACATTTCTAAAATTTCATTTCTCTTTCAGATTATTCTCTGTTCCCCTAGATCTACCGTTACAGACTTTTCCCTAATTTATCTGTTGCATGAGATTACTTCAGACATGAAACACATTGTAAATCTATTGAGTTAAATATTTTTTATCAAACTGTACAAACCTGTAATGCTAACTCTCTGGTAGGTGAAAGTATAAGAGCCCTAAAGTTCTTGCCAGGTAATGGTTTGTTGTTCGGTGCCAGCAGCTTTTCTAAAATTGGCAGTATGAAGCACGCAGTTTTACCGGAACCAGTTCTAGCCATAGCCACCACATCTTTACCTCCTAATGCCAATGGCATAGTCTAAAAAAAAATATTGGAATAAATTGGCGAAATAAAAATTGTAAACATAGATTTTGAGGTTAGGTATGATTGTGATTTGTGAGTTATGATTGTGTACCGTTACATACCTTTCTTTGAATAGGAGTAGGTTGTTTATAGCCACGTTTAGTAATACCCTTGAGTACAGGGAAACATAATCCCATAGTCTGGAACCCACCAGATCCTTTCTTTTTCTTTTTGGCTACTTTAGATTCAGTGTTTTCGGTTACACCATCCTCAGGAGCTTCAAAGCCTGGAAGATGGTCACCCGATTCCTTGGGTTTTAACATTTTTTTAATTGTTCATTCACGACACTATTTGCAATAATAAAATAAAATAATTTTTTGCTCGGTACGATACGCTCCGTCCACACGTGACAATATTTACATATACATACATACATATTCTATTCTTCTTCTTCTTTGTTTATGGCATGTGACATAATAATGCCAATTTTGCCAGTGTCAAGTGTTTATGTTTGTTTATGGTCAATTTGTTTAAAAAAGTCTTAGTCGATGGTCAATTGTCAATTTTAGACGTCACGCGGAATGGCGTCTAAAATTTTCTTGGGATTCCTCATCGTTCACATCACATTGCATCACAACACACATTTAATTCAATTCTCCATACCCGTCCTGTAGTCACAATTTATTCATTAAAATTCCGCCATTATTACTGAATAAAACATGCAATAAAACGAATAAAACAATATTAAATTAGCAGAGCCGTGCTACTTCATGAAATGACAAACGAAGAATCCATACATATTCTACTACACTACATAGTATTAAACTCTAGTGTCAAATAAATAAATATGTCAAATTAATGTCTTCTTCTTCTTCATTGTTACTGGCATGTGACATAATATAATAACGTAAATTTTGCCAGTGTCAAGTTTTTATATTTGTTTTCAATTAATAAAATTAATAAAAAATTCATTAAAATTCCGCTAAGAATACTGAATAAAACATGCAATAAAAAGTGGAAAGAATATTAAATTAACAGAGCTATGTTACTTCATGAAATGACAAACGAAGACTCTCCAAATTAATGTCTGTTTCTTTTTCTTCTTCTTACACTGGCAAAATTGTCATTATTATAACACATGCCATTAAGCATGTGTGTCATAATAATGACAATTTTGCCAGTTTCAAGTGATTATCATGTTTATAGTATGATGCTAGTAGCTACAAAGTCGTACCTATCTTATAGTTTATCTGGTTCCAAAACTGGATTCTTCTTCAACTATTTCATTTTCACTTTCTTCGGAGCTAGAATGTAAATCTTTCCTTTTCTTGGCTTTTGCTTCACTTTTCGGTTTTTTTTTTCTGAAATATCAAGTTTTACACAACAGAAAAGGAAAGATTACATTCTGAATCTAGCGCCGAAGAAAGTGATAGAATGAGTTTATATTCAGAAGACGAAAGTGAATATGAAATAGTTGAAAAAGCATCAGTTTTGAAACAAAACTTTTGAAAAACTTCCAGACAAGCTTGATGCAATGCTCAAAGAAGGAAATTTTGTCTTGGCAGACAGACAGTCAGTAGACATTATGTCTACTTACTGTCTGTCTGACATTATGTTCCTAATTATAAACAGACCTTAAGAGGCCAGCGGAGGACGAATTGCCCCAACAAACGTAATACCAAAATGATTTGTAACTTAAGCATATTTCCACTATATTGTTGTATTATTCGTTTTTAAATAGTATTTATCCAGGAACCTAGCCTGGATAGTTTTTACTTCGTATTACTTATCAAAAATGAAATAAGAGCCAATCGCATTTTGCACATTTTTTTGCCAAAATTTACAAGTTTTCTTCCTATTTGTTTCGTATTAAAAACCACAATATCTTACGTGTTGTTTATCAAGGGCTATAGTCCTTATATTATATTGCTTATATTGTCTAGTTACAGAATAACATTACTATGTGAAGAATACTAAATGTTTTCAGTCATAATTTTTGGTATTAAGGAACACAACCAAATTCATACCACTTTTAAACAGCTAATATTGCTATCGCGCACGCACGGGGCGGGGCCGGGGGATATGGACACTTCGGTTGTGTGATCGCTCGGACAGCTACGCACGCACACACTAAAACACGGTACGTGTGTTCTATTGGCCTGTGCCACTGACTTGGATTGAGATTTGCCTTGTTGTTTGGAAACAATAACTTACTTCTTTACATAGTACTACTACACTACATAGGACTGCCTTTGTTTACGAAAATTTTTCACTTGACCTCTGTGGAGCAATGGGCTTAGGTCCGGCTGGGATGCAAAAGGTTACGGGTTCGATTCCCGCCGCGGGACAAATGTTTGAATGATGTGCAAGTATTTTCAAAAAATGTATTATTATTAATATCATCATCATCATCATCATCATCATCATCATCATCATCATCATCATAATCATCATCATAATCATCATCATCATATCATAATCATCATCATCAGCATCATCATCATCATATTCATCATCATAAACATCATCATCATCATCATCATCATCACCACCATCATCATCATCATCATCATCATCATCATCATTATTATTATGTTTTTGTATGGAAATCAGAAAATAATAAGATGTGTGCAGAGTGACGCGAGGTGAGAAATATGTACACAGTTCTCAGCGACTTCATGCACTACACTTTATTAATGATCTTAGCTACTTCGGCTTGCGCAAATATGCAGATTATGTTATTTCGGTGATTCGTGACTAATTTCCTTCAAAATAAAATAAAAACATTTGTGCAATTCACACGCGGTAGATAAGAATATAAGAAACACTAAATAATAGTTCCTATCTTATTTTCTCACACGTTAAATATTATGAATTTTTGTATCTGTCTCTTTTTACTGTCGCTTTTTTGTTTCATCGACTTTCAAATCACAACGATGCTAAAGAAGTTTTCACTTCAAAAAATATAACCGCGCTTGAGAATGTCCAGATAACGTTTTTTTAGCAACTTTGTGACTCTCCCATTTCCTTATGTCTTGCTCAAATTGTCAGGTTATTGAAACGCTCACTTTTCTGCATATACCTAAATAATTTACATCACCTAAATCTGATCAATTTTATTTTACTATTCTGATCGGCTGCCTTAGACATTCGACCCTATAAACCCTATATTTCTGCCGCGCTCGAGTAAAATCCCCAAATCGCCCAAAATTCCCGCTTGGGCTATTATTATTATAATTTTATTTATTTTGAAGTGAAAACTTCTTTGGCATCGTTGTGATTTGAAAGTCGATGAAACGAAAAAGCGACAGTAAAAAGAGACAGACACATAAATTCATGAGATTTAACGTGGGAGAAAATGAGATAGGAAGCATTACACAGTGTTTCTTATATTCGTGGTTCTAAAATTTTTGAAGGTTTCACTTCTACTACGTGTGTATTGCACACATGTTTTATTAGTAAATACTTGCATGTAATACATAGAAACACCCAGACCCTAGACAAATAATAGCAGATCATAGAAACATTTGTCTCGAAGTGAGAACCCGCAACCTTCCACGTCTCACACGGCCCTTGGCCTACTGCGCCACAGAGGTCGTCCCCTCGGTTGAAACTTTGCATAGATGTAGGAAGATTAAAATACCTATGTAAGGCGTGCGAAACCGCAGACAGAACCTTGTATTTTATATACCTACTGCCTTCGAGTTGTCAATGACATCAATGATCAATGACAGAAGTATACCTACCTACCTACACCTACTCACACACACACAAGCACTTCACTACGGTTGTATTTAGGTATTGTACCGCGTCCCGCGCCTTTCCAACGCCCCGCGCGCGCTTACATCATTTAA